>JAWNPN010000044.1:5482500-6082500 GCA_035047485.1 Drosophila peninsularis | reverse complement strand
CCAAACAGGATGCTCTCTTTCCGCTCATCACGGACAAGCATAAACGTGGCGTCGAGCGCCGATTACTTGTGGTATTCGCTGTGGTGGAGTACTGCATGGACAAGGAGGGCGACAAGATGTTCAAAACGCTCTAGTTCCAGTGGCAGTTACTAATTAGATTAGCTAAGGTCTAGGTTGTTATTAGGTTTAGTAAATCAAGTGCCCAAATACACGTATTCTATCCATAGTTATAGTGATTGCTTGAAATATTAAATGATTGAAGAAGTTTCAGATCAATTGTTAAATTTAAAGTTACAATCCATTTGTAACTATTAGTTTTATTTAAAGTTAAGATTGTTGCCTAGTGTATACAGAATACAAACTGAAAGAAAACAAAACTAAATATTCTGAATGCAGTATATACATAGATAACCGCATATGTCGGTCTGTTGATCGGGTCGAATGGTTCAGAATTTTCTTTCGCATTTACTTCTTTCTCTCTTTATTAATTTTGCTGAAAGTGAACAGTTTATTGAACTGTTTGTTGTTCCGATTGTTTGGACGATTCTGCAATGTAATGAAATTTAATTTTTATAATTATTATTCGCAGTTCTCGATTGCAATCGATCAAACATACCTTGCCGCGTTGTTGTGATTTAATTTCCGTGCCTTGGGCACGCTTAGCGCCGCCTTGAAATTGTCGGAAGTCCACGTTCTTATAGTCAAAGTTCTGTACCGCTGCGCTATTGAGGGGCAGTTGTACGGGTCTATTGGAGCTTTGTTGTTGTTGCATACGTGCCTTGGCCTTGAAACGATTATTTCTCTCCTGGCGTTTCTGCTGGCGCTTGCTCAGCTCAGGTGTTGGTGTCTCCACGGGACTTTTCTCGATGGGTATTTCAATCACATCATCGTCATCATCATTATCTACTTCTCTTTTGGCTTGTGATAGATTAATTGTCGCCTCTGCCCCGGACGTGGAAGCTCTTGGCTTTTCCTCACTTTTGTTGCGTTTCGCTTGGGTCGATTGATCCGTTGTGGACTGATGTTTGCGTTTTAGCTGTTCTTTCAGTGGTATATTGTATAAGGGATCTTCTTCCACCTTTGGTGCAACTTCCGATTTGATGTCTAGCGGCGCTGGCTCGGCGGGACAGAGACGTCGCTTAAGCAGCTCATTATTCTCTTTGGCGGCCTGCTCAAGCCTCTGCTGTTGCATGAGCGGCAAAATAGACACGTATCGCTTGTAGGGCAAGCGCATTGCCTGAGCCTCCTGGCGGAGGCGCGTAAGACGCTCCTCATCCTCCAGTGTCGGTATCAGTGGCCTTTGGAATAATGATAGAGCTGGAGAAGCTAAGGCTACCGAAGGTACTTCTAGATTTGGTTTCTTTGTCCTTATCAATATGCCCTTAGGATTGCGACTAAGCAGTGTGGGCAAATCATCGCGTATCTCCTCCTGTTGTGAGAAGTCAAGGGGGCAATTCAGTTTGCTGCTGAAGTCCTTGTTGCTCGGCAATAAGTGTAAGGGTGTAATGTGGCGTGCTTCCAATATGGGCTGTAAATGAAAATATTTATATATAATATATATAATTACTAAGGAGTAGACATCTGAGAGACTCACTTTGATCAAGGGTTGCTCACGCGCCCGCAACACAATTTGATGCAACGTATGGAGCTGCTGGCGCACCAATGGAGGAATTGGATTGCAACAGGCCAGTATACCTTGCATTTCACGGGGCAAACTTTCGGCAATTTGTAACATCATATGATTCGGCAGCACATAGCCGTAGCTTTCGTCCTCCTGGCGAGCGGTCGCATCGCGCCACTCAAAGATGCCGCGAAGTGCATGTAGCTGACGATTGTCAAAGCAGCGCTTCGTCTTGCGCACGAGATCCAGATGTGAATCCGGTCCAATGTGCGGCTTGGTGTAGCGCTTCTTGCAAACGTCCGTGCTGACTTGATAAACACCAAGCAAGCCCTGTAGGTCGGCTTCTAGCAAATCGTTAGTGAGACGTTCGTAAATATAGATGAGATAGTGGGTGTCCTGGCGTGCATAGTCAATAAGTTTTTGTGGCAGCGGACGTATGCGCCAGTCTGCCAACTGCAAGCTCTTATCCACATCTAGATCCAAGTAATGTTTCAGTAAAAATGCTAATGAAAGTCGTGCCATGTTCAAGGCTTTGGCAGCGCGATGTGTATCGAACATGTTGACGATATATAAAGAAAGATCACGTTGCAGCCATTCAATATCGAGATCAGCGCCATGCAATATCTTGAGCACCTTGGGATCGGTGAGCACTAGATTCAGTATGTGCATGTCCTCGCGCAACGTTAGTGTATCAAATATGTAGTCCTTGGTGCGTGTTGACATTTGCACCAGGCATGTTATGCCCATAAATGTGCGGTATGAATGATGCTCCACATCGATGGCGATTTGAGAAGCTTGACGCAGCTCGTTCAGTGCCTGCTGCAATGTCTCCACGCTGTCCACTAGCATCAGTTCAGTTTGGGCTGGTGATGCCGGCAAGAGGGGCTTTTGCTTTTGCAATTGCTCATTGGGCGGCTCAAATTTCAGCAGCTCAAACTCATACGGATGTAGGAAAGACACTATTTTGCCAGCATCGTCGTATTCGGGCAGCAATGCCAAGGGCTTCAACGAATTGGGCTTCTCTGTGAGACGTGGCTGGAAGGGATTTTGTGCGCTATTGTCCACCGGCACCTTGAACTGCATTTGCGGACGCATTATATTTTGCGCCGCAAATAGTCGGGCCCTGACCGACCTGGGCTCTGGTCTGGCATGAGTTGTGCTGTAGCGATTCCAGCTGCCAGCACGTGGGGATTCTCTTGTTACAGTTGTTGATTTTGCGGCACTCGATGTAGATTGTACATCGACCTGGGTTTCGACAACCACGGGCTGGTTGCCTCGTCTTAGGCCGCTTGCAATGTCTAAATTGGTTGTGATACGTTCGAATAAAATATCATTGAATTCTTGCACCATTTCCAATTGCTCATCGCCTTGACGCCTGCGGATGATTCTTATTGGGTTTTTCTATTTTGTACGTAATATAGATGCTTACCGTCTTATATCGCCTGATATATTTTCCGTCTTTAAAACCTTGTTAATCAATCCCAGCACTCGCTGTGACTGCTCCTCCAACATGCGTGCATACCCCGGATAACTGAGGTAAACCGAACGGGCTGCACCCTGTGGAAATGCATTGCAGCTGCGTGTGGCAGCTAAAACATTGCGATATGCATTCTGCAAATAATAATACAATTAAGATATTTAATATATATTATTTTACTGCATTCATTTACCGTTGTAAAGCTGGTTATGTCCATGGGATCAGAGCTGGTTTGAGATGTTGACGGTTGGGCAGCGGTGTCTTCTTCTGGCTGTTCTGGTTCCGTCAGATTTTCTCTTTTTGGCGTCTGTGGCATTGTGTTTGGTGTAAGATATAAAATAGTTTTTGATATTGTGTGAACTATTGTATGTGATTTGTTTGCTGGTTGGGGATAAAAAATGTGCGTTTTCTTCTTCTTCCGAAAGAATTAAAAACACCGATAATTTAGGGTTGTCAACACTACTACCAGCGGCAAATTTTAATTACTCATTGAAATGCAAGACTATTGAAAACGATCCAATTCGAGCTGGCCATTCAAATTTACAGCGAAGAAAATTATAAAAAATTGACTGAGAGATTGAAATGATTTCGACAACATATTCGACCGCATCATGTTTTAAATCTGTCAAGCATTTGTGTTCGTTTGAGTATTGTCATCACTAACAAATTGAGTATCGAAACTATCGAAATCGTACCGGTCTCTAACTGAAGCAAGTACCATGGCTACAACAAAATCGATGTTTATGTGATAATCGAAATCCCAACGTTAGCCGCCAGAAAAGAAAAACAGTAATTATAAAATTATCTATTAAAATTACGTCAGGCCATCCCATCCATAATTCAACCCAACTCCCCGCACTGCATCATCATGCTGGATCTGTACAGGCGCGCGGTGTCTCGCTTTCCACTTGGCAATGTCAGCTACATGTTCGCCTACGGCTCGGGCGTCAAGCAGCAAATCGGCTATGAAAAAGTTAAAGAGACTCTGGACTCAAAAAATGTCATCGACTTGGTATTTTGCGTACGTGATACTCAAGGCTTTCATGCGGAGAATATACACCGGCATTCCAGTCATTATTCGGCATTGCGCTATCTGGGCTCCAACCTTGTGTCTCAGTATCAGGAGCTACTCGGCGCAAGGGTTTATTTCAATACTCTGGTGCCACTTTATGATCTAGGGGTGACAATCAAATACGGCGTAGTGCATGAGGACCATTTGATTGATGATCTGCTCAATTGGCGGCACCTTTACCTGGCTGGACGCCTACAAAAACCCGTCACTGATCTCGTTAAGCTAGACGACGATTCGCGTCTTAAAGCCGCATTGGATAAAAATCTACGGTCAGCCTGTCAGACTGCGCTACTGCTGCTCCCCGAGAAGTTTACCGCCTATGAGCTATTCTATGCCATTGCCGGGCTAAGCTACAAGGGCGACTTCCGAATGATTTTTGGCGAGAACAAGCAAAAGGTTCACAACATAGTCCAGCCACAAGTCTCGGAGTTCTTCACACTCTATCAACCCATTATGAAACAATTGTCGGAGTATATGGCCGTTGATTTGCATGGCCAGGAGCCCGGCTCGCGAAAGCCGGCGATTGTCTTCGAGCAGGATAAATCTGGCGAAGCTACACGATATCATCTGCGCACTTTGCCTAAGGAACTGTGCCGCCGCCTGCAGCTCAATGCTGCCTGCCGCGGAGACTATGCGGATGTGGTAGAGTATCTAGCCGTTGCCCCATTGCTCTCCAAGATCGTCCAGGTCTCCGTGAATGACATCGTGTGGCGCAGCAGCATTAAGCAGTCGCTGAAAAATATTGCCACTGCTGGGATTATCAAGTCGCTGGTCTATAGCTTTCGCAAGGCCCAGAAGACTTTCGCAGTTTAAAGTATTTATCTCATCTGCTCAAAGTTAATCTTTCGCTAATCTTCCCTGCCAATTATTGACTAAGTTGCGCTAACTTGTGCTAACTTTTTGTTAATTAATTTTAAGTCCCAAAGTTGTTCATGTTGACATCAATAGAGAATCTGTAGTTAAACTACAAAGTAGAACCTTCGAGTTTTCATTGCCAGCAACGTTTGCAATTTTTTGCAGAGATCATGACCAGCGATTTGAGCAGCTCCAGCGCCGAGGAGCACCGGCGCAAACGGAAACATAAAAAACAAAGCAAGGAGGCTGATAAGAAGCACAAGAAATCAAAGAAGCACAAGCATGAAAAGCGCCACAAGGAAAAGAAGCGTAGCAGACGGGATGCGTCGCCAGAACAGAAGCAACTGCAGGAAGAGCTGCCAACAAGACAGTTGCCGATGACGATTGAAAATGCAGATGGGGAAAAAGATGCCAATGCTTATATGCCTGCCCTGCCGCCACACCTATTGAATCAAGAAAAGCCCATGCAGGCGCCTCAGCCACAACCCACACAAATTATTGGACCCATCCTGCCCAGTCAGCTTGCAGTAGTTAACGAGGACCCTCCTAACAAAAAAGACGTAACTGATGATGATGAAGATATGGCGGGCATGTTTGGACCCATTCCAAATGCTACACAAGTGGAGCTGGAGGAGCGTGCACTGACCATGAAGCTGGCTGCATTGGAGGGCGGCGGCTTGGGCAGCTCTGCAACAGACCAGGAGGTGCGCGAAGAATGGATGCTAGAGTTGCCCGAGGTGGGCCTAAAGGGCGGTTTGGCCGCTCTAAACAATATGAAGCGCACCTTCCATCAGGGCAAAGAGCGACCCGATTTTAGTGATCGCAGCTCTTGGACTAAGACGCCACAGAGTGCGGCTGCTGGTCCGAAGCCTTGCAGCTCCAAGGATTTGGAGCAAAAGGCGCAGGCAAATTATGAACGACAACGTGATGAGGAGCAGGAATCCATTGCTAAGAAACACAAGAAGAAGCACAAACGAGATGAGTCGCTTGTCCAGCTGCATCAGAAGAAACTGCGCAAGGAGCAGCGAGAAAGGGTATAGATTTTCCAGCCTTACAAAGTTGAACGTTTTTAACTATTTTTCTGTTTGCAGGAGAAGGAACTGGCTGCCAGCGGTTCGAAGCCCGACCGGCGTCCTTTTAGTCGCGACGTGGATCTGAAGCTAAACAAGATTGACAAAAATCAAACCAAGCAAATTGTGGATAAGGCTAAGATACTTAATACAAAGTTTTCCAGCGGACAAGCCAAGTATCTTTGAGCAGCATATAAATTAGTAAAAAATAGTTTAATATAAATATATTGAATGCATCTTTTATCGTTGTGGCGGTGGCTTGGGTTTGGGTATTTTGGAGAGCAATATCTGAATCTCGTCCTTCTCTTTCCAGTCCTTCCACAGCTCGTAGAGATTGACAATGGCCCGCACTATCTCCTGCACTTTGTCCAAATCAACGTTCAGCTCAGCGAACCATTGTTTGGTGGAATCCTTTTGCAGTATGACGCATGCGATTTGCAGGCAGGCAATGGCAATCTGAAATCAATTAAGAATTGAGTTTCCTACTGAGCTATGGCAATTTATTTTGAGTTTACCTGATAGGGCGGATACAGCAGGCAGACATCAGTGCGCAGCGAGTCGTTTACTATGCGCCAGCTAAGTGTCAATAGCTGATCCTCTTGGTCCATATCCTGGACCAGTTGCAGCAGCGGCCGATACGGCTGGAATACAATTAGGCAGCAGTCGAGATTCTCCAATAAATAAAATTCGCATTCGAGTATGTGGTTGGTGCGATAGGGAAACTCCTGGGTGTACGCATAGCTGAACTTGGTCTTGATTGCCGACTGGCAAATGGAGATAAGACGTGAATTGGATATGACACCAAACTCCTCCACTTTAGAGGCCAGCAGGATGCAAGTGGGCGCCAAGAGCAGAGGATCAATATTTTTCAACGAGTTGCGCGCATAGAAGCGTTTGAAATATACAGTTGCCGTGGCAATAACCTGTTGACGCAGCTTCAACTGCTCCCCGAGCACTTGGATTACATTGGCAAAAAATATAAATATCTTTTGATATTCATCCTCGCTGAGAGCCAGCAAATCGTTTTGGCGTTCACGTAGCAAATCCTGCTTATCGAGTATCCACTGCTGGGAGTGCGAGCTCTGCCAAAAGTTACCTGCCATTGTAAGCCTGGCAGTTTGTTATCACTTGGTTTTGATATTTCGGATATACAAAAAATTGTAAATTTCTTAAATTGATTACAAATATTGTCAAAATCTTCAATAAACAGAAAACAGTCTAAAAGCCGCAAATTTTGCGTTTCCACTGTGTGACCAGAGCATTCAAATCTACCAGCTGACTTCATATTTAAAATAGTTTATTAGTTACTTTGGCCAGCAATATTGAAATCGTATTATAAACTTGGAGTTCATAATCAATTGGCTTTGATATTTCGGTAAAAAAATAAATTGTAAGTCTTTCAAAACAAAAAAAGGTTAGCAAAATATTTTAACAGAGAAAAACGAAAATTCCGCTTGGCTACAGTGTGACCGGAGCTGTAATACAGCGACCAGCTGATTTGCACGCAGCCAACTTAGCACCTGAGCATAGCACATATGCGAGTGTGTGAAATTTTCAGCAGGCGCCGCGACAACGGGAACGCAAAAGTTTTAGTTATTTTAAGTGCTTAAAATCTTGAACGATTATAAGAAACGATGGCGTTGCGTGTACTTGGAGTAACGCAGAATATGCGCACATACATGCGCGGCGTTGACCTCATCAAGGTAATAAAAAAAGGACTTTATTTCAGCTTACACTCCAGTATTTTAAATTACGTAATTGTGTGTGTTGTAAGCTGCCCATTTGCAATTTGCATGTTGCATGAGTGGCAAGTGTCTCTATTTGAAGGCTTCAGCTACAGTAGCATACTTATTCGCCATATACTAGCTTAAAGCTGCACAAAATAGTTAGAAAATATCTTTAGCACAATTGAGGTTATGTGTCGCCAATTGCCCAACCAATTCGAAAATTAAAATTTTGTTGTGTTTTGGTTTTTCCGCCTTCCTATTTGTTAGCGCTACAAATCGGCGCTGACCGTCAAGAAGACGCTGCTGAATATACCCGCCACCCAGGTAACCAGGCTGGACAATGGTCTGCGCGTCGCTAGCGAGGATTCGGGCGCATCCACCGCCACTGTTGGTCTCTGGATCGATGCTGGTTCGCGTTCCGAGAACGACAAGAACAATGGTGTTGCCCACTTCTTGGAGCACATGGCCTTCAAGGTAAGCTGGGACGAAATAGTAAATAAATATAATATATTAATAAATATTTAATTATTATAAGGGTACTGCCAAGCGTTCGCAAACCGACCTGGAGCTCGAGGTTGAGAACATGGGCGCACACCTGAATGCGTACACATCACGCGAGCAGACTGTGTTCTACGCCAAGTGTCTGTCCAAGGATGTACCCAAGGCCGTTGAGATTTTAGCCGACATTATTCAGAACTCCAAGCTGGGTGAGTCGGAGATCGCTCGCGAACGTTCGGTCATTCTGCGCGAGATGCAGGAGGTGGAAAGCAATTTGCAGGAGGTGGTCTTCGATCACTTGCACGCCACTGCCTATCAGGGCACTCCCTTGGGCCAGACTATTCTTGGCCCCACCAAGAACATTCAGTAAGTGGGATATACTGGGTATAATCTTAAGATTAATATCAATTGTGACTTGCAGGTCAATTGGCAAATCCGATTTAACCGATTACATTCAGACCCACTATAAGGCATCGCGCATTGTTTTGGCTGGCGCCGGTGGTGTTAAGCATGACGAACTTGTCAAGTTGGCCGGTCAGTCTCTTGGCTGTTTGGAGTCTAGCGTACTCCCAGCTGAAATCACTCCTTGCCGCTTCACTGGCTCCGAAGTGCGTGTGCGTGACGATTCGCTGCCTTTAGCTCATGTGGCTGTCGCTGTTGAGGGCTGTGGCTGGACCGATCAGGATAACATCCCATTGATGGTAGCCAACACCTTGGTTGGTGCCTGGGATCGTTCCCAGGGCGGTGGCGCCAACAATGCATCCAACTTGGCACGTGCCAGTGCCGAGGACAGTTAGTATTTATAATCAAATAATCTTTGGCCTATTGTATACTCTTTCTTTGTATTCCAAATGCAGATTTGTGCCACAGCTTCCAATCGTTCAACACCTGCTACAAGGATACCGGCCTCTGGGGCATCTACTTCGTTTGCGATCCATTGCAGTGCGAGGTATATAGAAATCTCTTTTGCCAGACATTTGTCATGCAACCTGCTTTGTTTATAGGATATGATTTTCAATGTGCAAACCGAATGGATGCGTCTGTGCACCATGGTTACAGAGGCTGAGGTTGAGCGCGCCAAGAACTTGCTGAAGACAAACATGCTTCTGCAGTTGGATGGCACTACACCTATTTGCGAGGACATCGGTCGCCAGATTCTGTGCTACAATCGCCGCATCCCACTGCATGAACTGGAGCAGCGCATCGATGCCGTCAGCGTGCAGAATGTGCGCGATGTTGGCATGAAGTACATCTATGACAGGTGTCCCGCCGTGTCCGCCGTCGGACCCGTCGAGAACTTGCCCGATTACAACAGAATTCGCTCCTCCATGTACTGGTTGAGGGTCTAAGTAGCTGCGATGCTCTGGTCTAAAAGATATTGTTGCTAGCCGTGTAGATTAATTCAGGAAACATTTGATCCAAGAGAATCAGTAAAAACCAAACTAAAAAAACCAACATATAACTTAAACCGCGCTGCTGCAAATATTTGTTCGTTGTATTTTATTGATATTAAGTGGATGATACATTGACTATTATCTAATCGTGCGAGTAGTTGATTGGTATACCGCTCAGACCCTTCTGTATTTTAGCTGGTTCAGTTTGACCCAGCGCCGGGTCCAAGCCTTGCCAAGTGCGATCCTCGAACGTGAGGCCCGTATCGCTTGTCATCAGTGCCATCTTGGCCTGGGTGGCCACTGTTGTGTTTGATTCGACAGCTTCATCGCCAACATTGCCTCCTCTCATGCGTCCGCTGACCAGACTCACATCCTGTGGCGGCATGGCCTCCGCATCAAAGGGCAAAAAGCTGCGTCCCTCCGGTAGCAGCTGCTTGAAATCTGTAACATATGCCTCCGGATACTTCATATGCCAGGCTGGATTCAGCGCCATCTCGGCCTCAAACACCGACACAATGGGCTTGTAGTATTCCTTGGAATTGTACATATTGTTAAAGGGACAACCGATGAGCACAAAGCAGTCTATCTCCAGAAAGTTGGCCAGCTTAGCAGGATTGATGCGGCCAACGGAAATAAGTTGCGTCTTAATGCCACGACTCTTGGCCATTTCCTGCAAACGTGAGACTACATCCAAATAGCCAACAGCGCTCAATGTGGCGACAATCAGACCTAGAGTCTGTGCATCCTTGCACTTTTCTATGTAGTAATAGCGTCGCCGTATATATTGTGCTGTCAGCGGATTCTTGGCACTCAGCGTGGCGCTGGCGCCGTCGAGTATATGCCACTGGAACGCTGTGGTGGTCAGAGACAGATTAGCAAAGCGCTGATTATCTGCACCAACAAAAATGCAAATTCGCTCTGCTGTGGATGCAGTCTCTGACTCAGCTGATTGCTTGTTCTCGACGCAGTCTTCAGCGGGTGGTGGATACACCTCGATTAGCAGCTTCTTAGGGCGCAGCACATCGCGCAGCTGGCTGTATAGCGTATCCTCGCCCTCAGCCAGCTGATGCTCATAGAGATGTTGATAGCCAATATCCAGGTAAACACAAACCTCTCGTTCAGCGCATTCTGGCTGCAGCGTCGATAGCTGTTGCAACATTGTGGATAGCTCCAGCGGCAGCACTGGATACAAGTAGAGCACCGGCAAGCGGCTGGCTTTGCTGCGGCACGCATTGCCAAAATGAATAATGCTATCCGCCTCCACGTGAGCCGCAGCAATCTCATCCACGCAACAGCTGCCATACGTGGTGTCTGCCAGAATGAATATCTTGCAGTCATCTGCAGTTAGCGCTGTTTGCAGGCAAGTGCTGATCGCATTGCTGTGTGGCAAATAATCGTCTGGGAATTGCAGACAGATCTGAGAAATTTGTTAAAATCACGCAACGACATTTTATTGTTGTATTTACGCACCCGCTTGTAACCATTTTGTTTTATCCAGCCGATGCTAACTTTTTTGTGCGTTTCGTTCCAGATTTGTTCAAATGTGACCGGCGATTCCGTTGCCAATTCTGTCTGACGCTCCAGCGCTGCCGTATCCTGGCTGGAAAAGGCAGATGCTGTCATTGTTTGATTTAATAAATGTGCAAAGATCGTAAAATAAACAATTGAAGTGAAAGGCCGATAAGCTGTTCGATATGTTTATTCTTATCGAAAATTGTGGTATTTTTTTTTGCAAATATATACACTTGTCTCACTCTAGCAAAACGAGTTTGCTATTTGATGTCTAAAAGCTAATCTATCGATATGCTTCTGCTTTTCCCATCACTAAGCTCAACTGCTCGCACAGGTAACAAGGCAAGCGAAATTTGTCGAAGCTAACCCCAGACATAATTTTTGAGGCAATCAGACGCGCCAACTGATGCAAATACGCGCGCATATCTCAACGTAAAACAACTGTTAACAATCATCAACTGTATACGAAATAACCAGAGACTTCACAAATCTAAACAAAAATGGATGACTCACGCGAGGAAAGCCAATTTATTGTGGATGATGTGAGCAAAACAATTAAAGAGGCTATCGAATCAACTATCGGTGGCAATGCGTACCAGCACGATAAGGTAAACAACTGGACCGGCCAGGTGGTCGAAAACTGCCTCACCGTGCTCACCAAAGAGCAGAAGCCCTACAAATACATTGTCACGGCCATGATCATGCAGAAGAACGGCGCCGGGCTGCACACAGCCAGCTCCTGCTACTGGAACAACGACACCGACGGCAGCTGCACCGTCCGCTGGGAGAACAAGACCATGTATTGCATTGTCTCCGTCTTCGGGCTGGCTGTCTAGGCCGTCCCGGCGTTGACCAAGATCCAAGAGACACAAATCACTAACAACTAAGGGGGAGGGATTAACAAGATTGCCTTGCATTAGTTTTGCGTGTAAGTTCAGCAATATACTATATATAAAACATGTAATTCAGTTAATAAGTGTCTCATTTTGCAGCTGAAACAATTCAAATCGGTTTACTCAATCAACTCTGCTAATAACAAATAAAATAAAGAAACTACAGCGAACTGTTTGTTCAGGCCACATAACAAGGAATCTAACCAATCTGTCTATCACGTTATCACGTTACAGCAACGAGCAAAGTATTGTCAAATTCTTAGAATGCAACACACAACATGTAACAAACAGCAAAATTTCCAATTATTTAGCAAAATGAAATGTACTTGTATTATTTTCTCGAGTTCTGAATAACAAACACAGTGTTTGAATGTTACGATTTTTTTCATTTAAAAACTAAATAAAATAAAATGTAAAAAATAAAAATATGTATATATTTTGTGTTCTTTAATGTAGATATATTTACTTTATTATATATGTGTAAATAAATTTGTTTGTTTATTTTAGTTTCTCTGTAGTCGTCCTTGAACAGAGGTAATTTGTTTAATCGATGCAACTGCTGCAATCAATACAGGGTGTTCTTTTCGGTAGCTTTGCAAAATTTTACTTCTTGCGCTTGAAGCGCCGCGATGCCGTCAGCGCTGGCACCGTGCTGGGCAGCCGTAGAGACAGTATGTCTGAGCGCGTTTTGGGACGAGCGTTGACTATGTGCGCATAGGTAACGATGCGCTCCTTGGATGTGCGCAGTATACGTGATAGCGTATTGACATCCACCTCGTGCTTCTCGCTGATGAGCAGCGCCAGCACAATGAAATGAGTGAGCGCCTTCTCTGTGCTGAAGGTGGTGCGTGTGCAGGACTTGGCCACATTGGGGTCCGCAAAACGATGGCGTATGTCGTTTTCCACTTTCTCCGTAATTTTCGACAGCTCGACATTTTTCATTTGCCGCTTGCGCAGCGCAATGAGCGACTGTAGCGCGTCCATGTAGATGATCAATTTGATGTGTAGAAAATCCTGTTTGGTGGTAATTTCTTTGTCCTTGATGCGCTTGATGCAGTCAAGTAGAAAGTCCGACTCGATGCTGGAAAAGAAAGAGGATGAGGTGAGGCGTGAAGGGTCTTTATATATGTATATATAGAGCATACGTACGGTAGAGTCTCCAATGGAGCTGAGTACACACTTTTGGCCTCTTCGTCTAGGCGATCGAGCAGCGCCTGTGGCACCACGTCCTCCACATCGTAGATCTCGTTTACTTTTGTTGCCGCCTTGTCGTACTTGGGCACAATGGTGGCCAGGTATTCTGCATTGTTTGTATCCACCTCGGGTAACGTATTATCTTCCTCATCTTCGCCTTCCTTGGCCGCAGAGCTCTGCACTGTCTCATCCAGATCCTTACGCATCACGTCCACATTAACCATCATCTGCTCGTGGTTGGCCACATAGCGGGATGCCTTCCGGCCGCCAAATTCCTTGAGTAGTTTCTTTGTGGCATGTTCTTTGCTCAGCATCGGTCGGTTCTCCAGCTTCTCCATCTTCTCGTAAATGTGGTTGGAGAGCAGCGCCTGCTGTATGGGCACAAATGTGGCTTTGTTTGTTGTTTTGTTGCGCAGACAGATATACGTATCAAATTCTTCGTTCTCCTGCAAATCACCCACATAGGTATTCGTACCGGCCATGACCAAGGCACGTTTGCGTGCATTACGCTTGTTTTTGCTCTCGATCAGTGAAAAATCGGATCCTGCGCCGAGCGAGCCGTTCTGAAAATTTACTGCAAGCAAAATAATTTATTATGGCAGGCTATTTCAGCTACAATGCACGACTTACGCATTGTGGGTAAATATGTATCTTGTTTGTGTTTGCATACACGTTCAATCAATGTTTTCTCATCCATTTTTATTCAAATAAAATAAAATTTTAAAACTTAAATACAAATTAAATGTTAAATGTGCCGTTGCACGTGTAGGAATTACAAACGGCCGAACAGCTGATAGTGTGGTGCTGCCAGATGTTAACTGCCACCAGAGTTGCCTCAGGCAATGTTTCCCGCTAGTTTTTAAATTTAATTCATAAAATGCAGAATTGCATTAATATTTAGAATAATGCCATAAATGCGGAGCTGCCAGATATATGTTGTGATTAGAGCTGCCACTGGCATTGTTGCCCGCCAATTTTAAAATTGATATTCTATGGACTGCGAACAACATCTGCATTTATGTTAAAGCCCGAGAAGTTGTAGTGCTTGCTTTTGACAATTTTTACTACTTGCTGCAACATGAAGAATAAACAATATTTTGTATGTAAAATAAAATTTTGACTTAATCTACTCACCAACACTAGTTTAATTAAAAATACTGCAAAAGTTAAAAAATTAATACTCATTAGCGCTGCTTCCGGTGGAAATTCCAAATTTGATTCATCCAACAGGCCGCGTCGTCGACGTCTGTGCCGCTCCGTTGGCTGCCACAGCACCGAGAACTGTTGCTCTGTGGAAAGTAAAATTCACTCAAAGCGACAACTTTTTATTATTTCAAGTACGCACCAATAACTTTCATGAAACTATCTCGCAGCTGCTTCAGTAATTTAATTTTGTTTTCTATGTTCAGCGCTGACTTTTTAATCCAGCCGATTTGCATTTTTTTCAGAAATTTCAAGAAGCCCTGCATACTGGGCAAGAGTAGTTCCCCGTCATCCGCGCTGCCCGACTGCTCAGTGGCTGTCTCCACAACGCCGTCCACATCCTCGGCGCTCTCCACGTGCGACGAATGACGACGCGATGTCGTTTCCACTCTGGGCGTCACCACCAGATCCACATCCACTGGCGGACTACTGGAACTGTTCCTTACCACCAGCTTGGTCCGGGCATGAATCACCTGGCTGTTGTTCGGCACGACAATCTGTGAGCTGTGCTTCAGGCCACCCGCATCGCTAACCACCAAAGGATTGCTCTGACCGTTGCGAAGGCCAAAACGTTCCCGCTGATACTCCAGCCAGACAGCGCTGGGCGTGGTGAAGCCCTCTGGATTGGAAGCTCGCTCAACTGGCAGCTGCTTGCCATTGGAAGCTGACTGAGAGTGTGCTATCTCCACCCACTCGGTGATGCTGAAGTGGCTCAGCGCCAGCAGCAACCACAGCCTGGCCACAAAGAGTTGCATCTTGTTCGTCCAACGGATGTGCAGCGACTGCTGCCGCTAACTCTTGCAACTGGGCTAGAAATCTTGGAGATGCATCCAAAGAAGGGTGTCAACCGTTGCATGCCACTGAAGCACAAGTAAGAGTGTAATGGATGGGCGGGCGTGCACGACTAGAAAATACCCTGACTGCTGCTCAGGGCATAGGTTATAGAAGAATATATACATATATTTAGAGATAGATGGATAGCCAGGCTAGAAGAGGTGGTCAGAAAGATATTGGATAGATTGAGTCAGCACTATATACTACTCAAAGCTCTATGAACTAAGCCAACTCGTATCTCCATCCATTACACATACATACTGAAATATACCCTGCCCACCCACTTTTTGTCTAGGGTATTGAAACACACATTCATTTTCAAGCAGTACTTGTCTGATTTTTATTATTATTTATCTATATCGGTTTCTAGTTCCTTTTGTAATTATATGTTAATTGGTTCTAAAATACGAGCACAGCTGAGCATACATCATTTCGGATTTGGTCTATATGGTCGGTTGTCAGTTGGATATATACGAAAATAATGCCAAACAATTTTCGAACTAAGAAAATCAATTTATTATTTCACATTCATATAGAAATGATTAAAAATGTTATTTAAAAATAATAAAAGAATTTCTCTTTTTTTTAAGGTATGTTCAAAAATTGTCGCGATCATGCTCGTATATAGTATGCATACTTGTTTAAGGACCGTTATCCGTCAGTTAAATATGTATGTATAAATATACTAGTTTTGATTCTTAGGAAAAATTTAGCACAGAGATATTTCAGTTACAAACGGTAGCTGGAAAAGCGTGAGAAATATTAATGGTTAATGAATTTTTGTATTTTACGATTTCATTTTCATTTTCATTTTCTTCCCTTTCTTTGTAAGATCAAGCGTAAGAAAAGTCGTGCGAAATTCATAGAGAGACAATATTGAAAATTTTTATAAACGCCAAGATTCAAAATTTCTTGCTTTTGTTTTGTTTTTTGTTTCGTCTTTGAACAAGGTGCTAATTAAAATGGTTTCACGTTAATTTACAGTCTGAAAATATTTATGTGTATTATATATATATGTAAAAACAATTAAATGTATGTAGAAAAAGCTAGTGGGCGGTGGAGGCTATTTGATGTGCTTGCAGAGGTGAAAGCGCATCCACTTCAGCGCTTTGTCGCCAATGGCCTCCACTTTGGGCGAGCTGGACAGCCGATGGCAGCCGGCACAGTTCGGGGGCACGCTCTGGCTGCCCGTTAGCTCGGCATGTGTTGTTGCTGTTGGTGTCTCAGTTGCTGTTGGGGCAGGTCAAATGTCGCCAGCGCTGTCCCAGCGCACGTCGTCGGCCTCGTGTGTGAGATAGCGACCCAGGCCCACCTGCGTCTCCAGGTTGCGCAAGTCCCGGTACGTCTGCTTGTCCTGCAGCCAATAGTGCATCAGGCTCTTGTCGCAGGTGTAGCGCTTGCGCTGCTTCACTTGCAGCAGATTGTTGATGAGGTCAATGGCTAGGAGTAGAATGGGAAATGGTTAATAATTTCTATCTTGAAGAGAGCTGCCATTGATGGCACCATCGATAGTATGTATAGATAGAGATAGATCGATAATATCGATGGAGCATACAAACTAGAGCTTCGATGGCACCCTCGATAGTATCGATGAAGAATTAAAAAAGTTGTGAGGATCGATAGTATTGATGGGGAACAACTACTAGAGCTGTGACAGCTAACGATAGCACCATCGATAGTATCGATTGACTATACAATTTATGATATTTAAATAGATTTTGTTTGCTATTGTTATATAGGACTGACTTAGGCTCAACGATTAAATTCTCGATAGTATCGTACCATCGAGTGCAGCCACTATCGTTGGCTTACCATTCGAGGAGATCTCCTTCCAGGGATTTGGTGGATACATGAAAGCTGCGTTCTGTATCTGGTCATTGATATCCTCCTCCTCGTTGAAGGGAAAGGTGCCACTGAGGCTCACGTAGATAATCACGCCCACGCTCCACATGTCCAGGGAGCGATTGTAGCCCTTGTTGCGCAACACCTCGGGCGCCAGGTAGGCGGGCGTGCCCACTACCGAGCGTCGGAACGATTTCTCGCCAATGATGCGGGCGTAGCCGAAATCACAGAGCTTCACCTGCGGAAATTCGGCATCCGACGAGAGCAGCACATTCTCCGGCTTCAGGTCGCAGTGGACAATGTTCTGCGAGTGCAGATACTTCAACGCGATCAGAATTTGAGTTATCAGAAACTTGGTCACACGCTCGCTGAGGCGGCCGCGCGAGTGGGAGAGTATCATCTCGAGCATGTCGCCCTTGAGCTTCTCCATCACCACAAAGATGCGCTCCGGAGTCTCGAACATGCGCTCCAGATTGACAACGCCGCAGTGGGTTATGTTCTGCAGTATGGCCACCTCGTTCTTCAGCTGCGCCTCCTGCTTGGTGGGAAAGCGCAGCTTGTCGATCACCTTGATGGCCACCTCGCGCTTGGTCTTCTTGTGCACGCCGCCGTAGACGACGCCGAACTGCCCCGAGCCGAGCACTTCATCCGGAAAGATTTGGTAGAGCTGCCCCATGTCCTGCACCTGCTCCTCCGACTCGCAGCATTCTGTGTATGGAACGAGGATTAGCAAAGATTTGGTTAAACAGGTAGCTGGGAGTCTTACGTGTATTGGTCACATGCATGTAGGCCTGCCGTATGCTCGTCTCCCAGCTCTTGGCTATGTCGGTGCCGATGCCACTGTCCGGCGGCGGCAGACGCACCGCCTGCTGCTCGCCCATGCCCAGCTGTGGATCCTGGCCCACATAGTAGCTGAGATTGGCCGTGCACAGCTCGAAGCAGTAGTTGGCATTGGGCTTCGTCTCGATGGACAGCAGCTCGGCCAGCGGCAGCTCCTTGTGGTATTTGCTGCCCTGCTCCGATATGAAGAGCGTTATGGTCTTCGAGTCCAGGCGCCAATAGTAGCGCTTGAGCGCCTTGTCCAGCGAGGTGTAGTGCACCAGCCAGCCCTCCTTGATGGCCTGGCCGCCGCGTTTCTTTGTGTGCTTCACGGACTGCACGATGCGCATGAGGGGAATATTGGCACTGGGCGAGGAGGATGATGAGGATTGCGACTGCTCCGATTGGCCGTCCGTTGACTTGGCATCGGGTTCAGTGGTGCTGTTGTCCGTCATGGCGCCATTGACTAGCTCCGGTGGTGAGTTCTGTGCGTTGGTCAGCGCCTTGGGCGCTTCCCTTGGTCGTCCGGCCACCAGATTTGTGCCGCCGCCCACGGCCTTGTTGTTGTACATGGCAAACTCGGCTTGGGGTCCGTCCTCGAAGTCGCTATCGTCGAACTCCTCGCGAAAGAAATTGTCCCGCTCCTTGCGTGGCGTCCCATCGCCGATCTCCGCCTGCAGTTGGCTCAGCTGCGCCTCGCCCGTGCAGTCCTGCGGCACCTTATCCATGCACTTCTTGTGAGTATTGTACTGGCAGTCGCGGCACTGCAGACCTTGCTTGAACAGGCCCTTCAGCAGCTTCTTGCAGAGCTGGCAGACAGTGGGTATTCCATAGGTGTGGACCATAAAGGTGTGCGGTATGCGGAGCACCAACTGGCCGTTGCGGCTGCTCGCGGAGTGGGTCCGCTGATGACGACCCGTATATCCTGGTATGTTCTGCGGGCGAAATGAAACATCGTTAGAAATACCATTTAGTAGCAGCGTGATCGACTAGGAGATACCCTGCTTTCCCTTGCAACTTATCGTTGCCACGCATTTCTCTGAATTTTGACCAATATTTACTTAAAATTTAAAATTAAGACAAACGACCTAAGCATTGGATTAAATTGAAATGTACAACTATATATAAAAATATATATATGTATAGTTAGAGAAAGGATCTGAGTTGCCTAGTTTTTTATGTCACTTGGCTGTATTAAGTGTGCAAAATGTCAAAAGTCTCACTCTCCACTCTACACGACTCTCAACTCTACACTGTACTCAACTCTTAAGTTTAAGTAGCTTCGCTACAATCAAATATTGATAAATTAGTCTTATTTTGTTTTCATCTCTCCACTCTACACAAGTCTCCAACACATTCTGTTCTTAGCTAAGTGAATGTATTAATTGTAATGTAAGCTATTTTCACCACGAATGCAAACCAACATATTTCTAACCCATGTTCAACTCTCCACTTTACACAACTCTCCATTGTAACTTTACACACTGTACTGGTACTACAATCATACTATCAGTTTCGTTCTCCACTCTCCACTCTGCACAACTTACTAAACCCCATTACACAGTGTCCACTTCCCTACGAGTATTTAACTGAATCTCAAATGAAAGCCAACTAAAGCAGTTTTATCAAAATTAAATAAAGTTTATTCAAAAAATAATATAAAAAGTTAGAAGCAAATGAAAATTAAGTAAGTAATGTGTTTAAATACTCGTAGGGAGACCCATAACCGCATAATCCCAACCAACTTCAACCGCACTTAAACCCAACAGTGCGTTACCCATGTTTAATTCTTAATAATGTCATTCATAAGCTCCGACATGCGTTTTACCAATGAGCTGCTGGAGTCGTGGCGACCCGTCGACTCCTCGTTGGAGATAAGCGACTGCTGTGAGCTGCCAGACGGGCTGCGGGGCGGCTGCAATGTGAACGAGCGTCTCGAGGTGGCATCACTGGAGCGGTTACAGTTGTTCGGGATTTTCACCACACAGCGCTTGTGATAGTTCTGACCACAGCCTGTGGTGAATGATACATGAATATGTCGCAAATTGAGTTAGTTTTTATGACTGAGCAGGCGAGTGTGTCTGTGTGTGTGTGTGTGTTGGTATTGGTGTGTACATACCATCGCATTTGAGTCCTTGACGCACCAGTCCAAACAGCATTTCTCCGCAGAAATCACAGAATGTGGGCGCCTTATAGGAGTGAACGTTCAGGCTGTGCGGCTTCAATGTTGGCATTTCCGATGTCGGATATAGTATGGCTGTCGACGAGAGCAAGGCAAGGCAAGGCAGAGTGAGTGAATGGATATGGCTGATGACATTTGCTAAATGTATAAACTGTGTGTGTGTGTGTGTGTGTGTGCTCATCCAACATTGATTGAAGGCGACACAAACTACTTACGACTGGCTGTTAATACAATTTCCACCAATGTCTCGTCCACAACTTCCGCTGCGGAATTGATAATGTGCAGCACATTGGGCGTGCTATAGTCGTGTATGAAGAGCAAAATGCGCTCTGACAGATATGTGAGTCCACTATCTGGTATCTGTAAATAGACAAAGAGAAGACATGTCAGAGTGAGAGAGAGAGAGAGAGCGAGAGGCAGAAGGATGATGCATGTCCATTTTTGATGTTTTGCTTAATTTAACGCTCATTTTGCATATGGCACTTATCACCATATATGCATATATCAGTTATCATATCATATCTTAATTGATTGTGCGATAAGATTGTGTATACACACACACACACACTCACATACATGTGTATATTGGGTGGAATATCTATATCAATTAATATGTGGCTACACAAACAGTCAAATTGATAGGCTTGAGATACCCTACTAAGAGCACAGTTTATATATAATTTTTAATAATTTAATTTGACTATTTTCTTGTTAGCTTTAATAAGGGTATTTTTATGGGCTTTTCACCCACTTAAGCATAGTTTTGGCATATATCAAGGCTTTTTTCCATTCATTCAGATTTCCACACATGTCAAAGGGTATTCAATCTACAATATATGCGCATATATAGATTGATATTGATATCTTGAGTAATTCTAAACTACTTGCGACGGCAATATATAGCCAACTGGACAAGAGAGCCATCATAGCCCATTATTTCAGTATGGACATTGAAAAATGATACTTGTGTCAGCGGGAGCAGCTGTCAAAGCTCAACTGCTCAGCAGAGGCCGCAGGCCGCAGGACGTGCCAGGGCAGCAGCTCAACTGATTCGGGCCAAGAGTGAGTGCCAGCTGGCTGCTTGGGCGCTTGGTTAATTGAATTGGTCATGGATAACTGCGCAAAACGGAAAGTGTCTACGGCTATGTAGAAGGGACTCCGACTTACTTAATGAAATTAAGCAATTATAGTGCACACATAAATTTATTAGGTACACTCTCCTATTAAACAAATAAACAAATATGGTTAGAGAGAGAGACGTAGGCTGAAAGAGGGAGTGGGCGGGGGAAACGGAGCGACAAAGAGAGGGAGAGACACACATAGTGGCCTGCAGGCCACTTTAACGTAGCACAGTGGGCCTGTGGGCTATGCAATAGCAACACAAATCAAGCTTACAACAGGTGTATGCAAAGCTTAATTAACAAAGTAATTGATTATTAATAAGTTTTATTCTAAATCTGTTTAACATTTAATGGAGACTCAAATTTGAATTGAGTGGAAAATGCTTTGATCCAATTACAAATCTAACTGAGCAGAGTTTCTAAAGGAAGCTTTATTATTCCCAAAGCTAAATTTGATCTCAATTTAAAAGCAAAATTTAAACTATTTTCTGATTAATCAAATGAGTTTGAGGTGCTTGAGTCATACTATAATTTATCTAATATATTAAAATATAATTAATTTTTTTCATAAATTTATTAAAATATTTAATGTTACTCTCGGTTTTTTATACGTATAAATATTTGATAATTTAAAAAAATAAATAAATTAAGTTTCGATATTCATTTAGCAAGAATTTTGTCTAATGCAAATAGTCAATTGGTCCCACTGTGCCTTAGTGTGTTGACTTGGCCGCGTTTCGCGCAATAATATTGACTAGTTACATGTATTTGTGTAAGCGTGCGTGTGTGTTGGTGTGTGTGTGGGTGTCTGTGTGTGCTTAGCTTTTGCATAATTTAGTCGACAGATGTTGACCCATTTGGTCGATCCCAGCCCAGGCTCAACTCACCTTGGTGTTGATGAAGTCGCATGCCAAATCCTTGAGCGTTTTCAGCGTCAATGCATTTGCCGGCACACAAACTGCGTCGCGTACGCTGCCAAATTGGAAGAGGAACGTCACCTCCGGCCCCTCCATGATGACCGGCACGCTGCCAACGGCGCTGCCGACGTTGACGCCGCAGCCGTTGGTGCTGCTGCCGCCGCTGCTGCTGTTGTTGTTGCAATGTTGTTGTCGTTGCGCCAGGTTTGCGTCTTTAAGCTGCTCCAGCTGCGCGAGCGATTGGCGTTATCTCAATAAAAAGTTTTGTTTTAGCAGCAGTTGCTGCCCAAAGCACATCAAGGACGAAGGATGTTTTCGTATTTCCCGTAATCCCGTTGTTTCCTCTTGTTGGCTTCGGACGTTTTCAGTGCAAGTTTCTGCGGTTGGCTTCGGTTTCGGTTCAAGTGTTGGCGGGGTTCGTCGTAATTCTAGACAGGCATTAACGGTTTGCGAAAAATAGCTGAAACGAAGTTAAAAATAAAATTATTAGCTTTGTGTTTTATTGCCATGCACTTGATTTAATCGCCGACCATGAGATGTAAAAAGAAAAATCAATTAAAATTTTATAGCCAATCCACAATGTTTACGGATTCTGATTTATATCTGTAATCAAATGGCAGATATAGAATCTATATAGAATGCAATTAAAGTTGTTTTTTCGACTTGCCAAATAGTTCCATATTCTATATTCTATATTCTATATTCTATATTCTATATTCTATATTCTATATTCTATATTCTATATTCTATATTCTATATTCTATATTCTATATTCTATATTCTATATTCTATATTCTATATTCTATATTCTATATTCTATATTCTATATTCTATATTCTATATTCTATATTCTATATTCTATATTCTATATTCTATATTCTATATTCTATATTCTATATTCTATATTCTATATTCTATATTCTATATTCTATATTCTATATTCTATATTCTATATTCTATATTCTATATTCTATATTCTATATTCTATATTCTATATTCTATATTCTATATTCTATATTCTATATTCTATATTCTATATTCTATATTCTATATTCTATATTCTATATTCTATATTCTATATTCTATATTCTATATTCTATATTCTATATTCTATATTCTATATTCTATATTCTATATTCTATATTCTATATTCTATATTCTATATTCTATATTCTATATTCTATATTCTATATTCTATATTCTATATTCTATATTCTATATTCTATATTCTATATTCTATATTCTATATTCTATATTCTATATTCTATATTCTATATTCTATATTCTATATTCTATATTCTATATTCTATATTCTATATTCTATATTCTATATTCTATATTCTATATTCTATATTCTATATTCTATATTCTATATTCTATATTCTATATTCTATATTCTATATTCTATATTCTATATTCTATATTCTATATTCTATATTCTATATTCTATATTCTATATTCTATATTCTATATTCTATATTCTATATTCTATATTCTATATTCTATATTCTATATTCTATATTCTATCTGCTTATCCATTTATAGAACTTAATTCCTTGACATCATTTTCTAAGAAAACATCGTACACAAAAACAAAAGTTTCTAAACTCAAACTGAAGTCGATTAATAATGCAAGAATGCACAATTTACATACTCAGGTGTGCTGAAGAGTACTCAGCACACGTTCTCTCAATCAATAATATTGTTCAGTTCAATAGTTAGGCCAATTTGCTCGTAAACCCCTTTCGAAGTCCAACTTTTAGTAAGTTAGGTCATGGAGCGTGTATCTGGGAAACAATGGGGCTATAAATAATGTGAGCGTGAATTTGGAATTAGAATTTGATTACGTTCCCGCTGCAGTCGATTACTTAGATATATATTAGGTATAGCTAATTGGGTCTATTACGCTGAAACCGGTTGCTAATTGCTCCAAGATGAACACATGGGAATCATTTCTATGCAAAAAATGAAATAAATTTGTGTTTCTCATGTCAGGAAAATGCCAGATATTAAAAGCAATTAATAAACAGGCCCAAGACCCAAAGAATGCAGAGTACATACACATGTGTGTGTGTGTTGTTGTTGTGCGTGACTGTGTGTGTGTAGAAGACAACGAGACCCAAGTTAACGAAATGAAAGCCAGGCCAAGAAAGAGACTCGAACGCGTCGGCCGACAAGCAACTTTCTAAATTTTTTAAGTAGGTGTATGGAGTGTAAATGTTATTGTTGCTGTTACTCTCGTTGTTCTTGTTGTTGTTGTTGTTGTTGTTGTAGCTGCGACCAAGGCTGAGGGATAAACGCGTAGGCATCAGCTAGCGCCGCCAAGTGCGTTTCGTATTTCAATTGAAGCTGGGAGAGGCTGCGGACTGGAAACACTTCAAGTGGCTGACAGAACTTGAGCAGCAAATGACGCAGCCTCAAGTCAATGCTGGCATTTAACACACACACACACAGACACACACACACACACACACACACACACAGAGCTAGTGCTTTTAAATCTTTGAATTTGGACATTTTTACATAACAGCGAGCAACAGCTGAGGCATACGCAATTCTTTTATAAATTCTTTTTATATATTTATTAAATTTGATGTTGCAGCTCGACGCTTGCCACTTGGTGGCATTGTGACTAACCCGTTATAATGCTGTTGCTGCTGCTGCTGTTGTTGTTGCTGTTGTTGTTTGTTGCCCGTTTGTTTGTTTGTTCTATGCGTTGCAATTCGCTGTTATTGTCGCTGGCATTGTCGCCGCGGCACGTTCTGTGTTAACTAAGCCAAAAGAGCAACTGATTTGGCCAACTGACTGCAAAGGCGACAGCAGCAGCAGCAGCAGCAACGGCAGCAGCGGCAGTGGTAAAAGCCAACTCAAAACCCGTTTTACTACACAAACACACACACACACACATACACACATACGATGAATGCTCTTTCGCTACAAGAGAGTGAGAGAGAGAGAGAGAGAGTGAGAGAGCCGCGCTTAACAGTCTAAGTATATGCAAGTGTGTGTGTGTGTGCTATGAACCAAAGCACTCGACCCAGCACGACAGTTCGTTCCCTTCTCGCCCCGCCCCGCCCCGCCCCTACCCTCCCTGGGTTGATAGCTCTACGCCCCATAATATTTGCCACTTTGTTTGTTTCCTTTGTTTGTTTGTTGTAACGACCGTTGCCACAGCCGTTGCTGCTGCCTTAAAATAATCTAGTAACATTGTTGCCACGATTTTGCACTTATATTCTCTCTCTCTCTCCCTTTCTCTCTCTGTCTCACCTGTCCACCACCCACGCGGCTAGTCATAGTGTGCGCCCATTTTCTTTGGCTGTCATTGTCAAGGCTGTGCGAAAAACTACCTGTGGTCGCTGATAAGCGATTTTCATTGCGCCACTCGACCCGACTTTCCTCTGCCATTCGCCCAGCGTTGCCACTGCGAACTGTTCTCTGCTGCTCGCCGTAAATACCTCTATTTAGGTGAGGGCTTCTGTTAACGCTTCAAGTGGTTGAATGAAAAATAATGCAGAGCAATGTACAATATATTTCTTTTACTTTGCTGCCCATTGTGGGCGATGTGAAAGCGGGTATATTGGTTTTGCGAGAGTGCATGGAACAGGGTATCCATGTTTAGCAACTGATGGAGCTAGCTGGAGGCAAGCTCAGCTTGATAAGCCCATTATGTGCATAATATCGATAAATATCGATTACAACATAAAGAGCTGTAAGTATTCGATATATGAATAGGAAAATGTAGGCAATTATATTATAATATAATAACAAAATGATGTGGTTCCATATGAATAATGTCTCTTATATAAACTTAAAGTATATAAACACTATTAAATACCATTTGCACATATATCCATACTAAATCCTAGTGACAGCCAGCTATAGAGTATCTGATAGTCACCCATTGCTAAATTTGAACTTTCTCTAGTTCCATAAAGCTTACAGGGTATAGCCCTAGTCGCTGGCGCACTGCTCTCGCCATTGCCATTCATCACCCTTGGCAGATTTGGCATTGTGTTTTTATTTCTTTTGTATAGACAGTCGGCAAACAATAATGGTATAATACTCGCTTTATGCAATTAGAAGCCAAGCGCAAATTAGAGCTCGAAATAGTCACGTTTATGGAACCGTAAAGCTGAACGGCTCTCTGCTGTTTGCCAAGTCTTTGTTCTGCTCTCGACAATGCCAAAGGACATTAAGAGTTCTTCTCCATTGTCTGTATATATAAATATATATATATATGTATATAATGTATATATTCCCTTTATTGTCTCATTTCAGCTCAGAGGCCACGCTCACATGTTTATTTGTTGAAATATTATTAGATTTGAAATAGAAATGAAATGCAAATAGATGGAAGCGTTGCCCGCATACAAAGCTGATAACGCTAGGCGGCACAGACCAGAGCAGAGAAGGGCAGAGCAGAGCAGTGCCCAGCGCACAGCGCATGGCATCATCATCGATAGATAATTAGCAAGGTGATAATGGGGCCACCGAGAGAGACATGTGAGAGATGCTGCCAAGCCGCGACAGACGGGTTCAAATTCCAATGTGGGTGGCGACCCAGCGCCGACCGAATGACGAAGGGCGTGAGGCGAACTCTCATAAATCGCATGCCGTATGCGGGCTCTGTTGAAGCTGAGGATACGGACGGCGCAGGACACGGACCTGACGCACTGCCCATAAATACCAAGGCCAAGGAATAACTTGAACGTGTTTTCCTTATTTGTTTGCCTTTCCCAGCCACACTCCACTTCAGTATAGATTGGACTTGGTGGCACACAAACATTTACAAATGGCATATAAAACGACGCACAGACTCTGCATACGCACACCCAGGGGCATGCGAATAGCGCCGCTAGCCAGAGGCAGGCATAGATATATCATAATGTGGACAAAGCTAAGGCAAAGGCTATGCTGTGCAAATGGATATGCGGAACAAAAGCTTAAATTAAATAATGTTATATTTTCTTTATAATATTTAACTAATTTTTAACGATAAATTGCTTAGTTAAGTATTAAAAATTAGCTAAATATTATATAGAAATTTAATATATATTTCTATAATATTTTAGTATTATAAAAAATAATAATAATTTGTATTATATATAGAAATTTTGTAAAAAAATTGTTGATGAAAAATGAAGCAATAATTTATATTTTTAATATATATATATTAATATATTTATATAAAAAAAGCGTATATTATAATAGATTATATGATAACAATTATAAAAAAAATTTTATTTTTAAATTTTAAGAAATATTTCTAAAAAATACTTGTCTTTAATAATACATATATTTGTATGAAAAAAAATGTATATATATGTATATAGCTGTGCTATTCGCCTGGCCATAGGTGTACGTAAGTAAATGTACATGAATGTGTAAAGCTCAATGTGGCAGCTTAGTCCACTCGTAAACGAAAACAAAAACAGCAACAACAACAACAAATGGGAGGCAAAAAACCTGCTCTATAAACATGGTTGGCCCGTAAAGTCGCAAGCTGTGCGCTCATCTTGTGATTATTTGCTGTTGCTCAATGAATTTTTTATAAATATATATGTGCATATATAGGTTTGTGTATACATCTTATACTTGAGCAACAATATTTCACTTGTTCTGTGCATTTTCCGTTGGCAAACAAATTGCAAATATTTCTCGCTCAAACAGAAATATGTTTATAAATGATGCACGCAGCAAACTCGGGCGTAGCGTATTTCTTGCAATTAATTTGAATAATTAATATGCACACACACACACGTGCACACACGTGCACACACACACACAGACACACGCGCACAAACGACACACCTTCACTCGTGGCCCATTTCGCCAGGCGCTTTTCTTTAGAATTTCAAATTTCTTCGGTTTTGTTTCTTTTTATACTATTTTTTTTTTTACTGTTCTGTCAACGCGACCGTTGTGGCAGCAACAGCAGCAGCAGCAGCAGTAGCATCGTCGTGGTCGCCGTTCTGCCCCAGTGTGTGGCAATACACACGCTAACGAGGATAATTCGCACGTTTAGTCTTTGGCTCGATTGCCGCGCAACTGATACGAGGAAACCAAAGCCGAACGCGAGCTGCAAAAAAAAACACACAAAAAAGTAAAGAAGAAGAAAGAAACAAAAATTCAACCTGAAAAGCATCGGCAGCTCAACTCATTTCCGCTCTTGAAATTCTTATGCTCCCACAGCTCAGCGCTGCTCCCAGAAGAAGAGATAGACCGAACGAGAGAGAGGGAGAGAGTGAGACGGGTAGAGAGAGAGAGAGAGAGCGAGTGACTGAGAGCGAGCGCGCGCTATTTGTTGTTTACGCTATGTTGACGCAATTTTCACACGCTGTCTGGCCCACTGTGGCTATGGGCCATGTTTCTTGACGCGTTTCCCTTATTGCCGCTTCCATTTGTTTATTTAAAAGATTTTGTGATTATTTTTCATTGTTGTTATTTACGTTCGGTGGAAATTGCCGCTAAGTTCAATTGGCAGCTTTCACAGGTGTTTGTGCTTTATTATGGAGTTGCCAATCGAAGAGAGCGCCGCATGTGTGCGAGAGGAACGTTCGCATTCATTTAAGAGCGCGCTGTTCGCAGCGTTGCCAGACTGTTTGAGATAAGTGCTTGACAGAAAAGCTGTAGCCGGAAATGCCAGAGGCATTTGAATGCTGAAAATGTTGAATAGCATTTGTGTGGGGGTAAATCAAATCAGATGTGGGAAAACTATATATTTTAGATATCAAACCCCACTCGCCGCTGACAAAGACTGTGAATATATTTAAATACTTGCCTAAAATTTTTGTGTTTCTCAAACTGTTTTGGGAATGAAAATATAGAAATAGGATTACAATTTTTGTTTAAAATTTGTCATACTCTGAAAGGGCATTTTTTCATATATTTCATCTTCAATCTAATCGATACTAATTCGAAATCTCTACATGTCTTATAAATATATGCAAAACTATCTTTTTTTTCTTTACTCGAAAGGTTCACTTGATCAATCTATCAATAATTTTCTCAGTTTCCACAGTTGGCTCTACATTACTTATGCCTGAACTGCTGTCCAACTGCGCAGCACTAGGCGTATACGTAATGTGCTGTAATACTCAAAAAGCTTTTAAGAGCTTCAAGCGCTTAAGCGTTGTTCTTTGCTGGCTGTTGAAGAGAGAAACTCGCACGCTTTAGCTTTTTACAACTTGCACGCGTAGTAAAGCTCACAATGCACTGAACGAAACTACGTATACGAAATGTGAGCCAACATATGGTTTTTTGCTATTTATTTATGTTTAAAAAATTCTAATAAATTTATTTAAATATTGAAAAATAAATTAAATTTTATTTGTTATATTTTCAGTTCAGTTCAATTGGGTTTCTGTCTGTTTGCTGTCTTCTAATTGAAGCGCGCAAAAATGCACGCCAGAGCGGAAATGTAGGCGGAAATGTAAAGCTTTTGCCAACTGTGGAAATGGCGACAACAACAACAACAAGAACAACATAATCGCTTTTGCTACGGCGGAGAGCTTTTCATTTTCAACAGCCATGCAATTACTGTGCAGAGGGAAACTGGAAAAAAACGGCACACGAAGCAACGTCAAAAAAGGAACCGTCAAATTGTGCTAGCAACACATGGCGCACAGCCTCACGCTGCCCGCGCCAGCCCTGATTGGGTGGGGTTTCTGCTGCCTCGGTGCGAAAAGCTATTGGAGTTCTAGACAACAAAAGCATGGCACGTAATATAATAAAGAGATTTTCCATTGCATACAAAGCGGCTGCCATATCGGGTTCTAATCGAAATCGGTTTCAGCAGAGCAGAAAAAAATCATATATATAAAGCATATATATATAAATATATATAATTGCTCGTGTAGTTTAGCAGTCTTTTGGCTTTGTAAACAAACTTTACTATCTATTTCTTTTATGTTTTTCTTTGCTTTGCTGCTGCTAATCAACAGCAACAGTTTGTTGGCACGCGAACAGATAGCGAACACAGAGCGAGACAGGCATACATAGCAAGTGAGAGAGAGAGTGAGAGGGGGTGCGAGGGCAAGCTGTCTGAGAGGCACTTTCCAATTAGCTTGCTATAGAATGTTCCTATATATATGTACATATGTGCCAACGAGTTCTCTTTTCACGTATTTTCACAGAGCTGATGCTGCCTAATGAGTTATCCAAACAACGAGCTTATATCATCCCCATTGAGCTCAGCTGTTATTTATTGCAACCTTTGTCGGCTATACACATTAGAGAAGTTTTCATTAGCTTAACATTGGCCTAATGTGCTTAAGCTCTATTATTGTTTATTATTCAATTTATTTAAATGGGAAATGTATATATGAAAGCTGCAGAGTTTGCAACTATAAAATCTATCTGTAAAGTTATCTATATAAATACAGGCATAAGATATATTATATTATAATTTGATACTCTCTGCCCTAGCTAGTTACAAACACATTCAAAACTCTTCAAGGTAAGCACATCAATATTATTGCGCCTTTAAGTATGCAATAAATTTTTACTCACGATCAGCAGCTGTACAAATAATTACCCCACCCCACTCTGACCTGTCGAATGCATTGCACACGTATTAGTTTTTTTTTAAGCTCGAGTTCTAAAGCTCCCAGTCAAGATACAAATTGTTGTTCCGCCTAAGCTGCATGAAGTAATCCGCTTAACTGCTATTCTCTATCGTTAATTGCCGTTGGCTGATGTAATCAACGTCTTGCACAGATTTCGCAGCGTGAGCGCTATATAGGCTTTATCTATTTAGTTATTGTTGATTTGAAGAGTGTTGTGTAAGAGGATTAAGCAGCAGAGAGAAGCACCAATTGCAATTTGAGTGCTTTATGGGCAAAGCTCATTTCACAAATCCAATTTAATTTATCTTTATGATAATGTGATGATAATAACTGTAATTATAGTGATGTTGGTATTGGTAAAGATATAGATATTGATATGGATATTGCTATTGATATTGATATTGATATTGATTTTGATATTGACTTGGCCAAAAAACCTTATGCACCTTCAGTCAAGTCTCAGGTCTCTGTCTTAAACTGGCTCCCACCTGAAACCGCCTTAACTTTCTGTGTCTGCAACTTACACCGGTCAAGCGTGTTTCTTCGTTCAGTTTCTACCTTTTCCGCCGGAATACATTTTCGTTAAAGCCACAAGCTGTTTTCCAAGCAGCTCCTTTATAGTCTCCTCTCTCACTTCATAAATAACTTCTGTCAGCTTAGTCCCTTCAGCTATTCATCTATTCTGCCTTTCTTTGCATTGCTATTGTAAATACATATATCTGCTGTACTTCTCTCCTTATAACAATGAAAATGATAATTTGAATGATTATAAAAATATTTGTGTATCTGCAATATGCAAAATGCTTTATGAATGTCAGATTATAACAAACTTTGACGTCCTGTAGTTATTCCTGTGTCTCTATCTTTCTTTATATCTCCATCTCTGTCTTGGCCATGAATATACAAACTGAAGAAATCATAATCTAAATTTGAACATTTGCAATCATTGGAGTTTTGTTTATCTTTCAGATTTATGTTATCATGACCTTTTAGGCAAATTCTTTGAATAAATTCTCGAAAATAATATGCAACAAACATTGGGAAAGCACATGCAGAATTTCTAATTTCTGATTTATTGACGGTTGCCTGGGCCTGCCTTAAATCATACACAGACATATAGTTAAATATATCATATATATATTTTATTCTTCTTTTTTCTTTTTTTTTGCTAATAAATTGAAAAGCAAAACAGAAGCTTAGCAATTTAGTTAGCACATTAAATTTACATATATTTTCTATGAGCAGAAGGCAGAGGCAGAGGCAGTAGCAGCTGCAGACTCTTAAATTTGGGCCGGGCTCTAAGTGGCCCGAACTCGTTTGGCTGCCTTGCTGGCTGGTTGGCTGGATAATGCGGCAATTGTTAAGCCAAATGCAAATAGATGTTTGAAGTTGCAGACGACGTCGTCGTCGTGTATGCCTGGCCGCGTGCTGCACATAAATCACTTGCCGGACTCCAGTTGAAGCTGCGTCGCCATGGTACACGCCTCCTTGTCGACGGTTAGCTTGGTAACGCGCTGGAGCGTTTCTATGGTCTGCATGTACAATCTCTTGGCCAGCTCCTTGTCCTGGCCGGCCTCCGAAGTTGGCGCAATTTCGCAGTCACTGCAAGTAGCCAAAGAAACGTTGCACAAAATGAACAGTGGGTGTGGCACATTCGGGAGTGCCCGACTATCATATACCACGACATCCACTCATCGATATTAGGTAGATGAGAGAAAGCTCAAGCAAATGTTCCAGCTTTCTTCTGGCTGTTTCATACATCCACACAAAACCCATATACCCCATTCTATACCCTCCGAAATCCTAACCGGATAGAAAAAGTGTAGGAAAAGAGCGCTAATGCGGCATCAGCCGGTTCCGGTATTTGGCAACTCACTTGAAGTACTCTCCGGTCACTTGCTTCAGCTGGGGATCTGTGGCCAGGCGTATGGCGCACTGGGCTCCCTCGCTGGCGTTCTTCATGAATAGCCACATCCAGGGGTAGGTGATCACCTTAACGCAAATGGCAGACATTAGCGGTGAGCTGTGCGTGTTGGCCACATCAAAGGAAAAAGCGTCAAAAAAAAGAGCAAAAATAAAACAAAAGTTAAAAAGGGAACAAGAGTTAGCTTAATTTCATTTCCATTGTAATTAAAATGCTAAACATAGAGCCAAGCAGAGAGTATTCGACTCGATGATACTCTACAGCTCTCGAGTTTGCTTATACTTATACTTATACTTATACTTATACTTATACTTATACTTATACTTATACTTATACTTATATTTATACTTATACTTATACTTATACTTATACTTATACTTACACTTATACTTATACTTATACTTATACTTATACTTATACTTATACTTATACTTATACTTATACTTATACTTATACTTATACTTATACTTATACTTATACTTATACTTATACTTATACTTATACTTATACTTATACTTATACTTATACTTATACTTATACTTATACTTATACTTATACTTATACTTATACTTATACTTATACTTATACTTATACTTATACTTATACTTATACTTATACTTATACTTATACTTATACTTATACTTATACTTATACTTATACTTATACTTATACTTATACTTATACTTATACTTATACTTATACTTATACTTATACTTATACTTATACTTATACTTATACTTATACTTATACTTATACTTATACTTATACTTATACTTATACTTATACTTATACTTATACTCATAAATACTTAAATTGGGTTATTCAAAAAGAAATTAATCGAAAAAGAGAATAGGGCAAAAATATGGATATCATGAAATCTGCGACAATGGTTTGAAACAACTGCCGGCTAATGGCATTTTTAATTGTGGTAAAAAGAGAAGGCAAGAAGAAGAAAGAATGAAATAAAATATATTTGGGGCATGCTACAATTTAGCGTGCGTCATAGCCAACTCCCTCTTTAACTTTTATATATATATATGTTATATATACGCCATGCAGAAGCCTTTCAGACAGGATTACGGACTCGCGCTCAATTTGCTTAGCCGTCTTTGTTGTTTGTTGTTGTTTTTATTGTTTTTGCTGCTGCTGTCTGCTGCTGCTGCCAATGGTCGCACACAACGGTCGCAGGTTCACCGACACTTGAACATAATAAAACGATAAATAAATAATTAATGCGTTTAACTTTTCCATTTACGCTTTTTCCGTGACTTGAGCATTAACTGCTTTTCATTTTCATTCATTTCACACAGACACAGACACAGACACACTCGGCTCATACAAAGCATGTCGGTGTGTGTGTGTGTGTGTGTGTGCGTCTGTCTATCTGGCTGCAGTGCTGCCCTTACCTCTAGCAGCTTTTGCTGCTGTCGCTGTGTGCCCTGCCCCCGCCTGTCTCTCTCTCTCTGCCCTCCTCCCTCGCCTGCTGCTGCTGCTGTGTGGCTTGCCCTATCATAGAGTGAAAATGGTTTCATTCAATGCAACGCTTTTTAAAGCTTGTTGCCCTTGCCGCAACCAACAGTTCCTGCCACGCCCCCGCTCCGCTCCGCTGCCCTTTTAATTCGTCGGATGGATTTGTGAATCGCATTAGGCGAGCGCTAGGGCAACGAGAGCTGTGCAGGCTGCGCCGCTAAGCCGGACAAAGTTCACGTGCAACGAGCCACCCCAAAGTGCAGCTGATTGCATGTGAATGCTTTGCCCCTATAAAACACACACACACACACGCACGCCCGCACACATATAACTGCATTTAAATGCCTCGCCAATGGCTGCAGGGTATCCACACATTCGCTTAATGAAAGAGTTCACGCAGAACTTTTGGAAATCACGATTTCCACTTCGCCATGGATAATGCGTCGGAATTACGGGTCGTTGCTAGATGTTGTTTGTTTTTTTTAGAGAGAGACATTTTCGTACTCGTATACATTAATTAAACAGAAAGTTAAACGTGTTACTTTTTATACGCGCTCATGCACTGAATGAGGGTATATTGGTTTTGCCGAAAGTTTGGAATTTACATAATGAGTATAGCGGGAGCCAATGTAGGGTATATATGCCCCCGATCAGTAACGTAGTGATATATTAATAAAAACTAGATTATACTGTGTTATAAAAACTATAATTTTCACAGGATTAGTAAGCTTTGCAGTTGCATAACTGTTCGTCTACACCCCGTTAGGGCGTGGTAAATATATGTTTACCATTTGTTGTACTGTGAACGGGTATTAAGCAGTCGTGCGCAACTTTCTCTACTTGTTTATGAATTTTTTTGTGATTGTGTTGAGCTTTTCGCTCGCTAATTAGTAAAGTTGTGATTAAAAATAACGGTAACAAGCTATAAGCTAATTAAAATTCAAGGATTGTAATTTTGATAAACAGCCATGAAGAAGTATACAGATAACTGTGGCGAGCATATATACATATAGTAAATGTCATCTTATAATGAAAATAATCATATATATCTCAGATATGATATGAAAACCATCCATAAATCAGATATATGAGGAAAGCTTAAGCCCATATAGAGATTAGAGATATTACCCTAAAGAAAACCCCATATAGATCTCAGAAATGAATTGAAAGATATTAGTTCACTGTAGATTATATAAAAAATAAGCTTAAAGTCTATAAATTTTATTATTTTACTGAAACACTTTCGCTTTTTTTGTAGAATAAATGTTCAGGCATTAACACTTGGAATCCTTTTTATTGTCCTGCTCAGTTTATTGCCTTTGACAATTAAGTTAAAGCTTTAAACATTTTCATTTCGCTTTGACGAGACATAAAAAGTGAATGGAAGGCCAACTGGACTGAAATTGATTTTCTAAATTATTTCAGGACTAGATAAGACGGAGGCGAGCGCAGTTGCACTTTAATAAATTATCACGAAAATGTGCCAGATTGACTGAGTGACGGACTGGCGGAGTGAGTGACTGGCAGAGTGAGTGATTGACTGGCAGGCAGTGCAGAGCAAGCGCCTTGACCGCACATTGAGCAGTGGGCGAAGGTAAACCCGAAGAGTGGGCAAAGTGCAATACAAGGCTGACAGCTGTTTCAACAGATACAAGCCTGACAATCATAAAAGCAACGAAAGTCACTGAGTAATATACCATGTAAGATGCCCTCTCTCTCTCTCTCTCTCTCTCTGTCTGTGTGTGTGAGTTTTTATTATGAGTGTGTGTGTGTGAGCAAAGTAAAACAAAAGTTCAATTTGACGCTACAAAGTCTGTAAATAGAAAATCTGCTTCAAGCGCCAAAACATGTACACAAAATGTACAAAAAGACGAAGGGAAGAGGAACTGGAACTGGAACAAGAGCTGAGCTGGAACTGGTTTGCCATGGACAGTGACTACCATATACTGAGACGGGCCTGTAACTAACACTTAAACTGGAAACTGAAAGTAGAACTGGAACTGAACTACTAAATGGAACTGGAACTAGAAGTAGAAGTAAAATTGGAAACGGAATTAAAGCTGAAGCTGAAGCTGGAACTAGAGCTAGAACTAAACTAGTTTAGACTAAGAATTGGAACTGGAATTGGAGTAGCATTGGAAGTGGAGTTAAAATTAATGCTGAAGACGTGTAACTATATTACCACCGGAACTAAAACTGGAACTAGAACTGGAACTAGAACTGGAACTGAAATTGGAACTTGAACTAGAACTGGAACTAGAACTGGAAGTAGAACTGAAACTAGAACTGGAACTAGAACTGGAACTAGAACTGGAACTAGAACTGGAACTAGAACTGAAACAGAAATATGAACTTAGTTTGCATTGCAACTGGAACTGGAACTGGAACTGGAACTGGAACTGGAACTAGAACAGGAACTAGAACTGGAACTAGAACTGGAACTAGAACTAGAACTGCAAGTAGAACTGGAACTAGCACTGCAACTAGAACTGGAACAGGAATATGAACTGCATTGAAACTGTAATTGACACTGAAACTGGAACTAGAATTGGAACTGGAACTGGAACTAGTATTTAAAGCGGAACTTCAGTCGAATTACCCAGTTAATCAAAAGATAATCAAGCCGAGGAGCTTAAACAGCCACACAAAGGCACACAACAACGCTAACAAACGAGAACTGGAACTGGAACTGGAGCTGGAACTAGAATTGAGTTGAAGTGAAGCGCAGCAATTGCATGCAGCGCAATGAACAGGATGTATATGCCTGCCAGGTGCTTGTATCTATCTGTGCTTGAAGGAAGCAACACACACACATACACACACACACACACACACACACACACACACACACACAGACAGACAGACCGACACACTAAGGCTAGTCATATGAAGGTGAACTTTAGGCCAGTTCCATGCACGTCCACTTCATGTTACTTCCGCTGTTCATTTGCTGTTTTATTGCCGCAGCCCCAGGGCGTTGAAGGTGCCCAGTTGTTGTTGCTGGCGTCAGGCTCACGTGCCACGTGCCCATTGCCACAACTGACGCGGCCCCCCTGCTCCGCCTGCCCACAGCTGTCAAGGAGCTGCGTTTTATGTCCGAATGATTTGTACGCTTGGCCCGGCATTTGATTTCTTTCATTGTTTGACAATCTTTTGTTTCACTGTGCAGCTCGCTTGCAGCAGCTACAGCAGCAGCAGCACGAGGTATTTGCAAATTGTAATGACGCATGTTAACAATGTTTCGGCCTGGCCATGTGGCAGCTGCCATTGGCAAGCGAATAAGATACACATACATATGTACGTTGTGAACATAACTGTTTTGTGTCTATGATGGATTATGCTTTTGTGGCTTCTGACAGCTGTTACCTGTATGTGCATGCAAGTGTGTGTGGCATATCATAAATGCCTGCCTGCCACATGCCACATGCCATTAGATTGCCGTCTCTATTTCACTCAACTATATATTTCCAATTATTTTTATTGAATTGTGTAATTTGTGATGCATGCTAACAAACAGGTGTACGTCTGTGTGTGTGTGTGTGTGTGTGTGTGTGTATTTAATTTGCGAAACATCTCGTATTGCTAGCGTCCTCTAGCTGCAAAGTTGGCTTTGCACACATCCGTTACGCTCATTTATTTGGTTTATTTCGGTGCAAAGTTGTTAAGCCAAGTTAAGGCGAATGTTGGTCCAGATGAATGAAGACAAAGAGACTGCTTGACAGCCTATTTAGATGGTAATAAACCACAATTTACATATATTTTCCTTTGAGATTGGAATATCTGTTTAATTTTTAGACTGAAGTTTAGAGATCTGAGTTGATTCAGATTGAGTTGAAGTTCAGATGGGTAAAAATGTGAACTCTGAGAAGAGAGTGTTCAGGACTCTCTTATACATGACTATACTACTACTACTGCTATATAATCCTAATCATTAAACTATAATGACAACACATATAGATAACGATTATTCAGATATGGATGCCTATGCCATGACTTTAGCTACCTTGATTCAAAATTCGAACTTTGCCAATCTCGCATAAAATATTCTTCTCTATTTTCATTTATCTCTATATGTCGACTGCGTGTCAGCAGACTTTCGGCCATGACTGTGCGTTAGCCATTGTGCGAGGATTTGCTGGTTGAAAAATGATTTTCCTTCCGTATCAAAATGTTTGGCAATGACTAATTTATAACTGCCAGAAAGTTGCAGATTTGCGATTGCAAGACCAACTGAAGTATCAATAAATCTTGCATTAATATTGTTGCCATCAATGAAAGATGTTTGCGGGCGAGCTGGGGGAGGCTCAGGCGGCGACACGCATTGGGGCGTGGCGAGGTGTCGGATACGCTTGTCGTTTCAGCTTGCTTCTGCTGACACAGCGTTGCCGTGGGCAAAAAGAAACAATTACCGCAGCAACAGCAGCAGCAACAAGAACAACGACACCAGCAGACAGCAATAGCAACAACAATAGCAAAAGGAGATACGGCTACAGGAGCAACATCCGCAAGAATAGCAGCAACAACAGCTGTGGAATCACCTGCAGCAATAGCATTAAAGGCAGCAGCATTAACAAGAAACTTAACAACAGCAACAGCATAAAGAGCGACAGCAACAAGAGCAACAAGAGCAACAAGAGCACCAGCAACAACAACATAGAAGCAGCAACAACTGCAGAAACACGAGCAACAACCACAACAACGGCAGCAGCAGCAGCAGCAGCAACATCAATAACAACAACAGCAGCAGCAACAACAGCCGCACCAATAGCAACAACAGCAATAGAATCGGGAACGGCAATAGCTACAACAGCAGCATAAAGTAGCAACAACGACAACAGCAGCAGCAATATATATAACAGCAACAGCAACACTAGCAACAGCAGCAAAGGTCACAGCAACATCAATAGCAACAACAACAGCATCGGGAACATCAATAGCAACAACAACAGCAGCAACAACAACAGCATCGGGAACAGCACCAGCTACGACAGCAGCATCAGCAACATTAATAGCAACAACAACAGCATCGGGAACAGCAATAGCTACAACAGCAGCATAAAGTAGCAACAACGACAACAGCAGCAGCAATATATATAACAGCAACAGCAACACTAGCAACAGCAGCAAAGGTCACAGCAACAGCACGACAGCAGCATCAGCAACATCAATAGCAACACCAGCAGCAGCAACAACAATGCCAGCAACAACACGCTATAACAACAGCAGCAGCAATATATAGACGACACCAGCAGCAGCTGCAGCTACAACAACAACTGTCAGCTGGGCGTGAATGGGCAATTACTCACAAATCCGCACAGGCCAGGCCGAGTGTAGGACCCGCAGTTATCTTAGAAGAAGTCGTAGGCGCTAGTCAAGTACGCGGCCAAGCTTATAGCTTGGCCCGGGCAGCGTAACATGTCGCGCCTCGTGCTTGGCATTCTAATTATCGCGTTTCACTTTTGTTGCATAAGCAATTGCAAATGTCTGTGTGTGTGTGAATGTTTGAGTGTGTGGCAAGTGCCACTCGATGCTGGATCATCTACGCAGCTGCTGCTGTTGCTGCTGTGGGGCGGGCAGAGGTGCCTGGTGGGGTCGGTGAGTACACGTAAGTTAGTTTGCAGCTGTCGGTTGCTGCTGTTGCTGCTGCTGCTGCTGCTGTTGCAGCTTGTCGTCATTTTGTGCTGTTCGTAATTTGCAACTGTTTGTCGTGTTTGCACGTCCCTTTCTGTGTATTGTGCAAATTTCCTTTTTTCATATTCCTCCCCTATATATACCCGCACACAAGCATCATGAGGTTCTGCTGGGGGCTGGGGGGCTGGGGGCACACCCAATTTGCATGGGCTGCCTTCAAGCCTATGTCATCGGGCTCCTTTTGCCGCAGCTCTGTTAATTCAGCTCTGCTCAGCTCTGCTTAATGCAGTTGCTGTCCTTGACAGCTATCCTAATGGATTTTTGTTTAGACAACGCTCGAAACCCCTTTGCAGCGCCTGTAAAAATAATCTCGGCCTGGATAATGGCAGCAAGCCACTTATTTCGCTCTCGCATCTTTCTCTCGCTAAATTTGAAATTATGCAACCGATTCTTATTTTCCTGCGAAGGCAACCAAAAATGAATCCCTAGGCGGAGCTGTCGGTTAATGCGCCCTTGCTCACTTCAGAGCATCCCGCAAGAGCTACAGCTTCCAGCTCCGCTCAGGAACAGGAAGCGTCTAGCTTAGGGGTATCAACAGTCTGGGTTTTTTTCCTTTTTAAGGCAAAGTTAAGTTACGCGGAAAAGGAAACGCTATGAACACAGCGGTTGTCCCTCGAGCGACTGTTGAGCAGTTTCTCTTAACAAGAAGCTTCTTAACGACTTAGTCAGTCTTGTTGGCGTTATGTAGATGCAGTCAATTAGTGTATACAAATCCAGTCGATTTTTCTCTATTAGCAGGCAAAAGTTGCCCAGTTGGCTTTGAGGTCTATGCAGTCAAATATACTTTCTATATCCTTTTGCAGACATCCTATCCCACATCCTATGTTGCTATCCCTTAGGATCTCTGAATTCTGCACAGCCTCGAATCTGAAGTCTGATCTAATCGATCTTTCTTTTATGAAATACTTTCCGAAATGGTTTGCTACAGCTTCTATCAAGGCTGTGCATTGAATTACTAACGAGCTTAACAGGCTCCTGTTATACCCTACACTTATAGAAACATAGGATTTTTCAGTTTTAGGGTTTTGTTAGAGCAGAAGGAAAGAAAACATATAAACTATATATTTTTCAGATCAGGAACAACAACTCTACGTCCGTCTGTGTGTTCTCGCAGCCCATTGCGGATTGCCTTAAAGCCAGTTCTGTTGAAAGACCTTAACTAGGTTAGGTTTGTTTTTGAAGCACTGCAATTTATGTTTGGAGCCAATCAAGCACGTAAGAGCTGCCGCCCAATCAAGTCAGGGTCATTTGGCTGAGCAGCACTCAAGGCTTTCCATTTGAAATCTTTAATTACATTTGAGTTTGTGCCTGGGCCTTTGACGATGCCGCTTGATGCGATGCCAACTGGCGGATCACGTTCAGCACTTGGCCCGCATTTGACCCACGCCCACGCCCACGCCCACGCCCACGCCCACGCCCTGTCACGTTTAGCCCAATGAAAAGTGGAAAAAGTTTTTGCGCGCCCGCGAAATGAGCTTAAAAATTGAGTTGCAGTTGCAGCTGCAGCTGCCGTTACTGCCATTACTGCTGAGTGCAAGTTGTGGGCTTTTCGGTTTTGATTTCAATTTGAGTTTTAGTTGAGGGCCTAGGCTGGCCTGGTTACACTTACTTGCGCAGATGCCGTGTGCCCCTCACCAGTCCGGGCGTGCAGCAGTTGACCGTAATGGCGGCATCTGCGGGGAATTCGGCGCGTTATTAAAATTGAAAAACTCAGCGGGCCGCTCTAGTTGAGCAGGGCCGTAATTTAGCGAGCCTGGCCAGGGCGAGAAATAATTGAGTTCTCCGGTGGTCAGCACTTACCTTTCAGCTCGCGGGCCAGCCAGCGCGTGGCCAGAATCACGGCCAGCTTGGAATGGGCGAAGGCGTCGCGTGCATGGAACTTCACCGACCAGGTGCCCACGTTGAGCGGATCGTCGAAATCGATTTTGGCCGCCTGATGGGCGTGCGCCGACACAAACACAATCCGGCCCTGCTCCGACCGCCGCAGATGCGGCAGCAGCAGCTGCGTCAGCAGAAACGGACCCAAATAGTTCACCTGACTGTGCGGCTCGAAGCCATCCGGCGTGGTGGTGCGTGTGTCACCAAACACGATGCCCGCATTGTTCACCAGCACATCGATGCGCTCGAACTCGGACATCAGCTGGCCGGCGAACTGATGCACGCTGCGCAGCGAGCACAGGTCGAGATGGCGCGCCTCCACAAAGTAGCGTTCGGCGGGGTTGACACTCTCCTCGCTGGAGGTGGGCGTGCGGCAGCCCAGCTCCCGCTTAATAATTGATGCGGCACGCTCGCCCTCCGCCAGATTGCGGCAGGCAATGATAATGCGGCCGCCACGTGCCGCCAGCGCTTTGGCTATCTCAAAGCCAATGCCGCTGCTGCCACCGGTAACTACAACAATTTGCTCCTTGATTTGATTATCGTTCGGGCAGCGCTGGCCGCTCATTATGGTCCTGCAATGCGGGCAATATATGGAGAAATTCACAACAGTTAGCTATGTGTGTGTGTGTGCGTGTGTATGTGTGTGTGTAAGTGGGAAACTTAACCGTAATGCTGTGTAACCAACATGTGGTCTAAAGCCTGCTCACTGAAGCATTTCTCTCTCCTCTCTCTCTCTCTCTCTTCTGCACTGAGTCCCTTTGGCTTATTGATGGGGCGTAAATAATATCGTGCTTCCTATTAGCATATGCAAATGCACATTTGTTAAATTAAAAATTATGTAAAATGCTCAACACGTTAACCGTAAACAATATCAGCATTTAAATTCATAGAAACGCTATATTGAATAGCAATGGATATTATTAACATATATTAAAATAAGTATATTTAAGCTTATATTTTTAAAGCTGTACATATATTGATTATTGATAAATATTTAGTTTTATGTGCAAACTACAAAAAAAAGGATTTGAATTGCGCGCTATTAACAGCTGTAAAAGCTGAGCTTATGTTATGTTAAATCGCGACTTAAAGTTCTCATTTAACATTAGTATGTTAATTGCAGCCTATGTTAGGCTGCACAGCATGAGTTAACAGGGAACTGTTAATCACTAACGTAACTTAAGTTCTCATTTAACATTAATATGTTAATTGCAGCCTATGTTAGGCTGCACAGCATGAATTAGCAGGAGACTGTTGAGCACTATTTCAAGGGAATTAAAGTAAGTTTGAATTATTTATACTTTAATTCGCATGATAGAGAATCTCTAATAAAACTGTTACTCCCTCTTCCACTTAGATTTCTCAACTTTCTTGTCACTTAAGTATTAAACTATAGTTAGTTTCTTGCTATCAAATTGAAATTGATCTAACATTGGCTTAGCTTAAGTTTTTAGACTGTATCTGCTTGGGCGGCATTATGACCTTCCACTTCATTGGCTGACAGTTATTTGGCACTTTGGGTAAGTTTTACCTGCTCGACGGTATTTGCAGCGTTTCAGAATTCATTTGCCAGCGCATTTACTTTTAGCCAACTTGCGCAAATCCACTTTACAAATATTTGCAGCAGCAGCTTTTGGCACTTGCCGCAGTTGTCAGTTGCCAGTTCGTACATATTGCGATTGCTGCACCACATTGCTCACTGACACGCCCCCAGCCCGGTTCGCCCCCTGCTGCCCCAATCACCTTTACCGGCATGCTCAACCAAACACCTGCAACCTGGGGGGCAGGCCACAAAAACCGCGTGCACTCCTCAAAAGCGCAACGCGCAAAAATAATCTTTAGATATTACACATTATCCCGCTGCTTCATGGAGTTGGCTGAGGGCAAGCAGCAGGAGAGGAGATGGTCTGAGCGGGCTTAGCTGCGACTTGCGACCCTCTTTATGAAATCCACTTAAAAAGTTTCGAGTGCAGCGAGTTTTTTTATTACTTAACTCTCTTCGCCGCGACAGTTATGTATATGTACGTGTCCAGCAACGCGGCGAAAACTTTTTGCCCTGGGCCATGTCTTATCGTTAGTGTAGGGTATTGTGTTCTGGTGTATGTGTGTGTGTGTGTGTGCTGCCTCACTTACCGCACTGTTATCACAACGCCGACCAGCACGGCTGCAATTGTGGGCCACCAGGTGGAGAAGGGATCAGCCTGCTCGAATATGGTCAGCAGGCGCTCCATACTGTGTGTGTTTCTGCGTGGGTGTCTGTGCAAGACTTATTGTTGATGAACAAATGGGTATCTGCACTGCAACGACTGTGAACTGCGACTGAACTGTAATCGTAATAATAAATATGTATAAATTCTGATTGCGTGCACCCACAGCGGGAAGCAGAGCGCTCAGCTTGCGGTTGCTCTCCTCTATGCTCATTCTCCCCGTTTGCCGTCCCCCTCGCTCTGATGGCATGGCTCGGCACGAGATGACGCTGACAATTGAATTTAAATGGCTGTCCCGTTTCGGCATATTTTCAATTTACATAAATGCTTGTTGCGCGGCATTTAAATGAGCGCTAGACAGAGACGCCAGATGCTGGCGTGCGAGTGTAAGTGGTCGCGACTAATGCTGGGGTGCCAGTGTTGCTAAGCACCTGTCGCTGCTCTTAGGTTAGGTGTAAAATTAGGCCAGTTCTGGTGCTGAAAAGAAAAAAACGCGTTCGCCATTTACACGCGCTTTTCCATATTTCATTTGGGTTTTTAACTTCGCTTTGCTTTTCTTTTTCCATTTTGCGGTTTTACGCATATTACGTTTGCATATTTTTTTGCGTTTGCCAACTAAATTAATTTATTTAATTCATTTGCGGGCGGGCGAGCGGCGCGCTGCCCTTGACTACGCTGGCCACCAATTTTAATTACATTTAACAGCTGTTTTGGCTGCCTTCCTTGGGTGTTGCTTTATGCTGCTAAGCCGGCTGCAGCTGGGTGTGAAGGCCAGCTAAGTGATTTTATAGAGTATTTTCAGTGTGGCGTCCAGATGAACTTCAAAGATACTACTTACTTTTCTTGGAAATACTTACTTTAGCTTAAGCTTAAGTCATTTGTATTATCTGTGTTGCAGCTAACTTACTCGCTTAACATAGCAGTGCCAAGTGAGGCAGAGTTAAGGCGCAACTAACTTAACTCAGATGAATTTCTTATATTAACATTAGTTCTCACAGCACAGTTTTCCCATGTGCGACCCTTTGTTACTCCAAATTGAATTAAATGTGTAGAAGTACACGTATGTGCACATATATATACTTATTTATATGTTTGTATTTACTTACTGACCCCTATAATGACAGAGCATTCAATCAGCTACTGTTGCAGTCTTTCGCATTTCATTTCCGGCTATTCAATTGAGCGTGTGTTGTGCGAGCAATGAGTCCCAGGCGCATTCGAACCAGTTCCAGTTCCAGCTCCCGCATATTGATGCTCGCAGTGCAAAATGAAATTCGTTTGTATTTTATCTTTTTATTTCGTTTATTTAACGTTTTTATTTCGTTTTACATTACTCGTATAGCTGATGGCGCCTATTGCTTATGCGCTGTGTTTCGTTTAGTTTTGCTTTCACTTTAGCTTAGTCATTCGCTTTAGTTAGTTTGCTTTTGCTCAGACAGTTCGTAAATATTTAATGATAATTGCTAAATTGTTGTTTTTTTTCTTCTTTGAATATACTGCATCAATGTGCATGTGTTCATGTGTGTGAGAGAGTGTCTCTGTGTGTGAGTGTGTGTGAATATTTGTAAGACTTGCTTGGAACTTGTTTACATATGCGTTGCTTAGTGATTCTTATTATTAATGTGCTGCCTGTGGATAATGTTCGTTAAATTTTAGTTTAGTTGATATACGAGAAGTTCTTAAGTGATTTAATCTTTATTTCAAATGCTGAGTGTCCTCTCCACCTTTTAGTATTTACAATCAGTTTAAAGCTTAACATAACTGGCTAAATGTTAACTAACAGAAAAACGTTAACTGCCGCATTTACATAAGATCCTAATGCTTACAGAGCTACCTAGGGCGTATTAAAGTAAATATTCTAGTTTGCCTCTCAAGATGTTTTTTATAGCCAGCCCTTGTAAAACTACCTTTATGTTTTCTCTATCATCTTCATGTATTTTTCAGCAAATTAAAATATTGCATTAAACACAGTGCTAAAGATCCATTAATTGGTTTTAGTTTAAAGTATGTTTTAAAATTAATATCACTAACAAGCCATCTGTTAATTTTATCTTCTTTCATTTATTATATTTCGAGGAGCTACTGCTGAGGCATTGCAAAATCGTGACCATAGATTGAGCTCTATGAATTCTAGACTCATATATCCAATGTATCTTTGAGTTGCGCCTCAATTTATATCTTTTCAGTTGGCTTCAATTTAGTTGTGTTTGAAGTGTGATCTTTAAAGTTGCTAAATTTAAAGTTAAACTTTTGTTTGGTCGTCAATTGTATATATATAAATATTTTACCATAAGCATAGAATTTTTGCTAATGTTGCTTGGATACATCCAATACGATTTACAATTTAGTTTTAGAGTTTTTATTTCTTTTTTTTGTGATTGCCTACTTAGATGCTACGGGCTTTCCCTCGAAGGCAATGAATCCTAGAGCCTTAACTAAGCTACACTCAACTAGGTATCAAATTGAGAAATATTAATGTAAGAAAAAATCGAGTCCCTAACTATTTACAATTGGTACAAATCGGAGTCTACATTTGAAAATTGTTCGGCAATACATTAGATTTCTATGTTTTTTATGATATTTAAATTTCGTTTGACTGCTTTGTGTCCTTCGGCAGCGGACAAAAATTATAGATTATTACAATTTGTGATAAATATTTTATTTTCAATTTCTGATGCAGTTGTTGTTGTTGCTGTTGATTTTGCAGTTGAAATCTCCAAATTCCCCATGCATAGCTATCTAGTTATTTATTTATACGTTTGCTGCAGATCAATAACACGTCAGCGCCGCCGAACCAATTAGTCATAGCTACGTTATGTGGGGGTCTCTCTATGCCTGTGTGTGTGTGTGTGTAACTAGGTACTATTCATATATGTATGCCATGGGCCATCTATGTACAAATTGTCGCATGCTCAGTTCCGCTGATTTATACTGCAGCTGGTTTGGTTTTTCGGGGTTTTTATTTTGGCCGCTTCACGTTCAACTGGCCAATATGAGGGTCAAAATATAATCTGCAAATATACAGAGAGAGATACAGATATAGATATAGATAACGATATAGATATATAGATATGAAAATTCGATTAGCGCCTTTCCAATATTGTCTGCTCTTATAAATCATTCAAGAGCACGGACGAGTGGCTGTCAAACATTGCATTGCAGATTGTTTGGTTGGATGCCATTTCATCTTTCCTCTCTCTCTCTCTTTTGGTAAATAAATATTTTTTGCAAATATTAAAACATTCATGGAATAAGTTCGTAAATTGCATAGATTGCGTAAATGCTTTATTTATGTATGCAATTAGTGGTCGTTGTTGCTTATTGAATTAAATGTCAAAGAAAAACCGCAATGTAAACAATGTAAGATGCTGCAGCTGGGTGTAGCTGACTGCACCATGCACGTTCAATGTTAAACAAAATGATAGATATTTGAAATATATGTATATGAATATATGTTATATACATATCTGTATTAAGACATAGGAAACTTTAAATGAAATTTGGTCAGCTTAACTCTTAAACTGCTGAAGTTATAGATTTTCAGCATCTTCTCTTCCTCAACTAAATTCATTTTCGTTTTCAAATTAAATTTTATACTCAATAAGATATTCCAGTTTGCCTCTCGGACCACTGAGATTGCGTTATAGCAATGTCTGACTTTTTATGGTCACTCTAAAATCTCTATTTATATGAAATGTTTGAATATATTGCCACTTATGAAAAGCAGATATATATTTATTATTATCTCATTCAAGTAACGTTAACAAAGCTAATATATCCTTCTCACTTGCCGACCGAGTATTGCCAATGATTTAAATGCATACTATATGTAAATGCATTCATATAGAAAAATGCGCAGTAAAATGACTTTAACTACACAGCACAATAAATTCTGATATTATAATACGTATATAAACATAAATATATCATAAATAGTGTTAAGTCAGCACTTAAGTAGTCCTCAAGCATCAATTTTGATTACTCTATTAATTGGAGTGCTCGAGCTGGTAATTAGCCTATATAATCGTAAGTTAAAATAAATGCCTTAGATATTTGACTATTAACTTTATGATGCAGCCTCTCTGACCAGAGCCCATCTCGCCCACTCCAGTGTCATTAGGCCCTTTCATTGTGTAGGCATCATTATGCTATACAGTTATTTGTTATTACCTTAACGACTGGCCATTTGTTCGCAATGTGCACGTCTATACCATACCAGGCCCCATCCTCGGTGGCAATAACCATCAAAAAATCAATCGATTTTAATATACTACATGCTTCGACATACATAAACTCGGATGCTTTGCTCTCCGCTCGAACAAATTGCCGTGCAGAGTTCATCATTTTGTTTGCTATCATCGGGGTATGCATAACACACAGAGCTATGGCGAATATGCGGCTATTGTGTATAAAATATTTCTCCTGAATGTGTAAAGCAACAAAACAAAAATGTAAATCAATGGGCGGCTCTATTTTGCATATATATAGTCTGTTTAAATATCGAAATATAAATTTAAAATGCTCAACTTAAAACTGTATTGTTAAGAGTGGCCATTCAACTATAGGTCAATGTTGTTATTGAAAACTTTGGTATTTTTGGTATTTTTTAGCATCAACTTTCAAATGAAGTGTCCACTAACTAGCTTTATTTGGCATTTTAAGAGTGGGTGGCAAAATGCTAAAGTTTTAAAGTGAAATTTAAAGCCCTAAAAGAGGTTGGCTAACATTTTATACTCTTTTCATAAATATTCTAAACTAGCTCAACAAATCAACTCCCAAGCCAAATGCTTGTTTCATTGAGCAACAAAAGTGCAATTTCGAAAAGACAAATAAAATACAAAATGTTGAGTTGAGCACAAATGCGCAAAGTTCTAGTTGTGGCGCAAAGTTTTGTAAATAAAACTTGATTTGAATTAAATGAAATTACAGTTAAATATTTGAGGTTCGCAGCATTGTGAGCTACTCTTCTCTGCCAGAATATACACTCAACAGTTGCCAATGCTTTGGGGGGTGCGAATCTGTGCGAGTTAATGTTAAATACTGACAGCCAACAAATGCGAACAACAGGGCATGGTATACACAATTTCAGATAGGGTATGTGTGTGCGGGTGTGTGTGTGTGTGATGTCCATTTTGGCACGTGCTTAGTCTGCATTGTTGCTGTTGTTGCACAGTTGTTTTACTTGTTTGGCGATTGTAGGAACCATGATTAACGCGACCAAGCGACGGCGGGGTGATGAGCAAGGAGAGGCGAGAGAGAAAGAGAGAGAGAGAGAGATTGGGTTAGGCTGGGGCTGGCTTAGGGTGGGCTGGGTTCGCCACGGCTGTTTGCCAAATCTCTCGACGCTGTCTCTCCAAATTTTAACTATGAATGTGCCCAACTGGTGGCAACAACAATAACAACGCCTGCGCTGCTGCTGTTGCTGCTGTGGCTGATGTTGCCTATGTGTTCGTGTGTGTGCCTGTGTGTGTGTCTGTTTGTTTACCGAAACCTTCTTAGTTTGGCTTAGTAGCCCCTCGCTGCCATTGTTTGTGTATTTGCATTTGTCCCTCAACTTTTGCGGGCCCCTCGTCGAGCGAGTGTGAAAATTTATGTATGTATGCATGTGCTCGCAGCTCCACTCTCTGTGTGTGTGTGTGTGGGTGGGTGGGCCTTTTGCCTGCCTTGGTTTATGTGCTGCTTTTGCTGTAGCTGTTGCTGTTGCCGTTGCTGTTTGGCTTTCTTTCTGGGACAGCCTCAAGTCAGTCGCAGTCGCAGCCCTTTGACCAGGTCCGGAATACAAAATAAAGGCATCGAATGCTGCCCACGAGCACATTAAAATATGTAAATACACACACATACAGATATATATATATATATATACATTTCTATTTACACACAGTTGGCGCTGCTGCTGCTGTTGGCATTTTAAATTTGACCGCATAAACAAAGGCAGCAGCGAGAGCTACGTCGAGGCAACTGTAAACCAGAGCCAGGCCGCAACAATGTTGGGTATGCATAAAAAATCTAACGCCCAGTCTCACCTGCTGCCACCTGACTGCGGCGACTGTGGCTGCCAGCGCATTCCATCCACCGTGTCCTGGTCAAAAACAATTTAACTGTTTTGCTTTGCTGGCCACTTTTTATTCTCTGCTCTTTTTTTCCATCTGCAGACTCTTTTCCGTTTGCCTTTTATTAGATTCACTCAAAATGTTAATTTAAATTTCTAAGCTCTATTGTTTTGTGCTTGGAACACAGTTTTTTTGTTATTTTTTTTTTTTTCGCTTTTCACACAGTCCTCAATTAGCATGTCAGTCAGGCGGGGCCTGCGGGCCAGAGGGCTGGGCTGGGCTAGCTTTTGAAAGCACATTAAAAATGATTTCCTAAGTAGATTGTAAAAATTGCTGGCAATTATATTTAATAGCACCGACTTTATGCCCTAGACCAGCGGGCCATAAACGGGCCGTAAAGCTACGGCAAAGGGCGACGGCTTCTCAAGGCGTTCGCCCAAGTAATTTGTCAAAATACAAAGAACGGCAAAAGACGGTCAAAGCTAAATATGTCGGAACAAGTCTATTTGGCATACCTGCGGCAGGTGCGCTGAGTGGGCTGGAAAATTTTACCGCATGAACTTTCAGATACATTTATGCATATGTTTATATATAAGGAAATATATCTACATTGAATTTATGCTTGATTTCATATGAATTTAAAGAGAAAATATATGTTTTAAAATATATCTGATAATAAATAATAAATAAAGCAAGTTTTACTCTGAGTTTTACTATGCTTTAAGCTCTAAATCCCAAATCAGAACTTTAAATTTGAATAAAACTTCACATTTCCCTGAAAACTGCAATGAAACCAAGCATGTTTTCAGTTTTCACGTCATTCATGTTTTTATTCAAGCCTACATTCATGCGGCTCCTGAAGTGTTTGCGCCTATACAAAAGCTCGATTGCTGTTTGAAAATTGATTTTTATTTATTTCTAAGAATGTGTAAAAATAATCAAAAATGCAATTTATTTGTGAAAGGTTTTTCCTTTTTTTTGTATTTAAAATTTGATTTTATTTTTAATAATATTTAACAAAAAAAACTTATAAATAAAAATAAACTCAAATATCATGACCAAGCTTAAGATAGTTTATATGTATCTGTATACATATATATTTTTAAATTTATGCATATTTATTTTTCATTTCATTTCATGTGAATACAAATACATTTATAAATTTAAACAGATTATAAAATTGTTTTCCACAAATAAATACAATTTTAAGCCATTCTCAAATTGAATTCGCTTTAGTTTTGCTTTCAGTATTAAGTGCGCTTGCTGCAACTGCTCAGTTGTAAGTTGCCCAGCTAGCTAGGGGTACAAAATTGAGTTTGGCTTTGTTTTTGAATAGTGTTTCAATTAAATTTCGGCTGGCCTTTTGAGCTGCAATCGAAGTTCGAACAACTTTCGAATAAAGCAAACAAGGGCCCCGGCGCTAGGGAGCTTGACAACGGGGCCTGGCCGCAAAACAATCAAAACCGTCCACTGAGCAATGTGCACACTCTCAACGTGCTTTATGGAGGAGGGCGTGGCACACACACCCACACACACAGACGCATACGTGTTCGCAAAGTGGCAAACAATAACTTTCATTATGAATATTTTAAGGTGCGGATGTGAGAGAGCCCGAAAGAGTAGCAGACTAGAGAGCTGGAGAGAGTGAGAGAGAAGGGGAGCCGAGTTTTAGTAGAGGGGAAAACTAGCCAGGTGCTGGCAGCAGCAGCAGGTAAAAGGACAAAGTTTCGTGCAGTGCAACCGTTAAGGAAATGGGGCCACAAAACTTTTGGGTGCAAGGCGACAGAACACGACACGTTGACTTTGATCTTGGGCCAGCGACCCTCGCCCCACCCTGGCCCCACCTGGCCAGAGAGATGCTCCTGCGTTTGCTGTGGCTGCGTTGTTGTTTCAGCTGCTTTGTTTGCAATTCAAACGCAATTAAGCTGCCCTCCGTGCAAATAATGGCAACCGGAGTAGGCCAAGTCAAATAGCGCAGCATGGGCCCGAAATTAACTTCAGATAAGTATGTAAAAGTATGCGACTGTCTGTGTGTGTGTGCGAAAGTTAATTGGATGTGCGCTTGGTTTAATAAGCATAATAGCTGGTCGACAGGACGACAGGACAACTGCCCGACTGCCCGACTGACAGCCTGACCGCGTGGCCGCAGTGCAAGCCACTCTTAATTAATAATTAAATTAAATTTCCGACCAGGCAACGCGTGCTCCATAAAAGTATTAATTGGACCTCGCGTTTCGCGAATCTGGCTTAAGCTTCGTCCGGGCCCACGGCTGACTTTTCAGCTAAAGCTTTAACCCAACTTCCCAATTACGAATACATCAAAGCAGGCACATCCGCTGCCAACTGCTGCCAGTTGCCGCTGAGTATTGCCCGTTGTTTCCGGCGCCGCCAGCAAATACCAATTGAACATTCGATACAGACCAAACAGCGGACGCGCTGCTGGCCGAGATTGAGCTGCCCGATACAAAAAACGGAGAGAAAGCTGTGCCGGCTGACTAGCACACTGTGTGCGAAGCGGAAATACCCTGTTTACTGCAGGTGTAGCCAACAAAGCAAAACAAAACTACGAGATATTACAATTTATTTACTTTGATTTCCATAGCTTTTAAAACTACTAAAATACTACTAACTATGTATAAAAGGATTTCGGAATGATATATTGTTTTCGACTCGTATGAAACACGACTATCGAACCGCATTCAAAGTTTGAATATTTCAAATTTTGGCATTTTTGACAAAAAAATGTGATGTAACCCCTTATCATTTTTGTCAAAATCGGGTCGCATCGAAAAAGTTGAAAAAATGTACTATTTCTCAAGTTTGGCTGACTACAACTTTGGTATTTTTTATGCGATCTATAGATAGGATACCTCTTTAGAAGCGTGTGGATTCGGAGTTTCCATCCGTATTCACAGATTTTTCCTGCTTCAAGAAGTTTTCATAATAATGTATCGAAGCCGAAAAAATACCTCTGGAACTTTGCATGTTTCTAGCAGTTGACTGACTACAACTTTGGTATTTTTTATGCGATCTATAGACAGGATACCTCTTTAGAAGCGTGTGGATTCGGAGTTTCCATCCGTATTCACAGATTTTTCCTGCTTCAAAAACTTTTCATAATAATGCTTCGAAACCGAAAAAATACCTCTGGAACTTTGCATGTTTCTAGCAGTTGACTGACTACAACTTTGGTATTTTTTATGCGATCTATAGACAGGATACCTCTTTAGAAGCGTGTGGATTCGGAGTTTCAATCTGTATTCACAGATTTTTCCTGCTTCAAGAACTTTTCATAATAATGCATCGAAACCGAAAAAATACCTCTGGAACTTTGCATGTTTCTAGCAGTTGACTGACTACAACTTTGGTATTTTTTATGCGATCTATAGACAGGATACCTCTTTAGAAGCGTGTGGATTCGGAGTTTCCATCCGTATTCACAGATTTTTCCTGCTTCAAAAACTTTTCATAATAATGCTTCGAAACCGAAAAAATACCTCTGGAACTTTGCATGTTTCTAACTCGGGTATTATTTCGCCAATTTCAGGGAGATATGTTGTTTTCGACTCGTATGAAACACAACTATCGATCCGCATTCAAAGTTTGAATATTTCAAATTTTGCCATTTTTGACAAAAATGTGATGTAACCCCTTATCATTTTTGTCAAAATCGGGTCGCATCGAAAAAGTTGAAAAAATGTACTATTTCTCAAGTTTGGCTGACTACAACTTTGGTATTTTTTATGCGATCTATAGACAGGATACCTCTTTAGAAGCGTGTAGATTCGGACTTTCTATCCGTATACACAGATTTTTCCTGCTTCAAGAAGTTTTCATAATAATGCATCGAAACCGAAAAAATACCTCTGAAACTTTGCATGTTTCTAGCAGTTGACTGACTACAACTTTGGTATTTTTTATGCGATCTATAGACAGGATACCTCTTTAGAAGCGTGTGGATTCGGAGTTTCAAGCCGTATTCACAGATTTTTCCTGCTTCAAGAACTTTTCATAATAATGCATCGAAACCGAAAAAATACCTCTGGAACTTTGCATGTTTCTAGCAGTTGACTGACTACAACTTTGGTATTTTTTATACGATCTATAGACAGGATACCTCTTTAGAAGCGTGTGGATTCGGAGTTTCAATCCGTATTCACAGATTTTTCCTGCTTCAAGAACTTTTCATAATAATGCATCGAAACCGAAAAAATACCTCTGGAACTTTGCATGTTTCTAGCAGTTGACTGACTACAACTTTGGTATTTTTTATGCGATCTATAGACAGGATACCTCTTTAGAAGCGTGTGGATTCGGAGTTTCAATCTGTATTCACAGATTTTTCCTGCTTCAAGAACTTTTCATAATAATGCATCGAAACCGAAATAATTCCTCTGGAACTTTGCATGTTTCTAGCAGTTGACTGACTACAACTTTGGTATTTTTTATGCGATCTATAGACAGGATACCTCTTTAGAAGCGTGTGGATTCGGAGTTTCCATCCGTATTCACAGATTTTTCCTGCTTCAAAAACTTTTCATAATAATGCTTCGAAACCGAAAAAATACCTCTGGAACTTTGCATGTTTCTAACTCGGGTATTATTTCGCCAATTTCAGGGAGATATGTTGTTTTCGACTCGTATGAAACACAACTATCGATCCGCATTCAAAGTTTGAATATTTCAAATTTTGCCATTTTTGACAAAAATGTGATGTAACCCCTTATCATTTTTGTCAAAATCGGGTCGCATCGAAAAAGTTGAAAAAATTTACTATTTCTCAAGTTTGGCTGACTACAACTTTGGTATTTTTTATGCGATCTATAGACAGGATACCTCTTTAGAAGCGTGTGGAATCGGACTTTCTATCGGTATACACAGATTTTTCCTGCTTCAAGAACTTTTCATAATAATGCATCGAAACCGAAAAAATACCTCTGAAACTTTGCATGTTTCTAGCAGTTGACTGACTACAACTTTGGTATTTTTTATGCGATCTATAGACAGGATACCTCTTTAGAAGCGTGTGGATTCGGAGTTTCAAGCCGTATTCACAGATTTTTCCTGCTTCAAGAACTTTTCATAATAATGCATCGAAACCGAAAAAATACCTCTGGAACTTTGCATGTTTCTAGCAGTTGACTGACTACAACTTTGGTATTTTTTATGCGATCTATAGACAGGATACCTCTTTAGAAGCGTGTGGATTCGGAGTTTCAATCCGTATTCACAGATTTTTCCTGCTTCAAGAACTTTTCATAATAATGCATCGAAACCGAAAAAATACCTCTGGAACTTTGCATGTTTCTAGCAGTTGACTGACTACAACTTTGGTATTTTTTATGCGATCTATAGACAGGATACCTCTTTAGAAGCGTGTGGATTCGGAGTTTCAATCCGTATTCACAGATTTTTCCTGCTTCAAGAACTTTTCATAATAATGCATCGAAACCGAAAAAATACCTCTGGAACTTTGCATGTTTCTAGCAGTTGACTGACTACAACTTTGGTATTTTTTATGCGATCTATAGACAGGATACCTCTTTAGAAGCGTGTGGATTCGGAGTTTCAATCTGTATTCACAGATTTTTCCTGCTTCAAGAACTTTTCATAATAATGCATCGAAACCGAAAAAATACCTCTGGAACTTTGCATGTTTCTAGCAGTTGACTGACTACAACTTTGGTATTTTTTATGCGATCTATAGACAGGATACCTCTTTAGAAGCGTGTGGATTCGGAGTTTCAATCTGTATTCACAGATTTTTCCTGCTTCAAGAACTTTTCATAATAATGCATCGAAACCGAAAAAATACCTCTGGAACTTTGCATCTTTCTAACTCGGGTATTATTTCGCCAATTTCAGGGAGATATGTTGTTTTCGACTCGTATGAAACACGACTATCGATCCGCATTCAAAGTTTGAATATTTCAAATTTTGCCATTTTTGACAAAAATGTGATGTAACCCCTTATCATTTTTGTCAAAATCGGGTCGCATCGAAAAAGTTGAAAAAATTTACTATTTCTCAAGTTTGGCTGACTACAACTTTGGTATTTTTTATGCGATCTATAGACAGGATACCTCTTTAGAAGCGTGTGGATTCGGAGTTTCAATCTGTATTCACAGATTTTTCCTGCTTCAAGAAGTTTTCATAATAATGTATCGAAACCGAAAAAATACCTCTGGAACTTTGCATGTTTCTAGCAGTTGACTGACTACAACTTTGGTATTTTTTATGCGATCTATAGACAGGATACCTCTTTAGAAGCGTGTGGATTCGGAGTTTCAATCTGTATTCACAGATTTTTCCTGCTTCAAGAACTTTTCATAATAATGCATCGAAACCGAAAAAATACCTCTGGAACTTTGCATGTTTCTAACTCGGGTATTATTTCGCCAATTTCAGGGAGATATGTTGTTTTCGACTCGTATGAAACACGACTATCGATCCGCATTCAAAGTTTGAATATTTCAAATTTTGCCATTTTTGACAAAAATGTGATGTAACCCCTTATCATTTTTGTCAAAATCGGGTCGCATCGAAAAAGTTGAAAAAATGTACTATTTCTCAAGTTTGGCTGACTACAACTTTGGTATTTTTTATGCGATCTATAGACAGGATACCTCTTTAGAAGCGTGTGGATTCGGAGTTTCAATCCGTATTCACAGATTTTTCCTGCTTCAAGAAGTTTTCATAATAATGCATCGAAACCGAAAAAATACCTCTGGAACTTTGCATGTTTCTAGCAGTTGACTGACTACAACTTTGGTATTTTTTATGCGATCTATAGACAGGATACCTCTTTAGAAGCGTGTGGATTCGGAGTTTCAATCTGTATTCACAGATTTTTCCTGCTTCAAGAACTTTTCATAATAATGCATCGAAACCGAAAAAATACCTCTGGAACTTTGCATGTTTCTAACTCGGGTATTATTTCGCCAATTTCAGGGAGATATGTTGTTTTCGACTCGTATGAAACACGACTATCGATCCGCATTCAAAGTTTGAATATTTCAAATTTTGCCATTTTTGACAAAAATGTGATGTAACCCCTTATCATTTTTGTCAAAATCGGGTCGCATCGAAAAAGTTGAAAAAATGTACTATTTCTCAAGTTTGGCTGACTACAACTTTGGTATTTTTTATGCGATCTATAGACAGGATACCTCTTTAGAAGCGTGTGGATTCGGAGTTTCAATCCGTATTCACAGATTTTTCCTGCTTCAAGAAGTTTTCATAATAATGCATCGAAACCGAAAAAATACCTCTGAAACTTTGCATGTTTCTAGCAGTTGACTGACTACAACTTTGGTATTTTTTATGCGATCTATAGACAGGATACCTCTTTAGAAGCGTGTGGATTCGGAGTTTCAATCTGTATTCACAGATTTTTCCTGCTTCAAGAACTTTTCATAATAATGCATCGAAACCGAAAAAATACCTCTGGAACTTTGCATCTTTCTAACTCGGGTATTATTTCGCCAATTTCAGGGAGATATGTTGTTTTCGACTCGTATGAAACACGACTATCGATCCGCATTCAAAGTTTGAATATTTCAAATTTTGCCATTTTTGACAAAAATGTGATGTAACCCCTTATCATTTTTGTCAAAATCGGGTCGCATCGAAAAAGTTGAAAAAATTTACTATTTCTCAAGTTTGGCTGACTACAACTTTGGTATTTTTTATGCGATCTATAGACAGGATACCTCTTTAGAAGCGTGTGAATTCGGAGTTTCAATCCGTATTCACAGATTTTTCGTGCTTCAAGAAGTTTTCATAATAATGTATCGAAACCGAAAAAATACCTCTGGAACTTTGCATGTTTCTAGCAGTTGACTGACTACAACTTTGGTATTTTTTATGCGATCTATAGACAGGATACCTCTTTAGAAGCGTGTGGATTCGGAGTTTCAATCTGTATTCACAGATTTTTCCTGCTTCAAGAACTTTTCATAATAATGCATCGAAACCGAAAAAATACCTCTGGAACTTTGCATGTTTCTAACTCGGGTATTATTTCGCCAATTTCAGGGAGATATGTTGTTTTCGACTCGTATGAAACACGACTATCGATCCGCATTCAAAGTTTGAATATTTCAAATTTTGCCATTTTTGACAAAAATGTGATGTAACCCCTTATCATTTTTGTCAAAATCGGGTCGCATCGAAAAAGTTGAAAAAATGTACTATTTCTCAAGTTTGGCTGACTACAACTTTGGTATTTTTTATGCGATCTATAGACAGGATACCTCTTTAGAAGCGTGTGGATTCGGAGTTTCAATCTGTATTCACAGATTTTTCCTGCTTCAAGAAGTTTTCATAATAATGCATCGAAACCGAAAAAATACCTCTGGAACTTTGCATGTTTCTAGCAGTTGACTGACTACAACTTTGGTATTTTTTATGCGATCTATAGACAGGATACCTCTTTAGAAGCGTGTGGATTCGGAGTTTCAATCCGTATTCACAGATTTTTCCTGCTTCAAGAACTTTTCATAATAATGCATCGAAACCGAAAAAATACCTCTGGAACTTTGCATGTTTCTAGCAGTTGACTGACTACAACTTTGGTATTTTTTATGCGATCTATAGACAGGATACCTCTTTAGAAGCGTGTGGATTCGGAGTTTCCATCCGTATTCACAGATTTTTCCTGCTTCAAAAACTTTTCATAATAATGCTTCGAAACCGAAAAAATACCTCTGGAACTTTGCATGTTTCTAACTCGGGTATTATTTCGCCAATTTCAGGGAGATATGTTGTTTTCGACTCGTATGAAACACAACTATCGATCCGCATTCAAAGTTTGAATATTTCAAATTTTGCCATTTTTGACAAAAATGTGATGTAACCCCTTATCATTTTTGTCAAAATCGGGTCGCATCGAAAAAGTTGAAAAAATGTACTATTTCTCAAGTTTGGCTGACTACAACTTTGGTATTTTTTATGCGATCTATAGACAGGATACCTCTTTAGAAGCGTGTGGATTCGGAGTTTCAATCCGTATTCACAGATTTTTCCTGCTTCAAGAAGTTTTCATAATAATGCATCGAAACCGAAAAAATACCTCTGAAACTTTGCATGTTTCTAGCAGTTGACTGACTACAACTTTGGTATTTTTTATGCGATCTATAGACAGGATACCTCTTTAGAAGCGTGTGGATTCGGAGTTTCAAGCCGTATTCACAGATTTTTCCTGCTTCAAGAACTTTTCATAATAATGCATCGAAACCGAAAAAATACCTCTGGAACTTTGCATGTTTCTAGCAGTTGACTGACTACAACTTTGGTATTTTTTATGCGATCTATAGACAGGATACCTCTTTAGAAGCGTGTGGATTCGGAGTTTCAATCCGTATTCACAGATTTTTCCTGCTTCAAGAACTTTTCATAATAATGCATCGAAACCGAAAAAATACCTCTGGAACTTTGCATGTTTCTAACTCGGGTATTATTTCGCCAATTTCAGGGAGATATGTTGTTTTCGACTCGTATGAAACACAACTATCGATCCGCATTCAAAGTTTGAATATTTCAAATTTTGCCATTTTTGACAAAAATGTGATGTAACCCCTTATCATTTTTGTCAAAATCGGGTCGCATCGAAAAAGTTGAAAAAATTTACTATTTCTCAAGTTTGGCTGACTACAACTTTGGTATTTTTTATGCGATCTATAGACAGGATACCTCTTTAGAAGCGTGTGGATTCGGACTTTCTATCCGTATACACAGATTTTTCCTGCTTCAAGAACTTTTCATAATAATGCATCGAAACCGAAAAAATACCTCTGGAACTTTGCATGTTTCTAGCAGTTGACTGACTACAACTTTGGTATTTTTTATGCGATCTATAGACAGGATACCTCTTTAGAAGCGTGTGGATTCGGAGTTTCAATCTGTATTCACAGATTTTTCCTGCTTCAAGAACTTTTCATAATAATGCATCGAAACCGAAAAAATACCTCTGGAACTTTGCATGTTTCTAGCAGTTGACTGACTACAACTTTGGTATTTTTTATGCGATCTATAGACAGGATACCTCTTTAGAAGCGTGTGGATTCGGAGTTTCAATCTGTATTCACAGATTTTTCCTGCTTCAAGAACTTTTCATAATAATGCATCGAAACCGAAAAAATACCTCTGGAACTTTGCATGTTTCTAGCAGTTGACTGACTACAACTTTGGTATTTTTTATGCGATCTATAGACAGGATACCTCTTTAGAAGCGTGTGGATTCGGAGTTTCCATCCGTATTCACAGCTCGGGTATTATTTCGCCAATTTCAGGGAGATATGTTGTTTTCGACTCGTATGAAACACAACTATCGATCCGCATTCAAAGTTTGAATATTTCAAATTTTGCCATTTTTGACAAAAATGTGATGTAACCCCTTATCATTTTTGTCAAAATCGGGTCGCATCGAAAAAGTTGAAAAATTTACTATTTCTCAAGTTTGGCTGACTACAACTTTGGTATTTTTTATGCGATCTATAGACAGGATACCTCTTTAGAAGCGTGTGGATTCGGAGTTTCAATCCGTATTCACAGATTTTTCCTGCTTCAAGAACTTTTCATAATAATGCATCGAAACCGAAAAAATACCTCTGAAACTTTGCATGTTTCTAGCAGTTGACTGACTACAACTTTGGTATTTTTTATGCGATCTATAGACAGGATACCTCTTTAGAAGCGTGTGGATTCGGAGTTTCAAGCCGTATTCACAGATTTTTCCTGCTTCAAGAACTTTTCATAATAATGCATCGAAACCGAAAAAATACCTCTGGAACTTTGCATGTTTCTAGCAGTTGACTGACTACAACTTTGGTATTTTTTATACGATCTATAGACAGAATACCTCTTTAGAAGCGTGTGGATTCGGAGTTTCAATCCGTATTCACAGATTTTTCCTGCTTCAAGAACTTTTCATAATAATGCATCGAAACCGAAAAAATACCTCTGGAACTTTGCATGTTTCTAGCAGTTGACTGACTACAACTTTGGTATTTTTTATGCGATCTATAGACAGGATACCTCTTTAGAAGCGTGTGGATTCGGAGTTTCCATCCGTATTCACAGCTCGGGTATTATTTCGCCAATTTCAGGGAGATATGTTGTTTTCGACTCGTATGAAACACAACTATCGATCCGCATTCAAAGTTTGAATATTTCAAATTTTGCCATTTTTGACAAAAATGTGATGTAACCCCTTATCATTTTTGTCAAAATCGGGTCGCATCGAAAAAGTTGAAAAATTTACTATTTCTCAAGTTTGGCTGACTACAACTTTGGTATTTTTTATGCGATCTATAGACAGGATACCTCTTTAGAAGCGTGTGGATTCGGACTTTCTATCCGTATACACAGATTTTTCCTGCTTCAAGAACTTTTCATAATAATGCATCGAAACCGAAAAAATACCTCTGGAACTTTGCATGTTTCTAGCAGTTGACTGACTACAACTTTGGTATTTTTTATGCGATCTATAGACAGGATACCTCTTTAGAAGCGTGTGGATTCGGAGTTTCAATCTGTATTCACAGATTTTTCCTGCTTCAAGAACTTTTCATAATAATGCATCGAAACCGAAAAAATACCTCTGGAACTTTGCATGTTTCTAGCAGTTGACTGACTACAACTTTGGTATTTTTTATGCGATCTATAGACAGGATACCTCTTTAGAAGCGTGTGGATTCGGAGTTTCAATCTGTATTCACAGATTTTTCCTGCTTCAAGAACTTTTCATAATAATGCATCGAAACCGAAAAAATACCTCTGGAACTTTGCATGTTTCTAGCAGTTGACTGACTACAACTTTGGTATTTTTTATGCGATCTATAGACAGGATACCTCTTTAGAAGCGTGTGGATTCGGAGTTTCCATCCGTATTCACAGCTCGGGTATTATTTCGCCAATTTCAGGGAGATATGTTGTTTTCGACTCGTATGAAACACAACTATCGATCCGCATTCAAAGTTTGAATATTTCAAATTTTGCCATTTTTGACAAAAATGTGATGTAACCCCTTATCATTTTTGTCAAAATCGGGTCGCATCGAAAAAGTTGAAAAATTTACTATTTCTCAAGTTTGGCTGACTACAACTTTGGTATTTTTTATGCGATCTATAGACAGGATGCCTCTTTAGAAGCGTGTGGATTCGGAGTTTCAATCCGTATTCACAGATTTTTCCTGCTTCAAGAAGTTTTCATAATAATGCATCGAAACCGAAAAAATACCTCTGAAACTTTGCATGTTTCTAGCAGTTGACTGACTACAACTTTGGTATTTTTTATGCGATCTATAGACAGGATACCTCTTTAGAAGCGTGTGGATTCGGAGTTTCAAGCCGTATTCACAGATTTTTCCTGCTTCAAGAACTTTTCATAATAATGCATCGAAACCGAAAAAATACCTCTGGAACTTTGCATGTTTCTAGCAGTTGACTGACTACAACTTTGGTATTTTTTATACGATCTATAGACAGAATACCTCTTTAGAAGCGTGTGGATTCGGAGTTTCCATCCGTATTCACAGATTTTTCCTGCTTCAAGAACTTTTCATAATAATGCATCGAAACCGAAAAAATACCTCTGGAACTTTGCATGTTTCTAGCAGTTGACTGACTACAACTTTGGTATTTTTTATGCGATCTATAGACAGGATACCTCTTTAGAAGCGTGTGGATTCGGAGTTTCAATCCGTATTCACAGATTTTTCCTGCTTCAAGAACTTTTCATAATAATGCATCGAAACCGAAAAAATACCTCTGAAACTTTGCATGTTTCTAGCAGTTGACTGACTACAACTTTGGTATTTTTTATGCGATCTATAGACAGGATACCTCTTTAGAAGCGTGTGGATTCGGACTTTCTATCCGTATACACAGATTTTTCCTGCTTCAAGAACTTTTCATAATAATGCATCGAAACCGAAATAATTCCTCTGGAACTTTGCATGTTTCTAGCAGTTGACTGACTAAAACTATGGTATTTTTTATGCGATCTATAGACAGGATACCTCTTTAGAAGCGTGTGGATTCGGAGTTTCAATCTGTATTCACAGATTTTTCCTGCTTCAAGAAGTTTTCATAATAATGCATCGAAACCGGAAAAATACCTCTGGAACTTTGCATGTTTCTAGCAGTTGACTGACTACAACTTTGGTATTTTTTATGCGATCTATAGACAGGATACCTCTTTAGAAGCGTGTGGATTCGGAGTTTCAATCCGTATTCACAGATTTTTCCTGCTTCAAGAACTTTTCATAATAATGCATCGAAACCGAAAAAATACCTCTGGAACTTTGCATGTTTCTAGCAGTTGACTGACTACAACTTTGGTATTTTTTATGCGATCTATAGACAGGATACCTCTTTAGAAGCGTGTGGATTCGGAGTTTCAATCCGTATTCACAGATTTTTCCTGCTTCAAGAACTTTTCATAATAATGCATCGAAACCGAAAAAATACCTCTGGAACTTTGCATGTTTCTAGCAGTTGACTGACTACAACTTTGGTATTTTTTATGCGATCTATAGACAGGATACCTCTTTAGAAGCGTGTGGATTCGGAGTTTCAATCCGTATTCACAGATTTTTCCTGCTTCAAGAACTTTTCATAATAATGCATCGAAACCGAAAAAATACCTCTGAAACTTTGCATGTTTCTAGCAGTTGACTGACTACAACTTTGGTATTTTTTATGCGATCTATAGACAGGATACCTCTTTAGAAGCGTGTGGATTCGGACTTTCTATCCGTATACACAGATTTTTCCTGCATCAAGAAGTTTTCATAATAATGCATCGAAACCGAAAAAATACCTCTGGAACTTTGCATGTTTCTAACTCGGGTATTATTTCGCCAATTTCAGGGAGATATGTTGTTTTCGACTCGTATGAAACACAACTATCGATCCGCATTCAAAGTTTGAATATTTCAAATTTTGCCATTTTTGACAAAAATGTGATGTAACCCCTTATCATTTTTGTCAAAATCGGGTCGCATCGAAAAAGTTGAAAAAATGTACTATTTCTCAAGTTTGGCTGACTACAACTTTGGTATTTTTTATGCGATCTATAGACAGGATACCTCTTTAGAAGCGTGTAGATTCGGACTTTCTATCCGTATACACAGATTTTTCCTGCTTCAAGAACTTTTCATAATAATGCATCGAAACCGAAAAAATACCTCTGGAACTTTGCATGTTTCTAGCAGTTGACTGACTAAAACTATGGTATTTTTTATGCGATCTATAGACAGGATACCTCTTTAGAAGCGTGTGGATTCGGAGTTTCAATCTGTATTCACAGATTTTTCCTGCTTCAAGAACTTTTCATAATAATGCATCGAAACCGAAAAAATACCTCTGGAACTTTGCATGTTTCTAGCAGTTGACTGACTACAACTTTGGTATTTTTTATGCGATCTATAGACAGGATACCTCTTTAGAAGCGTGTGGATTCGGAGTTTCAATCTGTATTCACAGATTTTTCCTGCTTCAAGAAGTTTTCATAATAATGCATCGAAACCGAAAAAATACCTCTGGAACTTTGCATGTTTCTAGCAGTTGACTGACTACAACTTTGGTATTTTTTATGCGATCTATAGACAGGATACCTCTTTAGAAGCGTGTGGATTCGGAGTTTCAATCCGTATTCACAGATTTTTCCTGCTTTAAGAACTTTTCATAATAATGCATCGAAACCGAAAAAATACCTCTGGAACTTTGCATGTTTCTAGCAGTTGACTGACTACAACTTTGGTATTTTTTATGCGATCTATAGACAGGATACCTTTTTAGAAGCGTGTGGATTCGGAGTTTCCATCCGTATTCACAGATTTTTCCTGCTTCAAAAACTTTTCATAATAATGCTTCGAAACCGAAAAAATACCTCTGGAACTTTGCATGTTTCTAACTCGGGTATTATTTCGCCAATTTCAGGGAGATATGTTGTTTTCGACTCGTATGAAACACAACTATCGATCCGCATTCAAAGTTTGAATATTTCAAATTTTGCCATTTTTGACAAAAATGTGATGTAACCCCTTATCATTTTTGTCAAAATCGGGTCGCATCGAAAAAGTTGAAAAAATGTACTATTTCTCAAGTTTGGCTGACTACAACTTTGGTATTTTTTATGCGATCTATAGACAGGATACCTCTTTAGAAGCGTGTGGATTCGGAGTTTCAATCCGTATTCACAGATTTTTCCTGCTTCAAGAAGTTTTCATAATAATGCATCGAAACCGAAAAAATACCTCTGAAACTTTGCATGTTTCTAGCAGTTGACTGACTACAACTTTGGTATTTTTTATGCGATCTATAGACAGGATACCTCTTTAGAAGCGTGTGGATTCGGAGTTTCAAGCCGTATTCACAGATTTTTCCTGCTTCAAGAACTTTTCATAATAATGCATCGAAACCGAAAAAATACCTCTGGAACTTTGCATGTTTCTAGCAGTTGACTGACTACAACTTTGGTATTTTTTATACGATCTATAGACAGGATACCTCTTTAGAAGCGTGTGGATTCGGAGTTTCAATCCGTATTCACAGATTTTTCCTGCTTCAAGAACTTTTCATAATAATGCATCGAAACCGAAAAAATACCTCTGGAACTTTGCATGTTTCTAGCAGTTGACTGACTACAACTTTGGTATTTTTTATGCGATCTATAGACAGGATACCTCTTTAGAAGCGTGTGGATTCGGAGTTTCAATCCGTATTCACAGATTTTTCCTGCTTCAAGAACTTTTCATAATAATGCATCGAAACCGAAAAAATACCTCTGGAACTTTGCATGTTTCTAGCAGTTGACTGACTACAACTTTGGTATTTTTTATGCGATCTATAGACAGGATACCTCTTTAGAAGCGTGTGGATTCGGAGTTTCAATCCGTATTCACAGATTTTTCCTGCTTCAAGAACTTTTCATAATAATGCATCGAAACCGAAAAAATACCTCTGAAACTTTGCATGTTTCTAGCAGTTGACTGACTACAACTTTGGTATTTTTTATGCGATCTATAGACAGGATACCTCTTTAGAAGCGTGTGGATTCGGACTTTCTATCCGTATACACAGATTTTTCCTGCATCAAGAAGTTTTCATAATAATGCATCGAAACCGAAAAAATACCTCTGGAACTTTGCATGTTTCTAGCAGTTGACTGACTACAACTTTGGTATTTTTTATGCGATCTATAGACAGGATACCTCTTTAGAAGCGTGTGGATTCGGAGTTTCCATCCGTATTCACAGATTTTTCCTGCTTCAAAAACTTTTCATAATAATGCTTCGAAACCGAAAAAATACCTCTGGAACTTTGCATGTTTCTAACTCGGGTATTATTTCGCCAATTTCAGGGAGATATGTTGTTTTCGACTCGTATGAAACACAACTATCGATCCGCATTCAAAGTTTGAATATTTCAAATTTTGCCATTTTTGACAAAAATGTGATGTAACCCCTTATCATTTTTGTCAAAATCGGGTCGCATCGAAAAAGTTGAAAAAATGTACTATTTCTCAAGTTTGGCTGACTACAACTTTGGTATTTTTTATGCGATCTATAGACAGGATACCTCTTTAGAAGCGTGTGGATTCGGAGTTTCAATCCGTATTCACAGATTTTTCCTGCTTCAAGAACTTTTCATAATAATGCATCGAAACCGAAAAAATACCTCTGGAACTTTGCATGTTTCTAGCAGTTGACTGACTACAACTTTGGTATTTTTTATGCGATCTATAGACAGGATACCTCTTTAGAAGCGTGTGGATTCGGAGTTTCAATCCGTATTCACAGATTTTTCCTGCTTCAAGAACTTTTCATAATAATGCATCGAAACCGAAAAAATACCTCTGAAACTTTGCATGTTTCTAGCAGTTGACTGACTACAACTTTGGTATTTTTTATGCGATTTATAGACAGGATACCTCTTTAGAAGCGTGTGGATTCGGACTTTCTATCCGTATTCACAGATTTTTCCTGCATCAAGAAGTTTTCATAATAATGCATCGAAACCGAAAAAATACCTCTGGAACTTTGCATGTTTCTAGCAGTTGACTGACTACAACTTTGGTATTTTTTATGCGATCTATAGACAGGATACCTCTTTAGAAGCGTGTGGATTCGGAGTTTCAAGCCGTATTCACAGATTTTTCCTGCTTCAAGAACTTTTCATAATAATGCATCGAAACCGAAAAAATACCTCTGGAACTTTGCATGTTTCTAGCAGTTGACTGACTAAAACTATGGTATTTTTTATGCGATCTATAGACAGGATACCTCTTTAGAAGCGTGTGGATTCGGAGTTTCAATCTGTATTCACAGATTTTTCCTGCTTCAAGAACTTTTCATAATAATGCATCGAAACCGAAAAAATACCTCTGGAACTTTGCATGTTTCTAGCAGTTGACTGACTACAACTTTGGTATTTTTTATGCGATCTATAGACAGGATACCTCTTTAGAAGCGTGTGGATTCGGAGTTTCAATCTGTATTCACAGATTTTTCCTGCTTCAAGAACTTTTCATAATAATGCATCGAAACCGAAAAAATACCTCTGGAACTTTGCATGTTTCTAGCAGTTGACTGACTACAACTTTGGTATTTTTTATGCGATCTATAGACAGGATACCTCTTTAGAAGCGTGTGGATTCGGACTTTCTATCCGTATACACAGATTTTTCCTGCTTCAAGAACTTTTCATAATAATTCATCGAAACCGAAAAAATACCTCTGGAACTTTGCATGTTTCTAGCAGTTGACTGACTACAACTTTGGTATTTTTTATGCGATCTATAGACAGGATACCTCTTTAGAAGCGTGTGGATTCGGAGTTTCCATCCGTATTCACACATATTTTCTGCTTTAAGAACTTTTCATAATAATGCATTGAAACCGAAAAATACCTCTGGAACTTGGCATGTTTCTAGCAGTTGACTGACTACAACTTTGGTATTTTTTATCCGATCTATAGACAGGATACCTCTTTAGAAGCGTGTGGATTCGGAGTTTCAATCTGTATTCACAGATTTTTCCTGCTTCAAGAACTTTTCATAATAATGCATCGAAACCGAAAAAATACCTCTGGAACTTGGCATGTTTCTAACTCGGGTATTATTTCGCCGATTTCAGGGAAATATGTTGTTTGTTGTTACTGTTTCTTAGCTGTAACATAGGTACACCTGCTCCTTATATACCTTATTGCTTATCAATAACCGTCAATGAGTATTGGCTGGCTTGAAACATGATGCATGACGAAAGTCTCTGCTGGGTTTGCAGCATAACTTCCGGGCGCACAGTCATATTGACAGAGCCACTCTTATTAATATTACATCAGTGTGGAACTGTCGTTCCAGCATGCGATCCCAATGGTCGCATAAAATGCTTTAGCACACCTACACACACACACACCCACACACACACACAGACTCTCAGTCATAGAGAATTGAGTGACAGGCTTCAGCGAGCGTATGGCAGGAATCCGTTTGGCCATTGTCATGACAGAGGATTGTGGGTGTCGGAAAATTGTATTGCAATAAAATGATTTATTTGCACGTATGTCCCGTGCCTAACAAGGACGAAGGATGTACGTATTGGCAGCAGGCATAGCGACAGCAAGTGACATGTAGAAATATATGCTGGCTCCGTTGACGGCCTACTCTCCGGATTTTATTGTCTTACGACACGCGCTGTGCGAATTTCTCATAAAAATGAAATAATTCCATTTGCAAAACGCAGCCAAAAGTCGTCCAAAAGGACGAGCACGAACCGAGCATGGACCAGGCCGATAAGAAACGCCAGAAACGTCCAGGCATAGCAACAGATTTCAGATTTCAACAAGCAGCAGTCGAGGCACAGGACGCAGGACACGGCCATTGTGCCCACATTGGTGCGTTTTTATTGCAGCCGCAACTTTTATTAAAAGGCCAATGGCAGGAAGAACGAAAAAAGTATGCCGAAAAGAAAAACAGATAGGGAGAGAGAGAGGAAGAGAGGACGAGAGCGAGAAAAAAATGGTTGGGTCTTATCTGGAAATGTCGTTTGTTAGATGTTTGGCGCCGCCTTCGCTCATGTTTGCGCTCCATCTTCGCCTGGCCCCCTGGGCTGTTTGTTGAAAAAGGATTCAGTTTGGCCCATTTGGCTGACAGGCGGCCCGTCGGACAGTTGGCCAGTCGGACAGTGGGCCCGTCTGCCTGCCTGTCTTTAATGGGCTTAAAATACTCGTTACTGTCCTTGGATACTTTTATGGAGTTTATCAAAACGAATGGCAGGCATTGACATAGATACATTTCATTTGCATCCTTTTTATGCTGATTTCGTAAACAAATTTCAGCTTATCAAAGCGTTCAAATTGAGTTAAGCCATCAGAGGGCTGCGCCGCAGCCGATTCATTCCGCACAACTTGGCGTATAAGCAACGTGCTTATTATGTATACGACCCGTGAGCACCGAAATTGATTGCACAATCTCCAAATAATTGTTGGCACAATCAATTTTGTTATTACCTGGAATTTATGCAAATATCATTTGTTGCCCAACAAATTTATTTCATGTCATAATCCACTCGAAAAGTTTCTGCCCGATGTGCCATCCGCATATACAATGTATATATATATATATATATAAATATTTAAATATATATTGATTTTATTGCTTTTTTAGCTGAACTAAAAACTTCAATTCGCGCGCATTTTATGCAAATTTATTTTATTATTATTGTTATTTTATTTCGCTTTTCGTTTTATTAATATTGTTTCAAATATTTATTGGTTTTCTTCTTCGAAATTTTGTGTTATTTCGCTGGGGGCGAAGCTTTAGCGCTTTGCATTAAGCAGCTGCCAGCCATGAAATCTAGAAGTTAGGCAACTGCTAGACTTGGGTTCGATCTAATATTTCTTTATAGCCGAAATTTCAGCTAAAGTCCGACTATTTTTCAGCCAAATCATGCAAGACAGTAAAATAATTATAGCTGTCTGCTGTGGATGCCAATACTTTAGTCAACCCATTGCTCAATCAATCAGTTAGACAACATAAAGCTATATACATTTAGAGAGAGAAAGAGAGAGAGAGAGAGAGAGAGAGATGGCTAAACAGTTGTTTCCTCGCCAGCTTTATCGACTGTGTGTGTTGGGAAATCATTAAATTGCAATTAGTACTCTTAACTCCCGCCCAGAGTGGGCGCGGCAGTGACTGGAGCGACTTGTCACTCACTTTGTACAATGTATGTCAATACCGAAAGCAAACAGCCCTTCAGCTATACAAATTGATGAGCCAATAGGAGCTGAAAAGGACAAAGCGAACCGATAGCAGACTAAGAGTAAAAGCAGTAAGAGCTTAATAATTAAGGCAGGCAATGCCGAAACACTGTCCTGCAGCCGCATGGCTGTGGCCTGTGGCAATAAACGAAAAAGGTAACTTAATGACATTTTGATTACAATTCGAAATGTTAAAATCCCAAAAATACATTGCAAAGGTTTCGATTTGCTAAAATGCCATTCGTTTCGAGCGACGGCTCTGTGCCTTAAGCCTTGAGCCCAGCAATTTTTGTTGCTTTCGTGTCTCTGTCAGAGCTTTCATTGTGGCATTGCCTTGGCCATAAATTAAAGCCGCTCCACAGTGTCCGTCATGTTGAAATGCTTGCATTTTTCATAGCTTGCATTTCAATTTCATGGCCAGCCATTAAAATTGACAGCCAAAGCAGCACACCTAAATATACATAGCTATGTGTGTGTGTGTGTGTGTGTGTGTGTGTGTATGTGTGTGTGTTCACAAATGGTGTGTTGATGCGGGTGTCCGCCCTGCCGAAAGGCTTGCCAAAAAAAAAAGAATTACACGACTGGGTTTATGGAGCCAAACTTTTGCCTCCTCCAATATCTCTCTCTTTCTCCTCTCTCTCTCTCTCATTTTTTGTATTGTTTGTTGGGCGCATATTTTGCAATCTGTGTCGTTTTTGTTCTCTCCCAATTTCTGCTGATGCCTTGCTTTAAAGCCCTTAAAAGCATGTTGCATAATTTAAGCAGCGGCGCGGCGACAAAATTGTTTTAATGTTTTCGCCTCGGCTGACGCTGAAAAGTATGCTACATTTTTCAACATTTTGGCAGTTCGTTTGCCCACTGTGTATGTGTGTGTGAGTGTCGGTGTGTAGGTGTACTTTAGAGTCAGTACAGCAGCAGCTGCTGCTGTCGCAATCACAAAAAACGACCGCGCGCCCATACTTTATAGCTCCAACTGAGCGTGTGGCTGGCTGATGCATTTCCCTTTATTTGTTTGCTGATCAGCCAAAGCGGCTGAGTGTTAATTTTTGATTCGCTGTGGCCCAGAGCATTGAGAATGCCAAGTGTCGTTTAATTGCCAGCTGCCACCTGCCACCAGCTACCAGCTACCAGCCACCCGCGGCTAATTGTCGTAAAAGTCAACTTTCACCCGCATAGGTGTTAGCTGCTGACTTTGACATGCCCTCGCGCTGCCTCGCCTCGTCTCAGCGGCCGCAGGCGAGTGTCAACAATAAATTGAAATATTGAATTTAACTTTCGCTTCAAGTTAACTTCGTAATTAATGAAATCCGCATAATAAATGAACTTAAATATGAAAATTAAGTGCAAACAGAGCAGTCCGCCGAGCCGTGGACGCCGGCACGAGTTTGCCTTTCTCTTCAACTGCTTAGTTAGATGATTTGAGTGTAGCATTAAATGCTCAACGAGCCGTGCACACATACGTAAAGAGCGAGCGAGAGGGAGAGAGTGATAAAAATACAAGCGACAGCAACAACAATTGGCAATGACAACAAGGCAATTTAATGCGGCTCACATGAATTTAATTTGCGTAAAATCAATTCCAATTTGTAGATTGAAACGAGAAAAAAAGATATGAGCGGGTATGCATGGTTTGAGGTTATGCTGTAAGTGGTTGCATAAGAGTTTTCTGAAGAAGAAGTGAAAGTAGAAGTAGGAGTAGTAAGAGTAGCAGCAGCAAAAGTAGTAGTATCAAAAATAGTAGTATTAGGAAAAGTACTGTTAGCAAAAGTAGCAGCAGTAGTAGTAGTAGTAATTTAGTAGTAGCAAAAGTAGTAGCTTTAGTAGTAGTAGTAGTAATAGTAGTAGTAAAAGTAGCAGTAGCAAAAGTAGTAGTAGCACAATTAGTAATAGTAGTAGTAAAAGTAGCAGCAGCAAAAGTAGTAGAAGCAAAAGTAGTAATAGTACGAAAAGTAGTAGTAGTAGGAAAAGTACTAGTAGCAAAAGTAGCAGCAGTAGTAGCAGTAGTAGTAATTTAGTAGTAGCAAAAGTAGCAGCAGTAGTAGTAGTAGTAATTTAGTAGTAGGAAAAGTAGTAGCTTAATAGTAGAAGCAGTAATAGTAATAGTAAAAGTAGCAGTAGCAAAAGTAGTAGTAGCCAAATTAGTAATAATAATAGTAGTAGCAAAAGTAGTAGCTTTAGTAGTATTAGTATCAAAAATAGTAGTAGCAGTAGTAGTAGTAGCAGTAGTAGTAGTAGTTATGTAGTAGTAGTAAAAGTAGTAGCTTTAGAAGTAGTAGTAGTAAAACTAGTAGAAATAGTAGCAGGAAAAGTAGTAGTAGCAAAACTAGTAGAAGTAGTATCAGGAAAAGTAGTACTAGTAGTATTAATAGTAGTAGTAAAAGTAGTACTAGTAGTATTAATAGTAGTAGTAAAAGTAGTACTAGTAGTATTAATAGTAGTAGTAAAAGTAGTACTAGTAGTATTAATAGTAGTAGTAAAAGTAGTACTAGTAGTATTAATAGTAGTAGTAAAAGTAGTACTAGTAGTATTAATAGTAGTAGTAAAAGTACTATTTTGATGGTACATCAAGCTGTAAAGAGCTCGTTGTTTTCATCCCAGTTGTGCTCGAGTTTATACAACATTTTATTATACCCTTTGTTGGCTGGTTTATGGCCACAGGGTATAATAAAAAGCCAACTGAACAAAGCATCATCACGGATTGTTGACAGTGTCATTGCGGCTGTGTGGTTAATGGCAATTGTTACTTGTTTTGGCAAATCATGCAATGGAAATCCTTTAAAACGCAAAACAAGCAAGCAAACCAAAAAAAGTTCTTAGCACGCCCAACGCACCCAGCAGCATATTCTCCTAGCCTCGGCGCTGATTTAGTGTGCTATATGAAGCGTATCATATTGGCTGAGTGTCTGTTTGCATGCGGCGCTTTGTGCTCTGCAAATACTCACACACACACACGCACACATGCGGAGACTGAGTGGCAACAAATAATAGAATTTGTCTGGTTTTAAGGATGACAGGCACAAGAGGCAGGATAATGTGCATGGCAAGCGAGGCGCAACCGAAACCCATTTCCGCATACAGCAGCCAGTGTTACCTACTCCTGGCTGGTGGCCCGGCTGATAATGTACGAGTTGTGGCTCCCTGTGCGACAGCCTTGGTCTCACCTAACTGTAGGCCCAATACCATCATCAATCAAGCCGCACATATCAGATGTGCATTCACATGTGCTCGGCTTACATACACCAGCTAGTTATGTGTCGGGCGGGGGGAGCTGTGCAAACGGGGCTCCTGGGCAGAGGAATTTGTATTTGGTAAATAGGAGCTGACTCAGGCACGAAGTCACTTGCATAGACAGCCAACTCTCTTACTAATTTATAATCAAATTACTCACAACTGCTGATATTTTATATATATCCTTTCCCTTATATGAGAGTACTCAAAACTTGTCGATAATAAAATAATCTAGAATTCTATTCCATTATGCTATTGAGCTCACTGGCCAGGAAAGCAAAAATTTAGAGCGCGAAGCGACGTGACTTTCAGCTAAAAATGCATTAATAAACAAAGGCTCAATGCAGTCCGTAGACTTACTATATGCATATATATATATTGGAATAATAATCTAGGCAACTGCTGCTGCCAGAATGTGCACTTAAAAATGTTTGCTGCCTATGGCTAAAGTGCAGCGGGCACTGGCAAATGCCTGGGGGAGTCTTTGGGGTAAGGGAGGGGCCGGGGCGCCCCAAAGTATGCAAATGTGAAGCTCAAAGCGGCCTTATGGCCAGTCACGTGGTAATTGAATCGTGCTACGAATTGTAAGCGAGTTGTAATGCGTTCGTCTTGCCTGTCTGCCAGCCGGAGGCGCTGCGCAGCCATTAGAAAAGTGCACAAGGTACATGTGTAGTTGTATGGAAGGCTGGGTGGAAGTGGGTGGTGCGGGTGGGGTGGGGCGACATTTCAATGCTTTCAACGCACACGCAAACTAACAAACAAACAAATATCATTACAGCGACTTACATATGCAAACGGCTGGCTGACAGCACATCAAATAAGTATATGCACACACTCGAAAGGATATGAAAGCCGGTGACGACAACGCATATACATAAAAGATGAAGAAGAAGAATTGCATATAAATACTTGTATGACAGAGTGCACGTAGCGGGAGAGAGATAGAGGGGGGCTGAGAGTGAAGCTGGCGACATCTGCGGCTGCGATTCTCAAGAGGTTGTACGCGAGCGCCCACTTTGATCGAACTTGCCGTGGCGTATACGTAATTTATGCATATAAATACATGAGTACTAACATTCACACACACACACAAGCAAGCATATATGTGGCACTATTCGCATATTTGCAATAACATACATCTTCATTTCATATACATGCATGTTTTTTCGCGCTGATAGCAAACAAGACCAACAACAACAACAACAACAAACAACGTATGAGTACCATGAAATAACATTACGAACAATAAATGTAAAAACGTCGCACTGTGGGCGGCATAAGTCTACAAACACTGAGTGTAACTGAAAGAGATGCTTGATCCCATCCATTATTCTCTACCCTAGACGGCTAATGGCTAATGGCCATGTTGAGCAGAGACTTGAACAAAGCTTGTCAAATGCCCAATTCATAAACTGAAAAGTAGAGTTTGCAATCGATATGAAATTTAAGTAAAAAACTCGCATACTGAATCTTTTAGATACTATAGTTTCTTAGGTATTCAACACTTTTCTTTCAGAGTTTCTAATTCCTAATGCTCAGCTTAAGTCTGGCTAAAGCTAATGACGGACTAAACAGACTTTTGCTTCACGGCATTGAGCCATCTTAAATTATATCTTTTCTACTACAACTTTTCCCAACTGCTACAGAGTATCTCCCAGTTGCAATGCTTTCCACGGCTTTTCCCCATTTTTTTGTTCAGCTTCCCTTATAAATTCAAATCCCATTGCACTTTACAAGTTGCTGTTGGCCGGCGGCGGCAGCTGCTGCTCCATCAGTTTTGCTTTTCTAGCGAAAACAGCCCAAAAAAGGAAAACGAGGAGTGGCAAAGGGAAGCAGCTGCATTTGTGCGGTAATCTGTGCCTGCACAGCCGATGCGTGTGTGTGCACAATCTATCTGGCTATTGCAGTGGCTGAAAACATTTTGCCAGAGCAAACGAAACTGGCCAAGGATTTGATCTGCAATTAACTAGCTGCGGTAGCTACCGAAATCGAATTGAGCATCGACGCATGCGAATCCATTTGTTGCTAATAGTTGCCTCTGTCCGGATTTCCTTAATCCTGAACACTCCAAATTAAGGGCCATTGAGTTCGGTGCGTGCGTGTGCATATTTGATGATTATGCCTGTGTGTGAGTGCTGGACACCTTCAGAGTCCTTTAACTGCACTAAATACACAAAATCAATTTCAATTTATATTTAAATTCCGTTTCGTGCCAGTCTTAGCTGAATTATTAATGCAGGCATCAGGCGAAAATAGAAATTTATATAAATATTTATGGCGCAGAGCTTTAGAATGCCGTCAAGAATACGCCCAAAATAACAGAGGTGTATTTGTATAAGTATTCTATATATATTCTTAATCAATATTTAGATTGAGCTGGTCTGACTACTGAGTGACTACCAACTTGACAAGTCAACCCAAGTTTGTTAGATAAAACTGAATTTATAATTAAATGGCACAACTAACTCAATTTTTCGGCATCTAAATATTATCTATAACTTAAACAACAACTGCATAGATATTCACGAAAATAGTATCACTGCTGCTGGGTCAGCTAATATTCAAAGTTATTTAATTTCTGAGAAACTTTCGAGGTGTTACTCAGTCTACCTCCTTCCAGATATCTCCGCTCACACCCCTAATAAAGCTCAAACACCTCTGCTAAGCCCCAGCTCGCATAACAATAATCAACTTGATATAAATTTGAGTGTGCATAAGCAACTTCGTCTTCATTGTGCTCCCACAACCCGCTTGATTCCCACTCGCATCATCAAAAGTTGCCATGAAAAGCTGTTAATATATGTAAAAGTTTCTTTTATAAGGTAATTTGATAATGTCATGCTGTTATTCCAATAAAGTTTATCGGGCATAAGCCGTAAAGCGTTCGCAATAAAGAACTGTTTGAGTAATTGCCAAGCAATGACATCGCGTTAAAGCCAGGGGAAGGCATCAAATTAAAAATATTAATGATTCGTAAGCGGATTCAAATGCGAGCAGCTTCCGCTTGAAACAGTTTAAAGATATCCTGCATATAGGAAGAGCCACTATATAAAGCTGCATAAAACCGCACCCGAAGTGACCATAAAGCATTTACAAGCTTGCACTGAAGCTGCGAAAGTTGTTCGACTTTATGATTATTACTTCAGGGATACGCACATGGTCAACCTCCGCCTCCCTCTCTCCCTCCCCCCTCTCTCTCTCTCTCTCTCTCTCGCAGAACAAAAAATTGCGTCAGTGATTGTGGCATGAGTATAATTAAATATGAGCACATATGTTTTCCCTTTACTTTCCAGTGTTTTTCACTGACAGAAAATCAATAGGAACAATGCCGGAGCAAGAAGCAGAGCAGCCGAGCCCAACCTGAGGCACTTCGTGCCACCTTTTATTTACCATAATTATTAAGAGGCGCGGCAACAAGAGCACCAAATAGTTTATAATTTAAGCGCATTAAGTAAATCAGTTCATGTCCTTAAGCCCTCAAATATTAATAACATGACGAACCGAGTCGGTTGCAAACTTAATGTCAAACCCATGGGACGGGCATGTGGTTAGCGAGCAATGAGCGCTTGCTAGAGATGGATGTCTTAACCAACACTGAAAGGAAGGGTTTGTTATACAGTATACAGCGCTGCAGTAAACAGTTTACCAACACTAATAGTGACATTTTCAAGCATTTATATACACTGAAATATATATTCCTTTTCAGCATTCACTCTTGTATGTTTATAGAGAAACGTTTTGCAACACTACTCTAAGATGCAAGCACTTCATCAACACTGAAACTATGATTACTCTTAGGCTGCTCCCAGAATTTCCGAGCACTGATTTTATTACAAATATTTCGTGTCACGCGCTCACCTCCAGCTAGAGCTAGAGCAAAGTTATGTAATATATATCGACTGCGAGTGCGTCACAGCAAGGACTGCGCCTGTTATGCTTTTCCCTTCATTTTTCGGGGTCTCCTGTGCGTCAGCTCTTAATATTTGATGTATTTTTAAAGCGCTCGTTGGCTGCGCCACTTGCCGCAGGCGTAATCAGGGTCTTAACGATCTTAACTCGCGGACATGGGCATATTATTAACGGGGCGCGGGGCGTGTCAGCGGACAGATAACAATCAGGAAAAGCCACTCAACATTTGCTGCTGACGATGCACGGCGCAGCGAGAACCGCATATTTTTCTTCGCTTTTTTATCAAAGTTCAATTAAAGGTTGACTGATGGGCAGAGGGGGTGGCCTGAGGCAGGGCGTAGGGGTAGTGAGTAGGGGTGGCTGTCAAATATAGCTGAGCAAATAACAAGCAGATAACAAGCTCATTTTCGTGGCGAGTGCGGCTCAAGTGGCAGCTGAGGCCACGTTGTCGATATGCCGGGCCAAAAGGCAACCTCATGCTGTAGTCGCAAAATGTTGCATGCAACCTAATGTTGCCACTTCTTTAAATAAACACACACAAACACATATGCGCACATCCGAAACGTGCAGCTAGTTGTGCTCCGTTGTTTCTGCGTTTCGAGCAGCAGCTGCTGCCGCTGCTGTTGCACTTGCCACAGAATTGTTGCATTAAATAAACGTTTTGTATTCCAAGCGCTCCCATTTCCACATTATGTAGACCGACCGCCTCTAAGGCACAAAGACGTTGATAGATTTGCATATATCCCAGCATAGATGTGTGCGCACATAAGGACCCACTTGGCTGCATGCCACAATGGCAACTGCTCTAAGAAAGCAACTGGGGAATGCCTGCGTGTGCGTGTGTTTGTGTGTATGTGTGTGTTCTGCGGCATCTAGTACTATTCACAATGGCTTTTAATGAGTTTTTGTTCGGGCGTAATTATTCTTTTACACCAGTTGCAAGTCTGCACTTATAATCAGCATGTGGCAGAGTGATAGCTGAAGTTGGGCCACAAAAAACCAGCTGGCGTTGCAAATGCGGTTGCCACACAACGCCTCAACGGCGTCAAACCCACAAATGCATGGCAATCTTGGATGATATATGCTGCTGATGAGCACAGAGCGGGGAGGCTTAGAATATGATATGCAGGTATGAAAGAAGCGCTATAAGCAGCAGGTGTGTCCATTGGAGAGGAAATTTAATTATAGTGAAAAACGTAGTGGGTGGGTCGCCACTATCAACATGAAGCCAAAAGTTGCTTGAAGTTGAACTTCTGAGTACAAAATTTATTTGTTATTTTTGTACAAACAAATATGGCTTAACGGAGTCACAAATTAGATTTATAAATAAATATATATATATATATATATATATATATATATATATATATATATATATATATATATATATATATAATTTTATATATATTTGATTTTTATATTTTATATATTTCATTTTTTATTTTTTACAAACAAATATTTAAGTTTTTATGGCTTAACGGAGTCACAAATAAGATATATAAATATATATATTTATTTATTTTTTTTTTTTTGTTTAATATAATTATATATATTTGTTATAGCCATGAGCTGATAGTAAACAATGCCTGCCTCAAGGCATTCTGAACACACATTTCCTTAGCTACGCTTCACTCGGCGCTCTAAATTTTTAATAGATTCAGCCATAATTCATTATATATGTTTCCTATGCTATTTCTGAGAATAATATATAGGCATATTTATGCAAGTTTATCTACAGCACATGGCGAAAGCTTTTATTTATTCTTCCCTTCAGTTTCTCTTTCATGCAAATTTCTATCTGTTTCCATATGAATTCATCAATAATATTATTACTATATATTTTGATTTCTATAGCTTTTCAGCTGCGCTTCTTACCTATGAGTATAGTATGAAACTGCAAGTGCTTAAGAAACTGTCAAACAGGTAATAAATTTATCTGCTAAAATTATTTGAAAATACTTTTGTATCCTTAGCAGGTTCTAGAGGTGTCTAACACTGGCTAAGAGTGGCTAACATTGACAAATAGTGGTTAACAGTGGTTAACAGTGGTTAACAGTGGCTAACAGTGGTTAACAGAGATCCATATGCAAAGCGAGAATAGGGCGGGTATAAGGGTTTTCCGAGTTGCCACGCCCTCAAAAAGCCCTTATATGTAACATATATATGTGACTTATATCCAGAGAAGGCCAGGCCAAATAACGGTGCAATTCATACCCCATAACTAGGGAAGGTTTCAAAACGGAATTGAAATCCCAATTCTATCATATATTTTACTTTTAATAATCCTTTAAATTATATAGTTTATGATTTCTAAAGTCAAATTTATATATTTATATATTTATATGAATTTCTAAAGTCAATATAAATCCCATAATCAGAAATCGATCTGATCTAATGCTAAACTGGTATTTATTAGACGAAATTTCTGTTGCTATGCAGCTGGTAAAATCGATTTGGTTGCGGCACAAATGTGTTTAATTGGAATAATTATTTGACGAAATGCGCATGGAAATGCAACACGAAATCCAAATGTTGCACAACAAAGGCCAAATGCATTAATCACACAGGCAGCCGCACGGCCAGAGAGAAGCTAAGTTTGGTTAGATTATGTTGTTGCCATTTTTGGTATTTACATTATGGGATTTGCATATGGGGCCGCAGCACAATGCTGTCCACATTATTAGTGGCTGAAATGTTTTATGCAATTTGCCAGCTTTCAGTTGGGCCCCCCCTGCGTGCTGCCCCTTTGCCCAATTGGCTGGCAGTCAATTATGCGAATGTTTACATTAATTTGACAACGAATTGCATTTGATTTAGAATGCAAAGCTTGCACAGAAGAGAAGGCAGCACTGACCCCTTCCATTGCCACGCCCACTTGCCAGGCTGGCAGCTGCTGTAAACAATTTGGGCGTTTTGTTGAGTTATGAAGCGCATCGGCTGTTTTCTTAATTAAAATGTTATTAAAGCCAACGACATCGGCGCCCAAATCAACGTGACGTGAGTCAGCCTTGTCAGCAAATGCCAGCAACTTTGCGCTTTTCCCCCAAACATTCAATTGGAACTTGGCGTGTTTCGAATGTGAACATATATATACACATATATATGTATATATACAACTAATATATATATATATTATATATCAGGGAAAGGCTGCCTCTTGCATAACAAACAAATGAAGTTTGCATTCGCAATTCTCTGTTCACTTTTGTGGCTGAATTTTCATTTGCCAACAAAGCTAATTCTGTAGTTATTTATGCATAAATATATTGCTAGACTAGACAAATAAATGTATATATATTAGTGAAGAGCAGGACCAAAAGAACTCATAAAGTATAGACTTTATTGGCTTTGTTTGTCAGTCTGCATGAATATCATTTCGAGACTAGATATTTGACATTTTGAAGATAAACTGCCTCAACCTAGGCTCGTCTTCTGCAGCTTGAAATACAGTATTCAAGATAAGCCCATAATGATTAGAGCAAAATTTAATATAAAACTAAATCAATCAGAGCTTAACAGACAGAAGCTGCTGTTGGCCTTCTCTATAGACATATTACAATTAAAGTATATACGAACCCCATGTTGAAGGGCAATTGGGCAGTTATATATGTTCTTGGTAATATAAACAGGTACAATGGCATTATAATTTTATTGCAGCTAGCGATATATGCTAGTTCTAATCAGAAAGTATCGCAAAACACTTAATTTATTCATGAATATCTTCTAAGTCTATCGTTAAGAACCGTAAAGGATCGTGAAGGATCGTTAAAGATCGATAGGAATAGTAAAGGATCGTTCAGAATCGTTAAGAACCGTAACGGATCAAACTACTAATCAAACAGCAAGATTTTCACTTGCTTTTCCAGCGTTTGTCTACTCAGAACTTAAACTAGAAAGTAGAAAGCTTTAAGCCAAAGTTGATACTGGGGTCAACTAAGCTGGGTAGCTGAGTGGCTGGGCTGCTATTAAGCTATTAATTTACGACAAGAGTTTTTCTAATATCGTTTAATTTAATATTTTTGTTTACTTAATTCCGCGCACCACCCTGTGCTCAAATTGATTTTGCCTTAAATAACAATTCGTTGAAAGTTTTCCAAGCTACCACCTGCCAGCTCACGGCGCTGAGTCCCGCCGCCCATGCGACGGGGGGCTGCGTTATTATAGAATTATAAATAAATCTCATTAAAATCTAATTAATATTGAACCAGAAAGGCAACCGCACAAATTTGATTATACTGCCTTTTTCTTGATGCTCTTATTTCCAGAGATTTTAATTAAGGCCCGCACACAATTATGGCTATAATTGAGAGGCCATCAAACTATTTATGGGCAATGGGCATAGCCTGGGAGTCCTGTATAATTGCTTTGTTAAGAGACAGATCGTTTATTAATTGACGAGCTTGGCACATGATGTGCTCAATAATATGTATATACCTATCGGGTGAGAGTACACCCTACTTATGGAACTATAAACTTTTCATAGTCATTTAAATTTTTAGCCATTTGGCAACTGAAACCCATAAAGAGTTAAGTACTCGACATCATATATAGATTTATTTAATATACACATGTTTTTACTCATTAAACGGTTAAATGAAATTCATGTTTTTATTCATTTTACTGCACAGTAGCTTATTTAACGATACCCTGTATTGGTTTAGTTGGGTCTAGAGGGTATACTGTTGCTTGGGTGGCAGGTGAATATAGCTAAAAGCAAGGAGCATATAATAGGGTGGAAATTTCAGTTACTCTTACTAAATATCTAATAAGTACATATATATAGATATATATATTCAGTTACTGATCTGCTGATATACTTTATATATAATTCATAGTATTTTTCAAAATCATTTCAATAAATAGTAAATAAAAGATTGTTATATTGCCAATATTCAAATTATTTATTTTGTTATATATTTTTAGTCTATAAAAGAGCAAATATATATATCAAATTATAATATAATATATTGATAATATAAAAAATTAATACTGATTATATATTTTCAATTTTTCACTAATATTTTCACTCATACAAAACGAAACACCCGCAAGCTGATTACAGGGTACATGACTGATCAACTACACACACTTCAGCTGTATATATATTTATACCCTGAGCCCATTGAAAATGGGAAATCAGGGTATAATGTTTTTGTGAAAATGTATGTAACAGGCAGAAGGAGACGTCGCAGACCATACAAAGTATATATATTCTTGATCAGCTCGATAAGCTGAGTTGAAATAGCCCTGTCCGTCTGTCCGTCCGTCCGTCCGTCCGTCCGTCCGTCCGTCCGTCCGTCTGTGTGAACGCAGCGATCTCGTAAACCACAGAAGCTAGAGAGCTGAAATTTGACATGTATACTCCTGAATACCATACGCTATACGAGTTTTTTTCAAAAATTCGATAACTCTTCCCGTTCTCTTTTTATCGATAAATTTCGATAACTTTTCGTCTCTTTTACGTACCGTAAGAGCTAGAGACATGAAATTTACTGTGTAGATGCCTGTTGTGAATGCAGACATTTTGTAATTTTTGGATTTTGGATGCCACGCCCCCTTCGCCCTAAATTTGCAAAAAACGCATTTCAAATACTAGAGACTTGTGCTTCGGCACATACACACATATGAATAACATAATCATGCCCTGAAAGTTTGAATCAAAAAGTCCTGCTAGAAAAAAAGTTATTAAACATTTAATTTCCCATAGCGTAGGCGTCTTGCAGCCCAAGCGCTGTCGCTACGTCAACTGCGCAGTTGGCAGAGCGTGTGCTTGCGCGTGTGTCTGTGTGTGTGTATGTGTTGCTGGCAACATATGTATATGTAAACTAAGCATAGAATATTTGAAGTATCGGCACTTCGCAGGGCTCAGGGTATCTCCTAGTCGAGCCGTCTCGACTAGAGCATTCTTACTTGTTTGTGCAGCTCCTCCGCTATATGCTCATACCGTATATATAGTATATGGAAAGCCCACGAGTCTAAGCGCCGGACAGTCAGTCGGTCTGACCACGGGGCACTTGCCACAGCTGCCGCGGGCGCTGGGCACTGGCGCTGGGCAACAATATCAATTTTTTTTTTTTTGCTTTTACTGCGCGCGTCGTGCAATAGCGAAAAATGTTGTTTTCAATTTTCAACACTTTTAATAGCCAATTAATTAAATGGCCAAACAACAACAATTACACATAGGTAACGGTCTCTGTATGTGTGCGTGTGTGTGAGTGTGCATGGCTGTGCACACGTCTGGGAAAATTTCTCGGCAAACAATTTTTTATAATTTGGCGTTGCGAGGCTTTATTATTTCTAGGGCAGCCGCCGGACAATGGACTCCATATTTCATGATCCAGTTGAAGGAGGAATGAAAGAAAAACAATAATAAAACATATCTATCGTCGGCCGTACATAAATCATGCGGGCATTAATATGCGCATACCGAGCTGAAAGCTTGTAGCCCGTTATTTATGCCTTTAACAATTGCGAATTATGATTTTTTAAACAAATGTCAAACGTATCGTAAATTATGAATGAATAAATGAATGCGAGCGAGTGACTGCTGGGACGGCGAGCAGCACAGCATAACACACTCAATTAATAAAATTACTATTTATGGGATTTTGAGACACACACACACGCACGCACGCACACTGGCACATGTGTGTGAAGTGCTTAATGCGCAGCTTGTTGACCCCCTTAGGATTACCAGCAAATTGGCGTCTGTTGTCGTCTGCTCGCCCCTTCAGCCGCAACCCAGACTGGGTCTCTGAACAACAACGGCGACATTCGCATCTTGAAACTTCTGTCAAAGTTTCGTATTTATTTCTATGCATGAATTATTTATGGCAGGACAAAGCCAAGTTGGACGCCACTGGCTTGCCTAATGTGCCCGGGCCCAGCCCTGTGCGTTAGGTGTTAAACATCCAGCCGAGCCCAGTAGGTGTATTAAAACTTTTCTGCAGCCCACTCAAAAGGCATTCAAAACTCCTGATGACGCCGACTGCCACACGGCGGACTCTAAACTCTTAAAGCTGTTTCGTTTGCAGCCCAATTTGAAAGAATTGCGAGAGGAAATTGTCGCTGCTGAGGACGACGATGAAATGCTCTTGGGAAGCTGGGGAACTTGATGACAGCGCTAGTTGATAAAGTTGATATGATATGATATATGATAAGGGAAGTGGGGGATATAGTGGCATATGTGAGTAGTATGTTAAGTAGACAGATAGAGAGAGAGAGCGAGATAGAAGAAGAGATAGAAGTTGCTATAGTTCATAGATGGCTATATGATAATGGATGCGGGTAATAGATAGGAAGATAACGAGATATAGATATGGAACAGGTTAGATATATAGAAGAATGAAATGCACTAGAAGACTATTTGGTGTCTCATTGACACTGCCCTCATACTAATAGACGCGTATGCAGAAAGCCAAGAGCTCTTTCACTTATCAATATGCAAGCGATACGTAGGCTAAGCTACTTGGTCCAAAGGTAAATGTATTATATTAAATTTATAAAATAATATATATTATAAATTATAAATATATATAAATGATATACAATTTTCATCAAATGTGTATATAACATATTTTATTGACATATCAACCCTCCATCCTTAACCTATGTGGGAAAATTAAGTATACGCCGTGATGAACATTAAGTTCTTGCTGATGACTCCAGCGGCATCAAATGTCTCTCAAAGAGAGTGTGCAACTTCGGTCACAATCATGACCATATCAAAAACAAAAAGCTCAAGTAACAAATGCCTGATATACATATATATATTTATATATATATTTAAATTTAAAAACGCAAATGATGTGCCAAGCAGAGGACCCAAATGACACTATATATACGGGTTGTATGGCCAGCTTTGTGCCCCCGGCAATGCGATGCTATCAGAACTGTTGCAGAGTGTATCAGAACTAAAGTGTGCGATGAAAACTTTTGCGGGTTGCGCCAAAGATTCTTTGAGAAAACTTTTGCACCTGCAACTGCCACGTGCCGTGAGCTGGGAAAAACACCGAGCGAGCGGCGCTCACGGCTGAATGTGGGCAATCAAAGAAAGAATTAGAGGACAACAAGTGGCTGACAAAAGGCGGAAAGAGCTGTTGTCAGCATGTGGATGAACACGAGACACTCGAACACTCGAATGGTTGCCCTTTCCCGCAGTCCACACAGTCCACACTGAAGCATTGTTTTTGGGTTTCCCTTTTTTACAGGGTATGAGTGCTATAAATTTGACAGAGTTTTTGTTTGTGTGTGTGTGTGTGGGCGTCGCTGCGGCCAGCAATTAAATAAAGGCTCAAAAAGCACTACAAAGCGAGAAGAGTGAACGCCAGCGCGTGGGCAGAGGCGGCTGCGTGGGAGGCGTGGCAAAGGAACAGCATTAAAGGAGACCAAAGTGAAGTGGCAGCATTTGTCACTGACAGACGTTGGGGCTGACAAAAGCGAAAGAAAAAGCAAATATAATAAAGAGCGGATGAGCCTGTAGCAAGCGGGTATAGGCGACTGCGTAATACACGCTCGCAGTCCAGAAGCAGGGGAGCAGGGGTAAAGGTAATCACAAAATAATGGGGCGACCTTGACCCTATAGAAGAAGTTTATATAAGCTTGTTTTAAAGTCTGACTACCTTCTATACAGCCTAGCTCTAAATGTCAAGTGGCTATAGAGCCTATATCTATATAGAGCAGCGCTCTAAGCAATATACACTAATTTAATTTTAACTTCCTTAGCAAACCAATATGCCCACTTCACACTCTTAGCGAGCATAAGCAAACTCGTCAGGAAACTGGCGACAGCTGCCTCAAAAGATGATTCAATTATGGCCCAGGCAATCCGCACTGCCAATGGAAATGGCATTTTCAATCGAATTCATATTATAAAGGCAACAGGTGCAAATCACCTTTTGAAACGATTTGGCATTGTGCAGGTGGTGTGTGCACTGGGCGTAGAGATACCCTGCACTAGTCCAGCACAAGATTTTTTGGCTATAAAAGTAGAAAGTCTTGTGTGTGGATATTTATCTAAAAATATTTATATTATATTATATATTATATATTATATATTATATATTATATATTATATATTATATATTATATATTATATATTATATATTATATATTATATATTATATATTATATATTATATATTATATATTATATATTATATATTATATATTATATATTGATTCCAGCATCTACTTAACATCATAATACCCCTTTCATCACTTTGCAGGGTATCAAAGTCCTTCTACTGCTGCTGCTGGTGCTCAAGAACATTCTGATGCATATTCGATTGCTTCGCACATTTAAAACAACAAAATCCTTAAAGCAAATATTATTCCAAGACTCTCAGGCTTGGCCGAGCAATGGGCAAGGAAATTGCAAATTATTGGCATTCCAATTGGAGTCCAACTAGACTTATATCATGTGCCATCAATACTAAATAAATACGAAATTATGTTTAATAAAAGAATAGATTCCATTAGAGAGCAAATTGTTTTCTCGGAATTCTCTTAGATTTCCGACCTGAAATTTGTTTATAATATATTTCAAATGGAAAATATTGATATATATATTATAGTATATAGTATTAATACTCACGCATCGTGCGCTGCCGCTGAGATCGTAGTTCCGCCTGGCACTATGTGCTGCTCGCCGAGTCGGCGAGGGGCGAGGCAATGTTGCTGTTGCTGTTGCTGTCCGAGGTGGAGAGGGGACGGCAGATGCCGAGACGCGTGCGGCCCGGCGGCATGGCCTTGAGTATGGCCACCGCCTCGTCGAGCTCGAGGCCTTGGAGCGAGTGCTCGCCGACGCTGATTAGACGATCGCCCGGAAAGATCTCGCTGGTTGCCTCCGCAGCACCACCGCGTATTAGGCCACGTATCACAATCACACTGCCCTCCGCATCGAGCGGGTCCTGATAGTCGAGTATGGAGAAGCCGAAGCCCTGCTCTGACTTGTCGATGTGCACCACTGTCACCTCGCTGCTCCACAGCGCCAGGCCGGACATGTTGTCCAGCGACTTGGAGCGCTGCACTGGGGCGGCGGCTGCAGCGCCGGCTCCAGCGGCCGTCGCTGATTCCGTCAGCGTCGCCGTGCTCGATGTGTACAGCGAGCTCTCCGACTGCGCCTTGCTCAGCAGGTTCTGCAGGCTCTGATGGCCGCCGGGCAGCAGGCTGCGCGTCTCGAAGGCCTCCGGATTCTGGGAGGTGTTGATTATAGAGGGCGCGCGAGTGCCGCGAGCACAGACCAGCTTCACGCTGGCCGGCAGCTCCTTGAGTATCTTGACCACGTCGATGTGGCGCAGGCCCTGGAGCTTGTGCTCGTTGACCTGGAGCAGCTCGTCGCCCGGCCGCAGTATGCCCTGTTTGCCGACGGGCCCGTCTTCGAGTATCGAGCGTATGTAATGATGCGGACGCTTCTCAATGCCGCACTCGACGTCGACGGTGCCCTCGAGGCTGATCCCTAGACCTGAAAGTTTATTTATTTCGGCAACTAATATTTCACTTTCGGGAAACTCACTTTTCCAGGCCACCCGCAGCGAGCCGGCGCTGGGGCTGGCCAACTTGGCGGGCGTGGCCGTGTCAGTGCTCTTAAACGCTGCCTCATCCGGCTCATTGGTGGGCGTCTTGCCATGCTCCGGCTCGGCGACGGCTCCAGCTGCTATCGGCTCAGTCTCTGACTTTGACTTGGGCTGCGGCAGCGGCAGCGACTGCGGCTTCAATTCCGACTCCGGCTCTGGACACTGCTCATCGGTGTCATTGCCGCTGTCATGATCATGGCCATGCCCCATGGTGCCATTGCCAGTGCCGTTAGTTAGAGGCGGAGCACTGTGGTCGCTGCGGTCGAGCATGTGCGACATATTCGAGTCGACGGTGTCCCGAGAGGGCAGCTCGGGAAAGTCCGGCAGCAGCTGGCCGTCCCCGGCGTCGGTAACAATGGAGTCCGCGTCGGCGGATTTTGGCGGCAGCCAGCTGAGCGTCGCTATGGAGGGCGAGGCGGGCATTGACAGCTGCGACTGGGCATCGCCATCGTTGGCATGGGCACTGCTGCCGCCCACCTTCATCTCGGTGAGGGCCACCTGCAGATGCTCAAACTTGCGGCCGCGCAGAAAACGCTCCAGCGTCAGATGCACCTCAATGTCCGTGTTGCGCAGCAGCTCCACAGCCTGATGGTTGGTCACGCCGGCCAGAGTGCGGCCGTCGACGGCGACGATGCGATCGTTGATCTGAATTTGACGGCTCATCTCGGCGGCGCTGCCCTCGATGATGCTCTTCACAAAGATGCCGGACAGGTCCTCCTCCTCGCAGACGTAGCCGGCCACGGTGATGCCCAGCCCGTAGACATTCTTGTGCAGCTCCACGACGTACGTTTCCGTCTCGGGCGAGTCCACGTATGTGGAGGGCGACTCGGAGCCCATGGAGCAACAGTCGCCGTCAGTTGCCAGCCTTTTGCCGGCTATCACAGTGCCATCTCCGTGCTGCTCCCGCTCCCGCTCCCCATCCCCGCCCTCCTCATCCTCATCGTCGTCGTCGTCGTTGTCATTTTGCCAGCGCTGGCCCAGCGGCAACTGGAGCGACTGCCGCGCCGTAAGCAGCGCTGTCGTTGGCGGCGGCGACAGTATGGAGTAGGGCACAATGTCGAGATCCTGCAGGCAGGAGGTGCTGCTGCTGGCCAGATTGGCGGGTATGGGCGGCAGCGGCAGGTCGGCTAGCTCCGTGTCCGGCACTGGGGCCATGGCGGGCAAGGGCATGGTCGGCGGCAGAGGCAGTGACAGAGGCGGAGGCAAGGGCAGGGCCAGGGGCAGGGGCAGGGGCAGAGGCAGGGGCAGGGGCAGTGGCAGCGGCACATTGCCCTGGTCAGCCGTATCGCCAGCTGGGGCGCCAGTGACCAGGCCAACCAGACTGCCCACATCCAGGGGTGTCGTCGCCGTGGCCAAGCTCGGATTTTGAAAGAGATGCCGCGACAGTTCTTCCGGGTCGGAGAGGAGCTTAGTTGGTATAATGGGCGCATGACTGGCCAGCGTATGATAGTCGATGGCCGTCGGCTCCACGGGCCGTGCCACAATCAGACGCACCTGAGCTCCGGTCTGACGAAGAACTGTGGCCACTTGCTCCGAGCTGAAGCCGCGCAGATTCACATCGCCAATCTGGAGCAGATGGTCGCCCAGCTGCAGCCGCTGGTCGCGCTCGGCCACGCCACCCGGCGTCAGCGCCTTGATGACAACGCCCGTGCTGCGCCCGCCCACCAGTATGAAGCCCAAGCCATTGCCGTCGTTGATCAGATCTATAACCTCCACCTGCGACCATTCGGTGCTCAGTACCATCTCGCTGCTGCTGCTCCACTAGTTGCTGTACGTGTTCGCTTGACTGTGCTGGTGCGGCGGCTCCAGCTGGCTGCTAACATGACCGCTGGTGGTGCTGTTGGCAATCTGCTAATGTCGCTCTTGGTCCTCCCTTGCTGCTGCTGTTCAGTTTGTTCTCTAATCGGTTTCACTTGTATTTATTTCACTGTCGTAGTTATTGTTATTGCATTGCGTATCATTCACCGTAGCCACATTTGAATAACGATTATGGCCCGGCCGGGTAACGGCGCCTGGCACCGTCGACGCCAAGAGCATGTAACGACAACCGCCGCACGCACCGCCACCTGCCTGCAAGAGAGGGAAGAGAGAGAGAGAGGGCTGATAGCTGATGGCTGCCGTACGTTGCGTATACGCAACGGCTGCCCTTACGTCACGTGGCAGCAGCTGCACTCGCTTTATACATATATTTATTCTTCCTGCTTTTCATACATATTTAGTTTATCTTATTTTATTTTTTTCATTTGTCGGCCAACCGCGCGTTTTGAGCGCCTTTTTTAATGGCACCTTTTTGCACGATTTCGTAATTTACATGCACACACACGCACGCTCGCACACCCGCACACCCACGCACACCCTCGCGCGCGCGACTATGGAGCAAATGGTTTTTGGCTGGCGTTCACGTGCCACGCATGCCTGACATACACAGCTCCCCCCCTCCGCCCCCTCAGCTGCGGCAATTAATTGCGAAAATGAGCAAAACCTTCCACTGTGCTCTAGACTAGTTCGACTCAGTGGCACAATGTGCCACGGCGACACACACGGAAAACAAATTGCAGCTAACGATAACTCGAGCCAATAAATGCTCACCCATACAGAGGCCGAAAAGTCGGCGTGTGTATGTGTGTTGCCTGTTTGCGAAGCAGCAGCCTCAGCCTTGCTGCGGTTTTTCTGCTAATGCTGCGACACGCCTAGAGATGAGCCGATAATTGAGCGTTAGCAATTCGAGCAGCCATTTAGACAGGTATTCAGGACAATCTTTAAGCATGCTGTCAGTTGTCTATGTGTACTATCTCTGACTGTCAATTAAGTTTTTCAGGAAAATAAATAAGAGAGGCTTTGAGAGCGATGATTTTTCCGGTAAAGATATAACTACATAAATGGCTATAATGAATGGGTTTCTTAAAGAAGCTCACATTTATGGCCAACAACAAAAATTTGGTAGCTGGTTGAGCTGTTAGCCTGACAAGCAAACTTTCCTTGAGCTCTTTTTCAAAAAATTTAAAAAAATTCTTGCTGAATTGATACAGAAGCGAAGTTTGTTGTGTTTTAAGCAGCTTGCCATAGAGTTTAATAAAAAACAAGTTTTAGCACTCTAGCTCAAGTAATGTGAAACATATGCAGCATTTATGGAGAGCGTGAAGTGTGCGCCACGCACATATGAACACTTATATAGACAACCCTTAACTTGTCAGTCTAGCAAATATTTATACTGAAACGTAGCTTGGCCTCTGGGCAATTATGTCAAATGAAAATGAAAACAATTTGTTTCATAACTTCTCTCCTTTTTTTATTTTTTATCGATGAAGTTAACTTTTTTTGTATTGACATGAAAAATGGCACGAGACGAAGTGAATTTTTATGCAAACTTCTGGCTGAACGTCAATTGGCTGCACGATAAAAAGTTGTTCAGGCTATCATTGTAGGCAGCGTGCACAAACAAAAAACAAGAAATTCTGCGGTTTTTTGTTATTGTCGGTAAATAAAATATAAATTTCAATTCAATTTCATCGATAATGAACTACTGCAGTTGGAGTAAGGCAATTTTATGACATAATTTAAGAATTTTAAGTGTTATGAAATAAGTTTAAAAGAATTTTAAAATAATAAATGAATAAATTAAGAAAATAAAAAAATTAAAATTAGAATTATTTGACTCATATATGTATGGTATGCATAATTTAGTTATATAAAATAATTAATTTTAATGAATTTATTTTGAAATTAAAAATTAATAAATTAAGGAAATATTAAATTAATGTTTCTCAATTTTTTTAAATCAAAAAACAAATAAATAAATATAGGAAATATTTTCTTTATTAAATATATTTATTTATTTCAATCTTGGATCACTGCTAAATATATATTCAATATAAATACAAGCTAAACAATGTAAATGAAACCAAAACTAATTGTCAGTTCAGCAAAATTCGAATGGGTTTTTAAATAGACTACCGGACTGCCATGCTTGGCACACTTTTTGGCGCATTGTCGCTTTCGGCCAGGCTCATCTCTATGATGAGCAGCTAATGAGGTGCAGCTGGACGGTGGCGATGATGCCGTCATTTCTGGTTTTTATGCTGCGCTGCACCGTTTTGCCATTGACTGCAGCTGTCAATTCAGCGCTGATTGACTTTACGTTCAACAAAGCACGGATTGCTGTACGCCGTATACGGGGCGTATGATTAACGCGCGCGCACGCTTTTGGTCATTTGTTTGCAGAGGCGACTCGCTCGCCCCGCTGGCCCCGCTGCGCGGCAACGTGCTTCATTTAACTTGGCTGCGGTTGACGAGCACGCAATTGCGGGGGGGCCGTGGGCGGGGGCAGTGGGGCCAAAGCAAGTACCATGGGCAGGACGATGGCGTGGACTATGCCATCCCAGACCATTACACAAAAAAAGTAGGCCAAGCGCGTTTGAAGTTTACAATGCGTCTGCAAGTGTGTGTGTGTGTGCAATGGGGGGATTTGTTGCGTGTGTGTGTGTGTGTGTGTGGAGGGGGCCCTGCTATTTTTATATGTCACAACTTAAGGCTTGCTCCAGCTGCGGCTCCAACTGGTGCCGTGCCAGTTTTTAGATTTCAGGTTTTCATTTTCATTTTATTGCCGCTGGCCACTGTTGCTTCTAACGCACTTCAAAACGCTGACCCACTAAGCATGATTAGCCGGCGCAGCGTTTTGGCCCGCTCAAGTCAAGTGTCAAAAATCGATAAACGGCGCAAAAATATATAAAAAGAAAGTGTGTGCGATATACATACATACATACATACATATACGTATGTATATTTGGCTATTATAGTGTCGAGGCGGACAAGATGCAGCCACAGAGCTTGGCGTGTTTACTCCTTTGCCACTGTATTACCTACGCCCACATTGGCTGCCACGCCCACGCCCACGCCTACGCCTAATGCCTAATGCCTAATGAATTTGACTTTCGACTGCTTATGGCATAGTTGTTTATCGTTCTAGCTGCCTTTGTTGTTGTTGCTGCTGCTGTTCTCAGGCTCCAGCCGCCTGACTGTTGCTGTGCGGTTGTGGCTTCGCCTTTTGACCTACCTAAGAGCGCGCAAGAGTCGACGACAACAGCGATAGCGACGGCTTTTAGCCAAATTACGCGAGCATTGCCTGCAGTTTGGCTCACACACAAAATAAAAGGAAGAAAGCAGCTCAACTTGTGAACTTGCTAACCAAAAGTCATGCCACGCAATTACTTAGCTGAGCCAAGCCACGCCACGCCACGCCAGCCTAGAATATTGTCGCGGCGTATGAGCCATGCCGCCGTTGGTTAAAGCCACGCACACAGCGCGTAACGGGCTTTTTTCTATTGATTTAACAAGCTGATGCAGCCAAACAAAGCTGGCTAACCAACCCAATCTCCACACTGTCCATGTCCCTATCACCAAGTCTCCGCGTGTGTGTGTGTGTGTGTGTGTGCGTTGGTGTTAACTCAATTTGCAGAGCACTCGCAGCTGTTGCATATTATTAATTAATTTTAAGGGCCGGCTACGTACATTTGGCCAAACAATATGAGTGCACTGGCTCGCTGGCTTTTGGCCACATTTTCATTTCGTGCTCATTCACTCACTTCATAAACACACTGCTCTGGGCCAGCATGGCGGCTGGCTCCACTACGTTTTATTTGCTCAGTTTCTGTGCACTTTATATTCCCCTCAATTGTAATTATATGCTGCTTTTTTTCTTCTTTCTTTCTTTTTATCAGTTTACGCGCGCATTTTCCGGCTCGACAACACGCCCGCACGCGACTAAGCAACTTGGTCAAATGTATTGCCCGCTGGCCAGATTGCCTCTGCTATGCTACGCTATGCCGTGCTCTCCGCTCGCACGTGGCGCCTTGACAGGGTGTTTAGATGAAAGTTACTCTCTCTCCGGCTCTCGTTCGCGTGCTCTCTGCAGCGGCGCACTGCGGCTCCTGGCTCTCTCGGCTGTGCGCCGCTCGGCATTCGGCCAATATTTACATATGAAGTTGACGCGCGGCGGCAGTTGGCGGCGCCTGAAGTTGCCGCCGGATAGCATTCATTCAACTTTCCGATTGTGGGAGAGTGCGTAAGAAAGCTTTTGTATACAGTGGCGCCGCTGCAGAGGCTTCTCAAAGGGACCGTCTTCAACTCGTGCAGAGTTCATAGTAAAAGACAATTGTTGCTGGCGAATGGTAAGCAACTACATTCAGTTACGTCTGCTCTCTTCTGATTCAGCTCGATCAAGCCTTGCAAACAAACAACTGAAATAGTGATATAGTAATCCTCTAGTGTAAGGGAGACAACAATTTTTAATTGCATGATGGCCGTCTGCAATCTCTGTATATGTGTGAGCGAGACAAGCTCATTTGCTAAGATCAGCTTGCAAGCATATGCAAAACTCATAGAACAAGATGTGTGTAAGCGAGACAGCGAATATTAACACTTGTCACGATCTAAGTGCAAATAAGGAGTCAGCACGAAGATTACAGAAAGTTGCGAAAATGTCATTGGCCGAATGCTGTTAATAACATAGAGTATGTTAAACATATGTGTGAAAGAAACAAACTGCTTTGACACTTGTTATGCGCTGGCTGCAGAGCAAGAGTAAGCAGGACAGGGTAATTGTAGGAAACGTATGTTAATGAGAACAGCTGATGCAAAATGGCTTTTGCATCTGTATTTACACATGTATAAATATAAAAAAAAATTAAACAAAATATCCAAAATTGAATTTCAAAGATATTAATTGTTGTTGCACGAAAATATACTTCGCTCGCTAGTGAAACAACAAGTGAGTCTCTACGGCAGGCAGGCAGGCTAGGATAAACAACAAACTTCGTGCGCCTGCTCCGTTGTCCACGGCAACGTCGAAGCCGTAAGGGCTACGACATTCTAATAAACAGTCAAAGTTCCACCTGCCAAGGAGTCGTAGACGGTTGGCAGCACCTCGTAAAGACACTCGAAACTTGCAGCTCAGGTGTTAAAGAACTATGACGAAAGACAATGCGGCGGGCGTGAGGAAAACAACTAGCAAAAATAAAATAGCAAGAAAGAGCGTATTATTCGCAGCTATCGTTACATAGCACCTGCCTCACCTGCCGCTTAACCGAAACGAAAGGCAGTGGGCGAAATGGGTTCAGTGCAGCTATGGTCGGTGTCCCACATCTCAGTGAAGTGTCGAAAACGTAGCGAGAAATCAAATTCAGTGAACCCAGCAATCGGTGAACGAAGCATCGTGTTCACAGGATGACTTAATATAAATTTTTAGTAGCTCGCATCTACTCTCAATAATACAACTGGATAAAGACATATATATATACAGTAAATATTCGTTTACCCAATATTCTAAAAAAAATAAATAAATCCTGGATCTCGTATTGGACACATAAACAAGCATTGATCGAGCCGGGACAGCAGTCATATACAAAGATCAGAATGACAGAGCCACCGGTCAACTCTGAGGAGGAGTTTTATATGGAGGAGTCCTTCGATGAGGAATTGCCCTCCGATGTGGAGGAGGAGCAGGAGTACGAGGAGGAGATTGAAGAGAATGAAAGCGATACACATAGCGACACAGACGTCGAGGCGGAGTATCTGCGTGGTAATGTAAGTGCACACTCAGCAGCGGTAACGGGTCAGATCCAACTGCAGGAGCTGACCATCAAAGAGTTTAGCCTCGACTATATCAACCAACTGCCCCCACAGCCCCATGCACGTCGTCAGCAGATCTATGGCAAACGCTGTGGCGTCGGCAGCGGTTTCGGTCGTCAAACCAATGCGAAGTATGGTAGCTCCTCGTCCGAGGACGAGGAACCCGTGGTCATCACCGAGACTGTGGCCGAGGTCAATTCAGCTACGTTGCTCTCGGAGCAGACAGATGATGAATCCATGTCCGTGCGCACATTGATGCCAAAGAGCCCTCAGAAGCAAGATGGGGTATCAGATGATGAATTAACCGAAATCGATATCGATATGGAAGATGAGATAGGCCCTGACGCGGAGATTATGTCCGACAAGGATGGCAACGACCAGGCTACCGAGGAGAGCAATGATGAAATTGCAGCAAGTCAGCTGGGAGGCGAAGAGGAGGAGGATGAGGAAGATGAGGGTGATGAGGAGGAGGACGGAGAAGAGGAGGAAGAAGACGAGCATTATGATCAGGATATAGATGATATGCAGCTCAATATGGACCTCGTCGGTGTCGCCGATGACAACGACAGTGATAATGGATCCTCCTCACCCCAGTCAGACCCCGAAATGGATGATCTGGCCACGCTGGGCAAACTGAACTTGCCAAAAAAGAAACGTGGTCATCAGTACCACCCGAATTTGGCAAGGAAGCCAATTGTAGATACCAATTCACAAATGTATCCCAAGCTGGACAACGTCTACGCTGATAATGGGGACGAGGGCTATAAGCTGGATGGCGATGAGACTGCCCCGAGTGATCCACTAAATGTCAAGTTTCTGGAGCAGCAAATGACTCAAATGTCGGAGATGATCATGAAGACGTTCCGTCTGAGCGGCGGGTCCGCTGACAGCGGTGCCTTGGAGAAGCTGGCAATGGCCACCAAAATGATGAAGAAACACGGCAAACCAAAATCATCCAGTCCGGGCGGCTTAGAAGGAGAGCGCGAATCCATGGTCACACCGACCACAGTGCGCTCAGAGCAAATTAGCCGTCGAAGCTGCCGCTGCACCTCAAACTCCGACATCATTCAGCCCGGAGCAGGCAGAAAGCTATTGATGGATGAGTGCGGCCAGGGCGATGGCCTCTTGCGCTATCCCAATCTAACACATTCGGCTCGCGTGCTCAGCTCAACGCCCACCGGTCTGCGCAGCGAGACCAGCGGCTATCACGTAGATGTGCGTCGTCCACGCTCAGCCGCCTCCTCGGAGGTCAAGTAAGTGTCGAGCCACCCTATATATCCCAATGAGAATAAACTGAAATCTGCTTTGCAGCTATAAGAATCTGGGACGCAAGAGTTTCAGCTTCACCAATCCGCAGGTGCGCGAAATCGAGCGCCAGAATAACATTCTATTGAAGAAGATGATGAACGTGAAGCCGACAATAAAACCCACTATCAATACGGTCAAATCCAATTCCAATATTCAAGCTAAGGTAGGCACATGCTAATGAGATTTATATATATATATCTGTATAATACCCACTCTATACAGAATCAAGTGCCGCCTGTTGCTCGCAGGACCAGCGCCGCTGTCAACCGCAAGAAGTACCAGCGGCAGATTGACTTGGACAACGATGTGCTGAAGCGTAAACTGGAAGCCGTCGGCTCGCGCCGGCCCATATTCAAGTGAGCTCTTCCGCCAGTTGTTAACTTCGCATTGATATCCAAAATATTATAATTTTAGAAATGTTTAAAGCGAATTTACCAAATTAAAATTTTATGCAAGTTTATGTCTTTTATGAAATGATATGAAATGTATGTGTGAGAGAATGGTCGAAACGTCGTTGCAGAACTTTAAGTTTTATAAATTCCTAATGTAAATGTTTAAGAAATAGGAGCAATTTAACATAATTGGAAATAAAATTTGAAGTATATATTAGCTAAGTGTGTCTATATCTCAGAGGCTCACAGTGTCACCTCGTCGAGCTTGTCCAGGAAGGTTTCGCCCAACGTTTTGACAGCCTTGAATGCAGTTTCGCTCCTTGAACTCGGCCTCGTTCTTCAGCTTGGTCTGTTCGCGCTGCTCTATCTCCCTGTAAATGACTTGACCAATCTGAAAGGATTTACGAATTGTTTAATTGTATTACATAACATAGTATTTTATAATACTCACATAGACATCGATGGCCGCATACATCAGTTGGTTCTCGTCGAGCGGTATTACGTGCCATTTGCTCATGCGCACCTTTTTGCTCTTGTCCATGGCCTTCTTGGCTATGAAGTTGGCCAGTCTCTCCAGGCTCCATCTGCCGCCCGTCCCGCAGACCTCATTGCACCACACGCCCAAATCCACGCACTTCTCGATCAGCGGCTCAGCTGCTACCTCAGGAAAGTCGCGCGCCAACTTGCGGAAATCACTGAAAGTTTTGATTTTAATGATATAGAGGTCTGACTAAACTCATCATATATATATATGCTTCAGCAGGCTAAGCAGAGCAGAGGGGTAGCTATCCCTCACCCATCCCTTACCCTTGCCGTTAACTAATGCGTAAGGCATGCTAAGTACTAGTCGGGTATTCCCTACTCTACCGTACACTTACGCCTTTATATTCACGCCGTGCAGCCGTACTTTGGGATGGTTTATGAGTGCGACCAGCGCAGCTGGGATCTTCTTTAGGTTGCTCAGTTGATACACGTAGCAGCAGCGCTCATCGACGCAGATTTGTATTACGGATGACTTGCCGGGTCCGGTTTGGAACGAGAAGGGCCACTCCATGTCAAAGGCCATGGGCACAATATCCGTCTCAGTTTGCTTATCCACCCACTGCCTAAGATTACAAGATGTTAATAAATATATATATGAATGAATATCAATAACTAAAGTCTTACATGACTTCATCTGCCGAGGCGGCAATCTCTTGGCTTTCGGTGTAATATTTGATGGCACCGCGATACTTGATGAACGGTAACTTCTCTGGTATTTCCTTCTCCGGCGAAGGCGTCCCAACGTCTGCCATGGATCGCGTACTGCGCGTCACTCGAGTGCTGCGACGCTTGGGCGGATTCTCAACATCGGCGTTTTCTTTGTCTTTGATCTACAGAACATTATGATAAATCAATTATATCAGTTTAATATATAATCAACAATTTTACTTACTATTTCGGGCGTATCTAAATTCTTTCGTTTATTAGCTATTGCACTCTGTTCCTTGACGACTTTCTTTAGCTTCGGCTTTTCTTCCTTAACAGCTATTTTCTTTAATGAAATTAAAACTAGATTTAGTAGGCTTTTCTTTTGTTTGCTTTATTGTATACATACTTCATCTGGCACATTATTTTTTGATTTTATTGGCATTTTAATTAAATATTTATCCATGCCCTCTTTAACAATTTTGTTTACAATTAATTGCCGCCAAAACAGTTTATAGTGTTGTAAACTCCTTGAAATATTCATCTTTCAGCTACCACAAAGTATTTTGCATAAGCCTTAGCGATAGTTGGATATCGTTACAGAAGCAGTTTATTATTATAATGGCACACGAATCAATTCATATGTTAAACATTCCATAAAATTTATAGCATTTTTTTATTTATCAAATTGATTTTAATACGCACTACACAATTTGGGTTGCAAAGTTAAATTCTTTTGCCTGATAAATAATCGATAATTTAGTATCTATCGAATTTTAACATATGTTACGCTCATTTTGGAACTGTTTAATAACAGTGCGGCTAAATGTTAAGGCTAGTGTTGCCCAAAACATATGTTTCGGCGCGCAGACCGGCATTGCTTTATTTATCGTAGTTGTAAAAGTTTAAATTGAAGACATTGTCAAGATGTCTACAACGGTGGGTGCCCATTATGTATCGGAGAAGATATCTAAGGTGCGTTGGCTACCAGAGAAGCTGGCGCAGAGCGACCGCTTCTTGACCGGCACCTGGGACATGGACAACAATTTTGTTCGCGTGTGGCGTCTCCAATCGAATCCATATTCAGAGAATGTGGAGTACACGCCACGCTGCAGCGACAAGGTGTCAATGGAGGGCGATGTCACTGGCCTAGAATATGTCAATGATGATTTATTCGCAGTGGGCTGCGACGATGGTAAGCTAGAGAAGCTATGAAGCTGAAAAGGTTTCTCATTTGTCTCCTTCCCCAGGTCGTCTTAGCTTGATTAACGTACATCGCGCCGTCGAGGAGGATCAAATCCAACGAACAGCACACAGTGAGCGTCTCCACGAATTCAAGTGCAGTCAAGCAAAGGCGCCGTGCACGGCAATCACAGTCTACGGCACGGACATTGCGACCGTTGGCGAGGACGGACGCCTCAATGTGCTGAGTGCCCACAATTTGAAGCAGGTGAAGCGCACAATTGAGGCGGACAGCATGAGCCTGCTGGCCGTCTCCTATGTCAACCAGCACCAGATTGTGACGTCCAATCGAATGGGCGTCATTCGCATGTTCGATGTGCGCACGGCGGGCGATGGGCACCCGAAAATCTCGTTTATGGCCGCCTGCCAGGATACGAAAAGCTCAAATTTCGTCTCTTCCATGACCACACATCCCATGCAGCAGCACATACTCATCTGCGGCAGTGAGGAGGGCTCCATTACAGTCTGGGATCTGCGCAATCTGAATTATCCCGCCTCCTACTTGAGTGCGCACAACACGCCCATTACGGATATTAGATTCCATCGCCAAGATCCCTCCAAGCTGTACACTGCAGCGGAGGGGGGTGAAGTGTGGATGTGGTCCGAGAAGAAACAGATCATTGATGCCAGCCAGAATGATAGCAGCAGTCCCTGGCTATCCGGCGACCGATTGCGCCCCCTCATCAACGTCGATGGCATTCTGACCAACATACGCAAAGCGGTCAACTCTTTCGATGTCCATGGCTCCAGAATGGTCTGTGGCAGCGATTCCGAAGCCGTTTATATTATTAACGATGTTTAAGCATTAAATACAGTTTGCATTTCTTAATTAAACAAATGCTTGTTTTGTATTCCTTTCTTGGATGTTGTGAATTTAGCTATAGACCGGTCCAGACTTGAAACACTCTGTCTGTAGCATATATAAAGACCAGAAACTTCGTACACTCTATGGTCATAATCTATGTAAAGTCTGAGAAATTTTTTTTAGAGCAGTGTGATAAGAGAGCTATTATAAGAGAGGAATGGTATGAGAGGTCTGATAAGAGCTTCAAGTCAATTTCTGAGTATGGTTTGGGCTGTGTCCCTAACAAATATCAGTTTGGTTGGTTTTCTGGATAGTATATCTTTTACAGTTTTCAATATACAATCGGTTCAACACCAATTTGCTTATGTCATATAAATAAATATAAATAAATTCATTAGTTTCAATATATAATGTATTTTATGCATTTTAATTTCAGTATTCTCAAAATTGGCTTAAATCAAAGCACCTGACTTACATAATATATGGCTAAGAGTACAACTATAATTAAATATACAATCTCTTAAATATATAGATATTTATATATATATATCTGGGTGCTGTGTGGGAACTACATAAGCGTAGTCAAGAATATGAAGCAACAAAATCATTTCAAATTCAATATGAAAATTTTACAAATTTAAATTAATTTATAAAAAATATTTTTTAAAATTTTAATTTTTAAAATATTGGAATAGGTAATATATAGAGAAAATGAATATGAATAAAAGCGATATTTCTTTTATATTTAAAAAAGTTTTTTAGTTTTGAAACTAAAGAAAATATTTAAGATTTTTGTAGAGTAAACTTCACATTCATTGTTCCATTGCCTAGGGTTTGTGTTGGACTTAAGGTAATATGCTAATCGTTGGCTAATTTGGATAGATTTATGCGTGTTTTTCAACTACCATATACATACACATATGCGTTATTATGAACTACTCCATCGATACATTAATGTTTATATTTATAGTTCTAGGCTAAGTGAATAATAAATACAAAATGATTTTATTTTTTAGATATTTACACTTAAGCACTGAGGCCTCATTATTATTCTCTGTAATCATTCCCCTTTGAGCATATACGATTGGAAATATCTTATGGAATGGATATAGCGGGAACTGTACTATCTTCGAGCTGCCCTCGACTCTAGTAGAAGCGCTCGAACTTGGGCGGCTTGTTGAGTGCGCAGAAATAATACCCTGAATAGTTTTGTGTGGGTGGAGTATAGTCGCCGATGCTGTAATTCCCATATTCATAGTTCGCCAAGTGTGCGTGGGCGTGGTGATGCATGTGTGTGTGTGGGTGCGCGTGCGGGTGTGTGTGCGGGTGTGCGTGAGAGTGCGTGTGCGGAGGGTGATAATGCTGAAAACCGCCTGCACTGCGCGGCTTTTGTCATGTGAGCAGAGCGCCGCCAATGCCGCCAGAGCCACCGTTGCCACCACTGCCGCCACCGCCGCCGCTGCCATTCGAGTTGTTGCCGTGAACGCGCATGTGCCGATTCAGGTTGCCCGACTGCGAGAACCTGCACGAAGTTGGGGTTAGTTATGGGGCTGATTCCATTTGTGGGCTTCCAGTGGCTGGACGACTCACCTGAGCAAACAGAGTTTGCATTGGTAGGGCTTCTCGCCGCTGTGGATGCGCAGATGCTTGGTCAGCGTGGAGCTGTCCGAGAAGGACTTCTTGCAGGAGGAGCAGCGGTAGGGCCGCTCGCCGGAATGGGTTCGCATGTGCGTGGTTACGCTGGAACTCTGCGAGAAGCGTCTATCACAAATGGGACAGCGGAACGGCTTCTGTCCGGTATGTGTGCGTACGTGGGCCGTCAGATTGGCGGCCTGTGAGAAGCTCTTGTTGCAGTCCGGACACCGATACGGCCGTTCGCCGGAATGGGTGCGCAAGTGCGTCTTCAATGTGCTCGGCCTCGCGTACGTCTTGCCGCACAGGCGGCACAGATTCGGCTTCATGTCACCGCCGGCACTGCCCTCGCCATCGGCATCGCCGTCCTCGATGCTCTCCTCCTCGTCCTCGAAGGCGGACAGCCCGAGACTCAGCGCTGCAGCCTGATAGCTGGGACTCTTGTGTGGCGGCGTGTAGCTCTGGCCGCCACCCGTCGCATAGTAGCCCAGCGCAGCGGCTGTGCTGGACGCAGGCGGCGATGGCGTCGACTCCTTGTCGACCAGCGATGGCAGAGCGCTGAGCGCGCTCGGCGCCGGGGCGCGAAAGTCGGCCGTAAAGGAATACGTGGCCGAGGCCGGATAGTGCGTGGGACTCAATAGCGGCGGATAGAGCACATTGACGGCCGCCGAGGAACTGCTTGGCGGCGTCCAATTCATCTGGGAGCATGGCATGGGCACGGCCCCGGCGTCGGCGCCGTAGCCATGATGCATGGTCATGTTCATGCTCACGTTGACACTCATGCTGGGATACATGGGCGGGGCGCTGGCGTTGGTCGTCGCCTCGTAGTAGCAGCCGCTGCCCGACCCCGAGCCAGCGCCGCCCACGAGCGGCCCGTTGCCCAGGCCGCTGCTGTGGCTGTGGTTGTGGCTGTGGCTGTGGAGCGCGTTACCACCGTGCGATGCCTGCTGCAAGTGCTGCGCCTGCAGCTGATGGGAGTGTGTGGACGACTGCGTGTGCGGCTGCTGCTGCTGTTGCTGCTGCTGGTACTGCTGCTGGTGGTGGTGCTGACTGCCTGTGGGTGAGATCAGCATCTGGTGCGGATGCACGGTGTAGGAGAGCGAGGCCTGGTGCGGGTTGCTGGCGAAGTTGTAGGAGGCGCCGCAGGGCGAGAACGGGAAGAGGCTGGGCAGCGGGTCGATGTCTAGCGGCGGTAGGCCCGGAAAGGTGGAGGCCATCTCGTCGGTGCTCCAGTAGCTGCCGTTGCCGGTCAGCGAGGCGGCGCCGTTGTTGTTGTTGCTGTTGTTGTTGCTGGACGGCGGCGTCGTGTTGATCTGGCTGCTGAGCACACCAATCGTCGGATCGAAGCAGCCGCCGCAGTCGAAGTCGCTGCTGGTAAGCGAGGAGATGGGCAGGGCGGTGTTGCCTTGGCAGGATAAGCAGCCGACGCAGGATGCAGCGCACTCTTGCTGCAGTAGGCGAAAAACGAAACGAAAATTAAAATCAAATCAAGCTCCTGAAGCACCGGTATCAGGTGAACTGATTGCGAAGCGCGTCAATGTACCTGCGGACTGTCCAGCGCCAGGCCGAATAATGGATTGTTGGGCACATAGCCCGTTTCTGGTTCCACAGGACCTCCGTTTGAGACATCGCACGATATGTACATAGCTCCACCCTCTTGATCTTCCAGGGAATCTGCGCAGGAGAGCAAAGCATTTAGCATCACTGGAAAAATTCGTATACATTTCGCACCGGTCATAACTAGCTGCGGCCCACTGTGCGCCGCGCTAAACTCCGCCCCTAAACACATGCAGCAAGCACACACACATACAAGCATACACACTCACACACACACACACAGGCGCGAGCAAATAAGCGCACGCGACGCCATTTGCTTTGCTCTTTGCCTATGTTCTCTGCTCTCGCTCTCTCTCTCTCCCTCACTCTGCTCTGTGCATGCTGCTCTCGCTCTGGCTTGGCTTGGAATTGGGAAACTCACCCAGAATTATGTTCAAGAGTTTGGAACCTTTAAATAACAATCCCATGACATGACTCCAGCTGATTTTTGCGTTTTATTTCTCGTTTTTCTACGTTTCATTTTGTCGCATCAACTGCAATGTCCAGCTGCAAAAGATGAACGCAAATATTTGACTGATTTAGTATGATGAGTAGGTTGAGATAGATCAGATTGAGCCATAAATGATATACAATACAATATTACAATATAATAATTTAATAAAAAATCTTGATGAACCCATAAGTTCATAAGTTCATCATATATTGCAGTATATGAACTTTTACCTCTTATGAATTCTGAAGATCTAAATTTTAATTTTTGCTAATGATACACTGATTTATAATAAATATTTTATTCAAAATAGTTTTAGTATTTTCTAGTATATTATTGATTTTAGTAACCCAATAATTTAACTAATTTATTAAATACAGTTATACAAAATTGGAAACTCGAAATTTCTTTTGCTAACATTGACTTGATGTAACTTCAACAATTCAACTCTCTTTTTCTGTTTTAAAATTGCTACTCAAATTTCCCAAAAATTCCTTCTGATTTTTATTTTTGAGATAATATTAAGTATAATATATATATTTGTGAGTCTATATAATGCAATGGTCAATGCAGTATATAGCTATATAGATATAGCTCTAATATACTCATAGATAGATATAGAAATATATATTACTTATATATAAGTTGTTCGGCTAAGGCTATTTAGATAAAATTAAAATCTTAGATAGTATATTCTTTAAACTCAAACATTAAGAGACAACAATTTTTCGATATTTTGAACGCATTTTAAAATGAATAAAATAAAATTTATAAATCATATTAAGCCATGAAAAAATTTGTATTATTTAATCAAATGGGTTTACTCTGCTTTGAATTAGTTTCATTCAATTTGAGTAAGTTAATTGCTACAATTAAATACACTTAAAGAGGGAGAGAGAATTGAGGCTTAAATGGCATACAAAAATTATATTTTTTTATATATTTATATATTTGTATAGTCACGAAAAAAGCCAAAAATGCATTGAAAAGAACTGTGATACAAGGAAATGCAGAAATTACTATACTACAAAAATAAGACCAGCCAATATAAAAATTTATATATGATTCCAATTGGTTTGGTAAGTTTTAACTAAAATTTACATTGATCCTTAAAATTTTTAATAATTATTTTTAAATTTTGTCATATATTCGAACACTATAATATATTAAAATTCTTAGATTTCATTATTATATTTTAGTTATTATTATTATTATATTTTAGTTAACTAATATTTTCACTAAATTGTATATATCCATCAGTGTATCCATTTGAATCCAAGTTTTATTTTCGAAATAAAAACTTTTTAAAACACTTTATATAACATTATATAATTATATTATATAGTATAAATTATTCAAGCTGACAAATCGCACCTTGTGGTTAGGTAAACATGTCTCATGGCTAAGACACAGCACTGAATATAGGATTTATGGAACTTTACGCAAATGAAACACAATTTTTATATAATTTTTGAAAGACTTTTCAAATTCACTCGCTGCTGTTGGATTGTTTCTTGTGTGATTGATTGATTTGCACTTGCAAGTTAACGGTTTTGGGGGCGGGCTAGTATCGACTAGCGACTAACGACGACGAGCATAAGAAGGCGACTAATTGTCAGTTTCGGTTCGAAGTCGATGTCTCTCGGCCGATATTGGCGACGATACCGTCAGAGGCGTCAGCGTCAAAGCGACAACCACAGAAAAAAAATGCTCACTTAATTACAAACAAGCGACAAAAGGGCGCAAAAGACAACGTCAAGCAAGGCACACACACACACACACACACACACACACACACACACACACACACACACACACACACATATGCACACTGAGAGCAGCTACAATGACACAAAGTGCCCAACTACTTGGCATACAATCACATGTGTGAGAGACCCTTACAGAGTCTTGTTGCTGTTGCTGTTGCTGTTGCTGTTGACACCCCCCTCACAGCAGCAACCACCACAAGCAGCGGCAGCAGACTGCACAACAGTCAGGCCGGCAGACAGGCAGTCAGTCAGTCAGTCAGTCAGCTAGCCAACCAATACGCTTCGCTCTACGTCCAAGTCGACGTTGACGTCTCGCAACCCCCTTGCTCCATTCAGCAACGCTCATTCATACGTAGCAGCAGCAGCAGCAGCAGCAGCAGCAGCGACAGCGACAGCAGCAGTTTTTCAGTAGTTTTTATTTGTCACCCAATATCTTTACAGTTGGACACCAGATACAAGGGAGCCGGTTGCAGCCCGGGCCCAGTGTCTGAGGGCAGAGCGACCATTGATCGTCTGCTGCTTCCTTCGTTCCATTCTTTGTGGTTAAACGTGTTTGCCTCTGCCACTGTGACAGTTCATCAGGCAGGCTGTCCCACTCACACCCTGTATTGCCCGCTCGCTCACTCCTCAGCTAGCAACCCTTTGGGCTGTGTGTATCTCGTATCTTGCTCATTTCTAGCAGCCAATGACAATTGTATCTGTGCTGCGCTGCTCGACTCGGCCCGTCGCAAATCCATCGATCGTTGCTCTTTCGCATAGTTACAATCAACCCGACAATTGTGAATTATTTATTGTCATTCGATATTCCGCTTTGTGGTTGTGTTTTCATTACAGAAAGCTAATAATAAATGAACAAAAAAAATTATGAAACATTATTATTTTCACAGCGAGCCGTTGTCATCGTTCGAGCTTAGTCTAGGCCTAGCAACAGAATCGTTTGCCTTAACTGCAGCTTTCCATTTCCCCAATTCAATTCAACTTCATACGCACTTAGCTTGGCAAAAAAATAAGTAAAAAACGAGCGTATACTGCAGTCAGATGCTCGTTCAAAGTTGAAGTTAGTCCATATGATCTTTTTAATCAGCATTTGAGCGCTTAACTTTTGATGAAGTAAGATTTACGATATTCGCCAGGTGCGTGCTCAAGGTCTAATAGCTAAACCTTCTGTGAGCTAGCAATGCCTGATCCATGCTTAGGTCAGCTCAGCATATATCGCTAATCAAGGCTATACACAAGCTTACGATATTCGAGAGAGCCATGTTATTGGTTGATACTTTAACAATTTAATCAGATAGCTAGATCCAATATGTTTAAACATGCAGTCAATATCTGATTCAAGCTAAGATTTACGATATTCGCAAGGGTGCCAAACGACTTTACTATACTCGCTCATAGTAAAATAAATATATGCTTATATCTCTATGCAATAACTAGACTAAATATCGTAAAATTTACGATATTCGAAAGAGCCAAGTGATTGGACGATGTTAAATAATTTCCTCAGATATCTGGATCCCATATGTTAAAGATTTACGATATTAGCATGTATATTTTATATCTGATCTTATGTATATTATCGTAAGTCTTAAGATATTCAATAAATTTAGGGTCTTTGCTAAGAATCTTTTCAGCTCTATGAGATATAGTTTCTTGAAATGTTGAACGATTTTTCATCTGAATATAGTTATTTATCTATATAATTATAACATTTCAAGTAACTAGTCAATCTACTCGTTTGCACTTATGTAAACGATCATAAAACAGAATTTTCGAATTAATTAAATCAGTTAAGTGTAAAGGCTTTCAGTGATTGCTGCCTATGGGCTGTATATGTGCCGGCATCGTATCAGTTTACCATATTGGTGGGAACTTTTGAGGCCTACAGCGAACCTACAGCAACGTCGTGTGTGTTAAAAGTTTCGAGCAACATAATCAATGCCTGAGCGAATCCTGTTTTGGTATACTTGGCAGAGGATACTATGATTTTGTCAGTGAACATGGAACGGATAGCAAGAATTGTTGATATATGGTATAAACTTTATAGTAACAGATTATATAATCTTAATCTCAGTTGTTATAGAAGACTTTATCTGCATTTCCGTATCAAGTTTAGCTCTGAATTGCTAGAAATGGAAAGCTCGTAAGAGTATTCGAGCTTCGGCGTGTGGCAATGCCTGCTCCTTCTTGCTATGCTTGGCTACAAGTGCGATCGGCTTCAACTTGTCCAGGACATGAGCTCTCGCTGTGAGCCATGTTTTGCTGCCGATTGTCAGAGCGCATTAGGCTCAGCTGAGCCTGGTAGCCGACTGTCGGCTGGCCAACCGGGTATCAATAACAATTTTGGCTTGTTTACGATGATTAGAGATGATCGCTTAGGTTTTGCGAGTGTGCTCAGGTGTCAGCTGTGCATACCTGCTCGCGCCCGCCCTAAGCGGCATTCGAGTCGATTGCTTAGCTGCTCGGCCCAACAGCGCTTAATTAACCACAAAATTCTTGAAAGTTATTTGCCGCGACTGCGATTTGTTACATCTATCGCTAAGCGAGTGCGCAAACATTGCGGGACTCGAGCCACCACCAGCAGCGGCGCGTACCTGTTATCACACCAGTCGCATCACTATCTCTTGGACTGTGGCACGTGAATGTTTGTTTGCTCAGGGCTTAGGCTCAGCTTCGGCTACTATTTGATTAAAGTCTTTGCGCGGCATTCGTCCTGGTGGGCCGCACAATTGTTGCCTCAGTGCCTGCCCTGCCCTGCCTCCTCCTGCCATGCAAATTCAGTCAGGCATTTCGTTTCATTTGCGTCGAGCTCTGCGTACTCTGTATTCTTATTCTCCGTTTGGGCGGGGCTTCAAAAATCGATGAAATACTTTTCGGGTGGCACTCGTGCGGCTTCCCAAGCGCTGGCCTGGCTACGCTTTGCCTTTGCCTCAATGTGTCGGGCACTCGAACTCACTCGACATCTCAAATCTCACAATATTTAGCATATTCCAAGCCAAATGCCAACTGACATTTAGACTAATTGTTTGCAGGTTTAATGAAAGTATTTTATAAATAATTATATTTTTTATATATTTTAATATTTGCCTGCCGAACTGATGGGCTCTTCGAAATCGTGCGTAGCGCACTTAATGTGCTTTAATTTATTTTTGCGTCGCTTGATTTCTTTAATACTATATTAACTGAAATTGGACATATATATATGTATATGTATATATTATATATTTGATATTGATATGAGGTGAAGAGTATTTCGAAATTTATTATATAATTTATTATTATTTATATATAAATAATAAATAAATTCTTCTTTTCAAAGAATAGTTATTTAAATTATATTTAACAAAATATATTTATTTTATTATTTTTAAGCAATCGAAATTTATTTTACAAATATTTTCTGAATTAATGAACAAATTAGCAATAGAAATAGAAAAAATAGTGTTTCTTTATAATTAATAAAAAAATTTAACAAATAGTTTTATTTGTTTTAAGTTTCCAAAATAATATATAAAAAAACTATAAATCAAAAACATAATTTGTTGATAATATATGTATAATAAAATTATTTTAATTTTTTTTAAAATATAATTTATATTTTTTATTTATTTTTAATTATCAAGAAATTTTTTTTTGAAATATTTAAATAAATTAATTTTCACGGCTTAGAATGAACAAAGTAAGTATATTCTGATAAAAACGAAATTTCGTATCAATTAAAATATTTAATAATAAATTTAAGTTTGTTGATTGTGAATACAAGCCAATATACTCTGCTCATTACTCTGAGCCTAGAGCATAAAATTCATAGAGCTAGAGTTACTATGGGCAACACCAGCGAGCGCTAATAAGTTTTTAAATGAATTTTACTAATTTCAGTTGGGCTTGCTGGCAGAGCAACGAGAATAAATTGAGGTTAAAAAGTATCTATGACTTCATTTCAATTAAAGTTGGCTAAACTATAGTTATGCTGAGTTCCAAATATATCGAAATGTATATATACAAAAAAAAAAAAAAATATATATATATATATATATATATATATATATATATATATTTGTTTGAAATTGAATTTGAGCAACTGCCAGTCAAGGCACATCACTCCGGCTGTGTAAAGTATCGATGTCCAATTGACAGTTGGAGGAGTCAGGACTCAGGACACAGTAGTTTGGCTGACAGCTGGACAATTCATACGAGCCTCGAGTGCGGCTCATAGCCCATTTCTTATTAAAAACCTAAGCCAGCTTATTAAACTGCGACTTATCGCTAACCGAAAGACAGCGCGGCCAGGCGACAGCTTGGGCAACTGTGCAGGACATGAGGTCCTGTGCGCAGTGCGCCCCAACGAGCGACTTGAATTACAGTCAGAACTGGAACTCCGAAATATGTTTGTGGATACTCGGCGAGCACACTTGAGCGGAGCGCGCCAAATTAAAAATGTAAGCTGATACTTTCCAGAGGGCTGCCGCGTCCCTTATCAATGGCTAAAGTTCCTCAGCGAACGGCCGTGGGCAGAGGCAGTGAAGGGTGGGCGTGGCATCGGCCAGCCAATGTAGCAATAAAATGTCTCGTCGCCAGCTACTGTTTTGCGTTGTTTATTTTTTATTAGAGAATCACTTCCGCAAACAAATGGGCCGATGACAATTTCACACAGCAGGCGCTGCAGGCGGGGGGTGGTTCGATGTAGCCTCATAGGCATATGTCCTTTAAGGAGGGGAATTTCTATTCATGGGCAATTATGCTAGTGCGGAGTGCCGCAAAAACCGCAAATGATTATCCTGTAATACTTTGGATCAATATTAAATTTCAATTATAGCTGTTAACATATTATTAGTGGGCAATCATTATCATTATCATCGGCATTGGCGCCGGGCTAATACAGAAGTCACGTGTCAACCAGCCGCCGATAATAATCGCACAGAGGCAACCCTTGCGGTCGAGACAACGGGATGCGCTTGCAATTTTATCAGATTAAGGACCCTCAGCAGCCACGCCGTCCCCTGAGTGTTGAGTGTATCCTTTTCGTTCCGCCCGCCCTCAACAGGTGAGAAGTGCTCTCCACTCACATTGTGTGAGAATCTTCATTTTTTTTCGACTGTTTGTTTTTGTGATTCCTCTTTGTGCATATCAAGTTTCCCATTGACGCTGTGATTTGTCGTTTTTATTAATTCTCATGAACTGACATTGAAACTCCTGTGTAAGAAAACCAAGCAAGAGCCAATAAATAACAGCAAAGTTAATTTTTTGTGAGAAATGCATTAAAGCGCAGCTACGGAACTAGTTCTTAGCCAATGCTAGCTCAAATAAATACTAAAAATGTTAATAACAGCGTAAGACTACGGTGTTAACAGGCGCTGCAATGTTATAGAAAGCAGCGCTGTTAAAATACTGTCTTAGAGAAAACTGTTAAGATTCGAATTATCTTTATGCTGTCCAATTGGATAAATTTAAGCAAAAATTATATTTTTATAAAATGTTTATTTACGTGAAAAACTTAAGCTTATGATATGCTCCCCCAAATTACGTTTTATATAAGTAATCAAAATCTGTTAAAATTTTTATGCTTTTAGTGAGTCGAGTCTAGATCTTGGGATCCTGGGGCGTCAGCTTGACAATCTTCACAGACTCCTCCCATATTTGACGTGCCTTCTCCATATCCATGGCGCCAGCATTGAGTGTCGCCTCCTTGCAGTCCATGAAGTATTTGCCCGAGACATTGGCCACCTCGTCGGACGTGGCCAGATAGATGGTGGTTTGGGCGCCCGCTTTGGTTGTCTTGAAGAAACCCTTCGTGATGGCCATCATGGGCAGGTTGAGGGGGAAGGGCACGTTGCGCCAAATGCCGGAATCAATCATGCCCGGATGCAAGTAGTTGACCGTGACATTGGTGCCCTCCATGCGCTTGGCCAGCTCGCGGGCAAAGTAGATGTTCGCGAACTTCGACACGTAGTACAAGTAGGCAGCCGGGAAGGTGCCAATGGGATTCAGCTTGTTGACATTGACCGAAGCCAGGCGGTACAGCTCCGAGGCGACGATGACAATGCGTGCCGGCGCGCTCTTCTTCAGCACGTCGATGAGCAAGTGCGTCAGCAAGAAGGGACCATAGTGATTGGTGGCCATGGTCAGCTCGATGCCATCCTCGCTGGTCTGGCCGCGGAAGGCCAAGGCCATGCCGGCATTGTGGATGAGTACGTCGATCTTTGGCTCAGTCTTAACAATGTCAGCCGCAAACTCGCGCACCGATTTCTGTGAGCCCAAGTCGAGCTTCTTGACCAGAATTTTATTGTTATTGGTCTCCTTGACGATCTCATCTAAACAGAGCAAAGTTAACATAGGATTATTCAGTTTATATGTATATACATACCCTTGACAGCATTAGCTGTTTCCAGATTTCTGCATGCCATGATGATCCTGGCGCCACGTCCAGCCAGATCCTTTGCGGTCTCCTTGCCAATGCCGCTATTGGCGCCGGTGATAATAACGGTTTTTCCTTCCATTTTAGTCTGAAACATATATAGATAAATGCACTTTATTATACAGTTAGTGCTGATGGCTGGGCTGTTTAATGGACGTTACCGGCTAATACCTAATACCTAATACCTTATACTAATTAAAATCTGTTGTTAATATAATGACCGTACTCTAGTCGCCATTCAACGAATCTCAGTTTTTTTTCCCTTCTGCTCGGTCATCAACGCGTGTTTAATTGCCGACCCCCGTGGAAACTCATAAAAAGCGTAGCGCTTTGTGTTTTTTCTCTAATTTTAAAGGTAAGCGATCTCTCGACAAGCGTCATACAAATACCGTAACAGAGTCGGCACAGCTACTAACGTTTAGCTTACAGAAGCTAATTAAGTCTACGTCACGGCTTGGCGAACTATTAAAAAGACTAAAGCTACTCTCTATAAAGTTATATATATATATGATATTTAAGCCGAATATATATTATATTATACCTTAGCTCTAAGCGCTGTACACATAATCTTGACATGGACTTGAAGTATCAGAATTGATGCTCTTAAGGGATTAGTGTGGAGCTAAGCTCAAAACAGCAAAACCTTTTGTACGAAAGCTCACTAGCTAACGGTTCTTACTTTGATGATCTGTAGATAGATAGTATGATATATTAGATAACTCAGAAACTAGGAAACTCTAATCGAGACTGCTCAACTACGAGATACCCTGAACCCGGCGAAGAACCGCTATACCGTAAATTCCAAGTTTTTTTTTTTATTAATAATGATAAAGATATTAAATATAAACCAAAAAATATATTTATTTGGCTATATTTCTAAATTTTCTTTTATCTCATTATCAAATCCTTAACTCACATGTAGATATAGCTATTGGGACTCTCAAAACTCCATACATAATTAATCACAAAATGCATATACCCTATCTGTTAGAGTACCCAACAATTGATCTTTGCACTGCTTTAGGTCTTATTAAGTGCCTGAGTCACAAAGCTCCTGCTTAGCTAACTATATTTATCGGTGAAGATCACGATCTGTGCAGCTATATAGCTAGGCGCTTGACGGAAGTGGAAGTTCAAATTTGGTTAGGTATTCAATTGGGGGAATGGCTAGTGGGCGGGATCTGTGTTTACCTCAGTGAAACAACGTCCCGCCGTAATGCGTAAATAGAATCGAATGCTCAGCAAGGTGGCCGCTAGAGCCGCTGTGAGTGTCACGATGCATATATCGCGGACATAATGATCGCTTGGCAACCAGGCCAAGACGAAACCCATTCCTATAAATAATATTGTGGACAGTATTACGTATAGTATATAAATATGTATGTATGTATGTATGTGTGTGTGTATGTTTATGTCTATGCAAATTAGTTTATATAATACATTGATTTCGACTCATCTTCGAATATTCAAAACACGTTTGGCCATTTAACCAGCTCAAGATCGAACCAAGAGCAACGAAAGCGAGAGAAAAAATTTAGACTTGGCCAATTTCGCACTTGCCAAACGAAGTCATTAACGAAATTGCAACAAATCAGTTTTAAAGAAAATTAAAAATCAATATATTGGAAATTTTATACTTTCACTTTTCATGTGAGCCCGATAAATGATTATGAAACAAAATTTTGAGACGCGCGTCGAGGCCAGAGCAAAGCAAAGTTCATTGCCGTTACACAGGTAGGCAAAAGAAAGCCACAAATTTGTTGTTGTTGTTGCTGCTGTTTCCTCTTCTCTGTCTCTTCTTGTGTTTTTTCACTGTCCACGTCACTAAAAAAAGCTGCCTGACTTGGCTACGTATGGGTTAACTGGTTACGCTTCTATGGTTCCCTGACTGCCACTTCTTCGGGCTAGAATTGACCCGATTTTTTTGGCTATAAAAACTGCTTAGTCAGCCACTCACCTGTCTGATTAATGTGAGCTATATATTTATATATATATATATTTGATATTATTGCAAACGCTGTAGGTTTGTACTTTGAACTGGCTGCGAGATCCAAAACTCGACTCAATCACTACCTTCGCCTTGAACGCCTGCTCTGCGACTGGCTGAAGACTCTCGCGGCTGAAAGCGTCTCGCGATCGAAGCTGTGCGCATTGCTATTGTCAAATAGCCGCAATAGTTGTAATTTATAGCTGTTGTTGTTGTTGCTGGCCGGCAAAACAAGTTGAAGCTGAGCTTGGGGAGCTGTCGTCAAAGAGCGCACAGAGCGCGTAGAGAGTAAGAGAGAGACAGAGCGCGTCTGCTGGGCTTTGTTGTCGTTGACTTTTCTTTGCGCTGGTCTTTCGCTAGCTGTTGCATACAGCGCCAGGCGGAGAGAGCGAGAGAGAAAGTGTTGTTGGGAAAAGAAACTTTTCTAAAGCTCTGTGAGTTTTTGTGGAATGCACAGAGCGAAAGCTTGTAAGCTGTCTTATATAATTAATAATTATTAACTTATTGAAGTTTTTTTTTGTTATTTGGATTAAAATAATAAATACAAAAAAATAAATAATATACAAAAAATTCCAAAAATATGTTTTTATATATTTTTAATTTTTTATTTCTTCACAAAACAACGAATGAATTAAATTCATATTATTTTTATAAATAATAGAACAATTTTAAATTGTTTATAAAATAATAGTGTCAACTAACAAATTTCGAACTTCAATTTGAAGATCAAACATAATTGGAATATCAAAATTAATTTATTTAAATTAATATATATTTTTCGTTTATTAGAATGCAATTATTTCAGAGCAACCCCGTATTGTACATACATACATATTTACATCAAGTTTCATAGCTTTGTGGGAACCTTTCATTTGTCTATGGTGTTCTCGACGCGCACGGCGGGAGTGCGCGAGTGGGCTGGCTCGCTGTCCAGGTGCTTCGCCAGGGTGTTGTACCACTCGTTCATGTGGCGCGAGATGATGCTCATAAACTTGGACACCTTGGACTTTACGGTCGTCACAATGTTGTCGGACAGCGTGGTCTTGCGGCAGTTGGGGCCCTGGCCTTTGGTGTTGGTGATCTTCATGATTTTGGAGTCGGCTTTCTCCGGCTCGTTGGCAGGCGTCACCGTGGGCAGGTCCACTTTGTACTCGTAGACGGAATAGCGTCCCAGGGGCAACAGCTCCTGCTGGTCGTCCTTGTGTATCACATTCGAGTTGAGAGCTGCGTCGGCATAGTTGAGGGCCTGAGGCAGAGCACGGCGGCGTCTGAATGCCGGCATATCCCACCAGGAGGTGATGCTGTCATCGGCCAGCTTCTTCAGACGCTTCGGCGCGGGCACAGGCTGCCTTCGCTTGGCGCTGAAGTAATCCTCTTCATTGTCATTGACAGGCAGCTGCTTGGCCGCCATCCGTGGCGCAATTTCCCGCTCCGGGCCGTCTGGCTGCTCTCTTATGCTTTCATTGCCCATGGGAAACTCCTGCTCGCGCTCATCGTGCTCATGGATGTGGCTGAGGAAGTGCTTGCCCAGCTCGCGCTGCGCCTGCAGGAAGTCCTTGGCTGCATTTCCGGTCTTGGCTGAGCGCTTTCTGTTCGTATCGCCCTCTACGCTGTCCACATCCGGGTCCAGCTCCTCCACCTCCTTGCTACGGCTTTGACTCTTGCTGGGGCTCTTGCTCACGGAGCCCTTGTTGGAGAAGGGCTCGGGAAAGAGCAGCGAGTTCAAGGTGGCGCCCAGATTCAAGCGTTTACTCTGCTTGGGCGCCGGAGCTGGCAAAGCCTCGAAGAACTCCGTTGGCAGCAGCCGCAGTTTTTGACGTTCCTGAGGCTTGGCTGCCTCGGGCACATCCTCGGGCACTTCCTCCTCCTCCCGAGAACGCTGCAGAATCTTCAACTGCTTAGTTTTCGAGGGCCTGCGTTTCCTGTATCTAACCGGCTCGGGATCGGGCTGCATTTCACTCTCCTCGCCGTCGGGGCTCTCAATGTGCTTCAGATGAACGTCGCCCTCGGGCAGGCGGGTGTACGGCGGCGGTTCCGGCTGTTCGCCCATTTTCTTGAAGAATTCCTCCTCATCGAACTCGGCCAGATCGAAGAGCGGCTTCACCTTGCGCTCCGGCTTGCGTATCTCGGTGATCTTCTTGGTCACCGTTGTCTTCTTGCCCTGTCGATTGTAGAAGAAGGGCCCGGCGTAGTCGCTGGGACTGCGTCTGCTGCGCCGATGCCGCAGCGCATCCCGGCTCTGCTCCATCACATTCCGCAGCCAGTTGAGTGCCTCGCAGGGGCGCACAGCTTGCGCCTTGGGCTTCGCCTCAATCTTCACCTGACGCTTGACGGGAGCAACTGCAGCCGGCTTCTGCACCGGCAGACGATTGAACGGCTGCAGCAGTCGCCCGAGCAGCGTGCCCGGCACCTCCAACTCCGGATTATCCAGCACAAAGCGCCGATGGCGATTGAGCGTGCTCTGCAGAGAGCCACGCGAGACGGCTGTCTCCTCGATCAGGCGCTGCAGCAGGCGGTCGGCGGAGCTGTAGCCGTTGGCAGAGCGCTTGTCGGTGGAGCTCTCGGCGCTGGCATTATCCGCCTCTACCTCGGAGTACTGGCAGTGCTCCAGGTTGACCGTGGGCAGCACCCAGAAGCCCACCGACATGCTGGGCGTGATCAGCTGCAGCGGCTTGCTGGAGTCCTTCACCGTGACCTGCGGACGCAGCGTGGAGTTCAACGTGAGCTTCGCATTGTTGAGGCGCATGCGCCCATCCTCCGATGTCAGCACATACTGCCAGATATCGCTGTTGGACAGGCGACTCGTGCTGCGCACGGTGATCGTTGTGGGCTGCTCCTCCGTGTTGACCACCATGAAGGCCAATCCTCCAGAGACGGCATTGGCGCAGTGCGTGTAGAGCTTGTTGGTGGGCGCAAATACGTTCAACGGACGCGCCGGAAAGACCCGGGAGCCCATCACCTTCTTGAAGATCGCCGTGACATAGTAACTGAAGTTGGGCCGCTCGAAGTCCTCGAGAGACATGCGCTTGAAGACCACGTCGAAGCCGCCACTAGCCGCGTCGCCCAAGGTCTGTGCCCAGCGCAGGGCATCCGTAGTCTCATCCCCGAGCAAGCGCTTGTTTATGGCCTGCGGTCCAGTGCGCTCGTCCGGCAGCGTCAGCCACAGTGGCACCCGCTGTTGCTGCAGGGTCTTCAGGGCCGGATCGCTGTCGTAAATGTAGCTGCCCAGGCTGCTGGAGGGCAGCATGTTGGCGGGTCTGGGGATGTATACGGAATATATATGTAAGTGGAGAACCTTGGATGCTCCACTGCTACTCACTGCGTCCAGCCGAAGGCCGCATTCACATCCTTGGACATGTCCACATATTTGCGCGTCTCGTCCGCACTGCTGCCCGCTGAGATGTCCGCGCCCATCACCCGCCAGCTGTCCACGTAGGGATTGAACGTATCCGTCATCAGCTTCAGTGTGTTCAGCTCCTGCACGTAGTCCTTGGCGCGCGATGTTCCAAAGTCTGTGCCCAGCTGCCAGATGCAGTCCGTTATGCCCACCATGTAGGAGGTATTCAGGATCTTCAGCGTGTGCATCGAGTCCCACTCGTCGGGCGCGTAGGGCACGGGTATAATCATGGTCCAGTTAACAGCGCTTGGGTGGTAAATCGAGTCAATTGAGGCAGCTCCTCCCCCACTGCAATCCTCTCTAGCTACTTACCGCGTCCAGCGATTGAAGCCCTTCCATATGATCTTGGTGGGATTGCGCAGGCGCTGCGGCGCGTTGCTGGCGAAGTAGAAGTCGCCCACGAACTTGACGTAGGCATCGCCCAGGAGCGCGGCCATGCAGGTGACCGCCTTGCGGTTCTTGCCGTCCAGTGCATCGTAGAGATCCTCCGGACGCACCGCAAAGCTAATAAACTTCTCGCTGATGTCGTTGAACGGACGATTCACATGCAGCTGCACCAGGGTGTCCGCTTGGCAGACGGCCAGCAGCGCGAATAACAATGGCCACAACATGATTTGTGGAATGGATGACTGCACCGTAGCTCGTTGGGTAGACGACTGACGCAATGCTGGCCCATGGGAGAAACTAATAAGCTGCGCAGCCTAGAGTCTTGAATTCCAGAGTGCTTCAGTTCCATGGAAATCTGCTGCAATTGGCAAGAATTTTTCGCTGAGCGCTGCCCTCAATGCAATGACCTTTTTACCGCTTGCGGCGACAAACACGTCGCACAGCACTCAGCAATGTGGGCCAGCGATCAAGACCAAGAAAACAAGAAAGCCGAAAGTAAAACCCAACACCCTCGTCGGTTTGGTATGCTGTTCAGTTTATTAATGGGGCTAACCCACTAAGATTACATAAGGCGCCGCTAGGCCTCGTCTTCTTCTGTCAGCATGGCCTTGAAGCTCAGCGGCTGGAACTCGTAGCCGGAGCCGGTGTAGAACTTGCTCATAAACTCGACCCAGTGCAGACGTAGGGTGTGCAGGAAGGCGGACAGGCCCTCCATCATGACCATGATCGCAATGGTGAAGAACACCCAAACGGCGAAGATCAGGAAGACGGCAATGCAGCCAATCCAGCCGCCCATCTGCAGGGCCTCCGAGAGCACCATGGTCCACAAGACCTCAGACAGCTCTACAAGAGATCGAGATTCAGATAAAGCTCAAAGAGATTGCCTCGCGCATGCCAACTCACCCGCATGAGCCAAGGACAGAGCCCAGAGACGCAGATACGAGGCAGTGTGGGAGATGGTGCTCAGGATGTACTCCACCGTGTGTATGGCCTGGTGTATCCAGATCTCGCTCATCGGCTCCTCCTCTTCCTCGTCGTGCTCGCTGTGCTTGCCCCCATGCGCCGGCTTGCCATGGGGCTCCACCTCTGTTATGATGACCTCCTTGCCAGAGATCTCAATGGTCTCCATGATGGTATCGCCCGTGTACTCGAACTTCTTGCGCTACCGAAACAACAGTTAAAGATCTCAACCCGGATCTGAATTGGTATGGCTTACCGAGTTCTTGCGCTTGATTATGGTCCAGATGGGCACGCCCAACAGAATCCAGGGTATGCATATGATGGCCACCACAAACAATATCGTCTCCAGCTCCCTTTGGGCCGGGAACATAGTTGGCATGCAGCCCGCAGCCGGCACCTCGGTCTTCATCAGAATCATGTCGATGAACATGATCAGCACGGATGGAGCACAGCTCGGCGAGTTGGCAATGTCCTTGGTGCTGGGCGAGTACTGCACCCACTTGTAGAACATCATGAAGACCATGTAGCCGAACAGCATCAGCAGGAACACAACTTGCGGGACAAACTGCAGGAAAATGTAGGAATACTTCTTTTTGTACACGAAATTCTCGACGGACAGACAGACGCCGAAGATCATGTGGAGCACGCCGAATATGATGGACAGCTTCATCTTGTAGGTGTTGAGGAAGATGATCTTGTTGGTAGCCGACTGCCAAATGGGGTCTATGCCCATGGGGTAGGTGCCCCTCTGGTCTGTGGTCGGGTTCAGCTGCAAAGCGGGATTCGTGAGCACCGTCGTCCGGTTGTACTGCAGGACCCAGTGCGTGCCGAAGACATTGAACGACTTGGAGAAGCAATCGTTGTACATGAAGCCCGTGTAGACGGCAAACATGCCCATCAGCATTATGATATAGCGACCACCGAATAGAATCTTCCAAATCTCACCGGCGCGCTGCTTGAGGAGGCGCTTCTCGTCGAGCACCATCCACAGGCCGAGCAGGAAGACCAGAAATCCGTGGCCCATGTCGCCGAACATGACGGCGAACAGAAATGGGAAAGTTATGCACGTGTAGAGACCCGGGTTGACCTCACGGTACTCCGCCACGCCGTAGGCATCGATGAGCACCTGGAAGCCGTAGGTGAACTTGTTGGTGCGGAAATACGTGGGCGGCTCCTTCTTCGTCTCGAGTATATTGAAGATTGTGGGCACTGTGCTGCCCAGGGCCAGCGACGCCTCCGACAGCACAGTCTCCACCTCCTCGAGCTCCCGCTCGGGCACCCAGCACTCGCCGATCATGCACTTGCTGCCCAGATCCACGTTGAACAAGTTCAGCGTATGGTAGATGGCCTTCATCTTCTTGACCATGGCCGTCCAGTTGGGCAGCTGCTTCTTGATCGCCCGCAGCACACAGGAGCGATGGTCCTCCGTCTGGCTGATGATGATCGTCAGATCATCCAGCCGGACACGCACGCTTTTAATCATGTCCATGCGCTCCTGATGCGAGCTGGGACACGGGTACATGGTGGCGTGGAAGCCGGTGCACACCTTGCGTATGCGACCCTGCAGCTGGTCGCCCTGGAAGAAGACGACAAAGATGCTCTTGTAGACCATGTCGCCCGTCTTGGGATCCTTGACAGGCGTCTCCATGTCGCAGCTGCGCACCAGCACATTGCCACGCGAGATGCGCCAGAGCATCCTCTCAAAGCCGTACTATAGAGATTTATATAGATTATATAATAGAAAAATGAAGATTGATTCATCCTGCGCACCATTCGCTCCCTGCGTATGACGCCCGCCACGAAGCCCAGGCTGCCGTCACAGTGCTCCGGATCCCTGTGAGTGCCGCGCTTGTTCACATCAAAGTTATGCGACTCCTGGTCGGAGAAGAACGAGTCCGTTCGCTCCAGCACCTGAATCATCTCTGTCAGCTCCAAGAAGTTCGTTTGCAAGCGCACATTGTTCGTCGACAGCTCGATGATCTCCGTCTCGGTCTTCTCCAGCAGCGACTCCAGCTCAATGATCTCCTTGGGCTTGGGTGCGGGCGGAAAGTCTTCGATCAGATCAGTCACCTTCAGGCCATCCTTGGCCAGCTCCACCGTCGCATAGCGTATCTTGCGCTCCAGCTCGTCGCAGCGGCGAACCTCGTTGACGAACTTGCGCTGTGTCGCCGTGACGCCCTCGTTCATCTGCAGGCCAGGACAGAAATTATGTAAGCTCCGAATCTTCTCCTCTAACTTACATCACGGAACTGCACACAGCCCATCTCGCCCAGCTGCGCGATGGTCTCATAGGCCGCCTCGGGCTGCAGGAACATCTGCCCCAAGGACATCCTCTCGCTGCGGAATATGCTGTCCTGCGGACCCGTGCCGCAGAGCAGTCCTTTCAATTTGCTGCACATCTTGACTTTCTTTTTCTTTGGACAGGGACACCTCCACGCGCTTCAAAAACGCCAGGTGAACTGATCGTCGTGGTCAAGTGACTACTCCATCGAAGCTTTGGAAACACCGCCGGACACTAATTATGTACAACTTTCCAGGCTTATCTGGCGGGCACATGCTCCGGATAAGGTTTTACACAAGGTAACTAGAGCTGCTTGATGCATATTTGAGCCATCCGTCAATGTGACGGAAGGGTGGCGGTCTCTTATCTGTCTGACGATAGATATCGCCAGGTATTAAAAACTAATTGGAAACCAATTAGAAACTAATTTCCAGGCAGTTCTTATATACACAATTCAGTTGGGAATTTCAGTTGTGAAACGTTTGTCAGTGAAAGAAGTCGACAGAAAGCTGATATTGGGAAATAAAAAGTTTAGCTAAGAGTATGAAATGTTGATGTAAATTGTTATGATTTGGATTTCATATTTTTGATAGGATGATCATGATAAGTTTGTCAATTAAAATTTCGATTTTCTGCCTACAAAGCAACAACTTTTAAGGTAAGCTCGATCTTTATCGTCATCATCATACATATTGTATATACATATACAGATGCATACATACTTACATTATGTTTCTTGCATTGCAAGCAACTTCTCTAACAAGTTTAAAAATTACCTTAAGGCTTACAGAACTAACATGTACCCATGAGAATCGCAAAGGAAGGCAACAATGCACACATACATTGTTAAGATACAAATAAAGTCTATTCATTTCTTAAGATTAGACACCCACTGGGTTATAGATTAAAATAAACAAGCAAATTGCTTTTCTCTTCTTGCTTTATTATCAAATTAGTTAACTAAATGATTAAAATTTATAATCAGGATATCGCTAGGCTCACAAATATCATCAAGATAAATTTCAAACAGACATTAACTGAACTGGTTGTTCACTAATTAATTTGTTTAACAACGAATATCAAATTATTGCTTAAAACGGTTTTTTTTCGCTGAGAATACATAACAAAAACTTTTGAAAACGGATGGAATACATTAACCAAGGAAACATGTGGGAAGAGTACCACAATACTGACAGTAGTGAGAGAACAAAAAATATCAAACAAAACAAAATGGTATATATGTTTATATATATATATGATATTCATATAGTTGTGGCTATTGCTGTGGAGCGATTACTCCTCCTCTTCGCCATCAATGATTGCCCTGAAGCTGAAGGGCTGGAAGGCATAGCCCAAGCCTTCGTAGAATTTGCTCATAAATTCCACCCAGTGCAGACGCAGGGTATGCAAGAAGGCAGACAGGCCCTCCATCATAACCAAGATGGCCAACGTGAACAAGCACCAGGCGCCGAAGATAACGAACAGGCCAATGGCACCGGTATAGGGTGGCATTTTAAGACCCATCGACAGCACCATGTTCCACAGCACCTCGGACAGTTCTAAAAGGAATATAGATGAGTATTAATATAAAATTCCTGCTGCAGACTTGTTGGCACTTACGAGCATGAGCCAAGGACAGAGCCCAGAGACGCAGATAGGAAGCCGTATGCGAGATGGTACTGAGCACATATTCGATAGTGTGAATGGCTTGATGAATGTAGATTTCGCTCATGGGCTCGTCATCGTGACCATGCGCACCGCCAGCGCTCTCAGTGCCGGAGGAGCCAGTGGGCAATGGGGTCTCGCCTTCGGCCAGTTCCATGTTGCCAGTCAGCTCGCCATTGTGCTTGACCTGAAAGCAAATAAATCTCAATAAGCTCTTGAAACTTCATGTGGCACATCGGTCCACTTACGTGTGAGACGTTTTTGCTGCGAGTCATTTTGATGTACAGTGGCTTGCCGAGCAGCATCCATGGTATGCAAATGAGACCAATGACGACAAACGTTTTCTGCAGCTCTGGCTGAGCCTCAAACATGAACTCTTTGCAGCCACTGAGCGGCGGTGTGTTTTTGAACAACATCATGTTGATGAACATGATCAGCACAGATGGAGCACAGCCGGGTGTCTCGGGCTGGTAGCTGGTAGTTCCGTTGTACTTGAACCACTTGAAGAACCTGCAAGCAATGCAAACACCAACATTAAATAAACATTCATTAAGTATAGTTTACAATTGACTTACATCATGAAGCACATGTAGCCGAAGAGCAGCATCAGGAACAAAATTTGAGGCACAAACTCCAGCAAGATGGAGGAGTAGCGCTTGAAATGCACAAAGTTGAAAACGGACATGCTAACGCCAAAGATCATGTGTAGTACGCCGATGATAATGGACAGCTTCATCTTGAAGCTGTTGAGAAAGATGATCTTGTTGTCGGCCAGCTGCCAAATGGGATCCAGGCCCAGGGGATAGACACCCCTGGCGGAGCTATTTGGCGACATCTGCAGATGCGGATTGGACAGTACCGTCGATGTATTGTAGTTATTCACCCAATTCGAGCCGAACAAGTTCATCGACTTGGAGAATATGTCGTTGTAGATGATGCCCGTGTAGCAAGAGAACAGACCCATAAGCAGAATGATATAGCGACCGCCAAAGAAGATGTTCCAGATTTCGCCGCCATTCCTGATGCGACTAAGCTTATTCTCACTGAGCACCATCCAGGCGCCGAAGAGCAGCAGGATCAGGCCGTGTCCCAAATCGCCAAACATCACAGCGAACAGGAAGGGGAATGTAATGCAAGTGTACAGAGCCGGATTGCACTCGCGGTACGAGGCGATGCCATAGGCATCGATCAGGTTCTGGAAGCCGCGCGTGAACTTGTTGGTGCGATTGAAAGTCGGCGGCTGTTCGTTCGTATCGATGACGTTGAGGAACGATGGAATAGTGCTGCCCACAGCAGCTGAGCCGTCGGACAGAGCCTTTTGCACAACGTGCAAATCCTTGGTCGGGACCCAGCACTCGCCGATCAGGCACTTCTTGGTCACATCCATGTTGAACAGATTGAGCGTATGATATATGGCCTTCATCTTCTTGACCATGATCGACCACGAGGGCAGATTCTTGGAGACCGTTGCAAGCACACGGCTGCGGTGATCCTCGGTCTGGCTCAGCACCAGCTTCAGGTCCTCGAGACGAGTACGCACGTTCTTGACCATCTCCTCGCGCTCGATGTGCGAGCTGGGACAGGGGTACAGCGAGGCGTGGAAGCCGGTGCACACCTTCTTGATGCGATTCTTCAGCTGCTCGCCCTGGAAGAAGGCCACAAAGACGGTCTTATAGATGGGATGGCCAGTGGCTGGATCATTCAGAGGATCATCCAAATCGGAACGTTTAAGGAACACATTGCCACGCGAGATGCGCCACAGCATGCGCTCGAAACCAAAGACGCGTTCACGATTGATGACGCCCGCCACGAATCCCAGACGTCCACGATGCTGGGTGACTGCCTCATCACCACCAGCGCCGCCACGATTGCTCGTGTCCAGATTGAGCACTTCCTGGTCGGAGAAAAAGCCCTGGGTATTCTCGAGCACCTTGCGCAGTTCCGTCAACTCCAAATAGTTGGACTTCATGTTGACCTCGTTCTGGGCCAGTTCAATCATCTCCGTCTCGGTCTTCTCCAGATGCGCCTCCAGATCAATGATCTCGCGTGGATTAGGCGCGCGTGGAATATCATCCTGGATATCGGGCAACGCAATGCCGTCCTTCTTAATCTCCGCTTCGATGTAGCGGATTTTGCGCTCCAGCTCATCGCAGCGACGCACCTCCGTCACGAACTTGCGTTGGAAGACGTTCACCGTGCAGTTCAGCTGTGGAATGGTAAAAAGGATTAGAGATGCCTTTCATACAAATCGAACGTCTTACTTACATCGCGAAACTGCACACAGCCGGTTTCACCCAGCTCCGAAACGGAGGTGTACGCGGCCTCTGGTTGTATAAACATCTGGCATAATGCCATTTGCTCACTGCGGAACATATCCCCCATCTTGGCGACGCTTTACGTTCCCTGCAAGAGCAAAAGAGAAAGAGAGAGGGTGAGTGAGTGAGAGAGCGTGATAAGAGGGGGCAGGTTGGTTGGAACATTCCACAGACTTGCAATTAAAATTCAAATGGGAAAACAAAAATCAACGGCCAGACGAAGACGTCGCCGCTTGCCAAATGATTTGAATTGTGTTTGTATTTTTGTTTTGGTCTAACCACGATGACAGCCACAGCCAATGGCTTCTTTTGTCTAGCATATATAGTACTATACGATGTACAGGTGAAACTCAATTCAATGAACTGACAAAGTTTTTCATAATTTTCTGTTTATGCTGAAAGTCATGAGAAGAAGCATACAATATTAATAATATTTGACATAGTGTGACGAAAAAAATAATAGCAGCAGTCAAATATATTTTAAACAATTATTTTTGTTTTAATTTTTTTACAAAACAATTTATGATCAATATATCTTTCATTAATATTGAGTAACGTGATCTTTAAGGCAAGCTTCAGATTCTAATCAGAAATCGAAGTGCCACACATTTTTCCATATATATTTTTAATATATATTTTAATAATCTAAAGTATGGATGCCACATATTCGTCATTAGTGCGTTCACTGTACCCACGAACATATGCTGCTTGCGCCTGGCCAGCCATTAAAATGTAGCCAAAAGAATGAGAAAATTTGTATTAGCTTCGAATAGCGAACGCATTTACTATTTGCCTGGCATAGTATTTAGATTTTTGCTTTCATTTGTTTATGCTCATTATTTATGCAGAATGTATCCAGAGGTAATTACTCCTGCACATTGCCATGCCCAGGTGGAAGGCTATAATTTATACTATTACGTTGGCCAGGCTAAATCGCTTCAATCATTACTGAAGCCCATATGTGAATAAATGAGTAAAGTAAATGAGTTTCTATTCTCGGAATTAGGCTCCTATTTCTTGGATTTAAATTTATATATTTTTGGGTAACTATTGACATATATATATATATATATCAAGTGTTTTTTTTTTTTTTTTTTTTTTTTGTGGTCTGTTCTTTTTTGGCTTATGTAACTTTTTGTCCTATTAACTATATATTATTAGAAAGTCAGCAAAGTCGATTAATCATATTAACTGATAAACGATTGCTTTATCACAATGTTACATATTAAAATATATATATATACAAATATATACATATTAATATATATATTGACTGTGACCAGATGAATTTGTCGACAGATAATGAGTGTGATGTTTTTTGTTTTGTTTGTTTCTTTTTTTTTTATTTGGTTTTTCATGTGATTTAATTGGAAATAAAACTGCACTAAGCAACGCAGCTGCTGCGCCTGCTGCTGTGTTGGCTGAAAACAAAAGCGAAACAAGAACAACAACAAGCGAAATAGAGCAAATAAAATGTACAAACAGTTGCGACACGCCAAGGTTCACTGTGACATCATCAGACTCGGGCAGTCAACGACACGGACGACGCGTCGCACATTATCGAACTTTAATGGCCTGGCCAGGAGAATTAGCTTTAGCTTATGTACATATCCACACACACACAGCCGTGCATACATAAATATGTTTGTACATAGCTGAAATGATGATAAATGTGCGAACACACACACACATTGAATGCTCGTTAAAAATCTTTTTTGTCGTAGAGCGCCATCTGCCGGGCTTTTGCGCTCAACTTATGCTGGCTTCTTGGCTGGCCAACCAGCAGCATAGTTAAAGCTTGCCCATACTATATATATGTACAATGTATATATATATAATTGTAGCAACAATTCCATTTTGTAACTGAATTCAAATTACTTTCAATTGGAGCATTTTCACATTTCTTTATCAAGCCTGTTGCTCACTGTTTACTGCTGGCTGTTGCTTGAGGAATGCCACAAGTATTTCTATACCCTTACACAGGGTATATATATTTTGGTACTAATCAGTTCAGTTCAGGTCAGGCTGCTTTTGGGACTAGTCTTTAAATTATATATATTATTTAGATCATATAGTATAGCCGTATGACTCGCTGGCATAGCAACAGTCGCTTGGGGAAAAGTATTCATTATTTTTTAAAAGATATCTTGAGCAAATAACAAAATCTTATCAATAATGAAAGAGCATACTTTGTTTATACAAATATATATATATTTATATACCATACCATATCGTATAGCTTCTAAACAATCAATGTGGAATATATTATATTACAACGCTATCTGGAAATGTCGGAACGGGCAGTCAATAATCAACACCATAAATGTGCATGTTATTTTAAGCTTCTGATTAGTTCGTTATGTATAATAAACATTTTATCAGAATTTATGAATGTCTATATATAGCAATGCCGCTCAAATAACAATTAATTCAAAATGGATAACTGTTTGCAACGGAAGTCTCGTCTTATATTACTCTGCCGGTTATCAATAACTGATTAGACTGTACTTTGGCTACAGTTATTCCCTTGCCTTAACATAAATTAAATTCCTAATGAAGTCAAACAATTGGCAGGCAATGCTAAATTATCGCCGAGTTCGCAATTCCTCCTCCAGTGATAAGGTAAACGAACGGAAGCCAACTTATACAACATCTGCTCACAGCAAACAATCAACAATTAAAAATTTAATATGCATTGAAATGGGTATAGAGCAGGCTGCGGCATAACAGTTAAACTAGAACATTGACATCAATAAAGTGAAGGACTCATAAATTCTTAACAATTTTTGCTACACGCTCATTGCTAATCCATTTACAAAATGTACATACATAAATACAAATGTATGTATGTATATACAGAGTAGCTAGCTTTACTGTATGTGGCTATGAATGTGTGCAACTTTATGGCACTGTCAGCAACTCTGTCACACATACACACACACCCATACACTCACAAACACATCTGCACACAATCGGGTATCGTTTTTAATTAAGCTTCAATTAATTTGAAACGTGTCCAGGCTAAATTTCAACTTGCCTTGCAAAACACGATATGCGCTTTCAATTCAATATTTATACATACATATGTACAAACATATATATACAGTTATTGTATGTGAGTTTTCGGTTAACCACACAAAAAATATACAAATAATTTTTTCAGTTTCTAAACACGCACAACTGTAAACCAGTTCAACTTCAAAACAACTAAACACACCGTTGCCGTCTGTTCAAATGCTCTCGCTCTCGCCGCCTAGCCGTGACAGGGTCTGATATTGGTCTGACAGTTAGCGCGTTTGCTCTCCGCTGGTCATTTTCGTGAGTAAGTCGGACTAGAAGCGTGGAATGTGTGGGTGCTAGTAATTTCTGTCTCTGTTTGCCTTTTGCAATAATACGTATAGTATGTAATTGTCAATGTGTTAGTGTGAGTGCGTTTGCTGTCGCGCCCGCACCCAACGCAAGAAACGGGTGAGTCTTAATCACATTTTAACGAAGCAACAGCAATTCGTGCTTCACGCGAATGTCGTTGACGACCCCCATCAAACAACGCCCATGCTAGCCGCAGTTAATATCTCTACGACAACGAAGTTTCGTTAAATTTTTTTTTTGTTTTGTTTGTTTTTCGCTCTCTTGCATGCTTGCTCTTTTCGTGAGCTCACATTGTGTGCTTGTATGTGTGTGTGACTGTGTGACGTTTAATTTGGTCATTTTTTTTTACCACTTTTTCTACTACTATCTCATGTCAGTTTTCGGAGCTATTATTAATGAGGATCAGGAGTTTTAAGTTAAACATCACGAATTGTTATGCAAGCGATAAGATGAATTGATAAACATTAAGGAAATGTAATATAGAAAATATTTAAAAGCCTCGCCCAGCCATTGATAACTAGGCAAAACGTTACATAAGTGGGGAATACAACTGGAGTACTTCCCAAGTGTTTAATACACTGAATAAGTGCAATACTTCAAATTTTCCGAATCTCTAATCTCTGGATTTTATAGACTTCCATTCGATAGGCAAATATGAACATGTACATGAAAACGATCCGCCGTAGCTCTAATCAAATTGATTGATTGAGGTGCTTGTTAAGTTTTATGATCGGTATATAAATCATAATTCAATTGGATTTGATGATATCCTAATGCCAAGAGCTATTTGAGAATTGTTTAAATTAATTTAAACACGCATAACGAAGATGTTTTCTGGGAAAAATGCAGGTCACATGATATGGGGATTGCATAAAACTCAGCTCTGTAACGCCACTGGTCACACACACACACACACGAATATAAATATATATATGTATGTATATACATATATTTCTCACGAGCAAACTGCTGACTAACGTGCGTGAGAGATACACACACACAGATACACGCAAACAGATACTCGGCACAACTACAGTTAACACTTAGTTACGCTCACTGTAGACAGGTGGCGCGGCATTTACTTTGACACAAGTCTCATGACAATTCGCGGAGCTGCGCCCACAATTGTGATGAGCTCTGCTCACGTGCAGACAGTGTAATTGTTGAATTTTTAATTAAAGAATTTACTATTTAATGTTAACATTCGTTTCCATGCACACCCATGTTGTCTAGCTTTTCTTTTTGTTCAGCAGAAGATCACCTTGAAGTCACACGCGAATTGATTTATGTATAGTATATATGTGCATCTGTATGTACTTATTTGGCTGTCTAATGATATTTTATTTGCCGTTTTTATCTTTGTTTATGGGTTGCTTACCTTTGCAGTTTTGAGACTGTTTGTTTTTTATACAAAATATTTCAGATTCCCCAAGCGTACCTGCGTTAAATTTAGAACTTGTTTAGCCCGTTGCGCCTGCCTTTGTATAGGTTATTAAAAATGATCTCGACGCAGCCAGAAGAGAACACGTCTGGTCTTCACCAGCGTTCACTTGCTTGTGATGTTAAGTATTCAGCTGAGGCGAGCGCGAAACCGAAAACAGCGACCACACTCTCTTTCTCTCTCTCTCTCTCTCTGGCTGTATCTCTCGCTCGGCAACTTTACTTTGAGAAGTATCTGAGCGGCCTCCAAGCATGACAAATACATACATATGCATATATGTACATACGTACACACATACGTGCAGTGTCGCATATAAATATGTCTGATCAAGTTTTTTTCTCTTATCAGAAATCGAAATACAAAAGTCCAAGCCCTCTCAAGTGATATATGTTTGTATTAATATTTTTGTCGTTTGCGCTTGTGTGTATGTACAATTGCGTATGTTCTATAAAAAAAAGAGACACTATCAAATATAATTAACAATGTCTTAACATAGTAATTCCCAGGGCTCGATAAGCCAGTGGACATTGATTGTGTCAGTCTTATAAATCGTTTTTAATGCTCCCCCAATACGAAAATAAATGCTAGTCTTGGCAACAAAATACGTTAATTTCAAATATACACATACAAATATATTTGCGTACTCTCTGCTACCAGGGCTGCCACAGGGAACAGCTGCTGTGGTGGCTGGCCGATAATTTTTTGTTTTGCTACTGTTTCGATATGCTTCTTTGTGTACAGCTGTTCAATTATTGAGGAAAATTTAATTTAATTTTAATATTGCAAAGACAGTAGCATGTCCTACCAAGGCTACACCCAAGTGCCTAGCGGCAGCACCGATCACGACCGACGACAGCAACAGGTGATAGCCAACACCTACGATGTGCTGCAGCGCACCACCGAAAGCATCCAGCGCTCCCACCAGGTAGCCATCGAAACGGAAAATATGGGCGTCGAGGTAAGATTAAAAATATTAAAATTAGCAAATATAATCAAGAAATTGTCATATATACAGGTACTCGGTGAACTGGGCGAGCAACGTGAATCACTGCTACGCACTACGCGCCGTCTAGAAGATGCCGATCAGGAGTTATCCAAATCTCGAATCATTTTACGCAAACTGACCCGTGAAGTTCTCTACAATAAGATTGTTTTAATATTAATCATATTTTTGGAGGTGGCCATACTTATTGGACTGCTGATCCTAAAGTTTGCCCACCTGTGAGGCGAATCAGTCAATTCCAAAGCTAGTGGATATGGATTTAAGCTATATTCGGAGTGGATATGGATTTTATTAAGTATTTTGTTGTGTCTTATCTAACATTCATGTTAAACCCATGCCTTAGACATATATATATAGAGTTAAGATAATGTAAATCGTATATGGAACGATATTAATAAAAACACAGCTAAAAGTTATGGAGGTTATCTTAATACCTTATCTACACACGCACATTTTACAAGTAGTATATAATAGGATAACAATAGTTATATACATATCTATATGTATATATATATCGTGATTATTTGGCATAAAACAAAGTGTATGCTATATGGATAAGAATAGTTGTTCACATTAGCAAAATACTTGATATACGACAATTTAAGGTAAATACTCGCGTTTCTATCTGAGATAACATAATGTCACGTAAATGATGTGTTCGAGAGATATTCGCTTAATTATTATTTTTTATATTTTGTTTTTGTCTGCGTTGCAGATCAGCGTTTAAGTAATTTTCAATTATCCTTTGGTAAGACTATGGACCAGCCAAATACGCGTCGATCGAAGCCGCACGAAAACAGATCGCAATTCAGGACCGGCTCCTCTGACCAGGCGACCGACGAGACCATACGTCGGTGGCCCTGACGACTGGTGCGTGGCAGGCGTGCCACTCGCTGTCCATTCAAATCGAAAAGACGGATCTGCCGATTGTCGTGGGGTATGGCTATAATCCCGCCACTAGAGACGGCCAAGCGATTGACGCTGGAATCTGTTCGAATGGTGGCCAGCGCTGAGCGCATATTGCGCAGCTCCCACACTTTGATTGTGCGGTCGTCCGAGCCCGAGACGACTTTGTCGTTGCGCGCAAACACGCTCGAAGTGACCGTCTCGGTGTGTCCCTGGAAGACGGATACGGCGGGTATCGGATCGCGGAAGTCCCATAAGCGGAAGGTGGTGTCACGTGAAGCGGTCACAACTAAGCGCTGTGTGGGATGTGCCGAAACATGGGTAAGCTCGTGATCATGGCCGGTAAGCGGTTGCAGCGGCTGGGCCGTCTCCACATCCCAAAGTATTGCCGTGCGATCCCAACTGCCGGTGATAATCTGATCCATGCTCGAGAGCCAGTCCGCAGCGACCACAACTGAGAGATGCCCACCGGGGCCACTGAACTCACAGAGTGGCGTGCGCAAGGAGTCAACACGGTCTCGATCCTCCAGCTGCCCATCACTATCATCGAGCTCCTCCTCGGACGAGTGTCCCTTTCTAAATGTGGAAGATTTAGTTATTGGGGAATTTTCTTGTATTTACAATCTCTTACTTGGGCACCTCCCAGTTGACGGCTGCTTGCCAGATGTGTGCCGTACCATCGCCACTGCCGGTTAGCACCAGATCCCGGCACTGGTGGAACTTTATGGAGTTGACGGATCCAGCGTGGCCTTGGTACTGCAGTAGGCAGCGGCCGCTCTCTATGCCCCAAATGCAAGCGGTGTGATCAGCGGACGCTGTGCCAATGATGGGCTGACCCACCTTGGCGGCCACCTGCCAAATGCCATCCTTGTGTCCGCCGAACTCGCGTACCACCGAGCTGACCACCGTCTGTGCCTTGAAGCTGGACACAATTCGGCTCGTTTGGGCTTTGATTTTATTACTGGCCTTCACCTTGCTGCCACCTGTGGCGCTGCTCAGCTTGGCCTTGAGACTCTTGTGTGTGCTGGAAGCAGCTGCCAGCAAACTGGCGCCAATTTCGTCGCCCAGCGGTGCGGAGGGGGTTGCAGGTGTGGCTGCTAATGAGGCGCCACCACTGCCCGTGGCAGCCAGCGCTCCGCCAGCTGTGGAACGTTGATCGTACGGTGTCAGTGAATCTTTGGTAATTGCGGTGGCATTTTCGAGCTTATCCTGAACTGCAAGTAACAATTAGAAATTAATTCCTTTGGTTTGTTAACTTATTAAATGCTACTCACGATTCAGGTTCTCCAAGTAGAGCTGCTCGAACTCCTTTTCGATTTGGGCAAACAGGTAATGGAGGCGGCTGCGATATGGCGCATCCTCGGGTATTATGGATATGTCCTCGGTGAGACTGGTTAGCCGCGTTTTTGCTGCTGCTGTCGATTTCATTTTGATGTTTTTGTTTTCCCCGTATATTTGTTTCTTCACGTTGGCCAGTTTATTTCTGACTTCCGCAACAGAGCGTTTCCCGTCACCTGCGTTCTTGCGTTCAATCCAATTAGTGGGTAGTGTTAATGGTAACCGTTCGACCTTTATTGATCCAATTCCATATTATATATACATATATATGTATTAATATATATACATTTGTGCTGCATGAATATATTTCTTTAGCTTTTTATGTTTTACAGTGTTGGAAAACATTAAGTTGCGAAATGTAAACCTTTTATAGCACTGTATACAAAAACAGCTGCATGCAAACATTGAACACAAACAGCTGATTAGCTTAACCCAACTGCGAGCACAGTGTCCTATAAGGTGCCCATTGGCTGATTGACCATAAGGAAATTGTTATTTAAATTCATTTGCAAATTGAACTACTGTCAATTTAAGAAATCATATTAGACAGAAAAGAAAAAGCATTTGCATGTGTTAGTTCAATGCCAGAGCAAACGAATTATTGTCATCGCTGTTAAGCTGTTGAGCAGAGTCATTCACATAAGGGTTAACACTTGTTTTTATTCACATTACTTGGCCACATCGCTGACGCGGAACTGACTGCCAAAAAAATAAACAAAGTTACAAATCTCTTTATCTATTAGAACAAATAGTAAACAGACTAGAAATGCGCAAAACATGGGTGAAGCGGGAAAATATATATTACAAGCCATTCTACAAGGACAAATCGAAAATGTTTCTGCTATTAATATTTTTGGTTGGAATCTCATTCATCGCCTATCAGGTTGGAAAATGCTTTCGTGTTTTGTTTGCGCGTTTATTAATATGCATAAGTAAATAATAGGCCTTCTCGCTGAATCAGTTGCCCAGCGTGCAGCAGCTGCGACGCAAGCACAAACAAATGATGCAGTCTCTGGGTAGTAAACAGCTTGACGTCGATGACTACGATGGCGGAGGCGTCGGTCCTGACAAGGATGCCGCTCTGGCTGTGCCGGCAACGCAAGATACAGATGCCATCAAGATTATACGGTATGTTTTCATGTGCATATGTATAGGTTATATGGTACACGTTTAATTATGACCACGTCTACCGTTTACAGGGGCATTCGCCTGTTTGACTATGATTCATACAAGCCCAATTTCAAGGGCAACTTCAAGTGTCTGGATGGCAGCAAGGAGATCCCATTTGACCATCTCAATGACAACTACTGTGACTGTGTTAGCGATGGCAGCGATGAGCCGAGCACGAATGCCTGCTCCAATGGCCGCTTCTACTGCAAATACCAAAAAAGACATATCACGGGGCGTGGCCTGGACGTTTGGGTTTGGGCGTCCCGCGTGAACGATAACGTATGTGATTGCTGCGACGGCAGCGACGAGTGGACGACAAAGATCAACTGCCAAAATCGCTGTGCGTAGTTTCGTTTGGCTTTCGGGTGATTGGCTTAGCGGAACACCGGAAAAAACAAGACGGAGGCGACTCGACAGCTCTCTCATTCGCATCTCAAAGATTACTCCATTTAGTGGTTAAAACTGCATCACAAATGATATTTTTTGTACAATATTTTACGATAAATGTGTAATTTATTTTAAAACAGAAACAAACCCCAAGCATTACTTTTAAGTAGTTTGAATAAAAATACGTAATTTTGATTAAAAACTTACCAATTGAATCCACTGTCCTCTGTCTTCCGGGTTAGGTCCTCTCCAACCCCCAACAAAGGCCGTTTATGCTTAGTTTCTTTTATTACTAGACACTCTAGAATCAGAAGCCTGCTTTACATAGAACTCTATTTGTTTTTATAATGAAGACATCGTTTGATTTGCTGCCTCTTCATTTGCGATTTAAGACTTGCAACATATATTTACTTTACTTTACTTTACTTTCAAGCCGTACAATTTTTACTGACAATTTTGAACTGCGAATTCTAAAAGGTACGAAACTGTTTTTTTTTTTTACTTTACTTTTTCATAGATTATTAGCAATATTTGTTAAGTAAAGTTTTGCAATCCCTTTGCCTAGGAGTCTGTTTTGCATTTATCTTTTATTTATATATATATATATATATATATATATATATATATATATATATATATATAGTCGGGATTTGATGGCTCTCTTTTTGCTTTTTATATTAAGGAACGTTTCTGTAATTCAGATATTTATTTCTCTTGATTTTTTATTATTTTTATTTTCATTGAGATGGTCTACTTAGAATTTCGTAGCACAACGTTGAACTACGTACACAATACATAGAGCAAAATCGTTTCATTATCTTTTGTAATCTTACACAAATCATTAAATAAAGTACAATAAAGGCATTACTATTAAGATTAATTGATTGTGTAAGCCTATGTTTTGTTAAGGTTTTGGAACTTAAATTATCCTTACTTAACGCTAAGTAATACTTAATCAGAGTTTTTCTGTTTCATTTAAATTTTTCTTTCTTTCGTTTTCTTGAATATTGTTTGGATACATGCGGCTCTATGTCTGTGTGAATAAATTTAATTTTTGATATAAATTCCTGTTGATCGAAATCGCTAAATATAATTTAAATGCGTATGCATTTTAGAATAGGCTTTTGGAAGTGGAAAGATTGTATATTCAGGGGGAAAGTATAAAAGTAAGAAAGATGTATTATTGCACTGACGAGATTTTCTTCTTTTTGCTTAAGTCTGATAGAATAAAGAGGGAGCGAAAATTAAAAAAAAAAATATATATATATATATATAAATAAATATTTTTGGACAACACATATAAATTATAGAAAACAAATATACAATTAGAATCTGTTTCAGCACAACAATTGACGCGACCTTAGCTTTACATAATTGGTATAAAAAGAGAGAAATTTGAGTTGAGGAGAACTTAGGCTACACTTAAGCCGAACAATTAGTTGCATAAAATGTATATATGTATATATAGTTTAGCATTAGGTGTACAAGTCTAACGGCAAAGCGTATAATACAATTTTTGCAGTTTGCGTTTCGTGCGACATATATGATGGTTGTGAGAATGGTTTGACTGCTGGTGATGATGGTGGTGGTGATGGTGATGATGGTGATGGTGGTGATGATGTCTGTGAGAGTGCTGATTTGAATGTGCCGGTTGCTGAGAGTGTGTGCGTGTTGTAGTGGTTTGCTGCTGCTGCGGCTGCTGTTGTTGCTGCTGCTGTGTATGGCTCTGATGATGATTATTTACAATGCTCGCCGTGCAAGCCGTGGTTGACGTCGAAACGGCACTGAGAGCCACTGCCGAGGAAATCAGTGCCGCGGCCAAGCGAGAGGATGCCGATGACGAGGCGGCATCCGTTGATAGCAGCAGTTGTTGCTGTTGCCGTAGCTGCTGTAGCTGCAATCGCTTAGCAGCGGCGGCGGTTTTGCGCATCGCATGTAATCGCCGCCTATGATGATGTGGGTGCAATTGAAGCTGTCACTTTGCCTCATCACTGGCATCAAGCAGATTGTTGCTACCACTGCTCGAGCCGTTGTTCGTGGCTACAATTGGCTGCTCATGGCCAGGCTGTTGCGGCACCTGCTGCTGGTTGAGTGAATGTACGTGTTGACAGAAGGCCTGCAGCACTTCAAAGTGCGTCATCAGATTCGCCGGCTGATTGTCGTAGTGCAAGTGCCGTGTAATCGGCGCATTCAAACGCCGCAGCATCTCTGTGAACAGCTTCTCCTCCTTGCGTATCCACGGCCGGCGATCATCCTGCACCTGATAAGGTGTGAGGTGCACATGTATGTTCATGCCTGAAAAGTGAACATTAATACATTTTTTCGACTTGGCAAAGTAGAAGGCTGGCTTACCCATTCGCGTTAGCGTCTCCAGCAGACTTCGTGATGTGATCCATGTGTTCTTCTGCCCGCCATGACCACCATCTAGCCAGTACATGTCCGTTATGCGTGACAGAAGCCGGCACATGCTGCTGTCATCTGGCGTCAACGTTTTCAGATAATGGAACTCATAGATGAACTGCAAGCAAACGCGCATCAATAAATACATGAAACGTTTAAGTAAGGGGATTCGTGAGACTAGCTTGATAACGGAATTATAATTTGTTAGCGATTTTTACACCAAATGTGACTCACTTGATTGAGCACGACGCAGCCCTTGCTGAACCCTATCAGCACCAGCTTGGCCTTGTCCAAATTTAGATTCTCCCGCCACCACAAAGGATTGTTCTCGGACGTCGGCGTCGCTGGTCGCGGCTGTTGCGGTTGCGTTGGGAGCGACGGTTGCCGATCAGCGGTGCAATCATTGCTGCTGTTTGTTGTGTTGTTGTAGTGATCCACATTGTTCATTGGCGTTGCTGCTGCCTTGACAACTGTCTGCTGCTGCTGTTGTTGTTGCTGCTGTAGTTGTTGCTGTTGTTGTTGTTGCTGCTGCTGCTGCTGCTGCAGTTGTTGCTGTTGGTTGTTGGCTTCCTGATGATTGTTAAGAACAGCATCTTTATTGTTGCTATTGTTGACATTGTCGCCATTGTTAGTAGCTGTGCTCATCTCCGTGCTGCCAGTGGAGATTATGGGAAAGATCACGGCACCATCAGCATCCACTGTCACATTCTCTTGCACCTGCAGTATATCTATGTCCATTTCCTGGCTGGTGTCGTTCGCCGCAGCTGCCGCCGCCGCCGCTGCTGCCGCTACTGAGGCTGAACTAGACTCTGAGTTCACAGTCGCATTTGTGAGCGTCATTGCAGCGGCGGCTGCAGCAGCGGCAACGGCAGCAGCTGCGGCCGCCGCCTGTGCCGCTTGATCGAGTATCTCGTTTTCGGGTATTGAGATCAGGCGTTGCGATAGATTCTGTAGCAGTCTGTTGGGCAGAAAAGACGATAAGTGAGATAACTAAAAGGTGCGATAACTGTATAGCTATATAGTCTTAGGCATTTATATATTGCTATTCTACGTCAGCGATGATCCATTGTGTCTGCCAACTCACTTTTCTAAATGTTGCAGCGCATGGTTCATGGGCGTATGATCCGGCACACCAGCATTATTTCCACGTACGAAATTATCGAAGCAACTGAAAGTCTTAAATTCCATGCTAAAAGTAAAGCAGAATTAGTTAAGCTAATCACATATGATATTCCTATAGACTTACCGAACCGGCCGTATGACTATAATGTGGGAGCGCGGAAAGGCTTCCCGCAGCAATATCGCAGAGTTCTCCAGATTGTATTTCATGTAGCCGCGACTGTCCCGGTTCGTTTCCATGCTCTCCGGAAAGTCCTGCACATCGCCGCCAAAGTAGATAATTGCCTTCGAGTCATCGACATGCTGCGACTGCTGCCGCACAATCGGCGGACAGTAGACAATGTCGTTGGCACGGTTCTGAAAACCGGCCACGGAGAATATACGAAATGGACCGGCCGAAGTGCTTGGCGTGCATAAACGCTCCCCGCTGCTGCCGCCAAGCATGCCCTCGAAGTTTCGTATCCGCTCTTGTAGTTGCAGAAATTGATCAATGGTGAGCTGAGAGGAAGGAGACTCATCAGAGAGAGAGAGAGAGCAATCCAAACGACACTTTGAACAGCCAGCATAAGACACTAGACACACACATGCACACTCACACATATACACACCCACACACACACACCCATGCACACCTAGTAATAATCATTCTCATAGAAATCGCGAGGATCGCCACAGCAGCCAACGAAACGCATTCGCGTATCCTCCACACACAGCTTGGCATCCTCCTTCATCTCCTTGAGCTTCACGCGCACCTCCTCCCTCATCAGATTGCGACACATTGCCACAAGACCCATGCCCAGCAGCATGTAGATGAAGTTGATGGCCAGCTTGGAGTGTTGATCCGTGATGCGCTGCAGATCAGAGACCTCGTTGGGATCGGCGGAGATGTCTTCGCGCAGCTTCTGTGTGGCCGCATCCACATCGGCGGCCGTGGTGAGCGAGGCGCCCGGCACAAAGTCACCGAATCCGATCTTGCAGAGCGAAGTCATGCAGAAATAGAAGCTATTCAGAAAGCTCCACTTCTCCCAGTTGGCAAACATAATGGTGCCCGTCAGCACATAGAATATGATGACCCACAGGCAGGCCGTCGACGGGACAATGATCTTTTTCCGCAGCGTCAAGGCCCCCAGGCTTCCGCTCTCGAGCGCCTCCATGCGAGCATCGTAGTTGCGCTCCTGGGTGCAGTCGTGCATCGAACGATAGAGGAACTTAAAAGAGCGCGCCAGCACGCGACCCATGTTGAGGAAGTAGAGTATGTAGAGGGGGATGCCAAAGGTGGCATAGATGACAGTGAAGCCCTTGCCCCACGGCGTCCGCGGCACCATGTTGCCATAGCCAATCATCGTGATCACCGATAGGCAGAACATCAAGGCGGCCGGAAAGCTCCAGATTTGCGCCGGACTCCGGCCCACATAGCCGTTCTTGATGATCGCCGCTATTTGCACCTGATACGCCTGCAGCACGGCGTTCGTCTCGTTCACCCAAAGTTTCTTATCAATCAAATTGAGCTCCTCGGTGATGTTCCACAGCCGCTGCGAGCAGTTGAAGCGCAGGCTGAGCACCACCTTGGCCGTCTCGTCCACATATTTGCGCTCGATGTTCATAAAGGCCAATGCGCCGAAGATGGCATAGACGACGATGAGCGCACCCACGCCCACCTGTGTGCACATGAAGGTAACGAAGTTCCGGCAGCAGCGCTTCACACGTTTGCGCGGCTGATTGCTGGCCGTCGACGAGACTGTAGACGCCTCCATGCCCAGCATCTGGGGGGAGCTGCGTTGAAATTTGTTCGACATGTCTGCCCGTAGCCAATGGCAATTACATAGTTATATAACTCGATACCGATCAGCAGCAATAGTTCTCACTACTCACTAGATACATATATCTATATATATATATATATGTATATTAATATCGAGCAACTATTTCGTTTAATGTGCAGTTAATTGGAAATTTGCTTTGGTTTTTCGTGGCCGAATGGTTGAAAATCAGCACAAATGCTATAAATAAATCCACGCACTGCCACACAGCATTTTCCGCTAACGAGTCTCTTGGCCTACTGTGCGCCGAGCTCTATGGGTGCGATCGATTCGGCCGCCAAAATTCAACTGTTTGCTCCACACACCAAAAAAAAACTAGAATTTCTCTTGGGCAGCGAAACAACAAGCAACAACAACAATATTTGGAAAGAGCAGCGCTAGGGATTCAATAGAATTATTTTGGGATACAGTGAAAGCTCAAGAGACGAACAAGTCCCTTGCGGCAACAGGCAGAAGCTAGGCGAAAACGTTTGTAAATCAGAGTAGATTTGGGCGAGGGTAGTCTGACCAATTGTTAGCATAAAGCAGAGAGATAAAAATTATATATTTTAATTTTTTAGAATTTTTAAAAATTTGTTTTTTTTTTTTAAACAATTTTCTTATGTTAATCTTGAACAGCCCTTGCATAGCATACATTCCAAGCAAACAGGAGAGTCTAAATATTCTTTCTCTTTTAGGCAGTCATCGCTGTACTCACACACACACTTAAACGATTTATGAACTATGGAAATTTCGTATCACAAAAAATTCTATTTACAATCTGAAAAGCTATTTACGTTATTACGAGTGCGCTGTGGGCGTGCGCCTACGAAATGTCTTTGATTAATGAATCAACTAGATTTCAAACTAGTGAACGTAGTACTACAGATATATATATATATATATATAGCCATACATATATCTATATAATATATATATAGGCTATGAAAAATTATTGCAGATTATTTATTCGTTTATCACACGCAGCTCAAAGCCCAATAACAATAACAATATCTACAAAATATAAACAAAGAATAAAAAGCGCGAAAGAGAGGGCGCAACAGCAAAGGCAAATAAATGAATGTGACCCACAGTGGGACCTGACGAAACGAACTGATAAGAAAATCTCATTAGTGAGCATCATTTTTATTTATGCCTAATTCACTTGCATAACACTTTGCACAAATTATAAACAAGAACAACAAAACAGTACTGAAATAAACAGTGATTTTTAAGGGTCGTTAACATTCCGCTTAGCCGGTTTAACCTGTACACAGACAACAGATACACAAGAAGAGGCACGAAGATCAATGAATGCGCAAAAAACGGGTCAGCGGCGGTGGTTTGCGGTAGGCAAGCGTTGCATTACGTGGGCGTCACATTAGGGGTGTTCACGACAGCAGCCGTAAGAGGTGCGTGGCGAAGTGAGGAGAGACGCGAAGGGGGTTGGCCAGAGGGGGCGCTGCAACTGCAGCGATTCTGCTCAGCAATGACCCTGAAGATGTCAAATAAATGGCCAGTGGCAAGCGCAGCAGCACCAGCGGCAACAGCAGCAACGGTAGCAGCAGCGTCAGCAGCAACACCAGCTCTGAGGGGTGAAATGCGTAGCGAAGAGATGGATTTTTTCAATACACACACTCGTCCGAAAACATATACACACACACATACACAACAGTTTAGCCTCGCATACACACGCACACACACACAAATATTTCACGATTTATGCAAAATTTTCAGCGCACCGCGCGAATTTTGCACTGGCAGCACAATTTGTTTGTTGTGTTTGGTACTTACGCCGTTTTTGTTTTAATTTGTTGTGATAATTTGTTTATTTATGAAAATATTCCCGCGTCTTTTGCTCCTATACAGTTTTCTTTTATCTGTGCGTCTGTATTTTTAATTTTCGTATTTTTACATTGATATTCTCACACACTGCAAATATGGGCACACAAATCCTGTTAAAAATCCCAAAACTGCGCATCACGGCATCTGTGTGACCGCATTGACATACAAAATGCCAAAGAGGAAAATACTAAAAATACTGGGCAAAAGCGATTGAATTGCGACGAAGTGGCAACGCTCTCGTTGTGTGTATGCGTGGTAATTTGCATATATGGCGGGCATTCAGATTTAAATTTGAGGTCTGCGCAGGTGTAACGGGCAGTATGAAACTCGGCTTTTGTTTGGATTTTCTTGGTATGCCAGAAGCAGTACTATGAAATTACATTGAATTAAGCAGTTATTTAATTAATTTTTAATTGTGTATAAATAGGAGCTTAATGATTGATTAGTAACATCGCTTGGATTCATATTAGAGCCTAAGTTCGAGTCATCTATACTTACTATTGCATATACTTACTCACACATACATATCATATAATCAAATATTATACTCACTTTATCTGAAAAAACAAAGAAACAACCAACATTTTGCATCCACCACCCGAAACCTAACGATTTGAATTGTGCTTCCAACAGAGAGGATTTTCGACTAAAACTATATGAAACTAAGTGTTTATTTATAATAATAAATTTTTATTTGGTTTTTGTTTTGTTTTTTCGACATTCAAATGCTGCTAGGGTATGTATATTTTGATTTTTGTAATCTATTTATTTTTTTAAATTGGAATAAACTTGCAATATATATATATTTATATATAAATATAATTACATACATATATAATGCAGATATTCGTATTGATTAGACGACGAAAAAGTTCTTTAGTTTATAATAATAAAGGACACACATATATAGAATATATAATATCTATATATATATATTTGTATATGTATTTGAGCATGAGTTTTGTATCTTTCTTCGGGTTTCTTTTGTTTTTTGTTATTAATATAAAATTGTCGAGTGCAGAGTGAAAAAATAATTGCATTAAATCTGGTTAAGTGTGGTGCGAGATATTTTATTTTTATTATTAATTTATTTATTTATTATTATTTTCGTCTATTTTCTTTTATTGATCAGTTATGTATATATATATATTGTGATTTGTATATATATAAAAATACGCTCGAAGGAGTTGCGCTCGCCCTTTTGTTGCTTGAGTTAATCCCAATCTAGATCTGTTTTAGTATATAGTTTAGTATATCTGTTTAGTATATAGTATATGGCTTTTTTTGTTTTGTTTTTGTTTGATTTTTAATATAATTTCATATTTATTACATTTTTGGTACATAAATCTGTGTGTTGTTGTTGTAAATGTTGTTGCTGCAATTTTTGTCGAAGAGTTTTTAAAACTAAATAAAATAATTATATATATATATATATATATATATATATATATATATATATATATATATATATATATATATAAGCATATATATATATATATATATATATGCATATATACATACACAACTTAGGAGTTACAATAATTGCTAAATTATAAACTAAGAAATGTTCAAAAATTTTTGTTTTATTTTATACATTTTGTGCTTTGGACCGAAACATAATTAATTTTGCCTTTAACAAATTAGAATTAAAAAAACATTTACATAACTTAAAAAAAATTAATAAAAAAAAGGCAAATAAAAATGTATTATTAATTTTCCGTTTTGCCTTTTCCTAATTATTTATTTTTTCTTCTTTCACTTTAATGCATAATTTTGTTTATGTAAAGTTTTTTTGTGCCGAAAATATCACATTGATTTTTAAATTTTAATTATTTTTTTCTCTTTTTGTTTTTGTTTTTGCCATTATTAATTTCAATAAGTGCCAAACCATAAATTTTGCTTATCACAAAATGTTTAAAATTAATCAAAATTGCTATTTAATATTTGTAATAATTTTGTATAGTTTTAATTTTAAATTTTAAGTTTTAGTTTTTATTTTAGTTTTAAGCAGAAATCCAATGAGTTCGAAGCATTTACTTAGTTAGTTACTAAATTTAGTTCGCTTAACAGTTGCTGATATGAATTATTTCAAATTTAATATATATGTTTTTATATTTTTTTATTTGTTATATATTTATTCTCATATACTTAAGCTTAACGTAAAGGTTTAACAAAATTGTGAGGTGGTTCAAGTGGTTCGCATTTAGTCTAACAAAACATAAAAAAACTTTAACCATAGAAAAGTCGAATTAAATTAACGCAGCTAACAGAACAAACACAATTGTTGTAGTTGTTGTTGTTGTTGTGTGTAATTCGTAATTAAAATAGTTTGCTAATTTATAGTTAAAATTATTAAAATTAAGCAATCAATCAACAATAAAACTGAAATGCATTTGAGGTATATCAAAATTTCTTCGTAGTTTTTTGAGTAAACAATGTACTCTGCAAAAATCATAAATGTATATATATATATATCTCCTACATATAGTAAAATTAATAAAAATATATGCATATGCATGTGTGTGTGTGTGTGTGTGTGTGTGTGTGTGTGTGTGTGTGTGTGTGTGTGTGTGTGTGTGTGTGTGTGTGTGTGTGTGTGTGTGTGTGTGTGTGTGAGTGTGTTTGTGTGTGTGCCAACTAAAGTCTAATGTGATAATATATGAGTAGTATACGAGTAGGTGACTGTGACTGGACCTCGGGGGTGTCCTGGTTGCATCTTTTACAATTTCTCTTTATCTTTTACATTTAGTTTTTATTTATCTTTTACTTTACGTTCATTGTTTATATGCATATATATGTGTATGTGTATTAGGAAACAACACGCAGAAACCTTTAAAGTTTTTTTGTTTATGTTTTTTTTAATAGAGTTTACATCGAATGCTAAATACGCGCTAGTTTTTCGACTTAAATTTAGTTAGTAGTGCCCGGTTTTCAAGTTCAAGCAACCGAAACCGTTATATAGAATCTTTATAGCAAAAGAAAAACTTGCGTTTCTATAGCTAGTCCATTGATTTCTCATATCTGTATATGATGGTATGTGTTTGCTTTACCCTTCCTCTTCTTCTTCTGCTTTTTGCATACTTTATATTAGTAGTTTATAGTTATTCTCCATTTCTTTTCATTCTTCTTCTTCTTGTTTTTGTTTTTAGCATCTTCGGTTCTATATGTTTTGGGTTATTGCTGATTGAGGCTTTCAAAATTTGGCTCCGCCTGCTGGGGGCGGAGTGAAATGTACAAAGCGACTAAATGCAACTGTTATACGACTGTTATACAACCAGTTATACAGCTGTTATACGACTGTTATACAACTGTTGTACAACTGTTATACATATATAACTATTTGATAGGTTAAACTCCGAGTCGAATTAAAGACACTTAAACGTTAGTAGGAAAAGACGCGACAAATCAATTTACATATTGTTGTTGTAGTAGTAGTTGTTGTTGTTGGTGTAGTAGTTGCTAAATGTTGTCCGCTGTGCGTAGCCGAAGCCGTAGCCATGCAGCCGCCCGCCCCGCCTTTACAACGCCGAGTTGAGCTTGTGCAGTCGATCCGGATGCTTGACCCGCAGATGCGATCGCAGCGTATCGATGCGACTGTACGTAGCCGGGCAATAGGGACACATCGAACGCTGGGCGGTGTGGGAGTGGAAATGGTGCCAACGATTGGTCACCTCCTTGCCGCAGGAGCGACAGCGCCACATGGTGCCCGGATCGCGCGACGGCGTAAACATATTGTGATACGACATGGTGTGATGTGAGTTGTGGCCGGTGCTGGTTGGTGTCGTGGAGCCGCCGCCCAAACCGGCCGCCTGGCCGGGATTGTAACCGTGGGCGGGTGGTGTGCCGGCGGTATTATGGCCATTGCCAGCAGCGCGTATATAGTGCAACGGATGGTGGTATTCGCTCTTCAATGCGGCCGACAGCTGCATGCCGAACGGCGGCGGCGGGGGCGAGGCCGACGAGGAGGTCGAGAGCGGTGTCGAGAGATGGTGACGAGCGGCGAGGCCTGTTGTCGAGAACGAGAAAGAGAAGAACAGACACACAACAGCCCGTCGAGCGGGACGAAAATCAGCCCAGAGAAATAGATCGTATTTGTTTTTTGTTTTTTTTTTTTTTTTGGATTTTTGAATTATATGAAGTATAAATTTTTGAGTTTTTTTATATGATAAGGATAGTGGGAGCGTGACAGACAGAGAGATAGAGATAGAGCGAGTTAGAAAGAGAGAGTATGATAGACATATGGTAAAACAGAGAGAGATAGAGAGAGAGAGTTTTGTTTTTGTGAGCAAAATAATATTGTTGTCAAAGGCAAATACAAAACTAAAATTTTGGCGTAACAAATTAATGTATATATGTATATATATATTGTAAAAAACAAAAACAAACTAAATACACACACACACACACACACACACGTGTGTATATATGCATATGTGCATGTGTAGCTGTTGGCTAACTACGTTCAAGCAACTTAATCAACGAAACGCGCATCAAATACAAAAATAGTTCGAGTGTGAAAAACAAAAGGAAAAAATATTTTTTAAAACTAAAATAAAAAGGAAAATAATGTAAGAAACTAAAAATACAAAAAAAAAATTATGTTCTTTTAGCTGGTAATATTAAGTATTTCGATGCCCTTCACATTCAAGCGTGCAAGTTTTGGTTTCAGCTCACTTCTTGTTAAGACTAAAACTAAATCTATGAACGTAATGTATATGTGTGTGTATATATAGCTAGGATCTGTTACATATGTGGGTTTTCAAGGATCTTAAAAAATGCCTCCGTTGAGATTTTCTTTTTGCTGAAATACTTTCAAGTATAGTTAAATATACATTTATATATAAATATATATGTATATATAAATGAAATTAGTCACAAATCAGGTAAATATATTATATTATAAATATATATATATATATATTATATATATATATATTATATATATATGTAGTTGTAGTTATAAGGTATTGAGCACAAATGGGTAACACAGTCGATCTGTATGATATATAACATATATAGCTGCATAAGTATGTGTATGTATGTATGTGTGTGTAATTAACATAAAATTTATAATAATATATGTTTATATAATATATATATAGTATATAAACATTTGTTTCTTTGCTTTGGGTGTAACTCATTTGTGCGTCGCATCACTTTTCTCATGTTTCCATTTTCATTTACTAAACTAAGCGAAAACTCAAATAAAAAAAAACCTAAAAGAAAACTTGTTAATATAAATAAGAGCACATATTACATATATATTAATACATAATAAATAAATAATTATAAAAATTAAAGGCTTAAAAAAACAGGAAATTGGGCCGAGGTAATATATAAAATTTGACACATGTATAACTGAGCGTGTGTATGTGTGTGTGTGTGTGTGTGTGTGTGTGTGTGTGGGTACATATATATATGTTTCAATAATATATATATATATATATATATATATATATATATGCATGACAAGTTCCTAATGGGCAGCCCCTAAAAAAACTCTTTTGGAAGCACAATTCAAAGCGAACAACTCAGAAGGAAAGAAAGAAAAAATGAATCACCATTTTTGTTTTAATTTTTTTTTTATTTTTTGGATTCCATAAAATTTCAATTTATTGGCAATTTGTCGTTTTATTTTGCCTGCTGTTCAGTTCGGGTTATTAATATGATCATTATGATTATTAAGTTTTTTATTATTATTATTATTATTTTTTTTAGTTTTGTTTTTTGCACTCAATTGAAATATAACGCTGGCTTTATGGATAGAATGTTTATTAAAAATATTTTAAAATATATATTTAATCATTTCTATATATATATAAAAAAGATTTTAACAAATGCTGTAAATTTGCTTAATTTTTGTTTGTTTAATTTTTAATGTTTTTTTTTTTTTATAAATAAAACTAAAATTATTTGTATTGCGTTTTATTAATACAAGAGTTAAAGTTAATGCTTAGTGGCTAAGATTACATTGAAACTAGTTAAGAAATAAAAAAAGTTTAAAACTTTTTTCTTTCAATTTTTTTTTATTTTTGATTATCTTATTTTTTTTTGCTCGGCTGTTAAATTGAATTAAGAAAAAATTAACATAATAAACATAATAAATTTGTTGGGTGTCTTGTTGTTGTTGTTGTGGTTGTTGTTAATAAATATGAAGTAGGCGGGGCGAGGGTCGGGGCGTGGTTGTAGATCTTAATTCGCTACGATTTTAACGTTAGATTATGACATTTGAAGTATTGAAAATAGACACAGAAATGTTGCTAACTGTATTATCTCTAATATATATACGTATAGTACCAATTGTTCAGATACAAATGCACAGAATATTCATATTCATATTCGTATGCGTATTCATAGTTTATTTGATATGTCAACATTCGTTTAAATGTTTTTTTCTTTCTTTTGTTGCTATATTTATTTATATATTTGAAAACAACTTTCGCTCCCACACTAACTTGTTGTTTAATTTGTATTTTGTAATTATTATTAAATATTCCACATTCCACGTTGCACTTAAGAGAACATCAAAAGAACTAGTCATATTGCACATACATAAGTTGAAAAGCTGTATACGATTCGGGGCGGGGCGGGCGCAGCTAGGGGTCAGCTGGGGGTCAGCTGGGCTCAGCTGGGGATCGCTTTCTCAATTAAAGTATATATTTGGATTTAGCACCATTTTGCATACCACAAATTTGACATATATATATAAATATATATATGTACATAAGTATATATATATCATATAGACATCTCTTCCAGCTCTTCCATTTATAATTAACATAATTTCATTTTGTAATGTGTTTGTGTGTGTGTTTAAGTTTAACTATAGTTATCACATCGTATATATAATATATATAGATAAATTTCATCATGTAACAAAAGCAAAAAGTTTCAAATTAAAAAAATATATAAAATAAAATAAAATATATATATAAAAAAAAAAACAATCATTAAGTCGGGGCAGTATTTGATGTTGCATTAATTACTAAACAATTTCAGTGTTACAAATTAGAACAAATAAATAGCATTTAATTAATTAATTAATATTTAATTAATATTTTTTTTTTACTCTTTTTTAGGCAATTTTTGTGCGCACCAAAAAAAATGTACAAAAAATTTGAAAAATTTACAAAACTACTTAGTGAAAAAGATATGTAAGAAATAATATATATATATCTGATTATATATATATATTTGGGGGCATATATACAATGGCTTATTAAAGAAATGCTGCAAAAATTGTGTTTTAATATTAGATATGAACTAAACTGTATAGAGACTGGTTAACAGAACGCGCCCGGCACTCGCATGCATCGGTTATCGGATATATTGATACCTAGGGTTATTGCTGATATAATACAAAGGGGTAGGTTAGGGGAGCTAGGGCTAAGGCTGACTGGGGCGAGGGCTCGTTTCATTTTATCTCCATTTGTTGTTATTTGTTCTGCATTCACTCTCGCACACACACGTGTTATATATATTTCTATATAAATAAATTAACATTTTCGACTTTGTTAATTGATTAATCAATAATTGTATACTAATAGGGCATCGTATGCATATGTCTTCCAAGTTTAACATTAAAACGCACATATAATAAATATTTTTCTTCCTCTACAATTTCGATTATGTACTATATATATATGCTGTGTAACTGTATAAGTATAGAGATGTGTTTTCTTTTTTATCGTATTTTACATAATGTTATTCATTTAACATGAGTACTACATTTAGATTGAATTAGCTGCACACACAGTAAATCTCGAGCTTAACAATGTCTTTGTGCCTTTTTTTTTTTAAGAAGAAGAAAATCTCAGTTAATTATGTTTAAAGTGAGTTCTAAGTGCATATAGACTATAAGTATATAGATCTGTTAAGATTTGCTGCAAGCGTACGCACATTAGTGTTAAATGCAACAACGAACAGGTGCAAACAGTTTGGCACATGATTTGCTCTAGGGTTGTCAGGGCCACCAAAGAATATATATATTTGTTAGCTAACAGTTAGTTGTAAAGTGCTGATCAAATTTTTACTTGAATTTATAGATATATATATATACGTTTATAATGAGCAATCTCGATTAAAAGTTCTCTGTTTGGCTGCCTTGGAAACCCTCTTTTAATAACTATTGTTAAGTTTTCTTTTGTTCTATATTTGTAATGTAACTATTGAATTTGCAAACATTTGAATCCAGTTGAAACCATGAATCGTGCACAGATCAGCATTTGATTCCATACGTTATCCACTTCTCGATCTTCGCCTTCTTTCTCTATATAATTGACAAATAAATTTGGCTTACCATAATGTTTTGCAATGCATGGTCAACATTTAAGAATTCATTCAGTTATACATATATATATATATATATAGATATCGGAAATATGTATATATATATATATATATATATATATATAGTTTATATATGCTTAGGTTTGAGTATCAATGTTGCTGCTGCTGCTGTTGTTGCCAATGCTTATGGTGGCAGCTGCCGGTTGAAGTTTCTAGGATTACAATTATTATGATTAGCATTAGCATTAGCATTAGCATTACTATTAGTAGTTGTGGCTGTTGTAATTGTATTAGCTTCCATTTGATTGGCATTTGTTGAGTTGTTGCTGTCGCTATTGCACCTGTTGGCAACAGCAACATCGTCAGCAGCTGCTGCACACGGCGCCAGCTGCTTTAGCTGCTCCATATAATGATTGAAGCTGCGCCGCATACAGCTGGCCATGCCGCCCGGCTCCTCCTCCAGCTCATTGTCATCGCTCTCATCAATGACAATCGTTTGTGTCGGCTGCTGCTGCTGCTGCTGGTGCTGGCGATGTTGCTGCTGTTGGCGATGTTGCTGCTGTTGGCGATGTTGCTGTTGCTGCTGCTGCAGTTGCTGCTGCAAACGCATGTTGCTGCTGTGCTGCTTGGCCTCAAAGTGTTGTTGATAGTAGTTGCGTGCATAGAAGTTGAGGGGCTGTGCCCGGCGTAGTAGATGTTGCTGCTGCTGTTGGTAGTGGCTGGCAAAGTGCGGCGGCTGTTTCATGGTCGACTCGTCTGGGCTCCATGCAGCATAGTTCCAGGCCAGGTACTGGCTGTATCATTCGCTTGTCGCGTTGTGTTGCTGCTGCTGATGATGCTGTGGCTGCAGCTGTTGGTGCAACATGTGCTGTTGCGCCAAGGCGTGTGCATGTTGCTGCAACTGTTGCTGTGACTGCTGCTCGCGGTGTTGCTGCTGCTGCTGTTGTTGCTGCTGCTGCTGTTGCTGCTGCTGCTGCTGCTGCTGTTGCTGCGCGGCTGTGAACGCTGCTGCTGCCGCCGCCGCCATTGCTGCCTGCGATGCGGCCGCCAGCTGTGTGGCCGTAGGCGTGGCTGCACCACCGCCCACCGCCGTCGCCGTGGCGGACATTAGGTTGTCGAACTTGCGCGTGTCCGGATTGTACATGGGATGCTTGAACTTGCAGTGGGTGCGCAGATTGTCGCTGCGCGTGTAGGTGGCCCGGCACAGCGGGCACTCGAACCGGCCGGGGAAGTGGACGTGGTAATGGTTCCGTATGTGCGTCACGACCTTGCCGCACAGCTTGCAGCGATGCAGGTTGCAGCCGCCGGAGAGCCGCTCGAAGGTGAGCCGCATGTGCCAGGCCTTCGAGCCTGCTCGTAGCGTGTTCAGTTATTTTATTTTAATTTTATATTTTCAGTTGGATTTTTAATTCAGTATTCGGGTTTTCAAATTTTCGATTTAGATTTATTTATATTTTTTTTTGGTTTTGGTTTTTTGTTTTGGTTTTTGGTTTGGTTTGGTTTGGTTTTTTCGTTCAAACGCGTAAAGAAAAAAGAAGAGAAAAACAATGTTGTTGTTGGTGATTCACAGAAACAGAAAAATTATTATTTTTATAATTATTCTTAAGCTGTATTTTTTTTTGTTTTTTTTTTTTTTTTTTACTATTTGCCCCTGCTTTAAATTCATATTTGAATAATTTTGTTTTTGGTAGCCAATGAAGAGTTTGCAGTAATTTTGTATTGAAATTCATTAGCTATATATAATGTGTTAAGACGTGCGAGCGACGCCTTGTCTGGATTTTTAGTAAGATATATGTATATATATATGTATTTGGGGGGATAAACCATGAAAGGTGTGTGAGGTGGGTGGCAGGGGGTGGACTTCAACGAGTTAAATTAAGTTTTATTTCGCAATTTCAATTCGAATTTCAAATTTGATTTACACGCGAAATTTTGTTACACCCAAAACAAAAACAAAAAAGATTTAATACAAATTTTGGGAATGGAAATAGAAGAAGAAGACGATGGTGAACCAAATTAAAAAAAAAAATTTATCATTTAGATATTTGCTTAAATTATTATTTACAGTAAAACGAACGACTTTTTGAAGAAACCCAAACCAAATAACGTTTATAAGAAATATATATATATAAAAAATATATTCATATATATCTGTATAATGAGAGCTGTGTTTTTGTTTGGGATATATCAATTTTTTTTTTCTTGTTTTATCATATATATAATTTGTTTGTTATGTGGTTTAAGTAGCTGATGATGGTGTGTGTTTTGGTTGGATGTATTGCTTCGACTGTTAATATTATATTAGCTTTCTCTTGTATTATAATCGATTTTATTTCTGTTTAAGCCGAAACCGTATTAGTTTCAAAAATATTGTACGGGTGTTGAGGGCAGTTTCATCATGTTTACTTCAAGGGGAAATGCTAATGTGAATGTGTACAGAGAGGGTTAAACAAAGAGGGGCCAGAATATAAGACTCAAAAAAGATTATAAAAAATATATATATATATTAACGAAAAATAATGTATATATTTAGGCGACATTCGCATCAAATCGGAAATTTGTGGCACATACGAAAATATGTTTTCAACACCCCTCCTGCCTGCTGCATACAAAACATATGTATCTATATAGTAAAAGAGCTCAGATAACGGCAAAGTAATTAAATCCTTTTCAAAGACACAGAGTAAGACAGTAACAGCGTAAGAGAAAGAGAGACAGAGAGAGAGAGAGAGAGAGCGCAAGAGTGTGTGTGAGAGAGAGAGACGTAAGAGTAGAGAAAGTGAGTGAGTAAGAGAGCAAGTGTTTCAAAAACATTTTAGAAATATTATATATATATATAGAGAGTAAACATTTTCAATTGTTTTGGCCAATTCCTGTTTTTTTTTTCTTCCAGTAATTTTTATAAGAATTTAAAATTTAGCTTTTCGTTTGTTTTAGATAAAAGAGAACACATACATAAAACAATACGTAACTTAAGTTTTTTATGCATTAAGATTTAATTTAACATATTTAAATCAACTTAGATTTATTTGGTTAGAGCTTAGAAAATGGAAACTTACCGTAGGTAGAGAGTGCGCTTGTAGTTTTTATTTATTATTATTATTATTTGGATTAATCGAAATTTATATCGGTATTCTTCATATATATATCTCTATATATATGAAACTGGTATTAAGTCGGTCGATTGATCTTTTTCATTGGTTAGTTTTAGTACCTAAAGGCTGATTTCTTAATAGAATTGAAAAGAACTGGAATTTGATTTGAAAGAGTTTTATTAAGTTAAAAGTTAAAGACGTTAAGTAATATTTGCTGTTTTGATATTTTGTTTGCATAATTGGATTTGACTTGCTTTAACTACGACTATTCTTGCTTTTCAAATACATTTGTTTATTGCTGAGCGTATTGTGTGAAGTAGAGTTGAAGTAACTTTAGCAAACCACTTTCAAATGTATTCAAATCAATATATATTTATATAGAATATATATTCGTTTATAGGTTGATTAAGAAAATATGCAACTGATCGAATTCGGTGGGTGTTTTGCCAAAGATACGAGAAACACATATAGTTTGTGGTATACAGAAATCTAACGAGCGCCCAATTTCAATGCAAATACACAAAGAATTGGCATTATATCTTATCGAAGACATGGCATTAGAAAGAGTATATGTGTGATGGTCTTTTAAGTGCTGCTACAAGATTCAACAAATCTGATAGATAAGAGACATGGAACAATTATAATATCAACTATCAAAACCTAAGTCATAGAAGTTATGGCATTAGGGATGAGCAAAAAGAGTTTATATATTGATATAGTACCGAATATTGTATTATATAACTCTCAGAACCATATCTTAAAGAGCTGATATATGTTCAACGATGTTTGAAAACCGTTTATCAGATTTATAAGAGTTACTCTATCAAATATCATATGGATCTGACATATTCTTTTCAAATATACCATGTCCTTTAACATGATTTGCTATGGTGTTATATATATGACCAATTCGATAGTATTCCGGAAGAACTATATTCTATAAATCTAATAGATGCTGAAAGATGTTTGCATAGCATATCATATTAGAGAATTAAGGGCTGATCGAAAGCCATATCATGAAAATTAAGATCATATATATACTTTTCATAGGTATAATACCAAGGCTAGATGATACAATTCCGAATCATAGTTAAATATTCTATAGATCTCATAGATACTGAAAGATGATTGCATACTATATCATCACCTTAAGAAATCAGAAATCTCATATATATACTCATGACTGATATAATACTAAAAATAGATGATAAAATACCGATTCATAGTTCCATATTCTATGGATCTCATAGATGCTGAAACTTAAGAGCTGATCTGAAGCCATATCATAGACATGAAGTACAGTCATATCAAATCAGAAACCTCATACTGATATAACCCAAAGATAGATGATATAATACTGAATCCTAGTTAAGATATATATGCTCCACAGGTGCACGCAGAGGGGCTCATTTATGCACTAGGTAAATGCTTATTTTTGAAATCGGGCGCAATCGTTTTTTCTGTTTTCTTTTCTGATTTTTCCTTTAACAATTTATAATATATTTAAAATATTTGTAGTTTTTAGTCTTAAGTGCTGAAGAAATAGATTTTTGTATTTTGATCTTTATTGCTTTTGTTTGCTTTTCGCTTTTCGCTTTTTGCTTTTCGCTCTTTGCTTTTGCACAGTTTTCAGCTACTGAATTAGTCTCGTTGTTGCATGCCTCACTCGTTGCATTTCGTGATAAGATTTAAGTATTTTGTTTGTTTAACTATTTGATTGTTTAATTAAGTACTAGATAATATGGCACACAAAATAGTATTAGTCAAAAAACTCACTACAGCACATGTTAAATATTATTTGTTATATATTGTTTCATAAATAAAGCAACGAAAAGAGTATAAATGAAAACTGGAAGCATAACGTCGTGGAATTCTAATGTAATACTTTATAAAGTTTGCTCTTAAGTACTGGCCGCGGTTCACAATAATAATAATAATAATAATAATCATAATAATAACAATTGAATTGATGTAAAAAAGCATCTAAAGGTTATTTAAGTAACAATTAATAAAAAGTCTTTTGAATCAACTACGAGATATTTCTTTGATATCATAGCTAAAGAATCTGCTTGGATAGTTCTTAAGTTCATTTAGTATTATAATATTACGTATGTGGGCTTAATAAGATTTATAGATTGAAAACCTTTTATTCGATACGATACGATTTGATTTGATTTGTTTAACTTTGCTTTAGACCTGTCTTTCAAGATAAATTGCGTAAGGAAACTCTCGGAAATACTTAGGGCGCTACATAATAAATAGTTCTCAACTCTGGTGCAGACTTCCGTTTGTGTTTTGGGGGTGTTTACATATCGTGAGCGTAACTATCTAGAGAAGTGATCACATATGTACATAATGACTGAAGAAACGATCCTTGATATCCGCATGCTTGATCTTGCAATGGGCCTTCATATTGTCGCGACGCGTAAACTTCTGGCCGCAGACGGGGCACTCGTGGCTCTGCGGCCGATGGATGTTGGCGTGGTGCCAGCGATTCGACACGATCTTGTTGCAGCTGACGCAGCGATAGAGCGTGGGCAGCGTACCGGACAGTTGCACGAACAACGTGGAGTAATCTATGTTGTGATCCCGACGATTCGCCGCTGCTGCCGCCGCTGCAGCCGCCGCCGCTGCTGAGGTTGACGATGACGAGGAGCTGGGCTGCGGCGAGAGCGGACCAATGGCGGGCTGATAATGCGGCGAGTTGTGTGCGGCGAGGCTCGACTGCTGCGAAGTGCCCGCGGCCAGCGATGGCGGCGGCGGCGGCGCATGATGATGATAACTGTGCGCCAGCTCCAGCTGCGGCGCTCCATTGGGCGACTGCTGCAGCGCATAGCTCAGATGAGATTGCTGCTGCTGCTGCTGATGCTCTCGATAGCTGCTGCTGCTGGAGGTGGGCGTGGGCGAGTAAGCCGCCGCTGCCGCCTCAGCGCCGCAGAGCGTCTCCGCCGCAGTAGCTGCGACAATGGCGCTGCTGTGCCGGCCCAGATTCAGCGCTGTTTGCGGCGCAGTCGCCAGCTGATGCTGATGCGGATGCGGATGCGGATGCGGATGCGGATGATGTTGCTGGCGATTGCAGCGTATGGCGCGCATGTTGCGCTCCTTGCACTTGTACTCGCAGTTGTAGCTATTGTCCATGTACAGATCCGTGGCGGGCATGTCCTCGTCGTGCGGCGCATAGATGATGGCACGCCTGTACTTGGGCGTGGCATGATGATAGGCCAGGGCCGCAGCCGCCGCCGCCGCTTCTGCCTCTGCCTCCGCCTCCGCCTCTGCCTCCTCATCGACGTCCACATCCTGGACGACGGCAACGGCCACATCGACCTCGACATCGTCGTCCGCTTCGTGCTTGCGGGCACTGTTAAAACATTTAACGCGACCTGCAAACATTTGCGTTTCGTATAATGCGTTATCACTGTGGCGATAGGTTTATTGTTTTTGTTTTGATTTTTGATTTTTAGCAGGATTTGCCGAGTGCGTGGAATGCAATGCCTGGGGCCAAATTGGGTAGGATGCGCTCTCGTTTACATTCCATGCGCACAGTGGGCTCTGGCCAATTGGTGTTTGGTAATTGGAACTGAATAAGGCAGGCCATAAGGATTGCATATCTGATATATGTATGTATATATATATGGTATATGGTATAGGTAGATATAAGTATATAAATGTTGATTTTGGTTTTGATATTCAGTTGGTTATGCAAACGAATTGAAACAGCTACAAGAATAGTTCTTTAGTGTTTTTTTTTTTTGCTTTTCAGTTTTAGGTTTTTTTCCATTACATTTCAATTGAGATCGTATGCGTGTGTATAGATTGTAGGTGTTTTTGGCATTTAAGAAAAAAATATATAACGTAAAATGCATTGAGAACAAAGTGGAACTAGGAATGAAGCTGGCTGGCTGGCTTGAGTAGCTTTGGCACTAAGAGGATTTCAAATCATATCGAAATAACTGAGGAAAACATATTTATATCGAAATAAACATATAAATAGCATCTTAACAATTCGTAATTAAACTAAAATTAAATTAGATATTAAACACAAGTTCAAAATGTAACTTAAGGCTAAAGAAATTGGTTTTTGGTTTCGGTTTCGGTTTCGGCGGGTTTTCGGTTTTCGGTTTTCAGGCTCTATTCAAACAATTCAGCTATATATAGAGTATGTGTGTGTTTATATTGCAGTTGAGGAAAACAAATCAAAAGTAAATAAATAATATCTATATATGTTTGCGTGTCATTTGTGGACATTTACATAATATAATACAATTGTTGTTTGGTTGTTTGTTGATTTCTTCGATTTCTTCGATCTGTCATTTAAGTACTTCAATGTTGCAACAAATGTTTCAGCAATAAACGATATATACTATATAATACTTAAGTTTACTATTGGTGCAAATTCCAGTTCTTTTCATTTGAGCCCTAAGTGTGGGTAGCTTAAGGGGGTTTGTGTTAGATTAGGTACGGTTATAATTTCTTTCAGTTTTTGCGCAATTCGTAACCAATGTGCAGGTAAGTCCTTTGCGCTGAGCGCTTACCGTAAGACTAAGTTCACACACACACACAGACTCAGCATACACACACAAACTCACGCACACGCACAGTAGACATACACATATAAATAGAGTATATGCATAAACAGAGAGAGAGAGAGAGAGACGAAAATATATTCGAAAGTAAAAAAAACACATTTAGTGAATCGACATAAAACCAATTACAATTAAACAGACAATCATTTACATCTCGTTCAACAGTGGTGGCAAATAAATTGAGCTCACATTAAATTATATATGCAGCAAGTAGGTTAGTGTAAATATCGAACAGAAAAATCATATATATATATAGAAACTGAATGAATTTAGAAGCAGTGGCGTTTTTTGTTCTTTTTTTTCATTGTTATTTGTATTATTGTTGTTATTGAAAATAAAACTATATTTTTTTTGTATTATATATATTTTTTATTGTTTGGTTTTTCTTACCGAAAGAATTATTTGGTATTCGATTCTCTTAGACAATAAGTTGCAACATTAAAGACGAAAATAGAGTTGAAAAATTTGAGGTTTTTTTTTTTGGAGTATAGCACAGTTATGAATGGAGTTAAGAAAAAAGAAAAACAGGTGAGGTTTTCAAAATTCGGAAAAAACGCGCACAGAAATGAAAAAAAAAAAAATATATATATATATATATATAAATTAGTTAGAGAAAAATAAAATAAATTAAATAATATTAAAAAGCAGTTTGTCGATGTGAGAGTGAGCGAGAAAAAAGACTTGAAATAAATTTTTGAGAATTATTTGAGCAGGTGTGAGTGTGAGTGAGAGTGTGTATGTGTGTGTGTGTGTGTTTTATGATCAATTTTTTTTATTGTTTATTTTTTTATTTTTATTATATGTGAGCCAATTTGCTTAAAGTGAACGTAAATTGAATGGATGTCAGCGGAGGCATTTCCTATATAAAAAACTCGATAACTTAAGCTTAAAGTAAAGAGAATTTGGAGTGAAACAAATCATAAACAATATATATATATATATATATACTGTATTGATACATAAGTAAAATCATTAACATAATAGTAATAGTGGGCGTGTGTGTATGCATCATCTAAACATGCAACATGCGGCAACATACAAAGTAAACTAAACCGATTACGATAACGATAACGATAAAGATAACGATTACGATTACAATTACGTTTGCAGTAAATCAGCTAATACAGTTTGCGCCTACGATTCAAACCAAATACGATACAAAAAAAATAATTTTTGTACTACAAATATATATATATATAAAGTATATATACATATACATAGCATAGACTCTATTTGGTAGGAGAGGTGTTGATCTGTTGCTCTAGCAAGTGGCTTTTCCTGCTCGATTTAACTTTAACAAATTTGTTTTTTTCTTTTTCGCTTAAGAGCTATCATTCAGAACGCCAATAAAAATGATAAGAATAATAGAAGATATACATATTGGGGAAATAAATAGATAAGTACATAAATACAAAAGCATAAAGAGTAAATGGGATAAATCAAACTTGATATACATACTATATACTATAGCGATAAGAGTTGTCTTGTGTGTGGTGGGGTGGCTGGGTGGGTTTGGGTACAAGAAAGGTGTGAAAGGCCCTTGAATTGGTTGCGGATCGGTTTCGATTCGCTAGGATAAATCATATATATGTATATATATATATATAAGGTGCATGCAGGATAACTATATATATATATATATATATATATATATATATATATATATATATATATATATATATATATATATATATATATATATATATATAGACTCTGCGATTTGACCGCCTACAGTGGTGGCCCACTGTGCGCAGCCAGTCGCAATCGATTAGAAAGTTTTGACTACGCTGGGTATAGTTAGGAGCGGGTTATGCGAAAACAAATTAAGCTAAGAACTACGGATTTACAGTTGTTTTTTTTCTTTTCCTTCGGACTCAATAGAATTAAATAAAAAAAAAAAGGTTTTTTTTACAGAAATCAAAAACTAATTCAAAAATTTTACAAGTTTTGCGCTAGATATATATATTTTGTTGGATATATCATTCGATGATATCGCTTAGTTTCAGTGCATTAGCTTCAAAGCACAGATAGAAAATAACGAAACATATATATGCTATAGATATATATATACATATACATATATATATAGAGATATATACATGTATATATATATTATATATATATATACGTTGATAGAGTTGTGTGCGGTACTCACCGTCAATGTTGTCCGTCTGATCGAGTGGCATCTGTTTGGCATCGTTGTGCTCCTCCCGCGCGTCGGCGGCCTGCAGCGCGTGCTGGGTTAACAGCGTGGACATGTCCTCGGCGTGCATTTTGAGAGCAGCGCCCTGCATGGGAGAGACAGAGGGCAAATAGACAAAGAACGGGAGAGAGAGAGAGAGAGAGAGAGAGAGTTTGTGGTATAGATTTGTGCACAGTGATGTCATAGTTTATACTCGTTCATATATTTATTTGTTATCAATTGCAAAATGCTTCAAGCTGCTTAAATTAATTACAAAAGCTAAACTACTACTAAACCTGAGCAAGTGCAACATGTGTGTGTGTGTGTGTGTGTGTGTGTGTGTGTGTTGGCGGGTTTGCTCTGCTGCTTCAGGTGCTTTCCTCGCCCACATTGATGGTTATTATATCAGGCGGCGCAGCGCGCTTAGCTGTGCTGCCACTGCCACTGCCGCTGCTAATCCTGGCCAGATTGCTCTGCTCCTGCAGCTCACGCTCGTAGCACAGCCGATGCGATTTGCACTTGTTGTGATGATTGACAATCTCCAGCCGAAAGTTGGAGTTGCCCTCCACAAAGGAGGTGCGTATGTCGGCCAGCTCGTTGCTCCACTTGCGGCAATGCTTGCAGTACATCGTGTTGGCCAGCTCATCGTATTGCAGCCAGTCGAACTGATATAGCCAATTGGCGCGGAAGCGTCCGCTCTTGCGCGAGGAGGTGCTCGTAGTCGTGGCTGGCGGCGGTCCAAGCAGCTTCTTGGGATCAGGCAGACGTTGTTGTTGTTGCTGCTGCTGCTGCTGTTGTTGCTGCTGCTGCTGCAACAGTCGCTGCACTGTGCTGTCCAGCGTCTCTTGTTGATATTGCAGTTGCAATGTCTTGAGCTGCGCCTCCACCGCATGCTGCAGCAGCAGCTGATGCATTGAGGCCTCCGCTTTGTGCTCAGTGTCTTTTGGGGAGCTGGCTTTGGGCTACGGCACAGCGAAACGCCAAACAAACAAAAACACCAACAAAAACAGAGCCAAAAGAAAAACAAATGGAAACAAAAAGACAACTTAAGAAAAAATTGGCAAAACAATCTACTGGTAGAAGGAAGGATTTCACGCTGTTTCTTTTCTTTTTTTATTTACTTTAACAAAAATTGTTGAGATTTTTTCTTTTTCTTGGCCGATATTCCATTTCGAGAATGTGAATCTAAGTCTCTCTCATAAACGAGCCAAACAACCAATCCTTCGTTCGTCCTTTGCTTTACGCGATTTTTTCTTAAATTTTACAACAACAGAAAAGCAACAATAACAATTTGTGAGCAGCTTTTTGTTCATTCTCTTGAAGCATTTTGCAATTGGCTTAAAGTATGCAAAAAAACTATATATATATATATACAAAAGAATATTTTATTTTCATACAAAAAACAAATAAATTAAGCTGCATTTTTTGTTTATTTTTGTTTTTAGAACAGAAATTGGAACCATCGCACCGGTCCAAAGAAAAAACCTTAACAATTAACTTAGCTAACTACGGTTATGTTGAAAATTGATACAAATGGATTGGGTCGGGCGTTACGCATGGAGATCTGTGGAGCGAGACTTACCGGCAAGTATTCGGGTGGCAGGCCGACGTGATGCTCGCGATGTTGCTGCTGCTGCTGGGCATCCATTAGCTCCTGCTTAATACTTAGCGACTGGCTGAGTCCGCTGAGCGCACTGGCCGCGCCCACATTGCCGCCGCCCAGATGGCCAACGGTCATCGACAGCGGCGAATCGCGCCGACAGCCAACGCCGCTGCCGCCGCCCGCATCCTCCGACTCGGATGTGCTGCCGCCCGTCTTTGGCACCGGACTCGACTTGAAATTGCTGGCCTGCAAAGGCAAACAAAACAACGAATTAGCATACTCTTTCCTAGTTACAGGTTATGTTTGACGTCTGATAAATATAGTTTCTACAATTTGCAGATTGCGCTGGGAGCGCCACACGTGCCTAGCGATAAGTCCGTATATATATACTATCAAAGATCTGTAAGCTGATAGGGTCGAGTGTTGGGGCTCGCCCCACGGCGAAACATCAATATTGTTTATTCGCATTTCAGCGGACGTTGATAACAAAACCCCAAATTGCCATCACAGTGCAAATACTCTATAATTTATATGCTATATATATACCCATATATATATACAAATATATATACTCTATATATGATCTATATACACACTCACACTGCACACTCACTTCCGGTAACGATGATTGCTGTCGCATTTCGATAAGATTTTCATCGTTTGCTTTATTGTGAGCTACCAATAAATTGTTGATAAGCTTTATCGATTTCGATAGTCGATTATTTGAAGTTTAGCAATCGATTGTTGGCTACTAACTGTACATTAATATGATTAATTTGTTTTTTAGTTGTTTTTTATATATGATAAGCAATCGTCCATCATCAATTAATAATTAGCTGTCGATTAGCTATCGATTAACTATCGATTACTAGCCTATTATAAGTCATTCTCGAACAGACTTAATTCATAGTTTTATAGCTACTGATAATATGTTGTTTTAAATTGTTGAACAAATTTAGATAAATCAATTTGTGCTACTTAGTGTGTGAATGTCGAGCGTATCCGACTAAATAATACTCTAGCTGACTCTATCAAATTGATATATGATATATGTTATTGGTATACGGATATTCCGTTTCAATCTGTATCTGTATCTATCTCTATATATGTATCTCTAACTATTTCTGAATATGTATCTATATCTGTATCTGAATCTTCCTCTCTATCTCTATCTCTATCCGTCTCTCTCTCTCTCTTTCTCACCATCTCTCACCTTTCTCACTCTCTAAAGGAATGGACTCTGCATAAAACCAATATACTCCTTTAGAGCCAGCTTTAGCTGGGCTTGCATTCTTATACATATACACAGATATGCATAATTCATCGCAGGATTCTCAAAGTGTCAGGCCCAGGCCCAATTATCTGTAGGACATGAAAAGTGGTGGGCGTGGTTGACACTTTAGGAATGGTGAGAATCGAACAGCAGTTGGAATGCCGTGAAATTCGTTTTCTGTTTTACATTCCTCGATTCACTTTCAGTTCAGATTTCGTTATATTCATACCATCAGCTGCAATGGCCGGAATATTCAAGCTCATAAAGCCAGCTCCACTCGGGGCACGGATGCAGTCGAGGGACGCCTGCACCTATATGATTCGGATCATAAGATTCGTTGGCTGGCTACCACCCGAGCGGGGTACAGAGCGCTATCTGTATTTCGTCTGGTCGATCTTGGCTAACGGTCTATCGACAATTTATGTGCCCATCGGCTTTAGTCTTAGCCTCCTTCTGGACGTTGAGAAACTGGACACTGCCCAGATTCTTAGTATAATCCAAATCATGCTTAACGCGAGCGGCATTACGGTTAAGACGTATATCATGCGCCCGATACTTTCCCGACTCTACAAGACACTGTCTGTGCTCGATGAAATGGACGGAGGTCTGCAGAGCGACAGCGAACGCCGGAAGATACACAAAGCTGTAGCAAACTGCAACTACGTCTCTGTGGTTTACGGCGTATCCTACTTGGGCTATACGGTCTCCATGCTTCTGACTCCCATACTCAACAGTCAGCCTCCATGGCTGATCTACAATCCTCTGTTCGATTGGAGGGACGGACCCATTCACCTCTGCCTGCAAACCTTGGTCGAGTTCAGCACTCTAACAATGGCTGTAGTTATGAATCTTGTGTTGGACACCTGCCCCATCATTTGCATGATCATTTTCCGAACTCACGTCGATATTTTGAAGGATCATATGCGCAATCTACGCACCGATCCGGGCAAGACTGAGGCTGAGAACTATGGAGAGTTGGTGAAGTGCATCAAGGACTACAAACTGATCGTCAAGTAAGATCGATCATATATATATCTATAATCTACCCTTATGTATATACGGCTAACTATCTATATCTATGTATCTATCTCTATATCCATCCATATCTATCTTTCTATCATTCCATTCATTCCAGATGCTGTGACCTAATGCGTCCCATTATGTCCCGCACGATCTGCATACAGTTTATGCTCATTGGCGCTGTGATGGGCCTGACTATGATATGCATGCTCTATGCTTCTGATATATTTTTCAAAATTTCGTCGATTATCCTAGCCATAGCGCTGCTGCTGCAGACCTTTCCGTTCTGTTTCCTCTGCGATTCTCTAGTCGAAGATAGCAAAGATTTGTCCAATATTCTGGGTCAGTCGCATTGGATCGATGCTGAGCGCAAATACAAATCCACTTTGAGGATCTTCCTGCAGCAGGTGCAAAAGCCAATCATATTCATCGGCTTCGGCATTATACTAATGTCAGTGAACAGTAACATAAAGGTCGGAATTATATAATATATATAATTATATTATATATATTGTAATATTTTATACTATCTACAGGTTGCCAAGTTCGCGTTCAGCGTCGTAACCATAGTGAAGAGCATGAATCTGTTCGATCAGTTTGAATAGCTTTTATCATAGATATATATATATACTAATATATAAACTATTTTTTCTCAATTTATACATTTTAGTTATTTAAAAATAAACATAAAAATTCAATTTCTGCATAGAATAGAAATATAAATATTTCACTAAGTTGGTATGAGATTCAATGAAAAACAGGTGGCAATGCCTGACTTGAAGATACTCTGCCTGCTATGTCTGGATTGTGTTTCCTTTTTGATTTTGGCAAGATGGGTTCAGATAGTTAAAGATACAAAAGACTTAGATAGTATCTAAATACCAAACCTAGTAACACATGATATATATAGTCAGGTATGCAAAGGTCTCTATATGGTATATTTATTCCATGTATTACCTTCAGCTCTTCTTTCTTCATAAGAAACCCTATATTGCTATCTATGATATTATTTCTGTCACATCAAGTGCTTGCTCCACTCACCTGAGAGTCCTGCGCGTAGTGTCTGTCCTGTATGTGGGCCGCATTCGCATGATGGCTCGAGGACAACGAATTATCACAGTTGGATGATGAGTTCTTACGTCTGCGCTTACTGCTACACAGCTGATCGACGGGCGTTGTGGACAGCTCTCTGTCCCGATCTCTGTCTCTGCTATCGTTGCGCTCTCGATTGTTGTTGTTGTTGCTGCTGCTGTTGTTGTTATTGTTGTTGCTGCTGCTACTGCTGCTGTTGTTGTTGTTGTTGCTGTTAGTATTATTATTATCCTTGGTACTGTAGTCCAGCTGCAACAGCTCATCCCGACTATCAGCACGCTCGAGCGTGCCCCGTTCACTGCCCCGATCGCTGCCAGCATCGCCGCGACTATTGAGCGCATCGGCGCTGGCGCTACGATTCGCAGCGGCAGCGACGGCAGCGGCCATGGCAGCCGCCGCGGCACTGGCGCTGCCCACGCTGGGAGATCGTTCGCCGGCGCTGGTCGTCAGGCCGAGAGCAGCGGCAGCTGCATTCACATTGCCACCGGCAGCTGCCACGGCGGCAGCGGCAGCAGCAGCGGCCGCCGCAGCAGCGGAGCTGCGTTCGCTCAAGCTGAGGCTGCTGCTGCTGCGCTGCAGATCCTCGCGCAGATCGCGTTCGCAGCGGGAGCGCTGGGAGTCACGTGAATCGCGTATATCGGCGCCCATGCCGCCATAGCTCGGGCCACGCCCAGTGGGCGAGCTGGCAGCCGAGTCGCGCAGCTTGTCGCAATCGGAGCGATAGTTCAGATTGTTGTTGTCTGTGAGACCGCGCACCTGTAAAGCCCCATACAAAGCTCATCAGTAGAGGCTAGAACGAATATCAACCCGTTTGCGGCTACGCACCTGCAGACTCTCGGCAGTCTTCAGGAACATCGGCAGCGAACTCTGACCCACGTTGACCTCGCCCTTGTACATGAAGTCCAGCAGGGAGCGCATCTCTGAGTATCGGACATCCTTCAGATATATGATGGGATGTGGATGCTGATTCTGCAGGAAAATCGTCTCGAAATATGGACTGCAGGCTGACAGTATAGTTTGATGTGCCTGCCAACAGATGAATATAACAGTTAATGTTTCTATATGCTATTTATAGATCATTTTTGGCATGTACCTTGACTGTTTCACCCTCACAGGCGAGGGTGACATCGCAGAGCGCCTCGCGCTGCAGCAACGAGGTCAGCACCCCGGTCAAATTTGTGGGATGATTGTTCCAGCGTAAACAGAATTGCTGGTCCATAGCTCCTTGTTCAGTGTTGTACCTGTTGAAGGTAAACGGCAATAGGTTAGTCATAAGTTAAAATAGTCTTATACTAACTATATAAGAGTTTGGACTAAGTAAATTGAATCGAGTAAAGGCTTCATATGGAAAAACTTTTTTAATTTCACATTTTCGAGTGGAAAACGGGTGAATAAAATGTAATACAGTACAGTATAATATATTATATATTGTATAACATTTATTTAGCATTTCTTGAATAAGCTCAGAAAATAGTTCAGATAAAGTTCTATTGCGACCTATGCGAATACACTGTTATGGGTGGAAGCTAGGTGAATAAGAATAAAACAAACTACTCTCACATCTGCATCCATTTCACTACTCATATAATTTCAATTCCAATGTCTAAACTTAATTCACTTCGGTAGGAATACGAAAATGTTCTAGCTCTTATCAGCACAGGGGCGAGAGGCGACAAAATTTAGTATGTTGTTAATATTCAGTCTATTAACACATTGGCAAGCCAGTTTATGGCTAAGAGAAAAATAACATCTGGCTGGATCTTGTGATAATTTTGGAGAAAAGAATTGTCATAATTACCCGAAAATTTGCGAGAGAACTGATGTTAATTTGAGGTATATCCATTGCTATTTGCTTAGTTTGTATAGCAGGTGGTTACCTTTTATAGTTTCATGCGATGGCCCACATTTACCGAGCCTTTCGCACTTAAACAAATAGAGATCGACAACTGTACAATTTGTGTGTCTTTCTCTTATCGAACTTTGTACTCGTTTGGACTGTTTAGTACATTTTTAGTGCTGTGCTAAATTTATATTTTAGTTCCTGTCAACTTTCTCGCGTTATCAGCGCTTATCAGTGCTTCGATTGGAAGCGGAAACGGAAGCAACTCCCATTTGTATTCCTAGTTATGATATCGTTATCTCTGCCTATCGATATCGAACAAATTGTATTTTTCATTCAACATTTGTCATTACAATTAAGCGGAAGTGTTGCGGTTGTTGGGCCAACGTTATTAATTGCATTTCCGTTAGCCGATAACGGGCCATGTCGCCATCTCGCTCTCGCACGCCGTGTGCCTGCGTAGAAGGGTGCGTGTGCAGTGGTGTGTGGCGTGTTAATTGCCATTTGTTGCCGCCATGTTTTGACTGCTGGCTAACTGTTAATTGCTCCAGCAAATTTTGCATGGAAATATTGCTGTAAGCTGGCAGGGGCTAAGCACATTGGCTTATGTTTTGCGGCCAAATGTAATGCCATAGATAAGCTAATGCTAATTTATGTGCGCTCCACAAACATACAAACAACTGTGATAGTCACCCTCGCTTGAACTATTTATACACACGCCGCCTCAGCATATGTAAGTCACACGTATGCGTCGTTCGTTTTTTTTTTTTACAATGCTCTAATCTTAACGGCTTTTGGGCAAAGTTCTAGTGCAGCGAACAGGAACAGGAGCAAGGGAGATGCAAAGAGCTGGGGCAGAGCCAGAGCTGATAAGAACTACTTTTGCTTTTCTTTGCGCTTTGTATACGTTTCAAACGCAGAGAGCGAGCGCGAGAGCGTGAGAGAGAACAAGCGCGTGAGAGCGAATGGCATAGAAAGCTTTTTCGTAAGAGAGAGAGGGAGATGAGTGCTGTTGTTGCTGCTGCTGCTGCTGCTGTCGGTGACGACGCGCGCAGCTTAACAAAATAAATAAACAAAACGTCAAAGAACTTTTTCGCGAATGTGTGCGAGCGAGGCAGCGCTGCGGCTGTGCGACTGAGCTGGACGATCGCGCGCATGTGTGCGAGCAGTAACAATAACAATCATAACAATTACAGCTACAAGCTTTGTGTGTGCGTGTGCGCCATGGGGCCCGGCGCTGTCGTAAGCGATTTTTTATTTGCGGCGCCGACTGCGACGCCCGCAATGTATTTCTTTGCTTTTGTTTTCGTTTTTTTTTTTTCATTTTTATTATTATTTTATTCTCTCGCTGTGTTTGTGTGGCTTATAAAATTTAATAGCACAAGCAACAATATACATATGTACGCACACACACACAGACACACGCACACATGCACAACGGGCATTAAACTATCTCTCGCAGAGAACTTTCGCTTTCAGCTGAGAAAACTTTTGCAATAACTTTTGCTGTTAATTTTGTTCGCATTTTATTTATTTATTTTACTTTGTTTTCGGTTTTTTTCTTTGCTGTTTGCAAACGTTCTAAATTTGCAGAGAGGCAGCGCAGATCACGCGGCTTTCATTTGCTGTTACAATTTGATTTTCATACATATGGAAATATATGGAATATATTCTTATAGAATTATCATATATTTCACACATCTTACAGCAAGTTCTATGCTAATTTAATAGACGTTACAATGCGATTGAATACGATTTGAATTTGATATGAAAATATTTACCTAGATGGAAATTTCTATTTTACGATCATTATATAATGCTCAGATTGCTAGAGTTGTTGGCTAATAATAAAAAATAAAGAAACTCATGTCCTAGAGGTCCAAAATGCTGAATATATATTCCTATAGACCATACGCTTCACCTGTTTATAATTAGTTTATTTCGATAACTCATTCCCTGATATTATCGATAATAATCGAAGCATAGCATAACTGTAAAAGCAACTCTGTGCAACGGTCAGGGTATCTGCTAGTCAAGCACTGCCGACTAGAGCTTTCCCACTTGATTTTCTTTCAAGCATAAATCACTGATGCAATTAAGCTTACAAATTTTCAATTAATAACTTACAATATCAATACAAATATTAATAAAGCGCTTAAATTAATAATTAGCAATAAATCAATTAAGATTTATTGCGTTCATAAATCAGAAGCAAGAGAATATATATCTATATGTATGTATATATGCTTATCATATTTAAATGCATTTTTATTTTCTGTTTCGTTTTCATTTTCATTTTCATTTTCATTGACGCGAATTGCAGTTTATAAAGTGATTCACAATTTGCAGTTCTCATTTTCACTTGCACTTTTCAATACAATGGCCAAGCCCCTCGACTGCCAGAAGCCCCTCCCCCCATCCACAAATGCTTTAATTAATGGGTGTAATGGCAGTAGCAAAAACTTTTACTTTCAGCAGCTTACGTCAAATTGGTTAAGTATATATACATATATATATATAATATATATATATATTTTGTATGCTTATCAGCGTTGCAGGCAAACGTTGAAAAAAAAAAAACACTTGAGAATACAAACAGAACCAAACAAAAACAAAAACAAAAGTAAAGAGAGTTTTATTTTTGGGGAGGGTCGAGTTGAGCGATCAGCAAATTGCGCAATATGTTAAATACATATGTATGTGTGCGTATATATGTACATACATATATCTGCCCGCATTATCCGTGCGCTGTTTGCTTAGCAAAGCGCGATGCTGTAATAGATACGCATCGTGCCAGAGCCAGAGCCGGAGCCGGAGCTGTTGACAAGCAATTGGAGACGTCATAAATAGGACCTCTTAGCTGAAAAACATTATTTTGATTGCCTGAACTTATGCTTTCGAGTGCGTGAAATAGTTGCCAGCTACATGTCAAAATAAATTTCATAAATTTATATTTCTTATCGTTTTGCTTACTTTGCAACTATTACAACATATGGGCATATATTATACGGGTCTTTCAGACTGTATAATAAATTATATAATATTAAATTTATTATAGGAATTTTTAAAAAGGAAGGAATTTTTAAATAAACTATAGGAAAATTTAAAAAAATCTACAGCATGATTTTCAATTTTTTTTAAAAATTTATTTTAGCTATTCATTGCTAAAATAATAAGTAAAAAATAAAAAACATATGATAATTTACTCAAAAATACTTTTTTTAAATAAATAAAATAATAATAATACACTCAAAAGAATTATTAAAGTTTTAATATTAATTTTTAATTAAATAAATAACAAAAAAATATGTAAAATATTATTAAATAGATGATAATTCAGTCAAAAATATGTAAAAAAGAAATAAATAAATAAATGATACCTCTGCTGACTAATTTAAAATGAGATCACAAACTCTAATGCAGATACAAATAGAGCTGTGGGCTAGATGGACAGCACACGCCTATTGTCACGTGCCTGTTGGCTACACACACATATGCTGGTATGTGTGTGTGCTTAGATAATCAATGCTAACAATACACACACACACGCACACATGGATATTGCTACAATTGCCAACACACGCGTCCCACGCGGCGTATCAGCAATGGCCTTCAACTTTTAGTTAGCGGCGCCTTATCGTGCGCAGCAGCGACGCCGGCAGCGACGCGGGCAGCGCTGCTGCTGTAACAGCCAAATAGTTTTTCAATTTACACGTTCTAAATTGCCGAGTGAGAGAGAGAGAGAGAGAGTGGGAGAGAGAGGGAGAGGGAGGTTGGTTTTGCCTGAGCCAAAGTGTAGCTGAGAGCGATACACGAGCACTTCAAGTGCTGTACGGACGGACGGACGGACCGATAATAATTATAAATACAAAGTAGTTTGTTGATATTTGCTGTTGTTGCTGTTGTTTCTCTTTGCTCATTTTCGAATTTTTGTTTGCCTTTGTTTATCTTTGGCATTAGAACTTTACATGTTGGCGTAGGTTTTTCAGCGCTTGACGTTGGCAGCAGCAGCAGCAGCTGTTGTTGTTGTAGCTGTTGCTTTACTTTATTATTTATGTTTCGTTGTTGTTGGCGGTGTAAATTTACCGTTGAGTTCATTGAACGCAGCGGTAACACGCGCGTGAGCGTTACAAAACTGAGCGCCCACATGACGGCCGCTAAGCAAATCAATCAATCTGTAGCTATATAAGTACACACACACAGACACACACATGCATACACACCCGCACAGCACAAATAGATCATAAACGTGTTTTAGTTTCATTTGCCCTTCAACATTGAAAGCGACGGCACAAATCAATTGCGAACTGCCAAAAAGATGCGCCAAATGAGATAACAGATATATATGTATATATATATACATATATATGTATACAGGTATGTATGTATAACAGATCTGTGCAGAAGGCAAACGAGATCAAGATTAGCGTTTGAAGTTCACCTTGGCTCAATGGTCAAATGTGCAAAATGCCTCAAAACGGGCAAATGAATCAGCCGAAAGGCAACGGCAACAAATCATTTGAATAAACCGAGTAGCGAATAGGTTTGGCCCCAGCATCAGCCACAGTAAATTGTAAAAGATGAAGGTCAGCAGTTACAGATACAAATAAATATATATATATAGAGGGAGAGAGAGCGAGAGAGAGACAGCGTTATGGACAAGTTATAGATACTTGGCTAACCATGATTGATTAAGCAGTTGAAATATATATATATATATATATATATATATATATATATATATATATATATATATATTATTTTAGCTATTGACTTTGGCTCGCGGGGTTTGGCCAGCTTCGGCCAGCAAGGTCAAATGCCAAAAGGTTAATGGGTGAAGTCGACTCAACGCTCAAATGTGGGTCAATAAGGCGGAATGGCTAAGGCAGAGATTTAGATAAGTGTTAGATAAGCTGTTGAAGAGAGACAGAAATGAGATGAGATGAGATGAGATTCTTAAGAAAATTTTAGATTTTCTGCAAATTTTTTATCATATTATAATCATATTTTAATAAAAATTAAAATATTTACTTGATTTTATTTTGGTATTTCGTTTTAAATAAAATGATCAAAAAATCGGAAATTATTGTAAAAATTTTGTAAAATTTTATTTTACTAGAAATAAATGACGGAGACTATTAGCTTCAACTGATAGAACTCAAATTATACAAATAAAAATTTAAATAAAATCTTAAAATGGATATATAAAGTCCCTATTTTTTAGAGACTCCTATATGAGAACCAGACTAATTCAGCTTAACCTCCAGTTAACTCCAAACTCTATTTAAATGTGTTTTCCTAAGTTCTTTGCATATGTCAACTGAATGCTGTGAGCTGTGCATGCCCGTTCAGCTCAAAATAAAACAGGGTATGCTGATAGGCCGATCAGCTGCTTATACTTTGTATACTCTTAGAAGTTTTCGTATGATCAAAATCAGTTTGTCAAAACATAGCTCAAAGCAAGCAATTAATAAAAGCTTTAAATGTAAAGAATGACTATAATATACTACAATATTTTATATAAATATATATATTTAATAACTTTAATTGCAGGCTCAAGCAAATATACTAGATATATGTATATATATATCTATAAATCTTCATCTAAATGTGAAGCCTATGTAAGTAGACTTCAGCAAAAGCAGAACGAGTCAGCTTAATATATTAATAAACTAATCAGAAATATATATATATATATATATACTATATATATTCATATTCATATGCATATGCAACTCTTCCTTCTCTGACTTACACAATTCACTGTGCAAAGCTGAATTCGCATTTAATTTGGTTGCCATTTGTTTGAATTTATATTCATTTGGCACTTATAAATTTCAGTTGTCTCGCAAATATTAACAAGCGCACAATGCGCTTTATTAGGCACCCAGTGTAAAGCAACAACAACAACAACAACAACAAGAGCAGCGAAAAGTATCTGAAAAGTGCAAGTGAAAACGCTTTTGAGATACGAGCGCACAGATTGCATTTGTCAGAAACAAATGTGTTAATTGCGCTGGCGATGCGTGCGCCAGGAATAGAACGCCCACACGCAACTGTTTACACACTGCCAAAAGGGGCGGGGGGCGTGGCAGGCAATGTGATTCGCAAAATGAGGCTGAATGGGCGCCGAGCCTCGCGTGGGCGTACGTATAAAAACCAAATAGACTTAAAACTAGAGAACGAAAAAAATGATCGAGTCAAGAAAAATAAAATAAAATCTTAAATTTACTGCAAAGTGCGAAATTGTGTAAAAGTGCGACAATTGGGCGACGCTCGTGTGAGATAAAAACCTTGCTGTAGATTCAACTGGGCAGTTCTGACTGAATGGGGGAAGGAGTGAATGAGTGTGACAGTGAATGAGCCGCTGACTGAGGGACTGACAGACTAGTCAGTCTGTTTGCTCTTCAATAAGAACTGACACAATATACATATAAGATCAAGCAGATCTATTATTGATCAATTATATTAAGAACACTATACGACTACCTGCAGGGATAATTGCTGATTGAGACTAGAGTCTCAGCACTGAAACTAAACTCTACTGACTTCACTAAATATGATCTATCTTAAATAGTTTTTATGATACTTGATCTGTAAAATCTGTAAATCTATACTAACAGTTTACAGAGCAAATATCATTTAAACTTTCAGGGCATGACTATGTTATTCATATGTGTGTATGTGCCGAAGCACAAGTCTCTAGTATTTGATATGCGTTTTTTGCAAATTTAGGGCGAAGTGGGCGTGGCATCCAAAATTCAAAAATTACAAAATGTCTGTATTCACAACAGAAATGTACATAGTGAATTTCAGGTCTCTAGCTCTTACGGTACGTAAAAGAGACGAAAAGTTGTCGATAAAAAGAGAACGGGAAGAGTTATCGAATTTTTGAAAAAAACTCGTATAGCGTATGGTATTCAGGAGTATACATGTCAAATTTCAGCTCTCTAGCTTCTGTGGTTTACGAGATCGCTGCGTTCACACAGACGGACGGACGGACGGACGGACAGACGGACAGGGCTATATTAACTCAGCTCATCGAGCTGATCAAGAATATATATACTTTGTATGGTCTCGACGTTTCCTTCTGCCTGTTACATACATTTTCACAAAAACATTATACCCTGATTTCCCATTTTCAATGGGCTCAGGGTATAACAAGAAAGCTAAAGCAAGTTGTTATTATTAGGCTATTATATATAGCAGTTATACGAGCAAAACGCTGTTCTTCTACTTGAATTTTAAAATATTTAAAAATTTTTTTTTTACATTTTTGAAAAGTTCCCAAAATATTTTTAAATTATTATACAATTTTTTTAAAACGAGAAAATGAAGTACATAAATTAATAACTGGTCGTTTGCCTGTTGATTGTTGTTAAATAAAAGTTTTGACTGAGAGAAGACGTTTCTCTGCTTCTGTTTACTGAGCTTCTCCAAGCCTTCTGCAAGCTCTTTGTGCGTTTGGTACAATCATTGTGTGAGTCTGTTATTTCTATGTTTATATACATTTCGAATCATTAATACTGTTACTAGTTGCAAATCAGTTCAAGCTTGATTAGAACTAGCTCATACTATAATATTTAATGTTATATTATTATACTGAGCAGAGTCACACATGCCACCAAAATGAGGTTGTGGTTTTGGCTGAGCTGAGTTGATGTCATGTTTAGGGACGTGTGGTAGATGAAAGGTCTCGTCTTATTGGCCGAATGGGAGCAACAAATGTGCTGTCCAATGGCAAACGCTCAAGCCCTGTGACTCACTTTGGCCAATTGCCAGCGAGGGGAAGGGCGGCCGGTCGGTCGGTCGGTCGGTTTGGTCTGTTCAGGCCTTAAGAGTTTGTCTGTAATTATTACAGTTATGTCGCGTCGGTGCTGTGGGTGCCAAATGCCATAATCCGACAGCATTGAGTGAAGTTGAACTTGTTGCTGCTTTGCGGTTAACACATTTAGCCATACGGCGGGGGCGCGGCAGAGGGGCGGCACAACTTGTTAGCACTTGAAAAGGCAGCGACATACAGCGATGGTCGTTGGTTCGATGCTCGATGCTCGATACTCGTCGTTTGTTGTTTGTGAAATTCGCCGTGGGCTGTCCCATAACAACAACAAATTGTTGTATGAATTTTTACAACAATTGAGGCTGCGGCTTGACTCTCGACTCGAGTCGAGACTCCCTTTTGGCAGCTTGTCAGGCACTTGGTGACCAACTCGACGCGATGTTAAGCAGCTCTCCAGCTGTCAAAGAGTGTGTCTCTCTCCCTGTGTGTGTCTGTGTTGACAGTGGCAAATATTGTGTTGGCCATTAACGCAATGTTAATTGAGCGCCAAAAAAGAGTCAAAAAGAAAGGTAGTCAATGCGGAATTAGCATTAATTAGGGCGCCATAAGGGCTGACACGAAAGGGAATTTTCCAGCAGCAGCAGCAGCTGTTGCCTTTATGAGCTGCTAAATACTCAAATTTGGCAACAGCACGCGTTGGTGACTGTAACCGCAACTGGGCGTATACTCAATGTTATTGTATCGAAAATTGCGCATACGTCACGTATGCCGCAGTTAAATGAATTAACACACTGCGAGCCCTTTGCCTATTCCAATTGAATATAAGTATAAGTATAAGTATAAGTATAAGTATAAGTATAAGTATAAGTATAAGTATAAGTATAAGTATAAGTATAAGTATAAGTATAAGTATAACTATAAGTATAAGTATAAGTATAAGTATAAGTATAAGTATAAGTATAAGTATAAGTATAAGTATAAGTATAAGTATAAGTATAAGTATAAGTATAAGTATAAGTATAAGTATAAGTATAAGTATAAGTATAAGTATAAGTATAAGTATAGCTCCCAGTATAGGTATACCAACAAGTAAATCTACACAAATGAGTATAAGAGTAGTAGTAGTATATATATACCAACTAGTTATACTCAGCTATATCAAGGCTTAACCTATCAAAATTAAATGCCATTTATACCAAGTGAAATCTCAATTTAGAAGCGCTGCCTGCGCAGGCTCTGGCTGACATACGCGCAACACATAAACGGCTGCTGTAATAATATTTAATACAAGTATAATAAAATATTAGAGATATATATATTTGCATTTGTATATGTATATTTTTATATATGAACAATGCTGTAAAATAAATTTTTAGACGCCTTTTGCGTTGGGGTCTGTCAAAAGTGCGCTATGCGAGAAGTGCAAGGCAGAAAACTTGTCTGGGCAATTACGTCAAGCGCCTTGTTGCAGACGTTGCTAATGTTGCTGTTGCAGTTGTTGTTGTTGTTGTTGTTGCATTCGCGTCGTGTTGCGTCTGTTGCTGTTGGCAGACACATTTTGGGCAATTAAATGCGCTAATTTTCATTTATAGTTTTGCATCAGGCACTTTCGGGGCCCCCAAAATGAAAATGATGACAATTTGCGTTCGCTTCGTTTTTCCTTTTATTTTTCTTCATTGCTGTTTTCGTGTTTTTTGCTGTGTGCGCTGGCTTAAGCAGCGCGTGGGCAGTGCGCGAATGCACACGCTGGCGTATGAGTGATATTTCTTGAGTGAGTGAGTGTCGCTGCTTGGCTGCGATATTTGCAATTACAATGACACTCTGACAGCCAGCAGCGTCAGCAGCGACAGTGCGTAGAAGAGCTGACCCAAATTCGAACACACTTAGAAATTGTCTACAAACAACAACAACCAAAGCAGCAGCAATGACAGCAATAACAACAACTACTTCGATAGCACTAAGTACACAGCACAAACAAGCAAGCGAGGGATATTGCAGCTAAATTTAAACTGACTGCCTAATGCTCTGTTTGCTGTAGAATTATTATTATTTTTTGTATATTAATATTATTAAAAATTTTTTTATTACTATTTTTTTATTTTTAAAAACATTTTGTTAGGCTTAAAATATCTTTAACAACTGACCGATAATTTCAATACTTTTTAAATGATTTTAAAAATTTGTTTTCAATTGTTTGTAATTTTTGTTTAATATTTAATACATTTTTTTACATTAATTTTCTATAAATTGATACTTATTAAATTATATATATATTTTTTTTAATACTTTAAATAATTTTTTACCATATTCTATATTTTTTAATATATATTTTGCACTTCTAAAAAATATTTGGTCAACTAAGGTCAACTCCTTTTCAGTTTACAAAACAGTGTATCCAAAGCAAACAGTCTGCCTGCCCGCGTGCCTGCCGGTGTGTGTTTGTGTTTCTGTGTGTAGGCCCACTTAAACCCTGCCGAAAGCAACCTCAAGCATTTCAAAGAACCAACAAGCGAAATGTAAGCACACAATAAATAGCAGCAAGAAAAAAAATCTAGGAAAAAGACGGGAAAAAAAACATATTCGACGGCTGACAAATCGCGTAAATTTTTGCGCGCGCATTGCGTGGGCAGCAGCAGCAGCAGAGGCTGAGGCAGAGTCAGAGTGCGCTTTGTTGTTGTTGAATAGTGAATCGCCAACATGTGGCCCTAATTCATGCAAACGAACGAGCAGCGAATCAACGATCGCAATTATGTGTTTGTGGCCAGGCAGGAAACGCCTAAGGTACAAAGCACACAAAACTCAAGTCAACCAAGTTAAGGCAGGGTAAAGTTTGAAAAAAATTGGGATAAGAAAGGGCTTTCCAATTCTAATTGCCATAACTAGCCTTGCTCAATACATAATAACTATAAATAATTGGCTATTAATCAATATAGAAATAAATATTAATCATACGCCACGTGGTGCACATGAATTTATATGAAATTTCAATTTTTAGAATTTATTAATTATATTATAAGTGTGACTAAGCCTTACATAATGAAATATTTTATTTTATTTAAATTTGTTTTCTTACGATTTTATTGCTATTATGGGAATTTGGTAAGATTTATACGGAAGAAATATATTTTTTGAAATAGTTATTATAATCAAACTCTGCTGATAAGATTTTAATTCATTTTTAAATATTTAACAAAATGAAATGTAAAACACTTTATACATATATATTTTTTCTTAATCTATAATCAAAGCCAAGTTGAGCAGGAACTCTTTGAGTGGCAAAGAAACTACGTCAGAGCAAAAGTTCAATTATGAGTTGATAAGCTGGACATTGATAAAACTATATATATATATGCCTAAATTCATATCTGATAAATGCCTAAAACCGAGTAAAAACATTTCGTAACATTTAACAAGCTTGTTTTTACTATTGCCAATTGCCATTTGCCGACTGCGGTATAAATAAAGTTGAATCTCTTTGGTAGCATCCACATTTTTATTAATATGCGTCTAAATATACGCGAGCACGAGATGAATTTATGTTTTTGTTTGCAAATAGTTTTTTGGCAACACGGGAACACAGCACGACGGCCGAGCCAAAGGCTATGTATCAAAAATAATATTAAACATTTTTTCGCTCCTGTTGTTGCTGTTGTTGTTGCTAGAAATGTATTTATAAGCTGCGCGAACCAAATCGAAAATTGTTAAGATATATATTCGAAGGCGAAGACTGAATACACTTTTGACGTGTAGCCTATATATCTATATAGATATATGTATAATACGGAGATATATGTATGAGTCAAAGCGTGTGAAGTTGGACTTAGTATACCCTTTACTTAGTCCAAGTCTAGCATGTCCGACTTTGATTGATCAGTTTTAGAATATGGTAAAATAATTTATTTGCTTTGGCGAACGAGCTTCAAGCCTGGTTAAAATGTGTTGGCCTGAATACAGAGTGACAGCAGATGCCATAAATCATATATATATATATATATATATATGTATATATATATATATATATATATATATATATATATATATATATATATATATATATATATATATCCGATCTTAAAGATATTTATAAATGCAAAAAGATATTTTCGTTTCAAACGAAACGCGCATTTGGATAGGGTATAAACAAAGCTAAACAAACGATCTGCAAAGGGAACGAGCAACAATAAGAACAACAACAAGCTAGACGAAATGAGGCGTAATGAGCACACACACACACACACACACGCACACAACACAGACAGCTGCTCCCAAAGTACGTAAGCAGCACAAGGTGTGCGGTAGGTGGGTGGCTGGCTGGGTGGTTGGGCGCCCATTCAGTTGGCTGCGAGCTGACATAGATCCCCAATTCTGCTGGTATTTTGCCAGTGGATCTATGCGATCCACAGCTGTATGTGTGTGTGTGTGTGTGTGTGTGTGCCTGGGCCCAGGGCTTGTGACTGCTGGGCGCACACGGGCAGCGAGCGAGACAAAGATAGAGGAAGAGAGTCTGCCACACACACACACACACACACGAAGAGCGCACAATATTTGCACAGTTGGTGCGAAAAAACCTCGCAAATGTTCCTCAAAGAAATAATTCACATAAAATATATATCAAAAATAAATACATATATACATATATAAATGTATATGAAATAATAATAAATATTGCATAAATATACAACTAAATAAATATGCAGAACAAAAAATAAATAAATAAAAATAAAATTTTGGTAACAATGACAGCGCTCTGTGCGCTGTGAAGCGTTCTTTGCTTTTATTATTTTAAAATAACAAAATGTATATACTTTAAATACCCTATAGAAGTGACAAGAAGCGGGCATAACAGGCCGTAGCAGTGGAAGAAATATATTCTATATATAATATTATTAATCAGGATTTACGAACAGAATAATAATAACCTAGATCTATATGAAATTTATTGCATATCCAAATATATCCCATAATATAATATTTTTATTTACTTTCTTCTCTTCAATCCTAACTTCTTTGCTTCTCTTTCACATCCCTATTTTATAGGGTATCTTTAGTTGGGCATATAAATTTTTTTTCTCATTTTCGTTTGACAGTTAGCTGGGCCTTGCAGAGGCTGGGGCGTGGTCGCGCGTTGCTTTAATCTAAATTGGCGCATAGTAATGCTCTTTTCACATCACTCTGTGCCTCTGTGTGTGTGATCGCCCGTGTCTTACACATGTTTATACATATATATATATACATATATATATTTATATCTTTGCCTGCCCGCTGCTATGTCTATCCCTCCCTATCTCTCTGTCTATCTCGCTCGAGCATACCCTAAGCCTTTTGGCTATCTCTTTCGCACACGGCGCACACCCTTAATTGTGTAAAATAAATTGGCGCTGTCGACGTCGACGTCGCTGCCGACGTTGCCGTTTGACGTCAGCTCAAAGCTTTTTTAGGCAGCATTTATTGTTGTATTCTATGTTTTTGTTGTTGTTGCTCCGTATAATCGCACACAGATTGTAAAAATTTTAATTTATAGATAATTTTCGCATGTTTTAGGTGTTTTGTGGCGCGCATCTGCCCGCTCGTGCAGTATTTTACTATATAGTATTTTTATAGTATTTATAAATAATTTTACGCATGACTTGATATTATCCCAAATAGAAAGAAATGGGAGAGGTCGTGCAGCGCAAACGTTTACATAAGTCTCGGCTATATACAGCTATAGATAGCAAAATATATACGTATAATGAGTAAACTATATAGTATATATTATATATACGTTTTTGTATTTTTTTAAATATCCAAATTCAATTCATTTTATATTTTTTCTTGAATATCTTCTATAAAGGAACATCCCTTACGCAGATAAGATACGTTAACTGCCAAAAAAAAAAAAAAATGTAAAGAAAGCAAATAAAGAGTCTGGAAAAACCAGTTTACACTGGGCAGGACAGTAAAATAGCGAATCATAAACTAGTTTGTTCCGCTCCGAACTCATCTTCAAACAAGTTTATAAATTCTATTGTTATCTAACTTTTGTGTCAAAGAAGACAAACTCTAAGTTTCGAATTGCAATTAAAAATGAAAAAAAAAAATTAAAATTTGCGAATTTATATTTATAGAGATGAAGGTCAATTTTTGGTTTAAGAAAATACAATAAAATGAAAGATATTCAAGATACTCCCAAATTAATTAATAATTTTTAAAAATTCAAAAACATAAACAAACTAAAATCCTTTTTTTATATAAAAAATATATTAAAATCATAATTAGTATTAAAATCGAATAAATATTTGAAAATAATTATTTGAGAATAAGAATATCTGGAATATTATAAGAAGTTCACCTATTTCCAAAACAACTTTTGAGATATTTTCGTTCTAAATAATTGTAATTTTGTTAATTATAAACTTTATCCAACTATCCTCGCATATAACTGGTAGTAGCAGATCAATACAACTTAGCAGTAGATAGATATGTCGTTATCTCTAAAACTGATAGATCAAAGAATCCTTTAAACACTTTAGTGAACTTAAAAAAAAAAAAACAAAAAAAAAAAAAACACTTTTAAAAAAATAAAAAGTTAAAAAATTTAGATCGAATTAAAATTAAAATTTTATGATATGTATTTTCTAGTAATACAAATTTTTTCCGTTGCTGAGATAAATTTAATTTCTAACTCCAAATTTCGAAGGCCCAGCAAATTCGCACTTTCTATTACATAACCTCCACCTAGTATATGTCAAATTCATACACTTTTCAATAATTAACCTAAATTCCCCCAGTTGCAGGCCCCAGCGTCAAGTTCCTTAGAACTCGCCTGGAATTTTCAAGAAAGCGAAAAAAACAGTAAGCCTTATCAGCACTTGTCGCGTACTATGTCACTATATGCTATATTATCTAGTCCGACTGTGAGTATGTGCATATATATATAACTGTATTTAGTGGAACGGCACTTAAGCACTCTTGCTTTCGTTTGGACAGGCGCAAACCCATTCATCATTTGCGCGATCGGCTGACGCGGCGTATACTCGATGCGCGTACTAACCTGTCAGAGAGGGAGTGCAGCAGCCAGAAGTTTGTGTAATCCAATTTGATGCGTTCGGTACAGTTGGTGCCAAAGAGCAAATATAGTTCATCCACTAACGGGACTTTTTTTTATAGTTGTTATTACTATTTATTTATTTATTTATAGATCACTTTTTAGCACTTTTTCGGTCGAATTCATGCATAAAACTTTAAGATTGTACCAAGGCACCGCATTTTCATTGATTGTAAACTGATTTCTCATGTGCGTATATGCAGCCGATTATTATTGTAAGGCACTGTAATTCAAACACTTTCATCAATATATGCATATGCCTGGGCATGGGCATATAATTTGCACTTTTTGCGAAATTCTAGAACAAATATTGTTCTTTTATTGATTATTTTATTTTTATTGAATTTTGCTTTTTGTTACTAGATCTTTATTGGCAAATTTGTGTTGTGGCTAGGCTAGGTGTACGTGCGTATACTATGTATATGTGTGTGTATGTACGTATGTGTATGTATGTGTGCTAGTGTAATTGTGCGTGCTTAGAATCCGCGCAAGCAGCGTCCGTGTCCGACGCGTATCTGCCACGCAACATCACAACAAAATTGTAACTAATGTTCAGCTCGCGAGAAAATAGGTTAAGAGTGTCGCGCAGCGGCAACTGCGTTGGCGTTGCCGTCGGCGCTGACCGCGACGTCGGCGTCGACGTTGACGTTTCAAAAACACAAAAACTAAACGCGCACGCGAGCGTAGCACACGAGCGACGCGACTATGTTGATCTCTGCATTGGCAATTTGCGAAAAATAAAAAAGTTGTATATACATAAAAAAGAGGCAAGCGAGCCGCAAGCTAGAAAAAGGCGCAACCGCAGCAAGCAGCGCAGTTAACAACGGCAGCGACAGCGACAGCGGCAGCGGCAGCAGCAGAACAACAGCAGCAACGCCGGCGTTGACGACGCGACCTACCAACCGACTGAAGCGGCAGCACAAACCAAATTGCCAAAAACCTTGATACCGATCGCTTCGCACACACACAAGCTCACTCACACGCACACACGAACACAAACATTCGCAACAAGTTAGTGTGCGTCAGCGTCAGTTCACGACTGCTGAATACCCATTGAGACCAGAAGACGAAGTTCGCAAAAACAATTTACCTCTCTCGGAGCACAGGCAAGGTATGCAAACCTCAAACTCGTTGGCTGCGTTGCATCCTCTCTGCCTCTCTCCTCTCCTTCTTCTTCTTATATATAACTCAAATGATTCAATGTATGTATTATCATATGCTCATTACATTTGGCACATACGCCCATTGTCGCTACCGCGTAGGGTATGAAAATCGCAAAAGGCAGCGGCAAAGCAACAACAAATAACACAGTTGCGCACAATAAGAGCGCGGCGCTGGCACAACAAAAGAGCAGCGCAAACAAAAGCCAAAGCTTAAGAGAGCAAAGTGTGCAAAAACAAAAATCGCCGCGCAAAAGTAACAAAAAAAAAGAAGGCAGAGACCGTCGCAGCAGCAGCAGCAGCAGCATGTGCAGCGTCCTCGCCCCCGCTTTAAGCAGCGATCTGATCAACTGGCTCTCTTTGTAAAATGCGCTCACGAAATTAGATTTTGCCGCTGCCGCCGACGCCTCTGCGGCAGCACACACATTTATGAGACACAAGCAACAACAACGTCGACAATGGCATGCACATAGCGTCATCGTCGGGCGCTGTTGGCTTTTGAAAAAGCTTAAACTGGGCGCAGCATAGCCAACGAAACCAACAAAAACAGAAAAAACCTGCAATTTTTTGGCCAATTTTCGTTGTGTGTGTGAGTGTGTTCGTGTTTTGAAGGTCAACTTTACGACCCATAAGCGCAAAATTTTACTTGGCGTTAGTTGCGTTGCCGTCGCCGTCGCCGCCGCTGTCTCTGCCGACGCTGACGTTAACGCTGCCATAGATTTGTTGTTGCTTTTGCTTTATTTTTGGCACATTCGGCTTTTTGGTTCTTCGCTCGCATACGCCACTGTGTCTGTGTGTGTGCTCGGGTAACTTTACATGCGCGTGTAGGGTCCGCTGCCTTTTTAACGGCCGCAGCCGGCGTCACTGCTGCTGCGCCGACTGCCTTGATCACACACACACATACACTTAAACGAGCTGCCCAATTTGTTGTAGCGTATAAAAGGCACACACACACACATGCATATGATCAAGTGTGTATGGAGCTTTGTTGTTGCCTTTTTATAAATTTAGAATTTTTGCAATTTTTTTTATTTTATGTTTTTTTTTTTTTTTTTTTTTTTGCATTTATATAATCAAAAACCGCTGCTGGGCTCGTTCCGTTTGAGTATTTTTAATTGTTGCTACTTTTTTTAAATATTACAAATACATGCTAATGTGTGTGTGTGTGTGTGCTCTATTTGTATGCTTGACTGACAGTGGGAAGTGACCTTTGTGCAGCGTTTCCCTAGAATCCATCTAATCCAGGCAAAAGTGAAAAAAAAAAATGATTTACATTTACTTTTTATGAATGAATATCAGAGAAAATAGCAAAATATTGATAACAGCTCCCAGTTGATTAAATATTATTATCTATACAAAACAAAATCTATTATCAATTGAACTGTTTTTTTGGCATAAGGGGTTCCGCCGATCATTTAATATTACATACACACATACATATACAAACATAACTTGTCCATAATGGATCGAAAATTAAAATTAGTTTTCGTATTATCAATTTTTTTTTTCATTTTATATATATGGATTGAAAATTAAGTAATAAAAAAAAAAATAAAATAAAAGATATATACGTTTTTCATATTTTTAACTTAAAATGAAAAAAACTAACATTTTCTATATTTCATACCTAGTTAAAAAAAAAATTCGAAATAAATAAAATAATTTTATTTTATTTCTATTTTATTTTTCTTTTCAAATTTCCACCCTAACTGAAATTGTTCTACTTATCTATCGACTACTGTATGTGTAAGTAGCTGAAAGCTCGCTTTGATCGAGAAAAACTCAAATTAAACTTTTTCATATTCTCAATTCCAGCTCAGCTGACAACATTTGAAAAACGGGCAATATTTTGCTGGCCAGTGTTGTAAAAGGGCGCAGTGTTGGCTGCGGCCCACAATGCAAACACACACACACACACACATATGTATATATATATATAAACATACAGTTACATTCATGTATGCGCGTGTGCTCTCAAATGGTGACGATTGACAGCACGATTATCAATCACGAGTGATTAGACGATGTCTATAAATACGCAATATTATCGCATTGGCACGGTTGAATTTCACATGAACGTCAATTGGGGCTTGCAATTATTACAAGGAGTCAGTTGCTGTGTACACACACACATGCACACAAACACGCCAATCAGCGAACGAACGATGACAACAAAAACTTCACTTTCAGCACAGTTACTCATTCACACACTCACACACGCACGCACGCTACGAAAGTTTTTTTTTATTTTATTATTTTTCTTTTCTTACAATAAAAATTGCGAGAGAGAGCGCAGTATAAAAATTTGAAGCGATTAGAAGAAGAATTACACGGCATGCCGCTTAGAAAAGAACTGAACACGCAATATTGTTGACTGCGGCGTCGCGCTCACATAATCAAGCAGTGGCAGCGGCAGCGGCAGCAGCGCAAACAACAACAAATTATTAAATAAAAACGCACGCGCACGCACACACTGAAAAAAGTTATGCGAAATATAGCAAAAAAAAAAAAATAAATAAATAACAAAACAAAAGCAGCAACAACGTTAAAAAGAACGGTAATTGCGTCGCAGGCAATAAAGAGAACAGCTAAATAAGAGCGCAGAACATGCGCAGAACATGCGCTCTTTGCACGCTCACTGCGCTCAGTCGACAATGCGACGCAGCTAAAGAAGCATTTGACTATGTGTGTGTGTATATGTGTGTGTATTGTATAGTAGTGCTAACGCTGCGCCTGCGTTTGGCAGAGTGAACGAGCAGCACGAATTAGGACGAATGACAAAGAGCGAAACTTAGCAGGCAGCATATGTTGCTAACAAATGTGCCGCAACATGCTGCGGTTGCTTAAGAAGGATTTCTTCGGTATTTAAATTTAAAATAAAATTTTTAAATATTATAAAATTTCAAGTTTGTCGCTATCTTTAGGCCCACACACGAATTGCCGTTTGGGCCCCAACCACGAGACTCTCCACTTGGCCGTGACTGTTGATCAGATGAGTTAATTAAAGCTCTATTAGCGCCCATTAATTGGGAGCTGGTGCGCTGGCGCTTCAAATATGAAAACCAAATAACAAAATGGCCATAAAAGGCTGCGAAATCAGTTAGTTCAGTTAGGTGGCAGCGTCCGACAGTGGCTGCCAGATGTACGCGCACTGCCGCTGCCTTGACACACTCGCCCAACACCAAAAACGTGTGCCGCATGCGCCGTATGCCAAAACGGCGACCCAACAACAACGGCAACATTGTTGCTAGCCGAAAGGCCCAAACGGGCGCTTGTCATGTAAAGCGCAACAAAACCTTCTGGCGCCCAAAAATGGCAAAAATCTTGCTTGGCATTTTACCTGTGTAGAAAAAATATTATTGTGAGCGTGAGAAACTGCGATGGATATATGTTTCGATATCTTATAAATATCTTACACATACACATGCATAGACACATGTGTATATACATATGTATATAAACATCAATCTATCTTTCTCTAGATACAGTTGGTGCGCAAAGTTCACGTACGCCATAAATGGCAGGTGAGCATCAGCGGGTTGTGGGGCATGTGTAGGGAGGGGTAGGGCGGGGGGTAGCTGTTGCGGTACGAGGGTTGCCATCTCTGTAATGCTTTATCAGCTGCTTTCGCATGGAAAAATGCTTAAAAGAAATGCGTGAAAGCTGCACGTAGCCAAGTCGGATAAATACTATATAAAAATATATATATACATAAATCTGAAATATAAACTATGTATATTCAGATATATTTAAAGGTATTTTTTTTCAGTCTGACTGGCGCCAGCGCGAAATTGTTGTTCTCAACATTTTTATTGATATCAGCACATTGTGGCGCACTCATTGAGTAGATATACCCTGTAAATGTTGCAGCTGACTCAATGGGGTATATTGTGTTGCTATAACTTAAGCTAAATGGATTACATATGTGAACTTACAGAGCTAGGAAATTGTAAGTACTTGCATGCAATCGATAAATATCGATTTGCAGATTTGGATCATAGATAACTGGATATAACTTATATAGTGTAGCTTACGCGATGCTATATATTTTTTTAAATATCGAAACTGTTGTGCAATGCCTTAAGTTTTAGTGTATAAGCCTTTGATTTATAAAAAAATCGATAAATATTGACCCAAGTTAAAAATCGATTAATAGAGTTAATATCGGGCTTTTATGTTATCTGACAGAAATATGAGTAGAAAATTCGATTGCTTGACAGAGTGCTGCCTAAAGGGCATCTGCTAGTCGTGCACTATTATGGTGTAATACTTTTTACTTAAGTTTTCTTTAATTATGATTTTTTTTTTAATTTTTGTATTTATTTTTTGTTCTTTTTCGATGTGGGCCAAAAGCAAAAGAGCTGAATGAACTCATTTACTTGCGCGTATTTGCAGTAACAATTTGGATAAATCAGCTAGCATATGCCTGAATAGTCACAGAGAGCGAGAGAGAGAGAGAGAGAGAGAGAGAGACAGAGAGAGGCTTATGCGAGTCGCTAATAAGCTAAACAAAATGTTGCGTCGAGTGCAATTTGTAATTAACTCGGAGCACAATTATTTATTGTCAAACAGTGCGTTTGTTTACACACACACACACACACCTACACCTATTGCCACACCATATAAATTACAATAAATATTTAATTTAAGTCCTGCTCATTTGGCCAACAAACAGCCATAAAATGTTGACTCAAATGGCTCGAAGCGAACGCCAAACACGAGCTCTGAAGCCGCAAACAATTTTTGAACAGACTTTAAATAAAATTTATATAATATTTGAAATAAAATCTAGAAGTTCTCTTTAATATGCAGCTATATCTATCTTTAGTTTAGTTGAGTTGAGCCCGAAGCTTCAGCTATAAAACTGCGTAAGCCACACCTATATAGGCAAAAGATCTGAGCATATATGAGCAGAGCACGCATAGTGATGAAAGCCAATATACTCAGCTCAAAGCGTGAGAGAGTATAAATATTTATGTAAAACTTAATTATTTATGAAATTGGAGTTTTACAATTAAAGAGAGAGAGAGAGAGAGTGAGAGAGAGACAGAGGGAGGGAGGGAGGTAGATGGAGAGATTAAGAGAGAGAGAGAGTTATAAACAAAGAGAGAGAGAGAGAGAGAGAGAGATGCAAACAAAAGCGCAGCAGCAGCTGCTTTAGGGCATTGTAAATTTTTACAGCGCTCAACTTAAAATATCAAATAAATATATATGCAATATACACATACACATACATACATACACATACATACATATATGAGTATCTATACATATACAAACTTTTACAAGAAAATAAAGACACAAGAGTGTGCACAAACAACAGCAGACACTGTACACATTTAACAGCGCAATGCAATTGGGACTCTTCGCCAAATGTTTTGTGTTCTAGTAGATATGTAAATAGCCAAATATACACACATATATACACAGTTCACATACATATACATGCATACACACCTATATATATGTATATATATTCATACATATTTTGACTATATAGTCGCAAATATTTTTTGGCCCCGGCGCTTCCCTCGAGGGCAGCAAAAAACGCCTGTGTAAAAAGCAATAAATAAAATAAATGCGATGTATATTTCGCATTTGCTTGTTTAATTTAATTTTTAATGTCCGCAAAATATGCATAAAACATTATCAGCCGCTGCGTTACTCTCTTTTTGAGTGTGTGTAGTAATGTCCTGAGTGTGGGGTAAGTGTGCGAAAATAGGGTATATCGGTTGGATCTGTCAAAATGTAGGAAAGGAGGTAGAGAAATGCTGGGCTGACTTTAGACTATGGACCATGGACCTATGCAGCCCTACATAGATATACAGACCTAGACTATAGAGTACGTATAGGTCTGTCAGTCAGCCTTGACTGATGTCAATCAGGTTGTCAGACAGTCGGTCACCGTGTCATATATATATGTTATGATAGTTAATCTCGAGAAGTATGTACAAGAACTGAAGAACCATTTCTTGAAATACGTATACATCAATTTAGATCTGAATAATCGATAAGTTTGTTCTATCAAATCGATAAAAATCAAAATAATTTAAAGTCTATTTGGATGTCAGCCTGTCGGCATTAGCTCTTCAATCTTGAGAAGTCGCAGTGCTGGAGAAACATTTCTTACAATACGTCCATAGCAAGTTATCGATAAGTTTGTTCTATGAAATCGATAAAGATCGACAATTTGTCAGTCTGCCTGTCAGCATGAGCTCATTCAGCTTCATCTTTCATAATATTAGTATACTAGATATCTTTAAATAGTCGATAAGTTTGTTCTATGATATCGATACAAATCTATAAAAATCGATATTGCTTTTCAGTAATTTAAGCATATCTCGTATGTTCCAGAAGCTTGAGTCTCCACATTTGGTATATAGGCTGCGCTTAAGTAATCTTATCCCTAAATCCACCCACAATAGAAATCTATTGTCTATATATCTATATATACGTATAAAGTGCATTTAAATTATGGATAGAATATTTCTCTAATCGAGAGCATATATCAATTGCCTAGGGCACCTCCCAGTCAGTCACTGCTGACCACCACCAATATAACATAGATATAACACATTTTTTGGGAATCCTCATTTTTCCTCTGTCGATTGAAGGCATTTGCATTTGGGGAATGCAAATAGGCGTGCGGCATAGCCAGAGCTCGCATTAAAATCAATTAAATGGCAAATTGAATTTCGGCAAAAAACGGGCGACGGCCATAAAAATTACATGTCCTTCTGCCGGGGGAATTGCAATCAACGCGTCATCAGCGCGAATGTCAATTTAATAACTGGCAAATGGAGGGACAAAGAGAGGGGGCCGAGAGGGGGAGCTGTGGTTGCGCCCCACTGTGCGACACAGTGTGCCCAGCAAGGCAAATTAACACAACAATGTTGGCTCATTAACAGCCGCAGATGCAGATGGAGCGCCAGATGGGGAGACAGTTGGGGAGACGCAGGCGGCGACAGGGGCGAGGCAGCTTCTTTTACAACTCCACAAAAGTTGGGCAAATAATTAAAAAACAATGGGCGAAACGGACGCGGTTTGGCGCTGGCCAGGCCGACAGCGAAATTATGGCGTAATTAAGAGTTCGCCCGGGCCAGCAGCGAGCATTGGGTGGGGGCGTGGCTATAGGCGCTGCCGGCTGTGGCTGTAAATCTGTGTAACCAACACAATGGCCGCGAGAAGCCGTCAACAAGCAGTTGCCAATTCTGAGCGAGTCAAGTGACAGAAGCAAGCATTAAAACAAAGGAAATACTATGGGAAAGTTGGTATACTCTCTCTGGGTAGGAGTCCGTAAAGGATCTTAGACATGATAGGGCATTTCATAGATGATATTTCAGGATGTTATGATGATTTAATGATATGATGATATGATGATATGATGATATGATGATATGATGATATGATGATATGATGATATGATGATATGATGATATGATGATATGATGATATGATGATATGATGATATGATGATATGATGATATGATGATATGATGATATGATGATATGATGATATGATGATATGATGATATGATGATATGATGATATGATGATGATATGATGATATGATGATATGATGATATGATGATATGATGATATGATGATATGATGATATGATGATATAATGATATGATGATATGATGATATGATATTATATGATATTATTCTGAGGGACTTATCTGCTGAGTCAATAGTAAAAGACCTTAATAAACCTATTGTATACAGAAACTTTATCTGTATTGATACACATATATAAAAACTGAAAAACTTCTTCATAACTGTGAATCAATAGATATATTGACAGCTATATCGCATGCCTTTCAGATACCAACACGACTTGCCTTATCAGCAAAGTGACTTAGTGACTCTAACATGTGTCCAATGGGAAATACCAAAAGTATGTGGACTATAAAATATCAATAAACAAAATTTTATAATTCCCAAAAAGTTTCCATCTTCAGCGCAAAGAGCATACGATCGTCGACAGTGCCTTCGGCTAGTTTGTCGACAAGCTTAAATATCCTGACATGCGATTCAATCCAATGCCAGAGCTTTTCCATTTGGGCCCATATGAAAATCCTTTATTATTTATGCACAGTTCGCAGACCCCACGCACAAAAAACAAAGACAACAAAAAGTTGTAATTGACTTTAATAGCATTTCGATTTTTGTGGCAAAAAAATTCAGAAAAATATTGTAATAAATAAAAAGTAAATGCCATAAATAAGTGCAATAAAATCTGTATGTCAGCGGCTGTCAGTGTAATTTTATTAACGTATGCATATCATTATGAGCTCTAGCCACGATTTATTAACGCTTCCCAGATATATATCTATCTATATATGAAAAACATATTCAATTCAGCTGCAGCTTTTCTGATTTCACATTTTTTTTTTGCAGAATGCTCTGATTTATTTTTGATTCCTTTAATCTATAAAAATTGTCAACTTTCATTTGCAGATTTTAAATAATTCGAATAAATTTATATTTGCCGTGGAAAAGTTTTAAAATATGTTGAAAATTTATGAAAGCTTTCAAATTAATTTGACTAAAATCTTAGTAAAACAAACTCTTAAAATGATTGTAATATAAAGTAAAAAATAAATTTAAAATTATGGCAAAAATAAAATAAGAAATATAAATATAAATTTTAAGTTTTTTGCATCTCTGATGAAAAATAATAAAAAATTATAAAATAGTATTGCATTTTTCAAAATTAATAAAAATTTGTTTTCGTACACATAAAAAATAAATATAATAAAAAAATATAACAAAAATAAAATAAAAAAATTTAAATATTTATTTTAACTTTTGTCAAAAAGTTTTAGTACAAAAAAAAAAAAAAACTAATTGCAAGATTTTAAAAATATATATTAAATATTTTCAAAAATTTTAAAACATTATAAAAACTTATATAAATATGCTCTGAATTCGGAAATAAATTTGTTTTTGCAATGCAAAGCGAAAAACGAAACCAAACCAAAACCAAAAACACAAATGCGAAAATTTGAAACAAAGGCAAAAACAAAAGTTAAAGCGTTACCGCATTGAACTTCCGTTGTTTAAAGCCAAAAGCCAAGGTTGCATTTTGGCCAGCATTGAAACGTGTTTGTTGTTGCCTTTTGTTTTGGCACAAAACCAAAATTGAGGCTGTCGACGGCTGTCTAACCAAATGGCTGCGTGCAGCTTGTAAATGTGAAAGTGAACAACAAAAAAATATAAAAACAAAGATGTAGCCTATACAGACAGAGATACAGTTGCGGATACAGCTACGGCTACATTTAGGTACAGCTACAGTCCCATGTATATGGGCAGATGGGCGCGTCTAAGCCGCGTAACGCACTGAACTGTGAAATTAAACAACGTCAACGAGAGCAAAAACCGAAAAAAAATGCCAAACAAATTTTTGCTTCTCTTTATATTTGTGACCAAAACGCGAAAGCGAGGAAAAAGACGAGAGAAAAGGTCTTAAGCCGCGGCCCAGGTGACGTATACGCAATCATTATCAAGTGAGGACTACCTTGACCCCTTGCCAGCTGCAAGAGAGTGCGAAATTGATGAATTGCCTGGTTGAGGGAGTGAGCAACGAGTGATTGAGTGAGTGAATGCATTTCTCTTGCTGTTGGGTGGGTGCTAAACGGGGGCAGCCGAGCAATTGAGCGAAACGTGAATCAGCGCGACCTTCAGTCGTGAGCGGCGAAGCGCTTGAGCGGGTTAACTGTCTGCTTTGACAGACAGCCAGCAGCCAACAGCAGTCGCAGGCAACGGCAATGTTGCCGCCGCTTGTGGCACACGCTCCGCGCTGGAGTGTCTCGCTGCATTGTTGGCGCAACTGTTGTTGGCTGCCTCTGACTGCACTTCTTTTGATTCCTCCTTCCCCACTGCCCCAGCGCAACAACTTGTTGCACTTAATTATGTGGCTGTCGGCAGCCAATTAGCCAAGCCAACTTTGCTTAGCGATCCTTTTGCCCCCGGCGCATATTTACCCAGCAATGTGTAACAAGGCTGCCTGCGACAGTGGCTCGACTCAAAGACATCTTAGGCAAGTTTATAGGAAATTTAAGAATTTGATTAAATTTTAATAAAATACCATAAATTTGTTTATATGAATAAGCTAAATATGAATAAAAATGAAATTAAATTTTGTAAGTTGTCAAAAATATTTACAAGCAAAATTGTTTAAAATTAAAGAAAAAATAATAAAGAATAAAATATTTTAAAAAAAATGTTAACAATATATTTTATCTCTATTTCTAGGGTAAGCAATAAAAAATAAAAAATGATAAACAAAATTTAAAATTTACGAACAATAAAATATAAAAAAATAAATAAATGAAAAATTTACATAACAAAAAAAAAATGATTTTTGATTATATAAAAAATAAAATATTAAAATAAATACATATAAAATAAATAAAATGAAAAAAAAAAGATTTATAAAAAATAAAATATATATAGATGTATATATAAATAAAATTATGCATATTACAAAAGAAAAATTTAAGTAAAATATTTTTTTCGATTATATATAAAGTAAAATATTTATATAATACATAAAACATGTATTTTTTTTTTTAAATTTAATGACAAAATAAATATTTATAAAAAAATAAGAAGTAAACAATACGTTATTAACAATTATAAGGCAGTCGGGTAAGCCCGATTGTGTGCACAATCGTAATGGAGCGCTTTACAGGGTATATGCGAGTGCTATACTCTATCAAGCTAAGCTAACTTGAATAAGTTTCTTTAGCTGCTGACATTGTTGTTGCTGTTGCTGTTGCTGTTGCTGCTTTCTGTTGTTGCTCTGTTTATTTTTTGTTGCATCTTTTGCACCCAGGTCGTCGCTGCTGCTGTTATCTGTTGTTGCACTTTATGAATGATGAGGCGCTGGAACACGTGCCAACAAGACCCAGAGCAACAACACACTTTAGATACAAGAGTTCATTCAGTTACGGCCACAATTTACAGCTAAATTATTGTTGGCTTAAATTGCTGACAACAATGGGCAGCGGCAAATGGCTCACTCGGCGCGCACGAGCTGATAAATATCTAATTGGCTGGCTAAATGAGCCGAAATTCGTTTTACCAGGGCTGAGAGCAAAGCTCAGCCCTAATTAGTCGCTGGAGTTGTTCAATTAAGCGCAGTTGAAATTAATTATTTGCTAACTGCCGCCAGCTAGCGGAGGCTTAATTACACACTTGCTAATAAAATCCTTAGCATAAATAATAACCATATGGAAGTTGTGGTAGTTGCAGAACGTAGCCCAACACGATGCAGTTTAAAGTTCTATTTGGAATTAGAAAGGAACTGTTAGGGTAGCTAAGAGATATTACAGAATACTGTTTTAAAGAATTGAGTTTGTGTTCCATTATATATTATATATAATTGATATATTATATAACTCATTCCTTATATACATAGAAGTGCAGCTAGTCAGCTAAGATATGTTGAAGTACAAGCTGCTTATACAGAGTTCAGTGTATCTACTAGTCGAGCACTGCTCACTGCACTGCACTGCACTCTAACTTGTCATTTATGCCCTCTCTCACCTTTCTATCAACTTTAAGCACATTCCGTTCTGCAATATCTCTGCACATAAAGAAGTAAAAGCTCCTTTTACAGAGTGCAGTGTATCTGCTAGTCGAGCACTGCCCACTGCACTGCACTCAACTTGTCGTTTATGCCCGCTCCCACATTCCGTTCGCCAATATCTCTGCACATTCCCGTGTTATCAGCTTTAGACACTCCGCTTCCCTTTAGCAGATATATCACTTTGGACTGAGCGATGATTGCCACATCATGTGGCTGACCATTTGTGGCGGGCGATGCACAAACTGAACGCAAGCGCAACGCTTAGCCAATTACTCGGGAATTAACTGCATACTGAAAAACCGTTAAGTGGCTGCACGGCACAAAAAAGCAGTGCGAAAGACGTGTGGAAGGAAGGCCAAAAAAAGCAGCAGCAGAAAAAGAACAAGGTAGTCGGGTAGGGGCAGGGCAGCCGGACGGGTGTTCCCGGCAGCAGATGTTGGAGCGTGGCAATGTGAAATATGCAACGTTGATGCGCGCGCTGATTGCAGCCAAACTGTTATTGTTGTTGTCGGTGCTTGCCACTGATTGAATGAGTGCGCCACATTAGCAGCAGACGAGCAGGTGAGCAGCGGCTGTAGCCGTACCGAAGGGACGAAGGTACTGCAAAACGGCTGCTCACTAATAATCATAATCATGATCATAATGAACGCAAAGTACTCGCATAACAGTAGACATGTGGAGTGGGCTGGAGTGGGGCATGCACGACTAGCCGATGCGCTGTAGCTGACAAGCAGAGAACTTTTCTTGGGTTTGCTACTGTCTTGAAGTGAAATGGGCAGAGAATAGAGCGCAGAGAATAGAGCGCAGAGTTAAGGTATTGAATTCATTTCGGTATAGTAGCAGCTAAAAATACCCTGTAAAGACAGACTGCAACTGCTGAAGAACCTCCACAGACTAATGCAGCTGCTGCCTTAACTAACTAGCCCCTAAGGTGGACTTATAAACATGCCACCCCTTGGCCAGCTGCCCTGTGCCTACAGGGTATGCAGCGAAGCTCACATGAGCAGCAAACATCGGCGGGCAGCCAAGTGCAGCCAAGCCAAGAGTCATGAAAAACCCACAAGCCAACTCTCGCTCTTCCTCTCCTCCTCCCGCTGCCTCAGACTAGCCCTCTCTGTCTACCTTTCCTGCTGCTGTACTTATTGGCTTGCTGGCTGATTCTTTGCACGCGCCGAGGCTCATTTTATTGATGGATTTGGCAAGTGCCTGCAAGCTGCAAAAAAACAAGGAGGGAGAGAGGGGGAGGGAAAAGGGGGAGAGAGTGGCTCTGCCCTCGCCACTAGCTAACCCTTAGCCTGGCTGCTGCCAGCCAGTGTGGCTGCCACACCGATTCTGTTGCATGTGCATTTCGTTTCGTTTCTTTTCTTTCAGTTTTATTTTCTGTTTTGTTTTGCTTCAGTTTTTTTGCTAAGCTCTGGGCCAGTCGTCGCCGTTGTTGTTGTTGTTGCAATTGCAACTGCAACCGCTTTTGACCCACGAAGCGTGTCGTGGCGCCAGCGATTATGTTTGTTTATAATATGCTTGCTTTGGTTTTAGCCCATTGTTGCTTTTTGCCGCAGCCGCGAATCGCGGCTATACTGTATTCATATATGTTTACATATATATATATATATATATATAAATATATATATATATATTATATATTTTTATTATTTTGAGCTGGTGGCACGCTGCAGCGATTTCAGCGCCGCGCATTACTTCAGCACCGTTAAAAACATATTTACAAGCCACGTTAGTTCTTAAAGTGTGGCCTTAATTTGATTTGTTTAGATTCACTTCGCTGCGCTTCCTAAATATTCGAGTAAATCATGATTGTGCTCTTATGGAGTTAGCTTCAAGTGGCTGAGGGTTTTATGCTTCGCATTTATTGTTTATTTATTTAGATAATTTTTTATATTTAATATGGCTTTATGGGTTGTAATAGTATGTGGCTAGTTTATATGGCTTGAGAGGCTTAGTCTTACATCTGTGCAGACTCAGACTCAGACTCAGACTCAGACTCAGACTCAGACTCAGACTCAGACTCAGACTCAGACTCAGACTCACACTCAGACTCAGACTCAGACTCAGTCTCAGACTCAGAGTCAGACTCACACTTAGACTCAGACTCAGACTCAGACTCAGACTCAGACTCAGACTCAGACTCAGACTCAGACTCAGACTCAGACTCAGACTCAGACTCAGACTCAGACTCAGACTCAGACTCAGACTCAGACTCAGACTCAGACTCAGACTCAGACTCAGACTAAGACTCACACTCAGACTCACACTCAGACTCAGACTCAGACTCAGACTCAGACTCAGACTCAGACTCAGACTCAGACTCAGACTCAGACTCAGACTCAGAGTCAGACTCAGACTCAGACTCAGACTCAGACTCAGAGTCAGACTCACACTCAGACTCAGACTCAGACTCAGACTCACACTCAGACTCAGACTCAGACTCAGACTCAGACTCAGACTCAGACTCAGACTCAGACTCAGACTCAGACTCAGACTCAGACTCAGACTCAGACTCAGACTCAGACTCAGACTCAGACTAAGACTCACACTCAGACTCACACTCAGACTCACACTCACACTCACACTCACACTCACACTCACACTGACACTCACACTCACACTCACACTCACACTCACACTCACACTCACACTCACACTTTGAGTGCTTAAGAAACTAGATAGATAATCTAGCTACGTGTCTTTTACAGCACGGATCAAGAGTAAGAATCAGAGTGGTGAGGAGGCTGAGAAGGCAGTTTGTTGAAGTTGGTATAGTAATAATATTGGGAATTGCAGATATATTATTATATAAATTTATGTGAATAAATGAAAATGAATTTGAAGGGTAGTAAATGCTTGAAAGACATGACTTAAGAGCTGCAGTTAAGCTCGCGTGTTTATAAGGCTACAGAAGGTTCAAGGATATCGAAAGACTGAGACCAACTCAGAGCCAGCTCACCTTGAAGTGAGTCTACGACTTAACTCAGCTTAAGACTCAATCTTAAGCTTGGCAGGATAGAAATGGATCAAATATATATATTTGTATATCATACGTATAAGACTTTTACAGTCGTATAGTTCATGTTAACCTCTTTATAGTTCAGTTTAGAGCTGTCTCTCTTTAACGCCTTAGCTATAATTTGGAGTTTTCTTAGACTCGCCTCGAATTGTAATCAATTTCGGCACACATATGACCAAAATGGCGGCCAATGATTTTTAGTTGTTTTTTTTTGGTTTTTTTTTTGGCCACGTTGCACATTTCGGTTGGCCGAAAGTTAAAAGTCAAATGTGAGCTTGAATTACCAAGAGTCGCAGCAGCAGCAGCAGCATTGAGAAGACAAAATGCGAATTCTTGGGGATTTATGAGCGGGCATGCAAAAAAGAAGAAACCGGCTTAGGCAAGGGTCTGGGCCATAGCCAGAGCCAGAGGTGAGGCGGCGAGCCGAGTGCTGGCTGCGTCTCAAGCTTTTGGGGCCTAGGGCGACGTCTAACCAAATACGAGTCAGGCGGCAAGTCAAGTGGCATGCAATACTATTTTTTTTTTGTTTTTTCTCTTTTTTGGCTAGCAAAGCTAAATGCAGCTTATACCCAAGCACAGGCACACACACACACACACACACACATATATATATATATATATATATATATATTTTATTTTGGCCAAATATGGCGATCGCATGCTGCGGCCATGTGGCAGGCAAACGGCACAGATACTTTACGGACTTCGACTTGGACTTTTGGACTCAGGTTGGAGACGCAGTTAAATGCTGCCAGTTTTGGCCAATTTTTGCACTTGCGCAAAAGGTCTTAAGACAGGTTACGCGCCTGCGGCGATTTAACCGTTTTCATGCAACAAACACCAGCAACAGCAACAACTGTTCGTGCCGCCTGGCTTTATTGGCCTCGCTGCGGTCACGCCAACGCCGAACAATTTTGGGCAAAAAGGGTCAGACGGAAGCGGCGCACATTTGGCCAGCCATTAGAAAGCAATCCGTCAGTGCGGTTAGTTTTAGGCCAACAAGAGTCGCCGCTGTCGCTGTCGTTGCCGTCGCGCACTGGGCCCTCGTCCACACCCACACGCTCGGACTGACATGCCACTGCAACCGGTTGACTTGACTCCGCTTGGCGTGGCTTGGCTTCACTTGGGTCCGGCAGCCCGCATACAAAAAAAAGTTCTCCTTGACTTTATTACGAATCACGAGCCGAAGCCAAAGCCAAAGACAGAACAATGCCAAAAAGGAGCTGCCGCCTGACCCAAAAGCACGCCAACGCAACTCGACACCAAAGCAAAGAAAACAAATCATGTTGCGCGGCGCTAGGCTAGACTGAAATGGACTGACTAGCAGATACCCTGTAAACAGTTGAGCATGCACTGATGCATATATGTATGTGTGTCAACAGTAATATATGTATTGAGAAATATATATACACAGCATGTGTTATATAGGTACATTTCGCGCCTTTCTCTGCGATTCTCACATCTGCTAAATTGACCTTAACTGCAGTTCAATGCTATTTAAATCGATGTTAGTTAGGCTCAACTGTTTGTCAGGGCCAGACTTATTTAGTTTAAATATTATAATCGATATCGGTAACGATATTTATCGATCTAAGGCATTAATGAAGATTGCCAATGTAGAGCAATTTCTTCTTCTAAAACACTTCACTCATACGCTGCGTGATCAAACCTTTGTCAATTTTGATTTAGTTAGCTCTAACATTGTAATCGATATTGGTAAAGATATTTATCGATATAAAGAAAACATGAGAATGCAGAATGTAGAGCCTTTTCTTCTTCTAAAAAGCTTCACTCATACGCTGAATGATCTGAAAGTCTCTCAATGGTGTCTCAAATGCCTATGTAACTAACACATATCGATATTTATCGACTTATAGTATTTGTAATATGTACCCCTTTTGCAACACTCCCTCTCCCACATTTGCACTGCATCCAGGGTATTCGGAAAAGGTTTTTGCGCCACGCAGCAGACGCTACGTTTATGACTAATGCTTGGCATTTGGCTTATATATTTGGTGGCTTTTGGCCAGTCGCATTTGCAACAGCAAGTTGCACAGATAACGCGATCATTTTTGGCAACGTGGGCAGCTAACGGCCATTAGAGCTGCCAGCGGCCAAGCAGGTGACAGCGAGGCGCAAACATGCCTAAAAGTAGCTGACAGATGCGCGCTGTACGGCCCACATGCTGCACGTAGATACATTTGTATCTGAACATGTGCGCGCAGATACATTTGTATCTAGGCACAAGCGTGTTGGCTTTGTTTCTTCTGCCATTTCGTATTTCGGCTGCTGACATCATGCAACTCCACAGATTTGCATGGCTCGCGGACTTCAGCTCGCTTTTCCGCTCTTTTCTTGCTTAATTAATTTGTAGCCAAGACGTTTAATGGCTTTATTAGCAGCCGAATGGCTGCCCACGCGACGCGCTTTAACTGGCATTTGAAGAGGCAGCTGCAGAAGTGCATCTCAAATATTACGTATACGCAATGTTGCAGCGCCCGAAACGTGGCCCAGAGACACGCGCATTATTTGCAGCTTAAACGAAATTTTATCTGCGCGCATTAAACTTGATGGCATACAAAATTACAGCTATTATTTGGCCAGCAATTATAGCGCCGGGGCGTCCACTTTATTATGCATTTTTATGACAATTTTGCGCTTTTACTTTTTTCAAGCCGACAATCCCGACTCAGACACACACACTCTCGCCGTGCTCCTCCACGCTAAATGTTTTGTTTCTCTGTTTCTGCTGCTGTTGGCCTTCAGGCGTGCTGCGCTTGTGGCATTTTTTGTGGCTTTATTTGCCACTTGTTGTTGCTGCCGCTTTTTGGTTTTTTAAGCCCTTCATTGTTGCGGTCACTGTTTGGGCAAGAAGCGGCAAAGCGGAATGTTATAAAAATAAACCCCAAGAACAAATCCCGCTTAAATTCTGATACTGTGAAATTTATATGGTGTATTCCGCGTTTTCACTTGTGGAAAATATTCAATGTATGTGGCGGGAAATGCGGAATGAGTAAAGGATTGTGCGATTGCATTAAATTTGTAGTAATTCACTTGATATCACAGTCTTAGCTGTGTGGGAGCAGTTTAAGCCAAGCTAGGTTTATTCAATAATTAATTTCTACAATTGTCAGCAAGTTTAACCAAATGTTAAGAATTGACAACAGGTTTTCAATGCACATGTTTTCATGTTGCAATTTAAACCAAGAACTGCGAGTGCAAAAAATTAAAAATTTTTAAAAATATCTGTCTAATATTTAACTGAACGTTAAAGTGCCTATTAAATACTTGACAGCAGCTTGACTTTATTCATAGTTTTTGTTTAACTTGAAACAAAAAATTCTAAATTATATACAATATTAACAGGCAGTTAAAAATTTGATAACCAGTCTTCAAATGCCAATATCTTATATTTAATATCTGCAAATCTTTCTAATTAAGCCAGTTAATATTTAACATCAGCTCTTCCAGTACCATCAAGTGCACTCCTCATTTTAAAAGTTGTCGCCCAAACCAGAAATTTTTAATATGGCAATTGTGGTCAAATATTTAACAGGCACTCGCTTGGCAAACAAAGAGTAAAATTAATTTTTAAAATTTAGCAAACCTCAAACCTCAGCACCTGGAAGATTCTCAGGCAATCGAAGAAATACTTATTGATATTTGTCATAAAAGTATTTTATTTTACCTGACTTTCGTAGAGTACTTAAATATATATGCAGATCAGTTCAACTAAGTGAGATGCTTCACACTTCAAAGGGACTTACCTAAAAATAGAGAAAAATATTTATTAGTTCAATGTGACAATAAGTTGACTTCAGAAACAACTAAAGATCTATTAACTGAAATATAATATGATTATGTTCAAATCATAGAAATAATATTCATAATGAACTAATGTGTTCGATGCATATCTGTGTACAGTCACGCTAAATGTATATGTAGATGCTTAATTATAATAGTTTTATTTTTATTTTTATTTTTAGTTAATAGTTTTTATCAATGCACACTTACATTAGCTCTAAGGATTATGTTTTATTTAGTTATGTTTTTAGTTTGTTCAGCTACTTACAGCTAAGCTACATGGCTAGTCATCTATTTGTATAGCTATTGGTATATTTGATATTTGCTCGACAGTCACGAGTTCATCAACTACTTAGGACTACTGTACCAGGTGCGACGACCGCGCCTAAGTTTATCAGTTGCGTGTCAAAGCTGTGCAAATTACAAAGTGTCTGGCAGTTCTATTTGCCAGTTCGAACAGCAGCCTCTCGCATCCATAACTGGCAGCAACATGCAACTATTTTTTGTATATTTTATATATTATATTATATTTAGCATAAATCAAGTGATTTCATGGGGTTAAGCAGCTGCAAACGGTAAGTATCTTCAGGCTGTTCGCATGGATGTCCAATAAATCTTTGTCCGATTGGTAAAGCTGTTTTGCAATCGGCCTGAAATTTTTTTGGAATCAGCTATGCCTTCAATAAGTTTTGGATATATAAATGTATCTAAGAGATTGTTTTATTAAAGATAAATTCGGGTGCCTGTAGTGGAAGATTGGAATTATAAGGCTAACGCTTTGAGTCAGAATACTCTAAGCAGGGCAAGCCATATAGTCACATAGTTCACTCCTCTATTCCCATTCTTAAAGTCTCCCTATCAGGGCCACGCACTCATTCGGCATATTCAATGTGTGAGCGACGCCTTTTGTTTCTGATTGACATTCCCAGCTAGCCAAGTCGATACTGATAATTACACAGTCAATGCCAAGTGATGGACACCTTAGCAGCTGCTCCCAGTCCCATTGGTATGCCTAAATCCTATAAAAGCTAAGCACAGTTCGGTTTGCCCTCAGTGGCATTCACAATGACCAGAATATTCAGACTAATTCATCCGGCTCCGCTTGTGGTGCGCATACGCTCCAGAGAGTGTTGCACCTATTTGTTTCGAACTCTGAAGATCATAGGCTGGATACCGCCAGAGCGGGGTATCGCACGTTACTTATACTTGGCCTGGAGCTTCTGGGCTTTCTACTTTCCATTGGTTTATGCACCGCTCGGTATGACTCTAAGTCTAATTCTGAATTTGAAAAGCTTCAGTCCAGGAGAATTTCTGAGTTTATTTCCACTAACTTTCAATATAATCGGATCGTCCATAAGGATTATTATTGTGTACAGAAATCTGGCACGTGTGCACGAGACCATATCGATACTGGATGATCTGGATGAGCGATTGCAAAGCGACAGCGATCGTCTTAAGATCCACAAAGCAGTAGCAAGCGCGAATTACATATTTCTTGTGTATGCTGAAGTTTATCTATTATATTCGATATCAGTCGTCGTGGTTGGAATGGTGAGTGGACACCCGCCCTGGCAGTTCTACAATCCATTCTTCGATTGGCGCACTGATCTCGGAAGTTTTTTTCTGCAAACGATCGGTGAATGTTTTGTGTTCCTATTAACAGCGACGATTGTCTTAATTACTGACACATATACACTCGTGCTCATCATCAACTTTCGAGGTCATGTCGATGTTCTAAAGGATCATATTCGCCAGCTGCGCAGCGATCCTCAACAAACAGAGGCCGAGAACTACAAGGAGCTGGTCTACAACATAATTTATCATAAATTAATACTGCAGTAAGTCCACTTGATCAATCATCCCATTTATTATTGTCAACTCCTCATCTCAGATGCTGCAACGTAATGCGTCCTGTCATGTCGCACACTATTTTCATACAGTTTCTGTTGATCGGCATGGTTTTGGGTCTGACTATGATCAACGTATTATATTTCGCTGGACTTTTTCGTGCGATTTCCGCGATCTTATTTGCCATGGCTGTCCTGTTGGAGACCTTTCCCTTTTGCTATCTGTGCGATCTGTTGGCCAAAGACTGTGAGGAACTATCGAACGTTTTAGGTCACTCGAATTGGCTTGAAGCTGACCCCAAATACAAATCCACTCTCAAGTTTTTCATGCACAACCTGCAACAGCCGATTATCTTTAAAGCTGGCGGGGTTTTTGGCATATCATTGAACAGCAATATTCAGGTGGGTAGATAATTACAGTTTAATATGAAAACAAATTTGCGTTAATATTGAGTTCTTCAGGTGGCCAAGTTTGCGTTCAGCATTATGGCTATAGCGCAGCAAATGAATTTAGCCGATCGATTTAAATAAGTATTGGAAAAATCTTTTGAATGATGACAATGACAATGACAATGACAATGGCAATGACAATGACAATGACAGTGATAATGATAATTATAATGATAATGATAATAATAATAACAATGATAATAATAATAACAATGACAATGATAATGATAATGACAATGACAATGACAATGACGATGACAATATCGATGACAATGACAATGATAATGATAATGATAATGATAATGATAATGATAACGATAATGATAATGATAATGATAATGATAATGATAATGATAATGATATTGATAATAATAATGACAATGACAATGACAATGACAAAGAGAATGAAATTGATAAAAATAGTGACAAACAGAATGAAATTGATAATGACAATGACAATGATGATGACAATGACTATGACAATGATGATGAATATCTCACTCTTAAAGCTTCGACTTAAATGATTTTAGACTTCATGAAAGGGGATCAGAGCACTGGGCCATCACAATGAGCCAACCAAGATTCATGTATGTAAGTCGAGGCCATATTTATATGAGAGCCAAACATTTGTTAATTTTATGTAAAAAACATTTATTTATAAACAAATTTGAATGGCTTAAAGATATCTACAGTTTGCTTTGGCTACTAATTAAGAGCGTTGAATAACTGTGAAGAGACCAACAAAAATAAAAATCCCCCTATTTAAGGTCATCATTTCAATATATATATATATATATATATATATATATGTATATGGGTGTCAGCATATTCAAATAAACGTGACGTCACAAATTGCCGTGCGAAATTCCACAAACTGTGAAAACAATTGCAGCAAACAAGCAACACAAACACACTAGGTGCCAAAAGTCAACTGCCAAAGGAGCTGCTGCTGCGGTAGGTGTGTGTGTGTGTTTCTGTGTGTTTGCTGTGTAAGTGCCTGTGACAGCAGCAGCACTTGGCTGGCTCGCTCGCTGGCTGGTTGGCTGGGTGTTTGCTTGCAACTGCCCCACGTTCCAATATTGACTCTTGAATGTTACGGTAGCGCGGATTTGTGGCAAGCAAGCACTTTAGCTGAGCATATATATGTATACTAGCCTATCTCTGTGTGTGTGTGCAACGAACTGTGGCTAAGCAGCTTGCTTGGCTAATTAATTAATAGCCAAAGCTGAAAAACTTTATTGTTTAGCGCATCAATCAGCGAGCATGAAGGAGAGAGACACAAAGCAAACAAAACCTGTCTTGGCAAATTATTAAAAGGAAATAGTTGACATTCCTGTGTAAATATGCAATTGCAACGGTAACTGCAACTGCAACTGCAGCAGCGGCAGCAGCAGCAGTAGCTGCAACCTGAATTGCAGCCAAGTTGTCGATGCTGGCTGATTGCCCCTATAAGGAGCACAGAACCCGTGCTTCGGGCTAAGCTAACTCTATTACAAGCAACGAGAACAAACAGCAAGCTTCGATGGATATATATACAAGTATATATATATAGATATATATATATCTGTGTATAGTAGGACAAACAATTTCCGCTGTTGGCTGCTCCTGGGCATTGCCAAATGGCAGTAGTTATAAAAAATGCACAGCCTTTTTTTTACGACTCAGCAGTTATCATTATTATACCCTGAGCCCATTGAAAATGGGAAATCAGGGTATAATGTTTTTGTGAAAATGTATGTAACAGGCAGAAGGAGACGTCGCAGACCATACAAAGTATATATATTCTTGATCAGCTCGATGAGCTGAGTTGATATAGCCCTGTCCGTCTGTCCGTCCGTCCGTCCGTCCGTCCGTCCGTCCGTCCGTCCGTCCGTCCGTCCGTCCGTCCGTCCGTCCGTCCGTCCGTCCGTCTGTGTGAACGCAGCGATCTCGTAAACCACAGAAGCTAGAGAGCTGAAATTTGACATGTATACTCCTGAATACCATACGCTATACGAGTTTTTTTCAAAAATTCGATAACTCTTCCCGTTCTCTTTTTATCGATAAATTTCGATAACTTTTCGTCTCATTTACGTACCGTAGGAGCTAGAGACATGAAATTTACTGTGTAGATGCCTGTTGTCAATGCAGACATTTTGTAATTTTTTGATTTTGGATGCCACGCCCCCTTCGCCTTAAATTTGCAAAAATCGCATTTCAAATACTAGAGACTTGTGCTTTGGTACATACACACATATGAATAACATAATCATGCCCTGAAAGTTTGAATCAAAAAGCCCTGCTAGAAAAAAAGTTATTAAACATTTAATTTCCACAACATAAGCCTCTTGCAGCCCAAGCGCAGTCGCTACGCCAACTGCGCAGTTGGCAGAGCGTGTGCTTGAGCGTGCGTCTGTGTGTGTGTATGCGTTGCTTGCAACATATGTATGTATATGTAAACTAAGCATAGAATATTTAAAGTATCGGCACTTCGCAGGGCTCAGGGTATCTCCTAGTCGAGTCGTCTCGACTAGAGCATTCTTACTTGTTTTATTCTATTTTTTGTTATGTTTGTGGGCCGCGTTGTTGTTGTTGGCCAAGACAAGTCGGTCGGTCGTGTTTGTTGGCCAAATAAATTCTATAAGTAATAAGCCAAGAGATGCAACGGACTGCACTTGCCCCAACTGGCCGACGTCGTGAACAGTTAGACGCTGCTTGGCGCTCAACTGGTTTGTGGCAAGTGCGGCGGCTTCCTGCTCTCTGCCGCAGCTATGGTACCTTTTAGCCAGCCAGCCAGCCAGCCAGCCAGCCAGCGAATTCTTGGCCAAAAGGGTATTTCGTGCGATACGAACAACAACAACAAACAGCAAAAACCTGGGCTATGTTTTTTCCGCTCAATGCGCCGAGTCTGAGAGCCAGTTCGTGCAGCTTGCTGCAAGTTGTTTGGTTGCAGCTAGATAAAAATGCAGTTAATAAAACTGTAAAAACTGGACGCATGCGCAACACAGCACAGCACACACTCACACACACACACATATAGCCGATCGTTGGCCTGGGCAAGTGCAACAACAACTGCAACTGGAACTGCAACTGCAACTGTGGCACATTGCAAGCTTTTGCGCCTTTTGCAACGCCATTTAATTGCCTGTTTGCATTTCACATGAGGCGCAATCCACCGCACTGGGGCGTGGCCCGCTGAGCTTTCCATAACTGGGCAGATGGGCAGGGGGGCGTGGCCAGACATGAATCGTTCGTTGCTTCGACTCTATGAAGATTTCGTGTCAGCCTAATCTGATTAAGCCATATGCTTAATTGAATTCCGATTTTCAAATGTGAAACGGTACGAAAAACGGATTTTAATATTCACTATGAAGTGAAGTGGAGTTTGAAGAAAGGCTAAGAAAGAAAAGAAACGTAACTGTTTTGGATGCACTCAGAGGATATAAGGAGCCTGCCGGCTTCGTTTTCAATCAAATTTATAACTAGAAAATCGGCAAAGGCTGAGGGAAAAAGTCAGAATCTTATATTATTGATAAAAATAAAATATATAAAATATAAAAATATATTATATAAAATGATGAATTTCTCAATTATGAGTTCTTAAAAAAAACCTCTCCTTGCTCTATAAAATATGTATAAATTCTTTATAGAAATTGAATTATATTAATTATTATTCATTTGTATTTATATTTATTTTATTTTTATTTATTATTTATTTTTTGTATTTTTTTTTTAAGTTTTTATTTATTATTATTTATTTTTTTTTACTATTTTTATTTTTTCTAACATGTTAAATTTTCATATATAATAAAAATTTATTTTTCCTACATATTTCTTAGAAATTTTTCACACACATAAATAATTTCGCAATTGAAACCATTAAAACAAAAACAAATTTTCGCTATGAACCGTAAGCGCGAACCGGGCGTAGAACTGACCTTCGTTCATTAACGACTGCCGAGCGCATAACAAGACATAAACCTCAAAAAATGCCGCCATATTTGGCTAAGAAGTAAGAAAACCAGTTAGCTGCAGCAGCAGCAGCTGCGACTAACTAGCTAACTAACTAACTAGTGGTAGTAAAATTAGCTTTAGAATTTGTGTATTGCTTTATTTTTTGGTTTTCTGCTGGATTTTTAATGCGCAAACAACGGCAATAAAACTTACATTTAAACAGGGGAGTGAACGACTGGAAGATATCCTGGAATGGAGTTATAATGCCAGGGAGTCCAGGGTGATTTTTATTTGTGCATAGATTGATATTGCTTGAATAACTCAAGATTGATATCGATTTAAATCGAAAATGGAAAAGTTATCGATAACTTTATATAGGAATTGTTTATATAAAAGAGTTAGCTGTTAACTTTCAGTCTTCAGGCCTTCTAGATTATGGATAGACAGAGCTCTGACAGATAGACACTCGGCTATTCATTCTACTTCTAGGTCCTCAGCCTTACCTACAGCACACTCTATCCCCAGCCCACTATACCCCTTTGGCCACTCTACTGTGGATGCAGGGTATCTGCCAAAAAAAAGAGGTGAAAACCAAATAAAAGACGATTCCAAAAAACATGCTGAATTAATTTCGCATTAGAACACGCGCATGCAACGCGGCCGAAACGCAGCCAAATGGCAATCCGGTAACCGAGCCGCGACTTCTAGTTTTCGGACTTAGTCAAGCTGCATATATATGCTATATAAAACAAAACTTGTTTGCCAGATAAAAATAAAACAACTGTAAAAGATTTTTGCCAAATTACAAACTATTTTAAATATGTTTGCAAAATATCTTGATGGAGCTTCAATGCTGAACAGCGCTTTGGGGCGAGTTGCCAGCAAATGATAGCCAATTTGTCCATGTTATTGAGTAGCAACTGTACCCTGATCATAGTATATTGATGAGCTTAGAAATGCTGCTAAAATAAAAACATATTAAACTTCATATATGCCATCCCAATATTTTCTGCTCTATTGAGTGTCTACTGTACTGCTTTGGCTGCCAATTCTTTGCCCAGCTGCAGACGCCCCACACATGCCCAGCTCAAAAGTCGTAAAACTCTTTTGGCCCAAAACGAAAAGTGTTAACAAAAAATTTGCTTGGCTGCAAATGGGAAACTAAGCGGCGCATTACAGCACTTTAGCGTCGTGCTGCCGCTGCCGTTGCTGTAAATTATTATTGTTTATTGTTGTTGTTATTGTTTTTTTTTTTTAGTTTTAGTTTTATTTTCATTTTTATTTAGTTTTCTGCTTGGATTTTGTGCTAACGTAGCTGGCGCTTGCGTAGACCTTCGCCGGGGGCTGTCTTCCCGGCGCCGTTGGCGCCAGCGGCTGCCACATTGTAAGCCAACTGACTCCACTCTGCAGCTCCGCCCCGTACCGCCCCGCCCGCCCCGTGCGCTGCCTTCGCCCTGCGGCAGCTGCGTCAACAAAAGCTGAAGTTTGGGTTTTTTGTTTGCTTCACTTTTTTTACGTTGCGGCGTTTTGTTTAAATAAATCAGCAGAAATTCAATTTTTTTAGTTAATTTCAGTTACTTTTCAGCTTTTTATGTGTTTTGGGCCACGTTTGTTGGCGCTTGTAAGCGATTTTGGCTGTGGCACTAAAAAGAATTATTTACATTACGTGCGAAGAGTGGAAAATTAAAATAAAAAGAAAAAAAATTATTACTTTTCATTTGTTTTTTCTTCAATTGTTCTAATTAAGATTTATGGAAAGTTTTATTCAGCATTTTTTTATTTTTATGGTCAATCAGATTGTAAAAAAATATATATGTATATATATATTGTCCGTCAATGTCTGTTGAAACTAGACTGTAAATTTGTAAGCTGACTTAATCAGGAAATGACTTAAAGAGCATGGCACAAACTCAGCTCAAAGAAATGGAAAGTTTTTGGTAACTAAAAAAATGTTTGATTTTTATTATTATTAAATATATATATTATATTAATTATTCAGTTGTATGTCATTATTATTTTTTTTTACATTATTAAATATTTTTAATTATTTATTATCTCTGATTATATAATATTATTATTATTATTATATTATTTTTTATTTTTATAACTTATAATAGATATTATTATTTATTATTTATTATTTATTTTTATAATTTAGTATTATTATTATTATTAATTATTATTTTTTGTATACAAGATCATATTATATCACATAGTTTTATAATTTTTATACCTCAAAGATTTGTTCCATAATGAACTCTAAATATTGCTTATGTAATAAAATATGTTATTATAAAATTATACAATAATTTATGATACTTATAAAAATCTAAAAAAATTTTTATTATATTAAAAATAATAAAGGTTTTTGATTTACATTAAAAACCTATCGCTTTTTTCCTATATGTTAATATGCCTACACCTTCGCCTCAATTCGTTGTTGTTGTTGCTGCTTGAGTCACATGTAAATGTACTACGTGATTGTTGTTGTGGTTGTTGTTGCCACTTTGAAGGTTAAAAACAAATGCGAAAAGCAAAAAACAACAACAACGGACAACAACTCTACGCCGTTTAGTTGATTGCCAAATTAGTGGGTCGAAGACAACAGATCCACTAGACCCACTGATATAACCAGCACAAATGAAAGCAACAACAACAACACTCACGTCCGTTTTTTTTTTTGCCCGTCGGCTATTTAGCATAAAATGTGTGTCAGCAAGGTAAAGGGCGTTCGTCGTAGCGTAGCAACTCTTCGAGTGCCCCTCCTGCCCCTAGACCCCTCACATAAGCTATATACACACAGTCACAAGTTGCTCGCGTTGTAAGCATTTGAATACCTAATAGGTAGGCAGGCACAATTTACAGTTTTGTTGTTTGTTTGTCGCATTTTTTTCAATTTACTTTTTTTTTCTTTCTTTATTTTACAAGAAATTCAGCCTTGAGTAAATTGTTGCCAAGTCGTTGTTGTTACAGACGCATTAATTACGCTTACTAATAGTCAAAAAGCTTTTTTATAACATTTTATTATTCATTTCATTTTACTTTTGTTTCGAGTTCGTTTGCTGAGCTCCGTTAGGCCTCGCAAAATGTTTGAAATGTTGGCTTAGGTTAGGGTTTTAGTAGGGGATTTGAGTTAACATATAAAAATTAAAAAAAAATATAATAAATTGAGATTTTTAAAGATATTTGTAGTAGTAGATACTACAAAAGTATTGCAAATGTTAGAGCTCATATAACTGAATGAAGAATAGATTAAGGAGTAGACATTATATAAATGATAGAAATCTTAAAACTCTTCACTTAGAGAATAGTTTCATCAAATCGCTAAAGATAGCATAAATAGTAAGCTCTAAAAGATAGTATAAATAGTAAGCTCTAAATCTAGCTTTGCTTCATATACTAATTTCACTCTTTTAAACATTTACAGAAAATGTTAAAGAAAAAAAAAAGCGAAACAAGGTATGCTCCATTAGGTTTATGGAAGAGGAAGAAGAAGCATTATATGTCCGATTATTGATAAGTATGATTGATGTTGATATTGATATACTGCCTACCATAAAAATATATACATATATATAAGGAGAGAGAAACAGCTCTTGGTATCAGTATAGCCTGTGTATCTTCTAGTCCTATCTAGCCTGTCTACAGCACTCTCATCGCTTTGCTATCACTCCAAGTTGCCTGCCAATTTGAAGGGAAAGCACAGCAAATAAAGCTAACTTTCTCGCTTTGCGCCCAGCTCCGCCACGTTGCCTTGGCTACGTGCAGCAGCAACAACTTCATCTTCCGCTTGTGCCGCGGTTGCACGCATTGCGTTACTTTGATGCGCACAGCTCGCATATTGGCCACATTTTCACGCTGTTGGCAATTTGGCTGCCACAAGTTGCAGTTGCACAGCTTGTAAGCTGGCTAACCAAAGCGCGCAGCAATTTTGGCTTGAGTGACTCACGCACACATACACACAGACAGACAGACAGATGTATATATGTCTGAGCATGGCTATAGTCTGGCATGACTCAATTAATTTAGATACGAAAGTGTCTGGACAGACGCGGGCAAACACGCCCAGTCTGTGGCATATCACAAAAGGCAGCGCTAAGTTGACAACGTCGAGGATTATGCAAAGTTGTCGGGGAATGTCTGAGCGCATCCACACACACACACACACACACACACACACACAGAGGCACTTATATATAGTATGTGATTCATGAGCGTGAAAGATTTATTTGCGCCAGCGCTGGGCACATAAAGTAATATTCGAATATTTATCTGATTTCTTGACCACACACAACAGCAGCTGTCGCCTTTAATTGGCCAGCGCAGAGAAGCATTAAATAAATGTGCGCGAATAAAACAAAATAAATAATAACAATGCAGAAGGAATGAAGAAAATAGAATCAAACTGAAATAAAAAAAATAATAATTTGATGACGGCACTTCCGGCGCAATTAACAAGCAAATGTTTCGGAATGGCTGAGCTGAAAGAACACTTCAACTACTCCGTATTATAATACTAATATATATGTATATATATACACATGTGTGTGTTACAGATGCATATGCATGTTCACATACTTTACAAGACTTTTTTTTTTTAAATGTTTTGCTCATGAAGTGCGGAGCGAGCATATTGGTTTTGGGCACTGAATGTCTAGCTGACTGTGGCTCCCTACTCTGTGTACTTGAAATACATACTATATATGCATAAGTAGTAGTAACAGTAATAATAGGTAATAATAGTAACAGTCATAATAGGAGTTGTAATAGGAGTAGTAATAGTAGTAATAGTTGTAGTTGTAGTAGTAGTAGTAGGAGTATCAGTAATAGTAAGTTATAGTAGTAGTAATAGCAGTAACTGTAGAAGAAGTAGTAGTAATAGTAGTAGTAACAATAGTAATTGTAGTAGTAGAAGTAGTAGTAGAAGTAGTGGTAGTAGTAGTAGTAGAAGTAGTAGTAGTAGTAGTAGAAGTAGTAGTAGTAGTAGTAGAAGTAGTAGTAGTAGTAGTAGAAGTAGTAGTAGTAGTAGAAGTAGTAGAAGTAGAAGTAGTAGTAATAATAGTAGTAGTAGTAGTAATAATAGTAGTAGTAGTAGCAATAATAGTAGTAGTAGTAGTAGAAGTAGTAGTAGTAGTAGTAGAAGTAGAAGTAGTAGTAATAATAGTAGTAGTAGTAGCAATAATAGTAGTAGTAGTAGTTATAATAGTAGTAGTAGTAGCAATAATAGTAGTAGTAGTAGCAATAATAGTAGTAGTAGTTGCAGTTGGAATAGTAATAGTAATAATAGTAGTAGTAGTAGCAATAATAGTAGTAGTAGTTGCAGTTGGAATAGTAATAGTAATAATAGTAGTAGTAGTAGTTGCAGTTGGAATAGTAGTAGTAATAATAGTAGTAGTAGTAGTATCAGTTGCCATAGTAGGAGTAGTAGTATCAGTTGGAATAGTAGGAGTAGTAGTATCAGTTGGAATAGTAGCAGTCACAGTCGCAGTAGTAGTAGCAGTAACAGTGGCAGTAACAGTGGCAGTAACAGAGGCAGTAGCACTAACAGAGGCAGTAACAGTGGCAGTAACAGAGGCAGTAGCACTAACAGAGGCAGTAACATGGCAGTAACAGTGGCAGTAACAGAGGCAGTAGCACTAACAGAGGCAGTAACAGTGGCAGTAACAGAGGCAGTAGCACTAACAGAGACAGTAACAGTGGCAGTAACAGAGGCAGTAGCACTAGCAGAGGCAGTAACAGAGGCAGTAACAGAGGCAGTAACAGAGGCAGTAACAGAGGCAGTAGCACTAACAGAGGCAGTAACACTAACAGTGGCATTAACAGTGGCAGTAACAGGGACAGTAACAGTAATAAGAATAGTTAGATTAGTAGTAGCCCAAAGTCCTACTCTTACTCCTAGTACTAATATATGCTTATACACCTGTATGTGAAGTGCTTCAGTATTCAAGCTTCATGCGAGCGGGTCAAATCGTGAAATACAGCTTTAAAGCTACAGTTTTAGAGCTGCAATAGTCAAGATGCAACACACTTGATCTAGCCCACAGCTGAACCTCTGCATTCTTTAGGTTATTTAAACTTATTTACTAGCCCATCATAAACGGGCATCTGGCAGTCAGTACTATCCGCTTGCAATGTGTTTACTTAATTTTTTGCAACAATTTTGTTTTTTTCATATCTGTTTAGTTTTGCATAATTCGCAGCGACTGGGCGAACGCGAATGACAAATGCAGCCAAGTGGCTAGAAAGTTGGGGGCCAGCGCACTTCACACTTAATAAGACATAATTTGCGAGTGTTTATGGGAGGCAGCTTTGGCCAATTCTACGGCCGGCCGCGGCTGCGTGGGCTCCAGTGCAGAGCAGCGGCAATTAAGTGGCCAACATGTTATGCGTTTGACGAGAATGCGATTATTTAAAGAAAGAGCCAGAGGGAGAGGGAGAAAGAGGGGCGAGGGAGGCGCAGAGGGAGATTGGCGGCTGACGTGCGGCCTATTGGGCAAGTTGCAACGGCAACGGCAATGGCAACGCCTTCGCTTTATGCACTCGTTCTGTCAAGCGAAATATTGCAGTTGCAGCGACGAGGCAGGCGTCTGCCGGTTGCCAAGTCTCGGGCACTTAGCCGCTTGGTGGGGACAACTTAATTTTGTTGTTGTTTGGCTGATGTATTTAATTTGTAATTGGTGCCGACGTGCCACAGCTATGCGCGCGACAAATAGCCGACCAAATTCTATTTGTTTGTTTATATTTGACCAGGTTACGCGGCGTATGCGCAATGCACATATTAATCATACGCAGCGTGTAACGGCGCTCTCTCCCTCTCGGCTGACTAATTAAAATAAATTATTAGCGCTTCACTCGCCGCTCATGTTTAACAACAATTGACGCACAACTCACATAATTGACAGCTGGCATAATTGACAGAATTAACAGCTGCATCGCATTTGGAGTGCTTTCATCTCGCGCAAAGCGCTCCCATTGCAAATTGGCATCTATTTAGCCGACGATCTCTGTATGCTGTCCGTCGAGCTAATAATGCGGAAAGCGCTGTCACAGCGTCTGTCACACAACTGTCATTGGGGATAATGAAGCCGGCCAGCGGCTTGAGTTCTGCAGTTGACAAATTGCCCAAATGCCGCGAGATGACTCTGTGCCAGCTTACAGCAAAAGTACTGAAATCAAAGCGACAGGGCATGCCACTAGTTGCAGAGATACTGTGCAGAGGCAGGTGCAACGCCTGAGATTTAGTTCAGATTTTCTAAAGAGTTATTTCAAAGAAAAGTTCATGGCACAAGGCAAGAGAGCTTGGAATAACTTTAAATTATATTTTTATAATTTTTATTATAATATTTTAAATTAGTAAAAAGCGCTGAATATAGAGAATTTTAGTCAGTCAGTTAGATAAAAACTTGAGTTAGCTAAAAAACCCAGCTTAAGTTGATCATAATACAGCCGAAGTATAAATGAAATAAAGTTTTGCATATAGAAATCTTTATATATATAAAATAAAAGCTCATATTTATTTTCTATACTTCATAACCATCATTATAGTTCTATAAAAATAATATACATATATACACACATATATCTATATGCACACATCTATATACTCCAATGGAACTCTTGCAGCCTTCTTAGCAAAATTTCCAGCTTCCCTAGCATTAGACTGCACTACAGGGTATGCTCTTCAGGCAAGATTGCTGTCTGTTATAGATAGCCCAAACTGTTGTTGTTGCTGCTTTTTCTTAGGCCAACGACAATATTTTGCCGACTTTTCAACTGTCAGCGAAATTGGGTCAAATTAATAACCACAAAAAATGCGTGTACGAAATGTGAACAAGTAATGCGAAAGCACGCATAAAAATAAATACAAAATGAGAGAGATACACACACACACACTCGCACACTCGCACACATACATGAGTGAAAATTAAAAACTATATTAAATACTGGCCAAAAGGCAAAAAGTTGTCTACAAATTTACAAAGACAAAAACTAAAAGCTGACACTTTCAATTTCAATTTACAGATAGACTGTGTGTAGCTGCCATTTGGCCGCATTGTCAGTAAAATTGTTTGAAGGTGGCAAGCGATGCGACAGGTGCAAAAGTTGGCGACAATTTTTAATGAGCTGCAAAAAGGCAGCGATAAAAACAACTTTACACATAAGAATCATGTTATACTGTATAATATATAAATATATAGATAATATATATGTATATATGCGTATATATGCTGGCTATAGAACAGGCAAACAACAGATAATCAAAGTCATTTTAATTAATTAAGTAGCCAACTAGCTGACTGTCAAAATTTTGATGACAAATTGCAGTTTTCATTTTAATTTTCAGGGCTGCAAATTATTTCGATTTGGGATATATGCTAAAAAGATAGATATGAGCTATAATGAGAAAACAACTAATAAAAAAATAACTAAAATCTCCCTAAAATATAGGAGCTTCAAAATGCGCTATATAACAAAAGATATTTGCTCAATACAAAACTTTTGGAACACATATTTTTCTTTAAATTTCTAAGGTTAGGTTAAAGATCTAAAGATTTATCTTTGAAATAATTTATATATGTGACATATGATGCATATCGTAATATCATATAAATCATCAAATCTTAAATAAAACTGAGATATACATTTGAGCTTAGCTTTAGAATCTGCATCCCAACCAAAATATACTATTAGTCTTTAGCCCATATATGATTTTTCATGTGAAACAGCTCAACTAAGCTCTGCCCCTATATTTGCAGTTTTATACTCCACATCACTCATAAATTATAGCGCTGCCACAAGGAAAAAGTTAATTTGAAACAACGTTTAAAATATATATTTGAAAATAATTGCTGGTCCAATTTGGTGGATTAAATGCCTACCTGGTTAACGCCGGTTTTAGACATACTCATTAAAAGTCACAAAATCTAAAAAAAGTTAGCTTAACTGAAATGCATATGTGGTATAAATAATTATAATATTGCTATTGTTGTTGCTTTCATTATTGCTTCCTTTTCAGCGCGAAGTAACGTAATATATAAAAAATATACAATTTAAATAAACAAAACATAAAAATAAAATAAATAAACAAGCAGAGTAACGTATCAGCAGCAGCAACGGCAGCGGCAGCACCAGCGGCAGCAAAGGCAACAAAAGCAGCAAACAAAACGCAAAAGCAAAAGCAAAAGAAAAAATTTCAAGGTCAGCGCCGAAACGTGCATGCAAAAATTAAGCGCACCGAAAAAAAAGAGCGAATAAAAAGTAAGCAAAATGGAAAAAAAGAAGAAGAAACAACAGACACACTCACAAACTGGCAAACATTCGAAGAGAGTCGCGCCAAGAAAAGAGCAAAGGAGAAATCAAAATTGTTCACTTCGGGCAAGACCCGGCTGCTGCATACCCTATGCTAATGGAGAGCGTGTGTGGAGGTCTGACCGAGATGGCGCTAAGCCAATTAACAGTAAAAACTGGTTCAGCGCAAGCAGCGAATATGCTAAATTGTTTTTATTTACATACGTATGTACATCAAAGCATACATGTGGACAGCTGGCGTACAGGGTATTTGCTAGTGTAGAACAAACAATATTTTGCAGCCAGCTTTAAATTTCTTCAACTGCAAATTGGCTCTGATATGTGCAAACATACACATAGTATTATATTGGTATATAGTACATAGATCTGGAGGGCTTTACTAACTATTATAAACATACAGACTTACCATAAGTATATGTGTGTATATGTGAGTGTGTATATTGGACTTTCCGGTCATTCATTCATGCTTATTCATATCTAACGCGTTTTAGTAATCAGCGCTGCTTGATAAGAAAGTGCAAAAGTGGGTTTGAACTGCGAAGTGTAGATTACATCATGTTTATTTTACAGTTAATGCCTAGAAATAAATACGTAGCGCGACTTTGCAAATGAACACATCAGCCACAGCAGAAATTTACATACAACTGAATTTGCTGCAGCCTATCTAAAAGCTATTCATCTCAGCATAAACACTTAAGCAAAGCATAACGTAAAGTAAAACAAGCGAAGAGTGGAGAACGGGACAGAGAGACAGAGAGAGAGAGAGAGAGAGAGAGAGAGAGAGAGAGAGAGGGAGAGAGAGTAGATCCACATCAGATCCATGCCGAAACGGAGCAGGCAAAAGCAGGCAGCAGAGCCGAGACTCCAGTCACACTTGTCCTTGAATGCTAAGCGAAGCAAAAGAAGATCACCAAAATCGCCAAAATGAGCAGCCAAAGCGACGGCTGGCAGCGACGCCAACGCTGCCAAATGCAGTCAACGTCAACGTCAGCGTCGACGCCATTAGACGAAGCGACGGCATTGCTGTTGTTGCCTTTGGGCTTGGCTGTCGCTGCCGCTGCCTCAGCTCAGCAGCGAACAACTGTCGTTGTTGCTGTGTTGTTGTGTCTCAGCATAAATTCGCAAAGTATGCGAAATTTATTAGGGTCTCTGTTCGCATGGGCAGCTGTTGTTGTTGTTGCTGCTGCTGCTGCCGTCGTGTTTCTTCTAATTTAAAGTTCACACACATGCACACAAAAGGCTAACTGTGTGTGTGAGTGTGTGTAACTGAATACACTTAAAAAAACCCGAAATAGCAAACAACAACAACATGCGTGCGTGTGTGTGTGTGTGTGTGTTTGCATGGGCCACTAACAACTACATCAAAATGTTTATATTAATTTTTTGCTGTTAAATTTTGTTATTGGCCGTTGTCGTTGCTGCTGCTTCTGCTGCTGCTTCTACTGCTTCTACTGCTGCTGCTGTTCGTTTCTATATTTGTGGTGCTCTTTTAATTTTTTATTGATGTGTATTTGTTGAATTTTTACCAACGCCAAACCAATACAAATGCACATTTTATTGCTTCGCTACGTACGCGCTCTAGCTCTCTCGCTTGCTCTCACTCTCTCTCTCTCTCTCTCGCTCGCGCTGTTCCTTGCTTGCTCTTACACTAGAGTAGATTCGCTATCGCCCTGTGCGTTTGTGTGTGTGCGTGTGTGTAACGTTTTTTTTTTTGGCACTTTTTTATGTTTGTTGTGCATGTGTGTGTGAGGCGATTAATGATGTGGATTAAACAATTGGAAGCGCGCGTGTTTCGCTAAATGTAAACGTTAAAAATTAACTTATAAAACTCTTTTATTTTGTAATTAAAGCATTGATAAGCAAACGGAAAAGTAACTTTTAACTAACGGCATTTCTGCTTTATTTGTTATCGGAGTAAGATAGGCAAACACTCGAGCTCAAGTGGCAGAAACTGAGGAATTGACTAGCATATCACTATTATTAATTTTCTATTTATTTTTCATTTAATTATCACTTGGTTTGTCCCGATTCTTGATTCGGAATTCCCATTATTTAGTAAATATGTTTTTGAGATATTTTTGCAAAATAAAATTTTATGTTGTGTAAATTGTGGATTGAAATTGAGAACAATATGATACGTATACTGGTAAAATTTTGGTATGCTTTGCTAACGTGGTTTCTAAGATCCCTAGATAGAGATAGGGTTAAGATCTTAACGCAGAAATAGAGAAGACGATACGATCTCTTGGTTCGTAAGAGTTGGAGAAGGATTTCCAATAATATTTGATATGAGAAGTAAAGAAGGTTTCAGAGAGAGAGAGAGAGAGAGAGAGAGAGAGAGAGAGAGAGAGAGAGAGAGAGAGAGAGAGAGAGAGAGAGAGAGAGAGAGAGAGAGAGAGAGAGAGAGAGAGAGAGAGAGAGAGAGAGAGAGAGAGAGAGAGAGAGATGCTTTGCTAGGCATATCTAGCTTCAAAATAAGTTATATTGGAATTTCTATTAAATATTTGAGATTTGTATATCCAATTATAAAATATATATTTGTAAATATATTTATTTTATTTATTTTTTACAATAAAATAGATATATTTTAAAGATTGAATTTCTCATTTTATAGCATAAAACATATAGTTTCTCTATTGTCAACTGTACCCTAAATATGTTACGCAATCCATGAGAGCCTCCTTTATAATATTTTGCGACTTGATAAAAATCATGTTAACCCTGATCTAAGACATTTTAATGTATTTCGCACGAATAGGCAGTTTGGCTTTGTATTTCTATTTATTTTTTAATTTACCTGGCATTACATAAGCCATACCTGAGCTGGGTTAACACCTCGAAGCTGCCCCTCGGAGCCGTGCCGCGGCTAGCTAAATGTTGCAGGCCATTAGAAGCGAGTGGAAAACCTACTTCAGAAACATGTTTTAACCTTTTTCGTGGCGTGCAAAACTTCAACTTAAAAACTCAAATTGGTCAAGCGGCGCAGCTTACAAGTTCCCAAAAACATAATATATATAATATATGTATAGACACACACACACACACACACACTCGCACACACACTTGGCAACAAGAACAAGGCAAAAGGGTAAAAACGAGGCACGCCAAAAATTTGCAAAAATGGCAACAAAAAAAAAAAAAAGAAAAAAAAATAAAGCGAATTTGACGCGTCGCAGCCCGTGGCCAAAAAGAGCGCTGCCAGCGTCGCTGCTGGCTGCGCTGCCAGCGCTCTCGGCGACTGTCAAACCTTTGAGCGGCGATGGCGACTTAGACGTGACTTACAAACTAAACGCGCGCAGCTCAAGGTTAAAAGCAGTTTATTTGTTGTAAGCCACTAGCCTTATGGCCAACAGCTAAACAGCCAAACAGGCAGCAGGCAGCAGGCGATGGCCAGCACAAAAACAGAAAACAGAAAAAAAATAAATGAAACTGAAAATGCCAAAACGAAGAAAGAGAATCTCAAGCTGTTGTCTGGCTCGAGAATACCCTGTAGTCATTGCAAGTGCGGTGTATATTGGCTGTGTTGTGGGAGTGATAGAAGATTGTGTTATGTATATAATGCGATTCTGCATAGATATAAAGATATATGTATATATATCATAGAGAAGAAGAAGAAGCGGAAGAATCATAGGAGACTTTGGTATACGTATATGAGGAAATAGAGATTGATATTTTATCGATGGTTTAACACTTTTCGAGTAAAGTGTCCTATGAGGTTTATCTATATGTGTCTATCCATCCATAAATCTATCTATCTATCTATCTATCTATCTATCTATCTATCTATCTATCTATATATCTATCTATCTATCTATCTATCTATCTATCTATCATCTATCTATATATCTATCTATCTATCTACCTATCCATCTATCTATCTATATATCTATCTATCAATCAATCTATCTATCTATCCATCTATCTATATCTCTATCTATCTATCGATCTATCTATTAATCTATCATATATCTATTATCATCCATCTTAATATCTATCATATATCTATTATCATCTATCTATATATTTGTTTATGTATCTATCTATCTATATTTCTGTCTATCTATCTGTCTATTTACCTATCATTTATCTATCACTGTTTATCATTATTTTTTCTTTCCCTCTCCATATCTGATAAAGATGACATGATATACTGATCCGATCCTTTCTTATGTATATCCTGTCTGCAATGGTTAAGAAGGTTTCTTATGAATAGTTCATATCTGATATACAGATATTTCCATATAAGCCAATCCTTTATGCTCATCTCTACTATATTACCTTTCACATCCGAAATACCCTCTCTAAGCAAGGCAGATACTCTAAGTGTCTAGCATATCTTCCCCTAATTACAGGGTATCGTCCACGTCACTCTCACTTATTCTAAGACCCCTTGTTGTTGTTATTGTTTTCGCTTTTGTTTCGCTGGAGGACTTTGTCGGGCCGCAGCCTGTGCCAGTTTTTTTCTCAGCGCTTTGTGCTTTGTGGGCGTGCCTGAAATGGCAACAAAAAGCGCAGTTAGGAGCTGCCACCGAGGCGATCTTCGCTGCGCATATTGCCCCCAATTGCGGCCCATTGTTGCGCTCCAACGTAATAATAATAGCAACAGTTGCTGTTGCTGTTGTGTGATATTGATGGCCAGTCGGCTTTTGTGTCTGCGATAAAATGGCTTTCAATTAATTAGCAGGCAATATCGAAAATGTGTGCTAAAAGAAAAATCGTGTTTGCTTAACAAACAAATGATTCAACTTTAACCTGACCCCGGGTGTCTGTCACAGCAGCAATCGAGCCAGCTGCAGGATGACATCACTTGCTATTTGTTCAGCCATTTGCTTAAGCTAACAAAAACAAATCGCCATTCGCACACTGTTAAATGTTATAAATTACATTTGGCGCACAATTGACCAAAAATGTGCATTTGCATTGATTAGAAACCGAAGTAAATGTTGCTGCTGTTGCTGTTGCTGTTGCTGTTGCTGCCACCCACCAGAGCAATTGGCACGCCTGCGCCCACGTCGGCTTAGCCGTAGCTGTCAAAATATCTGTTACAGCAGCAGCAGCAACTGCAACAACTATATTAAGCATCTGCTGCTGTTGTAGGTGCAACAATTCAAATTATTCAATTAGCATTGCGTATACTTAATTTCTGTTTACATTTCATCTATTTTTGCCATTGATGACGTCGCCCGGGCTGAGCCCCAGTTAGAGCCAACTTGTCCTTGACTAAATTGGAATTGATTTGGCAACAGCTTCGAGCAGCTGGGCGCGGGCAGACGACTTTCGGAGCTCAGCTCGACCCCACCCAAGTTGGAGCTGCGCGATATCCAACTGGGCGCTAAAACTAGATGCGGGCCAGCACAGTTGGCCAATGCAACTATAATTGACCAACATTGCCAATTGCTGTTAAAGTGATTTTCTAGGTGGGCTGATTAATATGCGAATTGGAGTAAGTTCATAGAGTGATTGATGTTGTTCGGTTGGAGAGTTCTAATAGAACTCAGTATCTCAGATAGTAGAGCTTTGTTAACTATGATATATAAAGATATATGTGTTTATTATTATTATTACTTATTATTAATTATTTTACTATTATTAGTTATATTATTACTAGAATATTAGAATTGCAAGCACAAATCATCATTTGAACAGAAGTTAGTAAACAGAAATCAGAATCTTTTTGTTCCTTTCAGTTTCTAGGTTCCGAAATTTAATATGGTATTAATGTAAGGATTTTTAGAAAAAAATTATATCTATTTATATAATATTATATTATCTATAAGGATCTCTCTATCACACGAAGTGTGAAGTGTATATGGCTTGCTGTACGCGCTGTTGCTCTGCTTTTTTGTTGGCTTGAGACATTTTCTTGTCATGAAGCTAAGAAAATATCAAGGTTATATAAATAGAGTTTAATGGAAAACCATTTTAAGGGTCTATCTCGAATGATATAGAAGCTATGGAACATTTGCAGTGAATGTTTAATTTAACAGTTAGAAAATGAAACTGTGTTAAGATAGTTAATTTTCTTTATAGGACTAGAATGTGTGTATAAGACTCCTTGAATCGATTACTGTTTACCTTGTCTATGCATTGAAAGATGTTTCTCATGCTGGCCCAAAAGTTATTAATATATATACATATATATAACAAGAAACGCCCATTTATTAAGATCTAAGCTTGACGAGCAAAGGCCTTAGTAGCTAAAAGGTTCCATATATCATATATCATAATATTTATTAAAAATTCTTTTCATTTTTGATTTTCATTTGGCCCAAATACCTTAAGCATTCTTGACCTTTATAAATGAATAAAATTCTATATCTATCAGGCTAAGTCGTGCATAAATTTTACTTAAATATGAATTGTTTCCAAATTTGTGGGATCTTATAGATAGATATATATATATTTATATTCACTTAGGCAGTTTACATGTACACATGTGTGTATATATGTGTATCACTATATAATAGATATTATATAGAGATCATATCTAAATAAATCTTAGACATGAGACAGATTTAGTTAACAAATTCAACAAGTTTTTGGAAATATTTCTGACTTTTTCATACAAAATAAATATATATAAATTATATATATTCAAAGTATAAATATATATATTTTTATATATAAATACAACTTAAAACTTGTGTTTAAAATTCGTAAAAATTGCATAATGAAAGTAGCAACACGCACCTGGTCATTTCCGCAAAAGAAAACGTTGTCAATTGGATTAGTTTTTCTTAGACCATTTGCAACGCTTTGGCTTGGCTCGCGACACGGAACAGAGAGTTGAGTATGTGAGACTTTTGTTGTTGTTTGTATTATGTTTATCTTTTTGTTCAGCTGCAGTCTCTAACGGTTCAGTTTTTTACAATCTGTGCACCAATCAATTATCTGTGTTGTATCTTCTGATTGTATCTGGGAAACACACGCGCATTCTAGCGTTGGGGCTTTGCCTACGTGCGAGCACTAAAATATTTTATGAGCTGTGAAGAACACGCGAAAAATTTGTTGTTGTTGGCATTTTGGCAAAAATTATTACACAATTCGTTAAAGAGAGAGTGGGAGAGAGAGCGCGCGTTCTGTTTGGCTAATTAGTAACTTAGACTTGTATCTGACGGATACGGATACACTTGGCACATGCTTGTAATATGTTCCTCTGTCTGCAAAAACTCAAGCAGAGCGCACCGCAGCAGCACGTAACGCCGACTGGCTGTACGACAGACCCTTGCCAATTCCCAATTCCCCATGCCCCATGCCCAAGTAAACAAAATAAATAACATAATTTAAAAGCACAAAAGCGCAAAAACTAAGCAAAACAACAAAAACTGAGCGCAAATGCGAGTATCTAAAAGGCGGACGGCAAACGCTCTTTATGCTTGTCTTTATAGACATACACACATATATAAATAATATATGTATATATATATATATACATATATCTGTATATATCTGTATATATATTTGCTGTTTTTTTTGTGTGTTGCCAAAATTCGTCGCTGGGACGGCTCGGGCATGGGCAGGGCACTGGCAAAGCTTACAGATACTTTGCCGCCGTCGCTGCCGCAGCTGCTGTCAGCTGCGCAGTCGCAGCCGCAACGATCAAGGGCATATTGGACACGACGCTGCGCAGTCGGCGTTGCCGTTGCCGTCGCTGCTGTGTTGTCTCACCCTTGAAGGCGCTTACAGCAGCGATCCGCTTCGCCTGTATCTGTGAGCTGTAGCTGTAGCTGTAGCTGTATCTGTATCTGTATCTGTCTGCGTGTATCTGACGCTGGGTTTTCGCTTTCAAACGAGCAATTTGCGAATTTCTTCGGCGACAGCCGCTCGTCTGCTTAAGAGCATTTCGTTTTTTTTTTTTTTTTTTTTATTATTCCTCTTTTTGCCTGCTAACCTAGTACCCGATCTTTGGCTTTATATCAGCCTCATGTGTGCGTGCGTGTGTGTGTGTGTGCAAGTCTCGTTTTGTCTCTGTTGCTGTGCCGTTCATGTGTGCATCATCCCCCCAAAAAGTCTCAGTCTCAGTCTCCGTCTCAGTCCCCGTCTCCGTCTTCGTCCCCGTCTCCTTCACAAGCTCTCATATCATTTTAATTCCAGGGAATTGGCGGAGACCATGCAAAATGTGCGTCTCACATGTTTAGAAATTGAAAGGAACTGACAGCTACTCTTGGAGCTGATGAGGATCTGCCGCCGCCGCCGCCGCCGCTGCTGCTGCCCATCAGCTGTTTGCCTGCTGCCGTGGGCGGCCTGTGCTCGCAGCTTTTGTTGTTTTAGTGCAAATTCGCAAAATTCACGATTTGCATTTGTTTGATCGGCGTTATCACAGTTGCCTGTTCTATCGAAATCTATACTAGACTATTATTATTCCAATATAGCGTTACATTAGCGCGAAAGTATGCCTGCCAAGAAGTCGGCGTATGCAAATGTTTTCACCCGCGCCGAAAACTAAGTTTTTCGCTGGAAAACTCAACTTGTTCGACTGATTCCCCGAAGCGAGCTGCACCTAGCGCTAGAGCTAGAGCTTGAAAACTTTTGTGTATTTTGGCAAGTCCAAAACTTCAAACTCCCACATACTTGGCCAGTGTGTGTGTGTGGGTGGGTGTATGGGTGTGTGTGTGTAGCCGCTGATCTCATTCAAAGTTCAAAGTTGCGCGACACATGTTGCATGTTCTTTATTTATGTTTATCGTATCGTATATATTGCACCGATTTAAGCCGATTGTCCGACACTATTGTTGTATTTTTTAAGCACTTGTTGACAGTTTGGCCACTTGCGGGCTTTTAGTCAGTGACTAAGTTTCTTGTCTAATTTTTTTCTATTTTTTATTTTTATTTTTATTTCTTGTTGCGATAGAAACGCGTGCCACAACGTTGCGGTAGCAGTTGTTTTTAGCGAGTGTTCGTTGCAAATGCTGCAAATAATGCTAAAAGTCTAAAAAGAACACGTTCAGCCGCAGCCGCAGCAGCAGCAGCAGCAGCAGCAGCAGCAGCAGCAGCGTCTCAGTGGCAGCAGTTGCAGCTGAGAGCGTCGTCGTCGTCGTCGTCGTCGCCGCATGTGGCAAATGCTGAAGCTGGCAAACTGCAATTGCTCTCGCATTCTCATGCTGTCTCTCACTCTCTCTCTCTCTCTCTCTCTCGCTCGCTCTGCGCTGCACATGTCTCGCTCTCTGAGCAGCGGCTGCATGCATGCATTAGAATTGACTTAGATTAAGACTAAGTCCGAACCCAAGTCCGAGTGCGCTTCGTGCCTTTGGCTGGATCGCTTAGCTGCCTTTCCTGACATGCCGGTTTCCCAGCTCTGTCTCTGCCTCTGTGTGTGTGTGTGTGCTCAGTTCTTGCGGCACATGTGCGCAACAGCTCTTAAGTGGCTGTCGCTGCTGCCTCTTGCCACCGCTACTGGCCCAACTGCAAGCACACAAAGGGGGCAGCGGCTGTGTGCGTAAAGCACACACAAAAGATGCCACAGCCAGAAAAAAAGCGCGCATAGATCGCCCGTTTGCCAACTATCCACGTTTTGCGCGCCTAAGCTCATCGCTTGCGCTCACACGCTCTCACTCTCTCCCTCTCTCTCTCTCTCTCTCTCGCTCTCTCTGTCACTTTTTCTAGCGCTCTCGCGCACTCTCTTCGCGGCCGACTCTCGTGTAAAAGGCAAAGATACACAGCTGTATCTCATAGATACACGTACTCGAACGCTGCGATCGCACGCACTCGGCGCTGCGCAACTGGCGTCAAATTTGCGCTAATTATTTGCAAGCTAACAGCGTGGCACACACACACACACACACACACACGCTGTATCTGAAATACATTTAAAAAGTAGCTATAAAAAATTCATCTTTGGTTTGATTGAATGGGCGCTCTTTGTGGCTTTCGAAGAGCGCGCAATGTGTAGCGTCAATAACTTTTAAGGTTTGCATTTAACCTTTAACATTGCTTAGTTAAACACACACACACACACACACACACACACACACACACAGCTAAGCATTCGCCACGCATACGCAAACAGCGTACAAATTTTGTGGCTAGCTCTTGGCTATACCATATGCATGTGGTCGGGCGCGTAGGTGGGCTGGGGAGGGGGCGTGTGCCGCAAACAGTAATTGGCAAGGTCGTTTCGGCATTTGTCGTAATCATTGGCAACGTTTTGCTTGGCTTCTGCTGGCGCTGCAAACGAACGAATGACAAAACAAACTTTGCCTGTTTGCATTTGCTGTGTGGCTGTGTGTGTGGAGCCCGCGAAGAGCTCCAAAGCGGGCCAGGCCAGGCCATGTCAGACCAGGCCAGACCGGGCCATGCCATGCCAGGCAGCCAAGCAACTAACATACAACAGACAAATAAGTGTGCTCAAAAGTGGTTGGGCATGCGAGCAGTTACCCTGTAAATTCATGAGCTAAGACAACTTAAACGTTTCAAATATTCAGATCAACTTTACTAACTCTCCCAAAGCCCTTCTTTACAAGCTCTCGATCTAGTTAAACTTATCTTGTTGCTTATCCATCGCAATCAACCCTCTCTCACCCACCTACAGGGTATTAAAACAACGTAGCTTACTCGTAGAAAAAAAGGGCATGCCGCTGCCAAATTTGATATTGGGCGGCGCTTGGGCTCCTGAGTTGGCAAATATTTTACTTGAACATTTTTCTCTTGCCTTTTAAATTACTTTGCGAAGCAAGAACTCCAGGGAGACCCTTGATTGCAGCTTAACAAAACAGAAACAGGTCAGCTATTGGTGGCTCATTTAAGAACAAAAGCTCTAAGGATATTAGATATAGATTTAAGTAAGTTAAAAAAATATTATATTATTTCAGATTAACTAGAATATATACAAGGAAATCTACTATTTTATAGATAAATATAATTAAATTACTTAAAGAAATTAATAAATATTTCAAATAAGACATAAATGATAATAAATCTATATAGTATATTTACTAAAAATTAATTTTTGTATAAAGTGTTTACTAATTATTGCTAAAATTATACGTTTACGCATGCAAATTGTCGACTCACTAAATTGTGCAGAAGTTAGTGCAAACGGGTGTTATTGACTGCATAATACTTGCTAATGGTTCAAAAACAGTCGATGTTTAGCTTTAGCGGAGTTCAAAAGTCACCGACTTGCTGTACTTTCAGATCCTAACGCTGAGATAATTGAAGGGATCTTTGTGAGTGAGTCACGTTTATTGGTATATATTTTTTTAACAATTTATAGAGCAGGTCAGTTGTAAGTTCTTTAAATTTAAGACCTATATCAGATTTACCAAACTTTCACCAATCATCAATATATAGTTTTTAGAATCAATAGCTAAAGATATAGATATAATTCATCGCATAAGAAGTCTACAAACTTGCCCATAAGATGAGTGAACTAAATCTAAGTCTGTTTAATCTAATCTCAAGTCTGTCTTGCTTCAACGACGTTCATGTTGTGCAGCATAGACTAATTCATGATCTGAAATATGGAATGTCTACAGAAAGTCATAAGTTCAAGTCTCTCATCCCAAGTCTCTCATCTCAAGTCTCTCATCTCATAAAACCAATAGACTCGTTTCATATCAGCTGAACGAGCATAACAACAGTTGATCAGCGCTTGTTATCAGCTGACCTGTTGCCATGATAAAGCAATAAATAATGCAAAGCGATTTGTGCATATCTTATCTGAGCTATCAATCATGTACTCTCCCTCTCTCTCTCTCGCTCGTGTTAGTAAACTATTCTATATAGATAAAGGCAACTGTATATATATACACATACTGAAAGCGAAAGTGAAAACTTGTTTGCTTTTACTGCAGTTGAAAATCGCCGAGTTGTTTATTGTTCAGCGTAAGCAGGGTGCCAGGCAGCCTCTCTCTCTCTTGGGCGCACGCTGCGTATGCGTAATGCGCGTTGCTCCTGCTCATTGTATATGGCCAGAATTCTTTTGCAATTCGCACATTTTGCAAATAGTGTTTAACGTTACTTTTTTTTCCATCCATTTTTTGTATTTATTTAGCATTTGGTAAAAGTTTGCACACATGTGTTTTCTTTTATTCGCCTAACAACAGCAACAACAACAACAACCTGTTTTACAAATAAACGCCTGGAGCTGCCCTAAATTTTCGCGAAAAAAGTAGCTGGTATTTATGTGTGTTACTTTAATGCCAAGCATACGTACATATATCCGATATATATATATATATATATATATATATATATATACAGCCGATTAGCTACTGAAAACCCAACCGAAAGTAGGGCGCCATATGCACACCTAGCCGAAAACAATATGGTTTTTATCGCCTCAATTTTGATTATAGCAAAAATATTACACGCTGCGGCTGTATTTGGGTTCTTGCCTAGATGCGTGGCTGGCCTATGCCTTACAAAGTGTTTATGCTCGCTAAGAGAGCGATAAGGAGGCGTATTGGCTGGGGGTTCGGGATATGTATCATGAAGAGCTTCATGATGTTGATAGCTAGAAGAGACTTGAACTTAAATATATATCTGGTTCTATGACTAGATCAGAGACAACGCATATTACGGGACGTGGCACATAAAGGAAAGAAAGAAGAAGTCTATGTCTTGCATATGGCTTAAAAGTTGAAAAGCTTGCAAAGAAAATCAACAGCAAATAGACTCTAAGAACATAAAACAAACGAGTATTAGGCAGTCGGTTACAGCTGTCTGCCCATACTCTTTTTGTTTATGCACATTGTTTGGTTTAGTTGAATGTGCGTAATTTACTTAGCCCAATTCGAAATTCCGCATAAAGACATTGTTTACGCGCATTTGAATTCCTGCAGCCTGGCTAATGAGCCGACTTGGGCGAATGCAGAGATCTCTGCAGATCTCCGGGCAGTGCTCAATTATGTCACCCGCAAGTATTTTGAGCTGCTCATAAATTTTGTTTAATGAATTTAATTGCCTGTGCGCATAAATCTAAAGCGCTTCAGTTGAGTTTTTACCCAGAAAACAAAGCATTTCGGGCTTGGCGCCGCACCATTTATAAGAATCAATTGCGGACTGTGTTCGAATTTGATAAGTATACGACTAGTAAATACACTATAGTTAGTGTTATTAATGAAAAATGTAATAATAAGTAAATATATATATACAACAAAATATATATTTATATAAAATAAATAATAATAAATAATATAAAATTAATAAGAAAATGTTAAATAAATATGAATATGAATTTTATTTTAAACTATAAATAATTAAAAATACAAAAATATTTTTTTTTACATGAAAATTTAAAAAAAATGTATATATATTTTATTAAATAAATAAAAATAATATTAATTAAAAATTAATAAACAATTTTAAAAATTATGTTTTTGTTATATATATTTATTTATTTAGGAATTTGTATTTAATAATACTAATTATAGTAAATAATAATAATAAAATAATAAAAGAAATTGTAATTTCATAAATTTAAATAACTTTTTTAAAAATAATATTTAAAAATTTGTTGATAAGAATAAAAAAACTTTAATATTTAGTTCTATGCTTATTTTAAATTGGAATTCCTAGATAACATTATCATAGTATAATACTATATTATATATATATATATATATATTTTTTTTTTTTTTTAACAGACAGGAGAAGAGTTTTAGCTTATAGCAAACTATATCCCACAGTATAATATATATCATATATTGTCACAAATGTCACCCAAAATCGAAATACTCAGAGTCAGTGTGACTCGCAGCGAAGACGCATTGCAACGTTGACAGCGGCAACAAAAGCAACAACAAAGAGACACTCAAAAAAATTCGCACATTTGCCCTTGAAAACAAATTTTGGTTGTGTTGTTGCTTTTGATTGCTTTTGTTTAATTTTATTTCTTTTTGTTTTTGGTGCGCTGTTTGCATTTCGTTTAACATTTGATACACACACAAGCACAGCATAAACGCAGGAAGACACGTCGCCAAAAAGCTACAGCAACAGCAGAAGCAGCAGCAGCAAATAAAATAAATGTTTTAGTTTGCATTTCGAATGCTTTGCATGTAATTTAAAAACTGGTCTAGTGGGGCCCCCGTTGCCGAGCGCCAGACCTTCGTTAACTTTGCCAAAATTATGCGCGTTGCCCTCAACGGACGCCCCGTGGCACCGCCGTACCCACCTGGCCGCCCCTCGACCCAGCTGCACCTAATGCCACGACAGGTCGTCGCGTAATTTATAGTTAAATATCGTAGAGCAACAACAACAAACACCAAGAAATTAACACAACTGCAATGGGGTGTGATCGACTGGAAGATACCTTAAGTAAGACGCTGTGACTAAGCAGTTGGCTGCGAGAGAGAAGAAGTTTGATTAGGCAGGAGCAAGAGAGTTTAACTTTTCTTCACCTGATATGCAGGTAAAAAAAGATTTTATTATTAACACTTGTTTAAAAATATATTTTGTGTACTTCTTTTTGTTATATTCACTCTAGTCAACAGCTTCTTCTATATATTATATGCAATTTAGTGAAGTTCGGGATGAAAAATCTTCGAATTGCATATTAAGAATATAATATTTTTATAAGAATCGAAAGAAGAAGAAATCTGTATGAAAACCTTATTATCATAAAGAAATTGAATAGGTGAAACATACAGGTTTTTTTTTATAGTATATGTATAAATATTTTATGGTTTTTTAGTTAATTAAAAGATTTATAGCTGTTCCTTTGTCTGTTCTGACAGCTGTGTCTTGTTCTCTATGCTGATCACTAATGCCAAACTATAATATAGTTGGGATTTCCAGAGCTCAGCTAGACTAAGAGATATGCTATAAAAAAACTGGGTTTATAGCAATTTTGATATATATAATTTTTGTGTGTCATATAGGCAGATATAGGCATGTTAAGAGACAGACAGATATAATTTATATATCAATCATGACAAAACTCTATCAGCTCCATCATTTCTCTCAACGACAAACGCCTGGTCGTCGCCAATATACCCCAGCTTCACACACGCATTTTCAATGGGCAATCATGTTTTTGGCAAATACGGAAGTTTTTATTTTTGCGTTGCGTTTTGTTTCTTGATTTTTGCCAACTTTTTGTTTCTTCCACTTTTTGCTCTTCTCAAATTGTAATAAATTTGTTCAGCATCTGTTGCAGTCATCGATCTGCTGCTGCTGTTGTTGTTGTTGTTGTTGTTTTATTTAATTAATGTATTTTAGTTAATGTATTTGCTCGGGTTTGGGCCGCTGCATGAGAACAGCCTTCAAAAGCGTTTTCGTTATCGTTGCCAAATGTTGTTGTTGCTGCTGATTTGCTTGACGACCTTTGCTATTTCGCAAAGCTTAGATTTTGTAGCTTTGTCTTTGCATACTTAGTTGTTGTATTTTGTTAAGTTTTTTGTATTTTTGGTAAAACATGTTTTGTCAGTGCTTACATAACCCATGACGCGATACAGTTTTAGTTGCGATGCTGTCTGGCTCTGGCTCTGGCTCTGGCTTTGTATTCTGCTTAGCTTTAAGAAGTTTTCGGATGAATAATGCGTTCGAGACGTTAACAAAATAGCAACCATTAAATTGATTGGGAAATTAATTAGGAGTTGCTTTTTTTCCTGCTGTCTTCTTGTTGAGATCTGTGTGAAGCTTTGTGAAGCGATAAGATCTTCATGTTCAAGTCAATGTGTCTGCGCATTTGGAGCATTCATAATTATACTTTTAAATAATATACTAATTTAGTTAGGGCACATTTTAAGCCATTTACAGCTTGCCATGAGCTTTGGCCTATTTATAGTAATTCTTTATACGCTCTGCTAGTGTTCTTAATTGAACTTCACGCTTGATTTTCTTAAATTATAAGTTTCTTATTAAAAACAATTTTTAAAAATTGTTGTGTTTCACATATAACGAGTAGAAATGTGTAATTATAAAAAACTATATTATAAAAGATTCAAAATAAATTAACAAAAAGTGGGTGCCTTCAACTAAATTTGTATGAGTGTATAACTAGAACTACCGAAGAAGAATAAAATTTAATTTAAAAAATTAAAATAAAATATGTGAGACGAAAATTGTTATTCTGTTTTATTTTTTTTATTTTCAAAATATAATTTAAAAACTTATAGGAAAGTTTTTTATCACGCTTAAAAATGTGAAATATTTATTTTTTTATTTTAAAAAATGTCATTTATTATAAAATCAGATAAATAGAAATTTTTCTATTGCATGCTTTTAGGCTATTTCATAACATAAATAATTAATTATGAACAAATGTCAGCAATATTGCATGAGAGCTAAATTTTGAGGAAGCAGTTGAGCATTACAAAATTAAGCAAACAAATATTTTAAAATAATAATAAATTTTAAGTAAATAATAAAAAAAATATATATTAAAAAAATTAACAAATTATTTTCTGAAAACTTTTAAAAATTACAAAAATTATAAAATTAAAAAAAAAATTATTTGTGTGTATTTTTTTAACTATATGAATATACTCATATTATTTTACATAATTTTTAAAATTTTTCAACTAGTAAAAAAGTTTAGTTGGCAGCGTAGACTGCCGCAATACTGCTTCCTGTGATTCAACAGGCTCACCAAACATGTTAGAGCTGCTCACAAATTATTTTTGCTAATTACTTCGCTCTGCAGCAGAATAGATGTGAAGTACAGTTGTGTCTTGGCAGTTGGCATATTCAAATTCAATTTAAGATATGAGTTTGGCGTAGCCGCGGCCAAGAGCTGCTGCCTGACTTTTGTTGTCCCTAAGTGGCACATACATGGACCGCATGGACGGCGGCACCAATTAGCGAACAAGTTCGTCTTGATTTAATGCCTTGACTGCAGGGCAGAGCAGAGCAGAGCTGAGCAGAGCCGAGCTGAGCTGTGCTGAGCCAGTAGCTGGCCAAGTGCGATGGATAGGTGCATTAACCTCTTGCGTAATGAACACCAACAGCGCCACCAACAGCGCGACAGGCAGGTCGACATTGCCACAGATGGGGGCAAGGTGGCAGTGGCAGTGGCAGCGGCTCTGGACCGGGCAGACATTTGTGTGTGGGGCCAGGAGGTGTTCCCTGTGTAGCCTGGCGCGCAGCTGCGCTGTAAAATTAGAATTTTTCTAAGCCGCACTCGAAGATGGCCAGTTAGCTGATAAAAGCTCTCTCTCCCTCTCTCTTTGTCGCTCTCTCTTTGGCCAACAGAATAAAGTGCGCTACAAAATAATTGCAAATAAAATGCAGCTAGAGCCGCAACTGCACCTGAAGCGAATGTCTTCTTCGTTCTTGAGCCAAGCACCTGTGCGCGTCGTTTAATTTCATACGAAAACAAACAGCCCAAGCGCAAGAAGAACAACAACAACAACAACAAACACACATACATATACGTGGCACGGCGAGTGTACAACAAATGTTGCATGATAGCCGAACGGTGCGACGCGTCGCTTCTTCGCAACAAACCAGGGCCCAATGCAATGCGGCTCCAAAGTAACAGCATCGAAGAGCCGTTATCAATATCTGGTTTGTCCAGCTCACAGCTCGCAGCTCGCAGCGGGCGACGGCCCAGCGCTTGGCTAGGCCAGGCCAGGCCAGGCTAGGCTAGGCTAGATAGGATTGGGCCAATGTACCTGAGTTGCAGCCACTTTGGCCAAGGAATGCGTTCAGCAGCGGACATTGCTTAACTGCAAATGCTGCCATTTATATGGCACAATAAACATTAGGTGTTGCCTGCTTTCGCATGGGTGTGGGATATGTTGTTGCTGTTGCTGTTGTTGTTGCTGGAGTGTTATCCCGTGCCAGCGCTTAGTTAGCCAACGTTTTGTATGCCCAGCGCCTTTGTCTGTTGCCACCATCCACCAGGCCTCCACTCTCCCTCTCCCTCTCCCCCTCCCTCTACCTCTCCCGCTGCTGTCCATCGCCTCGTGCAACGGAGTTTTGTTGCCTTTTTCTATTAAAATTACCATCAAGATTTACATTTCAGTAGGCAACAGGTTCGAGTTCAGCTTCAAGTTTGGCGCTGCCTCTGCGGACGCCTTTTAGGTAAAAATGTGGGCAGATCACAAAATAAAAAGCAGAAGAAGAAGAACAGAGCAGAAGGAAGAAGCTGGCGACTCCTGCGGGGCGACACAACGGCTAAATGCTTTGGCCAGCCTCTCGCTGCCCACTTGCTTCTAAATGCAACGCTCAAGTCAAGTGGAAAATTGTTGTTGCTGTTGTGGTTACCCTCATTTTGCATTTAATGCCCATTTTTAGCTGGCCTGCCACGCGGCATTAGCGGCAACAAGACAAACAGCAACTGCAGCAAATATGCCAGATTATATTCTGATTTGGTTGCTCAAAGCAGAAACTACAGATTTTAATTGCAAAAAATGAGTTCTGTTTTAATGAATTGGAATTTTATAGCAGAAAGAGTATCACATATTCGGTAGGAGCTTAACTGGGCTAGCACCATTCGAGCTCAGCAGCCACAGCTGTCCACTGAGCTAGCAATGCATAGATCAATTTAGTATCCTTACAGTCTTTGAATGAATGAATCTGAAATTGTGGTCAAATCTATTTCAACAGATGAAGCCTTGTCTTTCATAAGGACAAATATATAGACATACAGATGACAAAATGTAAACTGCACAAAACCAAGATATTCTAGTGAACTTTACAAGCCTTTCTTCGTATTTGAAAGCCATCTTTATAGACAAGTGTTCTCAGATCAAATTACATAGAATAATTATCAGCTGATGATCAGTATGTATTATGCTATTCTACATAGTTGTCTAGATGGATTCTACTATATAAAACTATAGAAAATACACAACTAAACTTTAATAAATACAGGGAAATCTATTTTTTTTTTGGATTATTACAAAATTTGTATCAATATAAATTTAAATAAAATGTATAAATATATAAGAAAATAAATATAAACATAAAACAATATCAATTTCAATTTTATATAATAAATTTAAGAATTTCTGTAAAAGATGTATAGAATTAAAAATTTTGGAATTGCTTTTGAAATATTATTATAATACAAATTTAGGAATACCCGATGAAGTCTTATTCCCTTTGTATTATGAGAGTTTTTTATGAAATATAATTAAACTCTAAAAATATTAACTATACCTTTTGTAAAATTTATGAATGATTACATTAAAATAAATTATCGAATACAATATATGTATATATAAAATTAAAATTTATATATTAAATATATATATTAAAATATGTATTAGATAAGTTATTTTAATATTTAAATTTAATTATAAATTTATAATATTATATATATAATAATAGAAGTATCTAAAATTCACTGCCAGAAAAGCTTATGACTTTAGCATTGATTAAATTACAATTTATTTCCAGCTCACAAAACTTTGAATTGCTTTACATAAAGCTGCCTTAGCTCAGGTGAATAAAGTTTGACTAAAATCTTCAATATATTGGCTATATTTGATGGCTAGTTGACCCATTGCTTGCGCTAACTGGACTCCGCGCTTTGGGCCTGGTCGGAAAACAAGCAATGCTGGCAAGTAGTAGCTGGCCATAAGCAATTGCGATAAGCATTGAGCGCAGCCCGAGGCCGGCTAGCCGCTTGGTCACATGGGCGCGCATTGGGGACGTCAATCGCTGCTGTGGCAGTGCAATAAATTTAAATTTTATTTAACATTTTACAGGCACTCAAAAGGCATAAACGGAAATTTAAAGCAGGTACAGGCGGTAGCAGCAACGGCAACAGCAATTCAAATGGCTGCAACAACAACGATGCAAGTCCCAGGCCCAACAAGGAAGCAATTGCGTTTGCTGCTGCTCTCCAGCCGCGCGCTGCTTTACGCATTAGGACATGCGTTGGGCTTGGGGCGGGCCAAGGCAGGGGCGGCTGGCTGGCTAACAGCACTCCAAAGCATAAAACAATTTAAATATTGCCGCGCTGCACTTGCAACAACAGCGCAAAATAATAACAGCAACAACAGCAACGGCAACGGCAACTGCAACTGCAGCAAACTTGTTTTTGGGTTAAGAGCCAGATGCGAATGCATCTGCAATCTGAATCTTATGCTGGCCCGCTGCTAATCTTCATTATCGCCAGCTGCATCGCGATGATGAAGTTCGTCAAGCGGTGTCAGCTCTATGGGCAACTAACCGCAATCGCAGCGTAAAATCGCAGCCACAACCAGGCGGAAGATCAACACACACACACACACACACACAGAAAGAGACATGCGTGTGTGTTGGCCTGGGCATTAGCCGCTGTCCCGACTGTCCATTCCCAGCCAGCGCCATGTTCATTTAAATCTACAACTTTTGGAGGGACGACAAGTTGACTTGAGACCCGACCGGACCTCGCATGGGTCTCCCCACATGTGAGAAAATTGCGCACTTGAGAACCTTCGCAGCGAGGCCGAGGCCCATTCTAGACCCGTTCCAACTATCAAGTGAAAATTCCTGGGGCAAGAGCTTATCGCGAATTCATTATTGAAATAATTCGCAACTTGAAGGCCCTATAGTTGCATAACGGTAAATGGCCCAGGGATCTAGACAACAGCTTAATGAAAATTGAATTTTATGTTTATTAGACGCAGCCGGGCACAAACCGAAAGAGAATATATGAAACTACAGCCAGCCCTCCACACACACACATGTAACCTTTTCAAATATGCCAGACCGGATCGGAACGGACCGCGTCCCAGCCCATGGGCAGCCAGATGCCAGATTCTAAATGGTATTTGGTGGACCTACTCGTCGTTGGCCATAAGACGCGACCAAAGACCGAAAGATAGCGGACCAGCGTCCACCATTGCCATTTTCCTGTGCCAACAAGCAACAGCAACAAGAAGGGGCAGCCGGCCAGCGGCAAGCAGCAGGGGGCCCCGTGCAACGGCAACATGTTCCCTGATAAGTGAAATAAAAGTAATAGAATCCAATAAAAAATTGACTGCATGTGGCAGACAATATAAATACACTATAACATATGGACAGATGAGAATTTACAGGGTATCTATATTACATAAAAGTTTGAAATTATTTTTAAATCAAATTTTCGTGAATAATTTATTTAATATTTATTATATTGTTTTCATTTATATTCATATTTATTTTATATATTTTATATTTTATTAATACTTATAATTTTTTTTATTGATTATTTATTTTTTATTATTTTTATATAATTTAAAAAATATTTATTTCCTTTTATTTATTTTTTAATTCTTTACCATTAAAATATTTAAAAAATAATTTTTTTTTATTTTTTATTTATTTTTACTTTTTTGCCAAATATATATTTTAATATTATATTATATTATTATATTTATTATATAATATATATAAATATAATAAAAAAAAATTGTATTCATATATTTAATATTTCTAATTTTAATAATTGTATATTTCTATAAAAATATATACTCAAATAAGAATATATTATTTGTATATATATATAAATATATATATATTTTGTTATTATTGTATTAGTTTTTATATTTAAACAATTTACTTTGTAGCAAACAGTTTAAGAAATTGAATTGAGCCGGCCAATCACATCACAGTCCAAGGGACAGCGACATTTAGAACCCGCCAAAGAACCAGGCAAGTTTCTACACACACAAACACACACACACACACATGGTCGCACAATTACATGAAGCCGCTCGCTGCAACTAGGAAGCAAACTGATCTGGCCTGCAAGCTAGAAAGACCTTGGTATGGGGCATGCCGGCCTGAGCCCAATGCAACGAGCTGCAACGGCAACCTGCCACACGCGGCCTACGTAAGTGGCAAGATCGCACACAGCCGCCCGAGCTTGCCACTAAAGGATGCCAAGCGAAAGGTGGGCAGGTACAGCCGGAGTGAGTGTGTGTGTGTGTGAGAGAGAGAGAGAGAGAGAGAGTAGGCTATGCACATGTGCGCATAGGTCCAAACGGGCTGCATGTGGGTTGCTGTAGCTCTGGCTGCTGCCACTGCTGTTGCTGCTGCTGCCATGCCCCCAAGTTGTTGCATTGATTTAGCAAACATGCATTTTTATAGCCTTACAACGCGCCCAGGCAACAACAAGTTTCTCTATTATTTATTCCGAGCTAGCGGCCACAGTGCAGTCCAGAATGCACTGTTTCTCCTACTAGACTTCAACTGCTTCTTCTGTCAGATCTCTGCCCGCTCCTCTGATTATTTTGATAGCAGCTGCAGTCAGTCGCCGCCGTCGCCTCCTTGCCCCTTGGATTAAAGTGTTATTAATGTTTATTATGCCTGAATGAGTTTTAATGTCTGCCGAAGTAATCATTAAAATGTTGTTAAAAGAAATTTGAATAGCAGCAGCATGTGAGAACAGCGATCACACATTTTGTTCGTTTTCGGCCAACAATGTCTCTGGCCCCACTGTAATTGGCCGCCAACTCTCAGCGCCGTGGCAGGAAGAGCGTGTACTTTATTTTGATTGGAGCTGCCATGGAATTTCTTTTGTGTGTTCGCCGGAGATTTTTTAATGATCGGTGACAGGATTATTAAAGTCATTAAGCGGCCACTTGCAGTTGTTCTCGTTGTTGCTAGAGTTGTTGTTGCTGTTGTCGTTGCTGACTTGTTCTCAATGGCGGGGCTAATAATGTTAACTGTAACTGGCAATGGCAGCAGTAAAAGTTGCATCGCCCGCTCGTATGCTGATGCTGATGCTGATCGCCTGCATGCAGATGCCTTTGACATGCCTCACATATAACTGCACTGCTGATCATTGAGTTGTTTGGCTTATGGCTTTGATATAATTACTGATTTAATCTGTCAGCCATGTGCATATATATAAATATTTAAGCCTAACGGCTTTAGCTGTAAATTTCAATTAATTTTCAATTATATTTTTGCTACTCGTGCCAGCTGCAAGGTTTGAAGAAGCTTCTCTTCAGCTTGCAAGACATCAATCATACGTTTCATTGATGTATCATATGCCTGGTCAGTCAATCAATCATGCTGTCGGTTGGCTATTGTGACTGTGGTACTCAGTCAATCAGTTGTACGGCGGATTGATTGATCAGACAGTAGATCTAGAGCAGCGTCAATTGATTGATCAGTCACTCTGAGTGTCAGCCAAACTGTTATACTCATACAGTTTTCAATCATTGCGTCAATCAATCAGACTTATCACATATTCCGGTGCTGAATCAATTTGTCTTTCAGTCTTCGGACAGTCAATCAGTCAGTCAGTTGGTTCATTGATCATTCACCCTGACTCTCAGTCATTATCAATCATTTACTCATTCAATCATCATATTATATCATATCAATCATACAGCTTTCAAGCAGAGAATTGATTGATCAATCGTTGTGTCTCTCAGTAAGCAGTCACTCATGCAGTTCTCAGTCAATGAATCAATCAGTTCATCAATCAATTACATTTTCAGATCAATCAATCAACTTAGAGAACTTTGGCACTCAATCAGTCAATCACTCAGTCTTTCACTCTGTCATTAAGTTCAGTAGTAAAATACTAAATATTTTCCAACACTAGCAACAGCCGTTGAAGGCGTGATGATATGAATATAGAATTTAGATTGACACTCAGCAATTGCGCTTGACACTTTCTTTAATTAGAGGCCTAGCGTGATGGACATCCAGCGAACAGGTGGCCTAGTCCCACAGGTAGCAATTTGCCAATTGGAATATTTGTATTTTCGATTCAGACAGTTGCAGTTCAACTTTTATAGCACATAGAGTTCCATTCTGCGCAATGAGGCGGATGTTCCCATTAATATATCCAGCTCCTGTTGAGTTTCGCTTGGGCTCCAAGAAATGTTTTACGTATTTTTATAAGGTTGTCAAGTTAGTTGGCTGGGCGCCTCCGAGGGAGGGCGTTCGACGTTATCTATACCTTTGTTGGACTTGCTTGGTGCTAACTTTTGGTGAACTGTATACGCCCATTGGAATGTCCTTGAGTCTGGTTACGAACTTTGCGACTTTAAATCTTGACGATTTGTTTGTCGTAATCGAACAAGCAATCAATACCTTCGGAGCGATGTCCAAGTGCAGCTGTTTTTTATTTAATTTGCCACGACTGAGTCAGATCGACTCTGTACTCGACCTTATGGATGATAGACTGCTTGGTGCGGACGATCGTCGAAGGATCCACAAGGCCGTTGCCGATGGCAACTATATTTTCCTGTTATGCTCCGCATTCTATGTGATCTATGCGATGTTTGTGTTTCTCATGGGCCTACTGAACGGACGACCGCCCTGGATGGTATACAATCCGCTCTTCGATTATCGGAGCGGACTGATCAGTCTCTTGGTGCATTCGATGTTGGAACAGCTCCTATTCATGCTGATGGTTGTTGCCGCAGTGCTTGTGGACACGTATCCTCTTTTATTTATTCTAATAGTCAGAGCTCACATCGATGTGCTGCGAACTCATATTCAAACACTGCGCACTGACCCACTGAAGGCAGAGGCTGAGAACTACGACGAGCTAGTTGGCTGCGTTATGCACCATAAGCAGATTTTGAGGTGAGTAAATGGAATTTACTCTAAATGTATCTTTGACTCCGCTCTCCTTTCAGCTGCTGCGAAATCATGCGTCCCCTTATTTCGGGCATAATTTGCATACATTTCCTACTAGTCGGCGTCGTGCTGGGCGTCACCATACTAAACATCTTATTATCAACGGATCTCGCTTATCGCATTGGAGCCTTTATCTTCTTATCTGCAGTGCTATTCGAATCCTTTCCCTTCTGCTACCTCAGCGACTTGCTCGCCGAGGACAGCATGGAACTGGTCAATATATTGGCCCAATCCAACTGGTTCAATGCCGAGCGCAAATACATTTCCACTCTAATGATTTTCATGAGACACGCGCAGAAACCAATTGCCTTTGTTGCCGGCGGCATGTTTCACATCTCAATGGCTACCAGTATTAAGGTGTGTATAAATATATATACATATATATTTATTGGAAATATATAATGTTTTCAGATGACAAAGTTTGCATTCAGCGTTATGGCCTTAATGCAGCAAATGAATCTGGATGCTCGCTCAAAATAAACTGTTTCTTCGTTAATTAATGTATTTTATTATTAAATACTAAAATGTTGCATATACAAATTTTAGTTAGTTTCAATAGATATATTTTAGTTAATTTTAATTAATTATACAAATTTTAAAGTCATTTTAAATTATTTAATTAATTTTAATTAATTCAAAATTTTAATCAATTTAAATAATTTGAAATTTATTGTTAGTCAAAATTAATTTAGCGTTAAATTTAATTTAAATTTTAATTTGTTTAAAATTTTAATCATTTTTTCAAATTAATTGTTATTTACATTTTTTAAATTCTATTATTTATTACAAAATTAAATTTTAATTCAAATCATTTTTAAATTTAAATTAATTTTTAATATCATTTTGATATATTTGATTGAATTGTAATTTTAATATATATTTAAATTTTAAGCTTATTTAAATTTTAATTAATTGATAATATTAAATTCATTAACTCACAATTTATCATTTAATGTTCATTTTTATTAATTATTAATTTAGTTTTTAATTTAATTTTAATTTGTGAGTAAATTTCGACTGAAGTCAGTTAAAAATACTTTTAAATTTCTATTAAAAAATAAATTCATCAAAATGCTTATTTTTCACTATATATTCACCTCAGCTAAGTTGCTTAATTACAGGCCAAGTAAGTGTTTTGTGGGCGTGTCTAACGCCTTGCGGCGCTGAACAATTGGTTTATTCCCACAGTCTTTTGTCGAGCCACCGTAAAAGCTTAGTAGTATGAGCTGGATTGCTCAGTATATGCAGAGTCCCCAAGGCACTGTGACTTGCTGTAGATACCACGAAATCTTCTATATATTCACTTGTAATATACAAACGCATTTCACAGTTTCTTTTCTCTTTAATAAATAAAAAATTTCTCTAGGTGCTCGCCCATTGTGCAGCCAACAGATCAGAAAAATATTCCACTCCAAGCACAGCAGCAGCAGCAGGAGTTTCCTTGACAGGCGGCATTAATGTTGGCACGTTTATCAAATTGCAGCTTACAAAAGGCTGTAAGGAGTTGGGGGCGTGCCACTTTATTACTCAGCTCATAATGCCGACAGATGATAAGCCAAATGCCGGCAATAGTCGAGCGAAATAAAAGGAAAGACGAAGCAAAAGGAAAACTATTCGTTGTTCGCTCAAATTGTGTGATGTAATGACACGCACGAGTGCATGGCGCCCGGCACGCCCACACGCCCACACGCCACGTGCGCACACGCTGCAGCCGGAGAGGAAAGCATAAAAGCGATGCCGTGGTCAAGGTCAGCTGCGGCTGAAGTTAAAGCCAGAAATGAAAAGCCAACAGCCACGTGGGTGGCTCGGAGAGCGTTTCGAGTATATATTGGCAGAGGGATAAATGATTTAAGGCCGTGGCCAGCACAAGTTGCACGGCAAGTTGCTGCAAGTGGCCAAGAGGAGAGTGGCAAAATGGCAAAGCTGGCCAAATGGCTAATTTAATTGCCCCGCATTATGGTACTTAAGGAGATCACATGTTGACCGTTAGATGGCCAACACGACGACGACGACGACGACAAAATGGAGCACAAACGTGGCTAATTGTAAATTGTTGCAATTTAAATTGTTGCAAAAGAACGGTAAGCAGCGGCGGCAGTGGCAACTAACTGGCCAGCCGGCCACATCTATGGGCCATAAAAATGCTGTTAAGGCCTAAAAGCGATTGTTGCATGCCAGCCGACTGCAACTGCAACTGGCACTTATTGAATGGCCATCGGCTGTGTCTTCTTGGGCCCCACAATCGTTAAAAGGCATCGTTAAAGGGGGCTGCTCGGCGTCGTAAAAATTTGCGCATTAATAAACATTATGCAAGCTGCGACAGACAGCAAATGAGGCGACACGTTGCCAGCCAATCTGATGCTGCTGGCTGCCACCTCCTACTGCTCCACCTCCGTTTCGAGGAGCTGCCAGGCAGCACAGTTATAACGATCGCCAACAACAACAACAACAACACTTAACGATGCGTTTATTGATAGCGTCAACGTCTGGGGCAGGGGGCACTGATCACAGCGGGCCTCAGTTTTATGCACTGGGCTTTATCTCCGTTATCAATACGCTTAGAAATGCGTATACTTTTTACGATCAGTGTAATTAATTGGCAAACGTAACTAATATCGGCAACAAAGTCGCCGATTCGCCAATTGGCAACATTCTCTAAGGCCTTAACGATCGCCTTAAGTGCCCCTCGATTTATGGGCGAGGAAAGTTTCTATAAATTGTGAGCGTAGCTGGGCTGGAGCTCTCGGGGCTACTACTACTACTACGACTAATTGATATTTTTGACTTGCAAAGAATGATTAAAGTAACGTTCTGTCGATATCCAAAAGGTAAACAGTTCTTCTTCCATGCCAATGTCAATGCCAATCCCGACTTTGGCAGTCAAAGCACAGCAAACGCTGCGATTTCCCAGGCAATACAAAGAAGAGGGAGAGAGAGAGAGAGAGAGGGGCTTTGGGAAATACTTCATCACATTTCCCATGGACGGCCATTTATGGCAGTGAATGCCAGGCCGAATGCCGATCTGCGAGGCGGCCTTTTCTAACTGTCCCTCTGACAAAATGCCGCAACCTGCAAGTGTAACTGACAAGCAATGGGCCAATGGCCATTGACCAGAAGAGAGAGAGAGAGAGACAGAGAGCGAGAGAATAATATTATGAGCGATACGTAGAAAAAATAAATCAAATTTTCTCATCAATCTCATCGAACATGAAAATGCACTTTCAAAACGCATTAAATAAACCATAACGGCACGCATGCGCAGCACAGCACCACAGCAGCACAGCACCACCAGCAGCCCAGTCAGGGCGGTGCTGTGCGGAGTGAGGCCGGGGCCAAGTGCAGGCCGAGGCCGCGTAAATCTTTCACTTTGAGCAAAATGCAGCACAGCTAACTGAGGCTAACTGGAAAACTAGCGGCAACAAATAACGTAAACGATAAATGCGCATGCGCAAGTGCAACAGCAACAGCAACAGCAACAGCAACAGGCAATAGGCCAGCCAGCAACTGGCAACGTGGGGCAACTGGCCACAGCGAGAGACGCGGCATTTGCTGTGGCCCGACCATATTTGGCATTGGCTTTGCCAACTGTCCAAACTAAAACCCAAACCCAGACACGTTGCAGCGATGCTGACAAATTGCTGCCGCCGCCTCCTGCTGCAGTTGCTGCTGCTGCTGCCGCTGCTGTTGTCGCCAACATCAGCTGCGAATGCAGGTCCTCCGGCCAGCATGGCGCACAAATTTGGTAGCACGCCGTGCGGCGGCAGTCAAAAGCGTCCAATAATTCATAACACAGCCACTGTTGCTGCTGCTGCTGCTGCCTCTGCTGTTGCCAAAATTGGCAAGAGCCGCTTGATAAGCCGCCGTTGCACACAGTCGCCAATCGCTCCGCTGCCACGGCGCGTAATAAATCTGTGCAATTTGTTGCACGCTAATCGCGCCATCGACTGCGGCTTTCAATTGAAAGTAAGTATCTATCGGGCTTATTGGCTCGCAGGTGTTTCGCCAGCCCAAAAAGAGCGAAGCAAAAACACGTTTAGTGGGCCAAATAAATCAGCAAACTAATTATAAACAATAAAGCCAATGCTAGAGGCTTAATGCCCATCAATTAACCAAACTATAAACAAATGCTTAGCAAGCTATACATCCCAGCTTGATATCCGTATCCATATGCTTATCCGAATACATATGTTTATCCTTATCGCTATGCCTAATTATTTTCTTATCCCTATCCATATACCTATGCATATATATTCTTGCGATTCAAAAAGTTTTCTTTAGAAAGTTAACCCTTATTCATATTATTATCCTTCTCTTTATCCTCATCCCATATCTTCATATCCTTAACCATATCCATATTTATAGCTTTATCCCTGTATATCCCTGTACATACATAATATGTTTCCAATAGAAAAACTAGTTAAAGAAATACTCATATCTGTATCCATATCCGTAGTCATATGCATATTCCTATCCTGATGCCTATCCTTATTCATATTCATATTAATTCTGTAATTTCACTGTATCTCCTATAGTATTTTCTAAAGTAAAGCTAAAGATATATTCTTATCCATATCCAGCCCTATCCCTATCCTTATCCATATCCCTATTCATATCCTTTCTTTCTATACCTCAATTTAATCATATTTCCTGGCCTTTTCACAGCACAAATAAATCTTTGTATATTTATTTATTATAAGTTTCAAAACACTTACTTATGTATAAACCTTAACTATCTCTTCGGCCATAACTTATCAATAAGTTATTCCCAGCTCCGACCCGCCCAAAGACCCGCAAACGGTTCAAGCTTGACAACTTCTCGAACGTCCGGCTGCTCGGCTGCCTGCCATATCTTGCTTTACAGTCTTTCGCTAATAATAACAATAATTTAGCCAGTAAATGAAATTAACATGCATTACACAACAGTCAAGCGGCCAATAACGGCACAAACCTGCCATTGATCCTTGGGGCGTCCCATTGGGCGGCTGCAATTGCAATTGCAATTGCGATGCCAGCGAAGTCGCCAACTGTGTTCCCTAACTGACTGGCTGATTGAGCTGGCCCGCATCGCACCGGACGGGCTGGCCATCAATGAAACTTCAACTCCCAGTTGCTGCATGCTGTGGGTACCTAACGGTAAACCCATCGAGAGGAGCCAACGCGACCCCACCTACCGCCGCTGCCTGTCTGCCTGTCTGCCTGTCTGCCTGCCCATCGGCTCTTTCTAATGGCGCACGCATCGCATTTGCCGCCTCAATGGCCAGCTGACTGACCAGCTCCAGCTGCACCGGGCTGCACTTCTCTTGCTGCTTCCTCTCTGGCTGCCTCGCTTGCTGGCTCTTGTCTGCTGGGCGCCATGGCGTATGCATTTTTTATGTAAATTGATTTTTTTCTGCTTTCTGCTCTGTGTCTCTGCTTGTTGTTCTCGTTCGCTGCTTTTCATTAGTTATGATAGATGTTGCTAGAAATTATTTAAATATATTCAATTAATAATAGCAAATGCTTCGCCTGACACAAAATAAACAACAAGTGCCTGAGCATCGACTGCTTGTTGCAGTTGCACTTGTTTAAGATTTTGATGAGGAAATTTCACAACTTGGACAGAGCTGATCATATTTGTAGAGCTTAATTTAGCTCAAGGTTTATATTTGATAAAAGGTTTAATAATGATTCTGTTAGATCTGATCCTCTGAAGTTGCGACTACAAATTTTTTTACTTTTAACTAATTTTTTCTGCTAAAAAATACTTTATTTAGAAGCTAAAAATTTATAAAAAAAAATATTTTTTATATTTTTCTTAATTCTTTCTTTTTTTAATTTTAATTTATATATTTAATATTTTAAACAATATATATATATATATATATATATATTAATAAATTTATATTATTTATATATTTATTATATTTTAAAACGTCTTTAAAGTAATAAAAATATTTTAAAATATTTTAACAATTTTATTAAAACCCATAAATTTTTGCATTTGTAATAAAAGGTTTTTTCCAAGAAATAATTTTTTAAAGCAGTTAAAAATGAAACAGTATTTTACCTAAAATTTTATAAAATGATTCTCAATATTTTAAAAATATATTCCCACATTTAAAAATTTGTTCTCATTATTTTTAAAATCAGCAAAAAACAATGATAAAGCTGCTCGTTATCAAATATATATATTTTGGGCTTTTGGTTAGAGTCTATTAATTGCATAACCATTCCTGAGTCCTGACCACAATTAATTTAAGTCTTACACAATGGCTTCAAGCGAGTTACATAATTACACATGCGCCAGGTTAAGCACATAACAAATATTGGGACACTTGCAGAAGTCAAAAGGCCATTTTAATTATGGCCATTTTATTTGCGGCAGTTGGCAAGAGTTAATAAATGCATATTTGAGGCGAGCAGTCGAAATGGCAATGAAACGAGAGCAGGCCAATGAAGTGTGTAACAGAAGTCGAAGATAAAGGCAGTGAAAGAGAGCGGCCCAGGGGTGGTAAGAGAGGCAAGAGAGGCAAGAGACGGGCTTGCTGGGCGAACATGAAAAGCGTGAAGCAGACAATCAATAAGTGCACAGCCTGAACGGTCGCTGAGGCAACAGGTAAAGGCAATTACCAATTGTCCTGAGACTCCGTTGGGCCTCGGCAGCACAATATTGAATGCCAAATAAAATCCAATAAAATAAAAGCAGGCAGAAATCGAACAAAAAGACAAAGAGGCCACGAATATGATTTACATGCAGCAACTGCAACTGCAACTGCAGCAGCAGCAACAGCAGCAGCAGCACCAATTGCATTTGCCGTTCTTCGTGCAACGTTTGCCACCTGTTCCTGTTCTCGGCGACTTAGTTTGCCGTTATTGTTGCCTGGTTCTGCCTTGCCTTCCATATCGTTAGCTAATTTTATTGTTACAATAACTGTTGTTGCTGCTGCTGCTGCTGCTGCTGCTGCTGCTGCTCTGGCTGCCTATCTTTCGTGTATCTTACGACCGGCCTTGTTTATATCAATTCTATTAAGCACAACAGCTAGCCAGCTCCATCTCGCTTTAGCCGCATCTCTTTCGCTCTGCTGCCGTACCACTCTCCTTTCAGCATGTGACTAATCATGCACAGCCAATCATGCCACAAGTTTATTTATTTTCACATTGCATTTGTGAAAAGCAACAAAAAAACTGGGTAATCCACTTGAAAATTCCTCGATTTTTGCTAACCCTGTTTATTGTTGTTGCTGTTGCTGTTGCTGTTGCATGTTATCGGCTGGCTATCAACGCCGCTTGTACTCGTTATTGTTCCCTGTTATGTTTGTTAGTTTCTTTTGGCTGGGCATCGACTTGTTGCCTGTTGCATCTTATAAAGTGAGTTATCTGCTGGGCTGTCGTGTGGCATTGGCCAAAGTAAATGTAAGATATTTTCTTGCTCATTCTTTTGCTTCCATTATTTGCACTTGTTCTTGTCATCTGTGTGTGTGTGTGTGTGTGTTGCTTTACCGCTAACAGCGTCTGTTGCTGCTGTCACTTGGCCGTTATATGTCCTTGAAAGAGTTAACTGTATTTGATTACTGCTAAAGACAGTGTGTGACTTGGAGCTAATACAGCGAGCTGGCTCATGTAGGAACACCCAGCATGAGCAGATGGCTAAGAAATATGTTTTGTGGAGAAATATAATATATATATAAATATAGGAAATTGGACTTAGCTTGAAATCAAGCTTTAACTCATAAGTTAACTTCTATCAAACTTTGTCTCAGCTCAAAAATTGTTTGAGTCAAATCAGAAAGGTTTTAATGGGCATTTGCTTAATGAACGTTATGTAGGCCATGAAGTCCGCCTTCTGCAAGTCATCAAAGCACATTTGACATATTCCAAATATGGGCTATATATATCAGAAATTAATCACACATTCTCTATATCAACTGCCAAAGATAGGGTACACAGCAGGCCTAACTTTGGCTTGCCTTGCTGCTTGCCAGATAAATTTGCTGTAAAGCTCTGATCTTACAGCTTTAAAAATGGGAACTAAACAATCGAGCATAAATATTTTCCTTGCGTGTCTGCATCTTGAGCTGTTGACCCGATTCGGGTTAATGCGGCTGTCATGTAAAATGGATTTACTGGAAAAAGGTCACAGATATCATTTGTATTCTGGAAGCGATGACAGCGGGCAGCTGCAAAATAATATAAATAATCAAGTTTGCAGCTGAAAAGTCATTTGTAAAGTGGCAAAGTAGAAAAATGGAGAACGAACTAGAGCAAAGGTAAATATATAGACAAGGCAATAGGAAGCATCGCTGGGTTATATGATATATGGAGCTGTATTTGCTCTCTGCTCGTAGGCGCATCATAATCGAAATGAAGCTTGGAATCTGAGTGAAGCAAACTTCAAATTGGCCGCATAAATCTTGATGGCACATCTCTTGGCTAAGCTGTCAGCTGTTGGCCAAGCCGGCGAGTACAGTTAGATTGAAGCTGGAGCAGGAGCAGATGCCAATGCCACTTGCTGTAAATGTGGCAAATGTCGAATGCAGAATACAGAATACAGAAACAGAGTGCAGAATGCAGAATGCAGAATGCAGAATGCAAGCCAGCGTAATTGATAAAGACCGACAAATCCGTTGATGGCAATGTTAATGCTGCGAGCTATGCGCGAGCTGGCCTGGGTTTGGGCCAGGCCTGGGGCCGGACTTGGGGCCGGACTCAATGTCGCTGCGAAACGATCTTGTTGATGGCAGGAAGACAAAGACCTAAGATTGCCTGTTAATGCTAGTCGAAACGGTTCGATGTCTGCTGATGACGCGTGGAGAACCTGTTGGGCTGCTCTCGTTCTTGTTGTTGTTGTTGTTGTTATCGAACAGCGTTCGATTTTTATAATGATTATCGCCATTACCGACAGTCATTGTTGTTGCTGCTGTTGCTGTTGCTGCTGGCAGCTACTGTTGCACAGAAAAGGCAGCTAACAATGCAATCCCCGTTGCCTGCAATTAGTTTGGGCGTGGGGCGCGGCTGGAGCGCGCATAAATTGCGTTAGGATAATGATCGCGCTTTGGCACAGTAAATCGCAATTCGAAATTCAACGGACACGGAGAGTACAGTTCGAATGTGCTGCCTGCTGCCGCCCAGATCGCAATTGCCGCAGCTGCGGCTTAGAGCTTTAACTGGTTCGGCAACAAATTTGACGCGCGCTGCTACAAATGAGCCCGATACACAGAGAGAGAGAGAGAGAGAGAGAGGGAGGGAGAGGGAGAACGATAGACAGCTAGAGGGAAAGAAAGCAAGCGAAAAGCTGAAGGAAAACCAGTGGAAGGCCAGCACCAAGCACCAAGCACCGTTTTGGCCACGCATGCTGGGGCGCCATTTAAATTGAGATTTATTGCAGGCAGCATCTCTTGCTATTGCAGTCAATGATGCGCCAGTGGATGCTGCTGCTGCTGCTGCTGTTGCAGGTGCAGCAAGCAACGGTTTTGTAGCTTTGAAGCGAAAACAAAACTGTAAAACGCTGCCAAAGCTTGTCTTTGACCTCGAGCAGCCAATAAGCTGCAGAGCTGGGCGAGGGGAGAGAGAGAGGGTAGCCATGCAACCAGCTGTTATATATAACAGTCAACAAATCGTTCCAATCCAATCTTAATGAAGTTATTAGGCGAATCAATTTTTTGGTTTCTGCTGCTGCTGCTGCACATGCAACAGGCGAAACACTTTGCCACCAATTTATTGGGCTATAAATGAAGATGAGTTTTGCTAGCGTATTTTTATAAATATCTATAGTATTTATAGGGCATTAGACTTGGGAAGGTATTGCAAGTTTTAGTTTAATTTTATTAAACGGAATTTCATATTTGGTAATTAATAAAAGTCTTGGTATTTCTATATATATATATATAGTGACTATAATAATGATTTGTGATATTTTATGAAGAGATCTCGTAATAAATAAATAATTGAAAAAAAAAAAAATTATTTAAAAATATATATATTTTTAAAAATTATTAAATAAAAATTTTTCCAAAATAAATATTTAAAAATGTATATTAAAAAATTATTTTAAAAATAAGTATTAAAAATAAAAATAAAATAAACTGATTGTAAAATATTATTTAAAAGATATAATAATAATATTATTGTTAATATAGTTATGAAAAAAAAATGTACATGGACAATATGCTAGCCAATCTAACTTTAGATAATTTTATGGCTATTAGCATGAAATATATATCTATTATATAACCCTTATGAACCATACTCAATAATATATAAATATCAATCAGCTGAGTCTATCAGCCTATCAATGTAGACAAGTTCGCAGAGTATGCCGTGGCCAGTCACTCTCTCGGCTGGACAACAACCTTGTTTTTTTACACATTTTCCTTCACATTCCTTAGCACTGCTTACTTGCAACTATTTAGTTATTATCAACCCTTAAGAACAGAATAATTAGTCAATCAGTCAGTCTGCCAGCCAGTCAGTCAGTCAGGCAATTGGCTCAGATAGTTATGTCCCATAGTACAATCACTTAGAGAATGATTTCCATTTTATGAATTTCCTAATCACTTTTCAAGCATATTAATAATAATTATCATATTAATCACATTATGATTATAATCAGAGACATTTTGCACGACACTCGCGCAGCGCTATCCCACTGTGCTGCGCCACTAATTACAGGTGACACTGATTAGCGAGGTGCAGGAGACGAATGCAACGGGGCGTTAAGTAGCTGGAGGCATCTCCTATAAGTCTGCAATGTGGCAAAACATAATTTCTGCATGTCACTCAGACAGGTTGGAGTCGGAATCGGAATCGGGTCTGTGTGGAATCGTTGCTGGAAATGGAGATGGTTGTCAATGCGTCGGCTAATCCTGCTCATCATCTATAGCGCAGCAGTACGTGGAGACGAATGCAATTTTTTGAAAAATCATTGAAACCGGTTGCCAGAGCATTTGATGGAAAAGTTGCTGCAACACGGTTGCAGCTTCACGAAACATCAAGACAGACAGACGGACAGAGAGACAGTGAGACTGACTGACTGACTGACTGGCCGGCACCTGTAGATTTTATCCTGGCCATTTGATTGTCTGCCGTTGATTGCCGCTGAGATGCTTTGCAGCTGTGTCTGCCTGCCTGCCCTGCCTTGGCTGGCTGCAAAATTAAGTTGCTGCCTGGCAGCGTTTACATGCTGTGGCTGTTGCTAGCTTTTGATGTTTTAATGATAAGATTTTCGCGATTGATTTTTCCTGGGTGTCGAATTTGGCGAGCAACCGGTTAGCGGCAGGAAGTGCCTGCCGCCTAGCGGCTCCAGTGGCGCAAAAACGTGCCGCATCAATCAGTCGCCCACCGCGACCGCCTAACAAGGTCAATGGGTTAATGCGGCAAACTGCAAGTAGCACTAAACCTCAATATATATATATACTCTACGTACTCCATATATACGCCCACAACGTGGCTGGTCTTTGGTGTTGTTGAGGCAGCAGGCCGAGTGGATTACAATAATTGCACACTGCGGAGGCCATTCGATCCGCAAGTGCAACTGTAAAGTGCCACCGTTTGTGGTGCTGCCCGCCAGGCAGCTGAGGCAGAAGACAACGATTGACAGCAGAGCTGAAGCTGCCACTCAGCTCTTGTGACGGCGAACGGCAAACGGCGCATGTTGGCCATCAAATGTCTAAGCTAAACATTTAGATTAGAAGCGAAAAAAATAAGAAGACGTCGACGACGACGACGACTGCCGCTTTGGCCAGTCTTCCGTCAGGAATGCATTTTTATGGAGCAGACAAGAACAATTGACGTTGCTATGGCCAAGTCGGAGGCTAATCTAAATTGTTGCATGCAACAACAATTGTGCAGAGATACAAGTGTCCGGTGCATACGGCGAGGCAGGTAATTTCAGCTCAGCTAATTGCGAAAAGTGCTCCTGTAATTCCAACGGGGCCAACAGACAACTGAAAGACAACAAGCGGCCAGCAACTCCGACTCCGACTCCAACTGCAACTCCAATTTCTGCTACTCTGGCCTGCACCCTATGAGGCCCCTCGGGTAAGTGACACCTACAGCGGAGACAGCTTTGGCAATTGTGTTTGCCAGGCCCCACAAATAATAGCTTCATTGGCCACCAGAATCCCGTCGGTGCCAAAATGGGCAATGCCAATGTCTCTGGCCATGGAATTCGCTCGAGAAATTTGCATTGTCCTCGGCCCCACTTAGTTGACCAAAAATGGTTTGGCTAAGCTTGACATTATTGTGCCTTTGCTGCCTAATGGCGCTTGATGGGCATTTAACTGTCCATCAATTAAACAATTAACTTTTTATATATATAAATAGAATTATATATATAAATCCGACTCTATTAACTACTCACACGTCAATTTATCTTTCGACTTTTGGTCAGCTGCGATTTTACAGTCGCGACGTTTTGCCATTTACTGAAACTGAGCAAACAAAACGCTGCTTGGCCAAGAGGCGCAATAATATCGCAGACAATTTATGGTCTGCGCACATAACCAGCACCCAGAGGTAAAATGGTGGACCAGGCAAAACCAGGTAACTGTAACGCCACGCTGAAGGTTAGGCCCACTGCGATTTGCTTCTGACACACAAAGTGCAAAGCCAAAAACAAAAGGAAAACCAAAGCACAAGTGAAAAGAATGCGAAATGTTTAAAAATTACTAAAAGCCGCTTTAAGGTATGGCCCGTGTGATATACTCTGACTAAGGGTCCATTCACTTAATTATGAGTCAAATAATTTTGAGGGAAAATCAAATATTTGTTATGAAAAAATATTATTATACAAAACAAGTTTTTAATACACAAAAATACTTTTAAAATTAATTAGAATTAATTTGAAAATAAATATAAACTTAAAAATATAAAAAAAATTGCAAAATATTAAAAATTTATTAAAATATATATGTAACATATATATAAGAATTATTGCAATATGTAGAACATACATTTTTTTATTTTTTATGTTATATTAATAATAAATTAATAAATTAATAAATTAATTATATGTAAAATATATATTTTTAAAAAATTTTAAATTGCCCAAAAAAATTAATATAAGTTTTTTTGATTAGAGTTTTAATTTTAATATTATTTAAAATTTGTAATACATATCAAATAAATTATATCTAATATTAATAATATTTTAAATAAATAAATCAAAGATATTATTTCAAATAATTTAAACTCTTTTATCAATCTGTACCACAATATTTAATTATATACATAAATAAAATATTTCATATACAAAATGCGCCATTATTTCTTAGTGCATTCACTAGACCATCTTATGAGCTCTTCTACCCTATCGGTTCTTCTTTTTTATGCCTTTTATTTTGTGTGCCTCTGACGCTGCCTTTCTGGCACAGTAGTTCAAGCAAAGCAAAGTGTCACAAGTTAATTAGATTAAGTTAAAAATATGCATAGTATATGCTCTTATACTAAGTATTGTTATATATAGATGTACTATATATACACATACATATTTATTTTCTTTTTTACTGCTTAGCTTTACAGCTCTTCTTCTTGCTTGCTGTCAATGTCAGCTTTGGCACTTGCCACATGCCATTGCATACTTTTAAGCTGGCGCTGCTTTAGTTTCAGCCGGCGCACAAAAGTAGGCAACATTTTTTGAAATTCCCGTCGGAATTAAATTTAAGTAAAGACGAAATATTTATGACCAGGAAATGTTTTCAGCGCACGCATATGAAAGTGCTCTCATGAGTAAAATGTAATTTACAATTTTAATTGAAACACTCAATACTTAATCCCTCAATAAAAAAATGATGTTTGGCGCATTAATTAAAAAGAAAAGCTAAGCCCAAGCCTGGGCACTTCAACAATTCAAATACAAACAAGCCTGGCAAATAAAGAAAGCCTACAAGGTGCATTTGCAGTTGCAGGTGTGGACGTGAGCTGCGTGCATAGAAAAGTTTCACTTGTGCTAACGCACAAATCTCGAACGGCCGGGCACAAATGACGCACGGCTCGAGAAGAGGCCCACGCACGCAACGAGGCGAACCAGTGCTAGTGCTTAAGTGTTACGCACATGTGTGTGTGTGTGTGTGTGTGCACTATTATGCAAGGGCTAGGCTCTCAGCCAGCCGCTCTTGACTGCACGCAATACTTTTAATGAAATATGCAACAATCAGAGGCGAGTCCCCTGCCCTAACCCTGGGCCAGTTACTTGTCTGGCTGACTGTTTAATATGGCCATCATTTGTAGACTCCCCCCAGCAATGTACCCAGATATATGCGACTGTGTAAATGGTGATCGTGGTGTTTTTACCATTGTCGAGACGTTGCGCATTTTGTCTGGCAATTTAATAACGCCGAACGCAAATTACATTCTCGAATCCGAGCTGCACTTCGACGCTAAGTGACCCAAATTGCCAGAGCTAAAGGGAGTGCGAGAGAGAAATGGCGACGGAGTGGCATTTAGACGCTTTGCCATGCCAGGCCATGCCATTGCCATGCCCGACCATTTACATGCGCCACCGTGCGTATACGTAACGTGAATGCTGCACAAATCATAATTGCCGGCAGCAAGTCAAGTGCAAAGTCTTTTAACTGGCCCACGGGGCGTATAATAAATAATGTAATTAAATTACCAATGCAAGCAAGCATTGCTAACCCAGGGCCAAGGCATGCATGCGCCTAGCCAAACGAGCTTAATGAGCAGCTATTTTCCATTTAATTAAACAATTGCATTTGCCGGCGGAGGCCAAAACAAACACCTACATAATATGCCATATTAGAGCAATTGAATATGCATATTAAATGAGCGCACTCAAATATTTATATTCCAAACAAGGCCCCGGCCCCAATCTGAGCCGACGTAAATAAATTGTAATCAACAGTAAATCAAGCGTCGCAGTCGCAGTCGCATCAGCTGCAGGTGGAAGAGCTGCCTGCGCTCCCTGGGCGACTTACAGTGGCTTCCTGCTAAGGACCTGTCAGTCCATTTACTCGAATGATTAGTTGCACTGGCAGCGCAGCAGCCACTCACTACGTGCACTCTATACATATTTAAAATTATGATTTGTGACAGTGGTCACAAGGCAAAGCCCCTGTCTTGCGGAGTGTCAGCAGATGCAAAGCTCGAGTGTAAAGTGTGCACAAACAGCCAAGTTGACAAAAGTTAATTATAAGCACAGCTTTCTCCTGATGCCAGGCTTCACTTTAAGACCTTTTTGTGCACTCCCAAGAAAGTTTAATAAATTTGCCAATTTATTAAATTTTATGTGCGCTTGTTTCCCAGCTGCCAATTAGTCAAAAAACTTCGAGTGAACTGCAAAACTTTTTGTGATTTTTATTAGCTTCTGATATTTATACCCTGCAGCTGTCGTGGCAGGTGTCAGAGAGAGAGGGGTATGTTGGGTCAGTGTAAGTTGATGAGCGAAACAGCATGTCTCTGTTATCTCTTGCTTTTTGGCTTGGAATATCATATCTCTTACTTCCGCTCACTGCTGCATCAAGGGTATTTGCTAGTCAGTCTCTATTTTTCATTGCAGTTTTATTACAGTTTTCTTGGATTTTATTTCTATAAGTTGCTCATAAATTTCTGGTCGTATTTTTATTACAATTTATTGAAACTCAAATAATATGTTTATATTAAACTTTAAAATCAAATATATTTCTGGACAGAACTTCAATAAATTAAAATAAATTATTTATGGCATTGAATTGGACTAAAGATGAAGCTTACATATAATCTTGAAAAGTTGTGTAAAAATAAAACAAAATTTATTACTTGCTCTAAGACAGCTCATAGTTTATATACACAAATATATATATTGATTTATTACTGAATGATCTATGTAAACAAATGAGTTGAAAATCTTTCTCACAAAGCTAGCAATGCACTTCATAAAGATAAAGTTCCTCATTCCCCTCCCTAACCTTAGATGTAAATCAAATGTAAACAATTTGGTTCAGGAATGTCTCTAATATGCTTACAAATTTCTAAGCTCTTGGTGGCAAACAGTTTCATTTCCACTTAATAATTTAGAAAACTTCAAACTGTGTGAAGCGGCGCCACGCTGCGTGGAGTGTGTGGCCGAAGCGGAAGCGGAAATGCTGCTGGAACAAAATATGGCAGGCCAACAAAATGGCGCGCCGTGGCAGAGGCAAAAAGTTAAGCTGCACGGCTTATGCCAAACGCCGCCAGAAACTGTGTTAAAAACTGCAAACAGTTTTTGCACTCGACGAAACCTTGAAACTGTCAGCATTCCATGAAAAATGCAACAAAATTTGTTTTTATTTTTGCTCTATTGGTACTGGGTAGGAAACGTTTTAGGTGCTCCTTTCTTTCTTTTGGCAATTGTGATTTATTGACTTGTCCGAGCCGCAGGTGCTCCACTGCTCAACTGTTTGCGGTTTGCTTCCGCAATTACTTTTGCCACTTGCAACAGTTGCTCCCTCTGCTGTTTACACAGACTGCTGCCAATAGCTTTTACTGTCCACATCCGGCAAACATAATTCCACATGAACTTGAGCAGCGCACTGAGTGCTTGGCTGTGCAGGAGTTTTTAATTACAGGTAAATGCTAGGCATAACCATGGGCGATTCCTTTCAGATATACAAACAGTTGGGGCCACTTAGAAGGGGCATGGGGCCATGGAGCAGGGGCGTGGCCTGGCATACAAATAGCCGTAGCACTTTGCCTATGCCATGCACACGCATTGCGTACGAGTGTGTGTGTGTATTGGTGTCAGTGCGTGCTTCCTGGGAGCCCCAACAGTGGTGCTCACTCCCAGGCAGTCTCAGCCCCCGCCGTCGCCGTCTCAGGCGCAGACTTAGCCTCGCTCTTTTGTGTTTATCCTGCTCCAGTTCCACAGTCTGCTGCATTCATTAGACTTAGCCAAGTGGCAAGCGGCAGGCACTACGCCTGCACAGCATTAAATTCCATTAACAGACGCTGCCACAGTCTCCGCCTTGGCCTTCTGCAACTGCAGCTCGGGCCTGTCTAATGGTGTTACATGGCCTGGGGGCACATCCCATGAATATTACGATTATTATATGGTCGTCACATTACAGTGAGGCCTAAACGAGCAAAGTATTTAGCAAATCTGCCGCTGTCTTTGTTAGCCACGGCTACAGGCACAAATTGGCCAAGCTCCGACCTAGCACTTTGACAAATTGCAAATTGAGACATTTCCGTTGTGCCCCGAGCACTAGCCAACATCGTATTGATACGAAATGTTGATGGCATTGTCACAAGATTACCAATTGGCATGTCCGACTGCCACAAGCTCTGGCATTTGGCTTAAAGCTGACTTATTTGTGTATTTACACGTGTTTCTTGACTGCCTCGAGAGCTGGGACGGAAGTGCATGACCAATGCTCGGCTGTCAACTTGCCACACGTCATGCCGCACGTCAGATGGCTGTAAAAATGTTGAATTGCATGTTGCATGACTCATTACAACTTCATCAGTGTGTAAACTAAAGTTTAGAAAAAAATATGTGCGAACAAGCCGCGGCTGGTTAGGGCTATTTTTTCAGGTATTGCCGAAGTTCCATGAGCTGTGGCAGCTGAATTAAATTTCTTAGATATTTTGAGAATATATTTTTAATATTTATATAGAACCTATTTGTAGTAGATATATAGGCTATCATTATAAATTTTATAAATCAGTTTAATCTTAAGGTATCGTAGTGAGGATCAATCACAACATGAGCTTGGAACTCAGGAACCCAACGATGGGTTTTAGGGAGATATGAAGATCATGTTATAATGGAAACAATAAACAATAGTTATTATATAAGAGCTTTAAATTTGTAAGCTGTCGCTCTTCAGCTTACTATATTGTAGCTTAAGCACATTATATAAAATATATATAGATAGAATATAAAATGTCATAAAATATAGTTTAATAATAATATATAAATATCACATATCTAGAAATTTATATGATATAGATGATAAAGGGCTGATATATAAGTAAATAAGTCAGGTAGAAAAATGTCAAGTATTCATATACAAATTTTAAATATTTTCTTTCAACTGTCACTGAAAAACTTGAAGTAAGAGTATTAAAAGTCAACTCAGATGTAAAACACGCTTTTGGCGTGCTCAGAGGCAATCGAATAGCGCACATTAGGGTTCTTGTAAAGACATTTCCGCTAGATTTGATTATCGTCGATGTCTGGGGGTAATGCTCGATTGAGCAAAGGGCTTAATGCAGATATTTGAGCCTTATCGCAGCTTAAATTGGCAGTTGCATGAACTTGACGACAAAAAATGTAAAATTGCTATATAAAGTATATATATGTATGCTCGACTTTTGTTGCATGTGCAGCATTGGGGATTAAAGAATTTGAATTAATTATAGAGAGTTACTTGGGGTTCATGTTGCATGTTGCTGCTTCGTTTGGCAGCTTTAAGAGGCTCACAATAGTTTTTTATCGGCATGCGCATAATGCAGCTAGATCTTAAGTTCTATGTAGATCTAAGCTTAGGTGTATTAATATATTTTGTACTTAACAGCCCTTCACATGCTGGGCAGCCCCACTGTCGCCCCACTAAATGGCTCCATGCCGCACTCGGTATGCACTACGTGTATCTACGTTGGCTAGACACGCACGTGATTTTGTTGTTATGCAGGGAGTAGAGATAAATGTAAATAGCTCTTGACTTACCGCGCTCGTTGACAGGTTTTTGGGTGCTTGTTGATTGTTGGTTAGGTTGGGTATTCATTACATATCATATATATATAGAGTGTATGAGAGAGAGAGAGAGAGATATGGATAAAAGTTTTTGCGACTCGCTAAGCTAATATATTGTTGATTGTTGACTGATGTTTGTTGATTGATGACCATCGGCTCATTGTGTAAGTTTGAGTTGATTGAAGACGTTGGCAACTTCGACGCTATCGTTGGGGCTCGGCTTCCATTGACTTTGGCTTACGTATACATATATTCATATATCTCCTACGATTTGTCACGTGAAAAGTGTTTGCTTTACAGTGGCTTACAACTACTTAAGTACAAGTTCGTAATATGCTTGTTCTCTATGGGTTTTTCCAATTCAGTTTTTCTGTATGTGTTTTTTGTACTCTTGGCTTAAAATTTTGCATTTTACAAAGTGCTCGTTAGGTGCGTGTCTATGCCCAGGACTTAGGATTGGTAATAGTTAATGGGCATAAACATGAATCGCTTAAAAAACTACAAAATTATTCGCACTACTTAGTTATAAGATAATACTGGTATACATTGTGTATTGATAAGATTGATAACTTGAACTACTTTGGGAATTTATATAAATATTTTAGAATATTTTCGAATATTTTCGAATATTTTGTAATTAGAGTTATTGTTGAGCTTATTGTTTTGACTGAACTACAAATTCTACAATTTCAAGAGGCTATTCGTGTACGTATACTTCGAGTTAACAGTTAGCTGTGTTTGTTATTGTTGAAGCACTAAGAACTTTGTAAGACTTTGGAATATCAAATATTGTATGTTGTTCACTACTAGGTTAACCTTAAATGCATATATATGTATATGTATGTCTTGCTGTAGTTATATAAGTGTCGGGAACAACTGGACCCACAAATTTAGCTGTCTACTTAAATGCTATATATATAAATATATATATTATATTTGTAGTTAGAATATTGGCTTTGGTATACCATTTGGGTATATATATGTATATATAACTGATATTTGTATTAATTATGTAATTTGTTGACTATTGAATACGCTGATCTGGGCAAAGTTTAGTATATATCAAGGACTACTATATATATTTTGAAGTCGGTAATAGTATTAGTTATTGCTGTTAAGTGTACTTATATATCTATAAGAATCTCTCTGCTTCAACGGTACAAGTGCTCTTCTCTGCTCTGCAATAGCTTACGATCTCTAGTCTATGGCTTAAAAGTAGTTGGCGTCGTTTCTTACAGGGATTACCATATGCACAAGTTCAGCTTTATGAGCTAAGTTATATTTTGGAGTAGTTAAATGTTTACTTAACTAAGCTTATCCTGGCTTATCTTAAATAGCGTAGCAAACACTTTCCATTTTCTTTTTTCTTTGGAAATCTCTCTTCTTGATGGGTTCAAAGTCCAATTTGGGTTTCATAAAGGTTCAACAGAAGCGACTAGCAATAGGTTAATATGACTCTAGTTTATTTACGTTAAATTGTATTTATTTTGTTTTGCTGGCCGTCACTATTTAAGGGCTATTTACTTTAACTTGATTTGAACGCTAAGGAAACGCTTTTAGGCAAATAACTGAAACTCAAATTCGATTCGCGCTTGTGTTGATTGAAGACTTAGCATAGAAGAAGTGTTGATGTGTTGCTGATGATATGCATTTGGGATCGATATTCGATTCTGTACTTTCAATTCTGTGCTCGCTTCTAGCGCTCTCCCGCCTCCACACTCGACCCGGGCTTACCTCGGCGATGCGGCTGGCAGCGGCGGCAGCGACAGCGGCGGCGGCGGCAATGGCGGCGGCGGCTGCGACCGCACATCCGTCTCAATGTGACGCTTGTGCGGCGACTGCAGATCGAGGGCCGCGTAGGCGGCATGCGTGTGCCCAGCCACGCCCAGCGGCGAGCTGCGCGGCCGCATGGTAATGGGCGGGCCGCGAAATAGCGCATACGGATTGCCAAAATAATCCTGTGAGGTGGCCATCATAGCGAAACGAAGCACTGAAAACGAGAGAGCAGACGACATTGATTAGGCGGGCTAATTGCTAAGGTGTATGAAAAAGGTAAGTGGGGAGCTTAAGCTGCAGTTAGTCAGTTAGCCAGGCCGATCGAGTCAGACTGTTGCTGGCTGCTGTTGAAATAGACTGGCTATAAGATACGGATATAAGTGATAGGTAAGATATGGATATAAGATATGGATATAAGATATGGATAAAAGATATGGATATAAGATATGGATATAATATATGGATATAAGTGATAGGTAAGATATGGATAAAAGATATGGATATAAGATATGGATATAAGATATGGATAAAAGATATGGATAGGTAATATATGGATATAAGTGATAGGTAAGATATAGATATAAGTATAAATAAATAAATGTATATAAGATATAGGTCTCAGTCCTTCACGCTTATCTAGAATGTTTTCTTGGCTCTGTTACATATCAGTTCTTACGTATTAGATGCCAAGCAGTCCCAGACTTTGTCATATTTGCTATTGATTCATACTTTCAATATTAAGTTGCTTTGCAAACCTTTAGCCTGCCAGCTTATCTGTCAGTCAATGTTAACTGTTTGATATATCTGGCTAATAGCATAAACAATTCTATCTATATCCTCGCACCTATTTTCCACTAAATTAAAAGCAAATAAAGCGAGCTTACACTGCACTCATAGACACTTTTCGCATTGTGGCATGTCAATAGACCATTTTTATGGCCAGCCATTCAGAGCTGACTAAACGATGGTAGCTTACGTGTGTGTGTGTGTGTTTGTGTGTGTATGCACCGTGCGTGTCCTGTCCATTCATGTTTTTTAATTTAATAGTCATGTAAATATGTGAGGCACGCGACTGCATTTAATTTTTTGTTGTGAAACGAAATTATTGTAACATGTCCATTTGATTGATGCCCGCCGCACGGATTCAGCCACGAACACACACACACACACACACAGATGTCGAACACGCCATAATTGACAGGATACAACAGCTATTGAGCACTGAACAGCGGACAAGAGACAACGAACAACCGACAGCGGACAGTTGACGGCGCAGAACATGACATGACGACAGTGCTCAATGCATGTAATTAAGTGTCCTGTCCCCGCCCATCGCTTTAAGTGCCGCCCATTTTGGAAAGTGCGCGTAACGAGCAGCTCATGATGGCCTGCCCACATTCCCAGTAATCAAGCCAAACAGCAATTATGGGCGCCTATTCTTGAGCAATGGACACTTTCAAATTGAATTGTTTGTGTTCCAACCAACAGTTAAGGCATTAGGCCAACAGCGCTAGAAGGAGAGAGCAATTTAAACTGATTTTAAGTAGACAGCAATTAAGCTATTACAAGCATTTACACTTATCGCTTGATATGGAGGCAGAACTATCTTCAACTTGCTTAGATAAATTTTGGTTATATGGTTACTATATATCTTCTAAGTTTGCTATATTTCCATTGCAGGCCAAGCTCACAGCTTATACTTTACTTGCCTTTACCTCTTCTATAAGTGTAAAAGTAATAAATAAAAATAAAATAAAATAAAAAAAAATATATAACTTTAAACACCTTAAGTACACACACCATATTAATATTTATAAGTTTAATAATTGTCGGTGGATTCCCAGAATCCAGTCAAGCAAAGATCAAGGCACACGCAATAAGCGCATTAGCTCTAAAATTTCAAGGAATTGCCAGCAGCAGCGCTGATTCGCGATTTTGTAAGCCAGTGTAAGTACACTCGACGGATTAACGCAATTTCCAGCCAATTGGCATCAAGTGGGCAACATGCCACAATTTCTGCGCCACAATTAAGTGTGCCGCAAATCGCATTGCATGCCACACACACACACACACATACTCACACATACATACACTCCGCACAATGACCAAATGCACTGCGCTTTCTTAATGAATGCTGTTCATTTTTTTCACCTTCTACTTCTTCGTTTCCTATTTTCCCTATTCCCATTTTCTGTTTTCCTTTTTTTGCATAATTTAACGCGACAGCTCGAGTGCTGACTGATTTTCCAGACGGCGAAACGCGTTGGCGTTGGCGCTGGCGTTGGCGTTGACGGCGTTTAACTTTTGCATAATTACGTGTAAGAAAAAAAGTTGCCAGCTTGCGGATTTATATGAAGTTCGCAGCGGCGGGGCGCCGGTTCGAACTTTCTAAGAAATTTGTCTAAAGCTGGCGCGAGAGCTTGGGGGCGGCAGGCAGCAAGCGTATCAGAGTTGAGAGATATGCGCACAGCTTGAACTTACATGGAGCAACTTTTTATATCATCAAATGCAAAGCAAATGCACAGTGGGACAAAATATATATATCATATATAAACAAATATATATGGCAACAGTCTATTAGCGAAATATTCTAATACTAAATAAATAATTAATACTAAATACATGTTTAAAAATTTGTATCTAAATTTTAGTTACTTTACTTTATATACTAATACTAAATAAATATATAATACTAAATAATTTTTTAAAAATTTGTATCTAAATTTAAGTTACTTTACTTTACATTAAAATTAAGAAAATAAATAAGTCAGCTCTAAGCTTAAAACTTACTTAAAATACCATTGCATTTATTTAAATTTTTAGCAATTTAAAAATATTATCAAATTATATTTCAGCTCTCTGGCCCCAGTGTGCAGTGCAGTTCAGCATGCGACGCTAATGGCACGCCCATGCCCCAGAGTATCGTTGACTTTAACTTGTATGCAGCTACCAACACAAGCGCACACACGAGCACACACACACACACACACACATGCAGACATGAGCGCTGATAAATCTGGAGCAATAGCGTCAAGTGCACGCTGCCTATGACACACGGCGCGGCGCGGCACGGTTGCAAATAGGCCAGACGTTGTGCGTCGGGCACCTACGCGCACATTGGTGTCACCTACTGAACTGAACGTAGCCGAACGTGAGCGTGCTGGTGCCGGGAAGCTGGCAAAGTAATCTCTGCTGCTGCGGAACATTTACAGCAATTGCTGCTGCGAGTTGCGGCCTGTTAATGAGTCAAGAAATGCATGGCTGCGTGTGTGTGTGTGCGTGTGTGCGTGTGTGTGTGTGTAGGTGCGTCTAAGTGCGTTGGCGTCAAACCAAAGCCCAGCAGCAGACGACGACAACAATGGCAGGCGCTGACAATGCCGCCGGTTTGTTGCTTTTGTGTTGCCTACTTTTGTGCGCTGCCAAGGCGACCTTCTTGAGACAGCGTCGCCAGCCCATAAACAAAGTGCAGCCCAAACTCGTGCGTCTATTAAACATGAAAGCAAACATACTTAATAACAAACAGCTTAAATCTGACTAGATTTAATGTGATCGGGCTCTGAGCTGCGTTGTTTGTCTATTAGGCAGAGAGAGAGAGAGAGAGAGAGAGAGGGAAGAAAGGCCTGCGTTTCTGCTAAATTTTAATGAGTAATAAAGCTTTAATGATTTAGACTAGACTATATATATATTACTCTACTCCTTTTCAGCTATGCCGTTTGTCATACTTTATATATATATATGTAATACACACATATTGATTGACGGCTGTTAGAGCTGTTGCTGCTGAAAAACAAATAACTTCAGCGCCTTTGCAGCTCCTGGCTTGCGGAGCCTTTTGCATTTGCCTGACTTTTAATTAATTGAACTACTCGGCGATTTAATGGCACGAGCCAAAACTTTCACTGCAAATTGGAAATCATTTGTATACTCTCGATGAGAGCATTGTTGATATGGCATGAGGTGTGCAATGAGATATGATATTAAATAAGCAATAATAAAGAAACATAAATATACCTATAAATGAATATACAATTTAATACGCTGAAGCACCATGGCTATGAAGAGTCTCCTCTTTAATAGTGATTAATATTGAAATTATATTATAATAATATAATAATATGTAATAATAATAATATAATAATAATATAATAATATTGAATAAATGATAATCAAGGTGTCAATATGATATGCTTTGCCTTAGCTGGACACCCAGTATGCAGCTATCGACCATCAATCTGTCTATCTACCTAGATGTAGGTAGCTCTATTAAGATAGACAGATATTACCTGTTTACCTATACATCTATCCTTTTATTCAGCTATCTATCTATATATATATCTATCTGTCTGTCTTTTATCTGTCTATATATCTATCAAGCTATCTATCTATCTATGTATATTTCTATCTATCTATCTATCTATCGATCTATCTATCTGTCTAGATCTAGACAATCTATGTATCTACCTATCTATTTATTTATCTATCGATCCAACCTATCTATCCATCTATCCGTTTATCGATCTATATATCCTTTATAAGGAAAGTTCGCCTAGATTTATATCTTCTGTCTGTCTTCTATATATATATCTATATATCTATCTATCTATCCATCTATCTATTTATCTCTGTACCTATCTAACTAAATATATATATATCTATCTATCTCTCTATCGATCATATATCTATCTATCTGTCTGGATAGATAGGCACTCTATGTACCTATCTATCTATCTTCCATCTATCCATCTATCTACCAGTCTAGATCTAGGCAATCTACCTATCTATCTATCTATCTATTTATCTATCGATCCATCAATCGATCAATCGATCTACATATATATCCGTCATTATGAAAGTTCTCATAGATTTATTTTTTTACATGCCATAGCAAAGTCGTCAGCAGTTCAGCTCACATCTAGGACTTATCCAAAATGGTTCTATTTTCTGACTGCTCTTGCTGCTAGAGCATATAGTTGTCGTCGAGCAGCAAATCATCATTTTTATCCCCTTCTTTACTTTTTGTGCATTACTTCCTGAAAGTTGTGACCCGCTTGCTATCAGCATGCGATGGGTAACTTTTGCTGACTTTTGCTTTGGCATGGCGTCTAAGTCCCCTGCCCCAAGTTCGAGTAAGTTTTGCGAGTGGGGCTCTGTGCTGTTGGCCAGCGGCTCAGTGGAGAGATAATCCTTTGTTGCACTTTATTGCGTTAGCCTGTCGTTTTGTGGTTTGGCGCTTTAAGGCAACAAATTGAATTTGGCGCCAGCTGTGCGCGGTCTCTGGCGCGTCCACTTGCTTAGACAAATGCATAAGCATAAGCTGATTTGCGGCAATTGCATTTGATGCACTCTCTGGCCACGCCCCCTGCCCCCTGCCCCCTACGCAGCCATAACTGCTGTTATGCTCTTTGCCAAATAGCCTGGCCTTCTTTGTGCTGTTGACTTGGCTATTAGCTCAGCTCGAGCGCTGCACAAATGTTATTTGGTTTTTTGTTTGGCGCATTCTTATTACATAATGCGGAGAGCAGCTGCCGAGCCAGCCCACAACTGTAGCCATTCAATTGCCACGCCCACTGCCCACTCCCATCTCTCGCTCTCCCTGTGTGTGTGTTGCTTGTGCCGCACTTTGTTTGCGTGCAATTCCGTAAAGTCCTGTGCGTGCATTCAGGTTATTCCTGCAGCTCAGGCGTTTGACATGAAAAATGCATTTTATTGGGATTATATTTATATGGTGTCCTGCCACCCAGCAGCACCACCAGCACCACCAGCACCGCCGCCGCCGCTCAATTGAATCAGCTTTGCCATTTAAATTTGACTGGCCCAACAGCTGCGAGCTAATATGCAAATTCAATTAAATTTACATTAATGTTTGTTTAGCTAGCTCCTTTTTTGTTGTTGTTAATTTTTTTAATACGTTTTGAATTCAGTTTTCGCACTTTTAATTCAATTAACGCGACGCAATTTCCAACAACTGCAATTAGCCATTGCGCTTTGTGTAGAGGCGAGTGTTAATAGCCAATTACGTGCATCATTTTCAGCTCTGCACACACACACACACACACACACACACTCAGGCACACTTACTGTTGTCCAACTTTCGGCCCATTCAGGTGTTGCCGGTTCCTGGCTGCGGTCGCTCGCATATAGTTTTCCTACGTGCTCGGCTTTCAAACTTTGCGATTTGATGTGGCCAGCGCTCGTCCCACCCAACATTAGTTCATAATTTTGATTGTGCCAAATGGCTTGTTTGCCATTCTGGCCTTATCAGCACTATAATATGCTGCATAGCGAGCACTAAATACATATCATAAACGAGTGCCCACATGCTCTCCTGTCTCAGCCATTTGTTTGCCCTGCTCGTCGACACGAGTGTGCTTCAGCTGAGAGTGCTCGAGTGTGAAACCCATTCGCAAAGCTGTAACATGATTTCACACATTCTTTCCATACTTCGTCGAAAGTAAACAAAAATTGATGAGACCAACACTCTGGGCACTAATGAGAGAATCGCAGCGAAAGGTGATACTCATGAAGTCTCAGAGCGAGTGAGTAAATGGGAATGGGCAGCAGCAGAAGCCGTGGAGAGTGAGACATAAATGAGTGAGAGTGCTCTAGTCGGGAGTGCGCGACTAGGAGATACTCTGAAACCTGGGCAGAGCTGATTGGTCGGATCACTTTAATTAACTCTTTGACTCAGTTCGTCATTCTCATCAATAATACATTTATCACGCCTACTCCCGCCTGTTACAACCATTTGCAGCCGCACTCTCACTTTCAATGGGGTATGGTAAAATATATTGAGAAAGGCAAGAAAAAAACCTAAAGAGTAGAGTGAAGAGGATTTCTGAATGACAAAAGTCAAATGGAAGGAGAGCTGAATGGAGGTAAGGTCAGAGAAAAACCTAAGGTATAAATAAGTCAAAGAGAGAAATTCTTATTGACAATAGGAAAAGGGCAATCTTTAATTAAAATCTTGAGAACCGCATAGAAGGGTCCGAATTATGCAGTTAACAGGAAGAAGAGCGAGAGAAGCAGAGGGTATTATGAAAGCATAGCTAACACAATATGAGATAAAATAAAGAGAGAGAGCGAGAGAGAGAGAGTGAGAGAGAGAGAGAGAGAGAAACCGAGGAAGCTTCATTGACAGAAGCTGTGGTAGAAAAGTAAGGAACTATGGATTGAATAAGAATAATATGTAATATATATAATATAAGAATAATATAATATAAGAATAAATAATAAATATATTTCAATTTGCATTACTTATATGAAATGAGAATCGCATAGATAAGTTTTATATGGGGCTTTAACAATAGAGAAATTACTGAGTGAATGAGTGAAAAATACCAATATAGACATTAGAACTACCTACACATCATAGCAAATACCAATAAAACGAAGTAGACTTGAGTGATACATAAACAATCAATAATGTATAAATAAATAAATATAAATAATCCAAATTAAAGCTTGGACTCTTACACAGCTCATCAGAAACTCACTCCACGTCTATGGAAAATGTTTCGCTCTCGACTACACTCAAAGAAACCAAAAATTTACCGCATGCTGATGAAGAGTGCGAAGCTCCATCCGCACGTACTCATGCTGGAATATATAAACAAAATTGCCTATAAACAATTATCAGAGTGGACTGCAGCGGTGACTTGTCGCAAAGCCTGATTGTGAGTCAACGTTTGGCAACTGTTTATTTTCTTATCGCTATCGTCGTTTCGCTCGTCGTCGCCGTTGCGGTCTTGCAGTCGAAAGCTTTAAAATAGAACCAAAGTTGATTACGCAACGCATTCTCGATTCGACTGAGCGCAGGCGGCACATGGAAAATGTTCAGCAGCCTCCTCTCCAATCGATACAATAAGAAGCGCGAAAGGTTCTATGCACGGTATGAGGGTGAGCTGAAAACTCGATGATTATGCACGAGCTTATAATCTATAAATATATTTATTTATAGCGACACGTCAGCGATATGGCAATCTGCCTCTCTACAAGCGCCCGGAGGAGCCTTTGAGCAGAAAATCTCTGAAATGCGTTCGCAAGAAGGGAAAGCCCGCAGACTACGATTACGATGAGTGGTATGTATGGAGGGGGGATTGAGGGGGATTGATCTGGCGTCTAATTAGCAAGAATTCAGGATTGCCGGACATTCGGTGTCGATTGTGGTGCGCCGCACCATCGAAAACTGGAGCTGCTGTCAATTGATGGAGCGCGTGGACACTCAGAGCTGCGATGGCTACAGCTGGCGCAGCTGGGAAACGGAGGCAGATGAGCCGAGGCGTTCGCTGCGTCTGGCGAATAAGCCAAGTTTAAGGCTTAAGCAAATGAGCCAGCCAAGTTTGAAGGACACAATTGGCTCAATCAACTGGCAGCAGCAGCTGCCAGAGCAGAGCTCGGCCGAGCAGCAGGCGCCGCCGACTTTTATCGATGGGTGCGTGGCGCTGAATATAAGAAAACTTTTCCTATTGACCATTTGTAATGGCTTTCTGCCTTCCCGCTTGCAGCTTGCCCCAGCTGGAGTGCAGCATGTGCTGCAAGCATTTTGGCCAAACGTGCGACTTGCAGCGCCACTCGCTCGACGATTGCCGCAAATATTTGCTTGCCACACTGCCCAAATCGAAGTTGAGCTGAGCTGCACTGGAGCGCTGCTTTCATAATCTGGCCAAGTGCTTGTAACTAAGTAGCAAGTGCAACCAGTTAATCAAATATAATGCAACTCGGACGTGGCAACATCTTGCTGCCAGGCCTGGCCTGCTCTTGCCTTGCCTTGCCTTCCTTGTTGCCTCATTTAATATTTATTGTTATAGGATTTACACAGATTTAAATAGCATTTGCTTGACTAATTTATATGCAAGTGACAAACTGTGCAACTGAGTGGGCTCTGGGTTGAGTCTACTTGACTGTGTGCACACTCTGTGTGCATGAAATGCTAGAAATACTTAGAGAAAAATTAAATAAATGCTGGAATAAAGGTATAAATAAATAAATATATATTTAAAAAATTTTAAATAAATATATATAAAGTAAAAAATATATATATAATTAAATATATGAATGCAGGAAATATAAATACTTATTAAGTAAATAAAAAATAAAAAAAAATATATGTACATTTATTTATTAATAAATAATAATAATAAATAATAAATGCATAAATAAAATTAATCTAATTTTGATCAAATTTTATTTATTTTATTTTTTATAGTTTGATTACAATTTTATCAATATTTAGACTGCGTTTTCATTGCTTTGCCCACCTTTTTTCAATCATAAAGAAGGAATTTGTAAAAATATCTTTTATCTTATCTCTTAACATTTTAATTCTTGGCTATCTTCCGTAAGGCTGATACATGAAGTTTTCATGTATCATGTATAAAACAGCATATATACTGGATATCAATATTATATAGAGTATATAATCTACCCTCTACACACTTACTATCATAGAACTAAAAGCGAGACTAACTAGCTCCCACTGTTAATTACATTAAATAAGCATGTAAGCACAATTGAATAGGATCCTTTTGTTAACAATTTGCATGGCAATACGGCTAATTAGAGCAAGGATAGCTGTGAATTAGGCTTGCTTTAAGAGCAAATACTTTAAGGCTAAAGCCAGGAAAATTGAAAACTTGAAAACAATTTGCAATTCCTTTGCACATAAAGAGAGCGAAAGGTTAGCTGCCGCTGCCGCTGCCCCTCCCACTGCCCCTGCCCCTGCCCCTGCCGCTGTTGAGCATAGTAAAATATGCATTTATTGCGGCTATTTTGCATTTATATGAATACCTTTTGCTACCTGTGTCGAATCCAGAGCTTAAAAACAAGGATGCCAGCACGCAGCCAATAAAGTTCACATGCTTAAGCGGTAAATAAAACTGGGCAGGCATTTACAGGTGTGCGAGAGTGTGTGTGGCTGTGCGTGCCCAGTTAAGTTATAAACACGTCATGCGGCTTCTGCATTGACAGCGCAAATTGATGGCAACTGCCAATGGCAGGCGGAAGCCGGAGTCAATGCCAATGCATTGGACAAAGGGCGCTGAGGGCTTGCAGCCCGAACGATGTGTGAACACGCCCCCTTTTAGCCGCAACTCCACAGCCGAAAGTATGTCTGTAAAATTGATAAACTGCTCAAGTAAGTAATTTGCATTGCAAATGCTGCTTTTTGTGCAATTTGTAACTTGCGGTACAGTAAAAACTTGACGGCTCACATATTGACAGTGCAATTAAATTTTTAATTACCAGGCGTGTGTGTGTGTGTGTGTGTGTGTGCGTGTGTGTGCGTGGGTGTCTGTACAAATAGTTGTTGAACTTTTTGGCATGTCGAAACATATGCACAGACATTAAATTTATTAACAGAATTAATGCGTCAAGTTGGCTGGGAAGACAAAGCCGAAGATAAAGAGAGTGCGAGAAAACCGCATCAAATTTTCGTGAGGACAAAGTGAAAGCAAACAGCTAAAGCGCAAATTTCCCAGACAAAGACAAAGAAATCATTTTGTAGTTTCTCTTTTTTCTCTCTATGTTATATCAAGTCAATTTTTTTAAGCAACTTTAGTACTTGAAAATTAACAGTCAGAATTTGGAAATATTCTGTGGCAGGCTTGACAGGAAAGCGAATTTTATAAAGTATTATATAAGTCAAGTCGACATTAAAGTTGTCATAAATGTTTGTCTATAATTAAAGTGATTTTATAATGTTAAAGCCAATCGGCCAGTGGTCAAGCAGCTGGCCGAAAATTATTGAAGTTTTATGAGCTTTACTCTAGAGAGCTCTGCTTTTTTTATCAATATAGTTTCAATAAAAAATTTAATAATTTCGTTGAGTAAAGCCTTCTTTGAAGAGGCCCAGAAATAGAAAGTTTTCCACTTTTTATTGAAATTTTCCATTGCCTGCTTTCCTTAACCTAATCTCCTATACAGCATTTTTTCTCTCTCTCTCTCTCTATCGCTAACTCTCTATGTTTCCTTTTCATTCTTTTTCCATTTCTTTCCTTTCTCATTCTTTTCCTCTTCCTCACTCTCTCCATCCTCTCATTCTCCCAAAGTTAACCATTGGCAGTCAACGAGCCATTTGAAATATTTCCTTTTCACACAAAAGCTACTCGCACACCCACACCACACACACACACACACACACACACACACACACACACACACCTGCCAGCTAACTGCCTTGGCGACGCCTTTGGCCATGCCCACGTGCGAAATGAGCGCCACGCGCTGCAGCAGAGGCTGGACCAAAACAGCCGACAAACCGGCTAACTGACTGACGCGGGCGCTAACTAAATGCCGGCAGAGGCGCTGTGGCTGACACGCATTGCCCGCTTTTCCGCCCACTTTGCCCGGCCAAGGCTGCGACGGCGCGTATATCTTCATTAAAATGCAATGCACTCTGGATGCTCAGCGCGTGGGCGGCGGGGCAATCGAACGTAGCTGCGACCACAATCAATCCAGCCAAGTCCAATGCCCGAGGTCTATAAAATCTGTTCCTGCCCAGCCCGCTAGCCCAAATATGCAAGGCCCATTCCCAAGCTAAATCGTGTAAGCGCTCGCGCGTGTAATGACAATGGCTGCGCGTGGCTTTGACTTTGACATGGCCAATGGCTGGGCGGTTTGTGGCAGTGGCATGAGCAAGGGCCAACTGCAAGTGGCCTCAAAACTCTCGCGCTGTCAGCTGCGGCAGCAGCAGCGGCAACTCGCATCAACATGCACGTAAAAGTCGCATCAACGTTGACGGTTGAGGCCGTGCTGTAAACTCGAATAAATTCTGCAGCGAGTCATCAAGAGAAATATATATATATATGTATGTGGCTGTGAGTAAACAAACATCTTGACTGTCAGCTAAAAGCAGCACCTTATAAACATTAAGCGGGTTGATGCGCAGCAGTTACTAGGGGCGGGGGGAGGGCGTGGCATGTTAGGGCATGCATGTGGCATGCGGCTGCTGGAGCATGCTCGTAAACTGATGCACAGATGCACATTCGCCTAGGTGTAAATCACGTAGCACTCCAACGCCTTTTACAGTTTCCGTTGTTTTTCCACAATAAAATTGAAAAGCAGCAAAAAAAAAAAAAACAAACAAACAACAACAGCAACAACAACAACAATAATAACTACAAAAGTTTTAAAAGTAAAATGACAAGCGCACGTGCGAACCTGCCACGAAGCCGAAAACTGTGAGCCGTAGCCGTAGCCGTAGCCGCTGGCACTGCCTTTGCCTTTGCCACTGCCGTCGACCCGTACAGTCCCATTTACGGTCTTCTGCTTACGTCGCCTGACACTCGCAGCCGTCTCTCTGCCAGACTTATGGTTAGACATCGATCTCCTGGGTGCCGCCGCGTTTGCCCTCAACTACTTAAGCCCAAAAACTTTATGCATTTCTCGTGCGGCTCATTACAACTGCAGCAGAGCTGCTCAAATGCACAACACGCATGAAGATTGTCTCTACGTATATGTTATATGTGCATGCGTGTGTGTGTGTGTGTGCATGTGCGTGTGTGTGTCTTCCATATGGCATCAGCCTTGGCATGCATTGCGACTGGTGGACCCGGGTCCAGTTCCAATTGCTGCTCCACCAAGCACACGCGCCGAGTATTTTGTTTATTAAAATTAAGTGCCATGGACACGGGGCAGTCGCCGCACAGTGGGCTGAGCCACAATATTTTCGACCAAATTTGGTTTCAATTGCAACAACGAGCATAGAACATAGAGCATAGCTAAGAGGCAGCTGTACAGCTGCCTCCAAAACTGTAATAAGGCAAAAGTAGCTGTCGAACTGTGACGGAGTGGCCATTACAGCCGTAAGTTCTGGACTTGACAAGATTAGAAATACTCTAGTAGTCCCTTTGGTTGATGAGTTGGAAACTGTAATAGCATAGCAGTAACCTTCAAACGACGATGGAAGAAAATCTGAATCATTACTCTTTATATTAACTTAATGTTATCTTAATGTTAACTTAATGTTATCTTAATGTTATCATAAAGTTATCTAAATGTTATCTTAATGTTAGATGAGCTAGTGAATAGGCTTTCGCCATAATTTGGAATAGTCTAGCTCTTCTGCTGCTTACTTGAATAATTGCTAAGAACTGCTCTAAAACTGTAATGCCCAAGCAATGACTTGCAAACTGTAAACAGCTCTATTCTATCTTTACAACTGCAGTATACAAGAGATTAGATTTCTGCAAACCCAAAAATGTAGTTGCTAATCAGTGAATTTAAACTTATTATTGAAAAAAGAAGAAAAAGAAATATTAATAATTTAATACTACTTAATATAAATATTAATATAAATAGAATAAATATTAATCATTTTCTTTATCTTAGTTTCCACTACTGCAGTCGACTCAAAAGAAAGAATTGATAACTCTAAAACCGTAATAGTATTTCTACTTCTGTTTCAAGAATCTGTCTATAAACTCACTCAAATTGATATCAAGTCAAACTAAAATACCCTTCAAATATTTAATTTCATTAAGTGTTCACCCACTTTGGCACCACGGTGCGCTGTCGCACACGCCGGACAGTCAGTGCCATCAGGTGGTCTGTTTCTATAGCTCTTGTTGTTGTTTGCCGACAGTTGCTTTTAATGCCGCACAGCGGACAACATGGCCGGTGGTGGTCAGTGCATGGCCCCTACCCACCACCTACTCTCCTGCTCTTTCTCGCCCGCTCTCCGCCCTTGCTGCACTCTTGCAACCTGATGCACACTTTTTATTATGAGCCGCACACGCACACGTGTCCAGGTGGTGGGTGTCCAGCGATAGCAGCTGCGTGTTGGCCAAATGACGCCGTTGACGTTGCCAGCCCAGTGGGCCGGCAGATAGACCAGCAGCAGCAGCAACTGGAGCTGGAATTCAGCTACGTGCCTTTTGTTTTGCCATTAGCCAGCGTCGACAGGACACAGCCACATTAAGTGATATTTGTTTTACATGAAAATCAACGCGTCCTTGCGGCGTAGCTGACCAACAATCCAGTCAGACAGCCTGTCTGTCTCTCTGTCTCGCTCACTCTCTCTCGTAGTCTATCCCTTTCCCTCTGACCAACGCACATCCACTGTGGTTGCTATTATACGCTTACATAGAGCATTCCGAATTTGATATGCAGCGTGTATCGTAGAAGACTGTATATAGTCTGAAGAGCTTTTAGATTATAAAGCTGCTGAAAGTTTCCAAAGCTCGTTATAGGCGAACTTGACTATATTAGATCAACTATGTCATATACTTAGATATGAAGAGAAGAGAGAGAGAAAGAAGATACAAATTTAGCTAGAAAACCATTTTATAAATTTTTTATTATATCAAATCGAATTCCCAAATCGCATAACAATATAAATTTTTATTTCAAAAGTCCGTTGACTGCAAGAGTATTAAATTTTCGAGGTGCCCAACCTAACAGCATTCACTTGCTTAAATTTGCTTTGAATTTGCGTTGCGGCTGTGTAAATTGCATTCCAGCCTGATTGCTGCACGTGTCAGCCAGCCGGGCAGGCAGGCTGGCAGGCAGGTGAAGTTCATCATGGTTATTTAAGCCAATTTGTATTAGTCATCAATCTGCGCATGCAATAGTAAGGCGCGTTAATAATGACACACACACATGCACACATATTTAATCAGCAGCTGATAACCGCGAACCACGGCCACAGGCAAATCATATTGCGCTGCGTTTAACCCACTTTACTTTAGTTGGCGCAGTGAAAGTTTTTCGTCTAAATGCTAATGCGCTAATTAGTTCACGCTCAGCATTTGGCAGTCAGTCAACCAAACAGATACTCCTGCTCTCTCTCTCTCTCTCTGTCACACACACTCTCTCACATATCTAACTATAGAGACGGGTATACTTTAGCCTGGCAAGTCATAAAACCAACTGCAGCCGAGTTTCCATATAATTAAAAATGCGCAGACATTTTGCAAATAAAAAATAAAAATTTCTTTTACTTTTGTGCACCAATAAAAGTGAAAATTACTCGCATATAAAACAAACACAAACATTTCGCCAACTACTCGACGGCAATTTACAGCCAGCTATTTCTGTAATGCGCTTTTACTAGGGATGCAAATCGTTAGTATAGTGTTGATTACCCTACAACTAAAATTTAAGAAAATTTTAATTAATTAATATTTTGTGAAATGGCGATAATATTATATAAAATATATGCTAGATCAACCAGAGTTGTTTATCTAATTGCGTTACATATTTAATATTCGAATTAATATACCCTTTGTACACGTTTTAAATACTGGTAATTCAAGTAAACAAATCAAATACACTCTATTGCTATTTGCCTCACTCTCTCTCACTGCCATTTCAACTTAAATCACTCAAAAAGGGACAGAGGCACGCAGTCTATCTACACTCATTACACGCTTGCCTACCTAAAGCCAACCCGCCATTTAACTTCATATTTCTCTCGCACTCATTGAGCATTTATGCCCTCTTATTACTTAATGCGCTTGCATCACTCACACACGCCTTAGCGCAAAAAATACATTTGGGATAACGGAATCGGCAGCGCAATGACCAATAGCATGAGCGCTACGCGCACATGAATTATCTCTCTCTCTCCCCCTCTCTTCATTCTTAGCAGCTGCTTTGCCAGTCTGTAGCTGAAGAACAAAATGGAATCAAAAGCAATAAACACATATGTGTCAATGCTAGGTACATTAGCTATCTATCTCTCTCCCACTTTCGCTCCCTCTGCTAGTGCGTTGATCCATGCACTTGAGCACAACAAATACATCTTTTATTAGACCCTACACCTGTCAAGATATGCATAAAAGCACGAATATTATAAAACTTCATTTTAAGCTATATTCATAAACCTTTAGCAAGGCAATCAAATAATTTCTAATGCATTCTAAATGTTTTACGACAAACAGATGTAAGCCCCTTGGGATGAAGCCAATTGGCCCAAATGAAGTGTGTCATAAACATTTTGCGACCCAATCGCCTGGTGCGAAGTCTTTTAAAGCATTTCGTATTTAAATTTCACCTCAAGTTAAGTTTCTCTTGGCTATCATAAAGAACGAAAGGCAGCTTAAAAGGCATGTAAGTGCTGGAGCTGGGGGAAGGTGCTGAGGTAGCGGCTGTTATGCAGCTTGCTAGCCGCAGCAAGTTGTAAAGATGTCCGGAGGCCACAACACTAAAGTTTATGGCCACTAGAGCGGGGGGGCGTGTGGCCAGTAGATAGGGTCAAGTGGTTACAGAATATCGCGTCGTGTGGGAGCTTCACTCTTATTGTTCCGCTAGCCAATGCTTGCAGACTGCTAAGTTTTATATAAGCATTGTAATAGGGTATATTGGCTTTGGGAACTATATGTTATTCAAGGTGGAGAATTGTAAAGTGGGATATGTGTTAAGGGTATATTTTCGAGATAAGATATATATATTTGTTTTATTTTCAATGTCGTTTCATTAGCATTATCTATTAGTTGTATTTAAACTCTACTCAGTGTGTGAGCGAGCATTAGACAGTCAGTTATGCTCGACTGCAATTGCTTCACACCCTTTTTAATCACACTCTAGATTAGAGAGAGGCTGCAATTACTGTTGTAGGCGAGCTAAAACCTCTCACTGTAGAGAAGCATTAGACAGTCAGTTAGACTCGACTACAATTTCCTTCCACCTTCTTTCTTGTACTTGACATTCGTGCCGACTGCTATTGACTGCGACTGGGGCTTTAACGCCTACAACAACAACAACTACAACAGCCAAAGGGCAGAGTCAGACCGTGAGCTAAATTCGGGAGGCCAAAAACTTATTTGCTGCAGGCGACGCACTAAAATATGCAACGCAATTCATGCAACGCGCCGCGTTGTAAGGGGGAGCAAAGGGCGAGAGGCGCGCGTTGGCAACGCAGGTGTCATAATTAATTTTGTTATTCTGTCAGTTTGTGATTGTTGTTGCGGCTTTTGTCGCGCGACTTGTTTGCCAGTTGTAAACAAAACTCTGATTTTACAGCATCAACTGCGCGAACCGCCAATTGCCGAAACGGCAACGGATTTATGAATTATTTAACGAGGGCTTTAAAGGTGGCTCAGTAACTGATTGAGGTGGGCAGTGGGCGGGGTGGCTTTATAAACGGCACTCAGACCGTTTGAATGGTGCTTCAGTCTTGGAGGATAGACGTTGCCAGGCACTGTCTGCGCAGCCCAGCCCAGCCCGGCCCAGCCCTGCCGTATCCTGGCCTGCCCTGGCCCGCCCTGTTCCGCCCTGTTGGCAGCTGGCAGTGAATAGAGCAACAGACAGGCGGCCAGGCTGGCAGTGAGGCACTGTCCTACATTTTCTCATTAAATTGCCACGACGAATAGTTGGCATTTGCTATAAAGTTGGCGCTAACAAGGCGTTCGTGCGGCAATAGCATTGCTTTTTTGGCCAGGTTGAGATGTCTTTTTAGCCAAACTTTTAATTGGCCTGAGCAACGTTTTAATTGTTTTGTCTTCGACTTGGACACGGAAGCCGGCTCAGATTTGGCCATACGAAACAATTCTTAGTGCAGCTCCAGACTTAAAGACACACACACACACACACACATACACACACAGACACACACCCATACACACGCCCATTTCATATGCAGTTTCCGTCTGTCATTTGTTTACGAATTGCCAGCCATAAATTATATGACACAGTTGTGTGCAAGTGTCAATAAAAACAATGCCAACAACTTCTTAGCATCGACAACCACATTGGGCCTGGGCATTGTAATGCCAAAACTTTCCGGGCCGCTTGTATTAAAAACGCATAACGTTAGCCAAATTTATCGCTTTGCATTTGTATTGCACTGTTAACGCGCTGTCAGCCCTTAACAGCGCAGTAACAGCGCGCAGTTATCCGCACTTGACACAGTCAACGGCTGAGCTCGTTGTGCGAACGAGTGCCGATGTTCACTTACTTATGTAACAGACTGTGCGTGAATTTATTTTTAGATGACATGCAGCGCCTGTTAAGCAAGTCCATAAAAAATGGTTGTAGCTAAATTAAATATTTTATATTTTTTTAATTTATTTTATTTTCAAAAAAAAATATATTATTTAATTTTATTTTAAAAAAATATATGAATCATTTTGTAAATTTATTTTACATTTTAAATAAAAATAAAATATATTTTTTATTTATTTTATTTTGTTTATAATATATTAAATAACTTTTTATTTTAAAAAAATAAATATTAAAAAAATATATATATTTAACTATAAAAATTATTTTATTTTATTTTTAAAATACTATTATTTTTGTTTATATAATTATATTTAATTTTTCAATATCGTTCGCCTACCGTTTTATTTTATATATTTATTTTAAAACATTTAGAGCCAAACTCTTTGCCCTTTATTTGTATTTTAGACACTCGAATTTTATTTCGCATTCTTAGAATTCTCTTCTAAATAAACTTGACTTCGGTCTAGGTATTTATTTGAATCTAAATTAACTCTAGTTTCAGTGCCTTTGTCTTTATTCGTAGAGGCGAGTTTTCTTTTGTTTTCCTTTTGTAATTTAATAGTTTACAACGTAAGTGGAAATTGCAATTTAATAAAGTGTATACTGTGCGCTGTTTACTGCTGTGCCTCTCGACTACCTATGTAGAGTGCCACGCCCCTACGGCGACTCAGGCATCCGCAGGCGGGGCGTGGAGCTCATTGCAGTTGAAATTGAATTGAAGCCAAATGCACGCCATGATTTTAAATTGTTTGGTTTGGTTTACATTGCATTACGCAGCGTCGCCCGGCGGCAACAGCAGACGACCAGGATATGGAGTACGATATAGAGCAGAAGCAGAAGCTGAAGCTGAAGCTGAAGCAGCCGAGCACAAAACTGCACAAATTGCTGACATATTCAAATCAATGCGCTTGGGCATTGGTAATGGGTGTGCGTGTGTGTGTGTGGGTGTGTGGGTGTGGGTGTAACATGCATCTTTGCAACAGCCATTCGCAGCTGCACTTGCAAAAACAAATATCAAATTAAATAAATTGAAATGCTTCAGACCAAACGCTGAGCGCCCTGCTGATGAGCCAAAGCCATCTCAGCATAGCCATGTTAAGTGGCATATTTAAGTAATCTGACTGGAATCTGTGGCCAGCTGTGATACTTCAAATGTATATCAATATATAAACATATATATATATTTATATATATATAGTTGCAGCCAATTACAAGCGGTTACTTTAAGGCCGAAATCTATAAAAGACCAAGAGCTGCTGCTGCATATAAAAGCAGCAAACCAAATAAAAAGGAAAAAAGAAAAAGAGGAAAATTGCAAAATCCAGAGCAGCAGCAAGTGAACGACGAACTACCCTAGGAAGTGGAAGTCATGTCACAGCTATAAGCAATGTTATATGAGTTGTATGGGGCAACAGTCAGCACCGGATGATCTTTTGCTGTAGCTTTGGTGAAAAACTTTTACGCTGCTTTTGTTTATTTAATTCGTTAGCATTAATACCAACACGTCAAGAAAGTGATATCAGCCAAGTGGGAATATTCTACTTAAGGCCTTGAAGGGTCTGATGCTTATTGACTCTTTAACAGCTAACAGAGTCCCATATAAAGAAATCTGGCAGCGACTCGAAAAGGCTTCCTTCCCTAACTAATACGCGCTCTTGCGGAGTTAACCGATTCAAGGCTTCACATATGTCAAAGCCGAATTAGTTGCAGACCCACAATACTCCCATAGATTACAGAGCGTTAACAGAATCTGTAAGCTTGCATTAGAAACCTTACATAGCTCTGCAGCTTCATATCACTGCTAACAGAGCTCTGTATGTGAAGTAGCGACAAGATGGTGCCCCACCCAGGGATCAATTATAATATATATATACTTATATATGAATAACCCTAAACAATTTGTTTTGCAAGTGTCACACGGAGTATCTGAGAACTATAAAATTATAAACTACAAACACAAAATTATATAAAATATTTTAAAAATTATAAAAGCTTCCATTATTGCAAGAGAGCACTTAAAAATTGATTTATGGCCTATAATGACTCTATAAGCCATATAGTTCGATTCCACGAAATTCTCTGCCAAACGAAAAGAAAAGATGAATTTCCATAAATTAGCATTTAAGAAGAACAAAATGAGAAAAGTGTCTTAAATGACTTTGCTATTGATTCGGCTGTCTCGATGCACTGCACAGTCGATGACAAATAGCCAATACTCTCGAGAAGAAGAGTAGATGAAACGCGAGCAGCTTAAAAGCCAGAAAGTTTAAAATGACCCTTGACCCTTACAGACGGTTGAGCAACACTCAGCGCCGGCGAAGCTCGTAAGTAGATGACACAATGCTGGCAGGCAGGCAGACAGACAAAGAGTCTATGACTAAGTAACTGACTGATTGAAAGATTGACTGACTGACTGACTGACTGACTGACTGACTCCTTTTGACACTGGCAATCAGTGTGCTATGACTAAACGTCTCGCTGTCTGAGTCTGTCTCAGTCTGTCTCTCTTACTGTCTCCCTCCCTCTCTCGCTACCTTCTCCCATTTCTGACCAGCTCCAGCTCGGCTGCCTTGGCATTGGCATTGCCAACTGCCTTTGGTGCCGCTCTGACGCTCATTGCGTCGCGGCCATTGTGTTGCAGCAACTATTTGCTGTTGTTGTTGTTGTTGTTGTTGTTTGGGTTGCACTGTAATCCTGTTTAGCTCCTTGTTACACTCGTCTTCAAAGTTCAAATTGCCAGCAAAGCTTTTATCACGTGTTTATGGACCTGGCACCCCTTACATTCCCCATCATCGCCCTCCGCCCAGCCCCTCCCCCAGTCACAGTAAGTAGGTTGTTGGTCGAAAAGTTCGTTTTTGGCATAGAAAGTAGCTGAAAATCGAATTCCAACGCTGGGGCATCCTGTTTGCCAGCAAATACCAATAAAAGTAACTGTAAACTGTGCACCACACAACCCCGCCCAACCTCCTCCCCTGCCACGCCTAAGCTGCTAAAGGGCTTTGCCCACTCGCCCAAGTTTGATTTATTGGATATATATGGTAAGAGATATATATATGTACTCTCTCTATATAGATATATATGTGTTACATGACTTTGCATTTATTTGTTGCTTACATCCATTATTTGTAATTAGTTTTAAGAGCGTATTCAGAGGAGTTCCAGTTAGTTCAATTTGCGAGGGTAAGACGAGAAGTTATGGGCAACAGTTGAAAGAACAACATGAATATTTATCTCATGAACTTAAAATACTTATACAAAAATAATTTCTAGTGCTTCATAGCTTGTCACATCTGAGGCTGAGCATAGGTAAACAATTTCTTTGACACCCATAGTATTTTTTTTATTAAATGGCACTTCATAGTGCATATTTCTATAATAAAATATTATTGATATCTTAAACAGCTGCTGAACTATAATTGTTGCAAAGGGTATCACTCTTGTTTGGTCAGCCTAAATATAGCACTTCCCCCCAATAGCCCTGCATCTTAAGCTCATATAAAACTTGTATAGTTATTACCTACAATTGTTCAGCTTGCCCTCGCACTTGGAGCAACTAAATGCGGATATTGATATTTTTTATTTAATGCCATTCGTTTGCCATTAAAATGATTAGTCGATGATGGTTCGTTAAGAGCTGAGACTGCTGGCCAATTGCCAAATGTAATTTAGCTTTTTGGGCGTGCGCTTATGTTTCTTGGCCACTGTGCCAGCAGCTTCTCTCCCTCTCTCTCTATCTCTTGCTGCCTCATAATCATGTTGATAATCATAATGCGCTTTGTGGCATTGTGTCAGCTTCAAGTGCTTCGGTGGCCGCTGCCTGCCTTTGGTGTCTGCTGGCTGTTGTGTGCCCTGTGCCCCGCCAAAGCAGTGCATATTTTACACAATCTGCCTGATAGCCAAGCCCCCCAACGGGCCAGGCATACCCCTTAGCCTCTCAGCCCGCTAGTCAAGCAGAACTTTCGGTCGAGATTTATCGTGCAACTTGGTTGAAAAAGGAAAAATTCTTGTGCCACACAAACTTATGCCGGCAATGCCTTTTAGCTGCTCTTCCTGCTGCTGCTGTAAAAACAAAACAGACCCAGACACACACACACACACACACACACAGACGTATCTATTTGCCCGGCTTTATGACAGGCGACTTTGGCATGCGACTCAACGATTGGCAACGACTTTCACTCATTTCCAATTTAGTTTTCATCGAAATGAATTTCGCTCACGCCTTAAATTGAAAGTTATTGTGATTGGCAATTGAGCTGGATATATGTATGCATATATTTGCATGAATTTGGTGCGATAACTCGCATGCATACGCATGTAAGATTTTAGCATTTTAATGACATGTGGACAATGGATCAAATGATCCAGCTAATTTTCATGTAAATCAGCATACGGCCGGCTGGGTGTCGTAACTGCACTGAGGATGATGACATGTCCTCTGGCAACCGATGCCCCCTGATGCCACTGATGACAAAGCCCGGGGGTTTGCGGCAGGCATACCTGATTGTGGCTCAAAGTGCATAGTAGTCTCGGCTCAAAGCATCGTCAGGAGTCGGTCTAAAAGGCATACCAAAAAACTGGAAACAGAAAGCGGTCGGCAAACAGAACGATATATGTAAATCGTATTTGGCATACATATTTCGAGAGTTTGTTTTTGGGGTAGAAAGAGTCAGAGTCGGAGTCGCTGGAGTAACAGTTGCCTGGCATTAGCATATGCCAGCAGCGGCAGCGGCAGCCGTCGCTTCCTGTCATGGGTTACACAAGCAAACATGGCGCAAGCACAGGATAAATGACCGTAAGGATATGCACAGTTCCACCTTGCAGCTGGCCGCCTCCCGCCTCCCGCCCATCATCATCATCATCAGAAGTAAAAAGGCAACATTTTTGCTTGGCTGCTTAAAAGTTCGATAACGATAAGCCGAACATGCTTAGATATCTGTGCGGCATAATTGCATTAGCTTTGACTAATTAAAAATGCAGTCGGCTTTTAGGCGCAGCAAATGGTTTCGATATTCGAGCGAATTATTGCAATATTTGTGCCCGTTTGCCTTTTGCCTTTGCCAAATCCTAACTGAAATGCCAGAGTCGGACAGCGGAAACCCCTGGCCGAAAGCCAATTAATTGCAAATGACACAAACACTTGAGAGCGCATCCTTCTGGCCCAAATGCCAGCCGAGAGCCAACGATGACAATTTAATTTCCGTATTGACTGCCAGGCAAACACAAAAAAAAAAAAAAAAACAGCAGAAGACAAATAAGAAATACTTTGCAGCTGAACGTTGATCAAAAGTTTGCTCAAAGGTGAGCTTTGGCATGGCTTCAGGCATTATGTGATGTCTCAGTGCGATTTGCATTCAACTTAAATTAGTTTCTTTACACCTACCGTCTATGGCATGGACTTGCCTTTGCTGAAGAGTAGAGTGTGCATTCAATATTTGTCATGTGGAGCTTTAATAAGCTTAAAGCTTTCATAACTCAGATAGGAATATAATTTCTGAAGTGCTTTACAAAATACCTATTGTAGAGCTTTAATAAGCTTAAAGCTTTCATAACTCAGATAGGAATATAATTTCTGAAGTGCTTTACAAAATACCTATTGTAGAGCTTTAATAAGCTTACAGCTTTTATACCTTAGATAGGAGCTGAATTTCTGAAGTACTTTGCAAAATACGTATTGTAGAGCTTTAATGAGCTTTTCATTGTCAGGTTGAACACATAGAACTCATATAAAAGTAGTATAAATTATACCTTACTTAAAGCTTATTGTGCTTGAAATATACTGTTTCTGGAAAGCTGCAATACGAGCTTTACAGTAGAGCTTTAATGTACTTAGTTTACCCAACTTTAGTCTGTAAAACTTAAGGTACAATCAACTTGTCGAGAGCAGAAGTAATACTCCTTTTGCTTTCTAAGTTGAGCTTTAATGCGCTTAAAATTAACCAAATATACATGTCTTTAAAGAGTGGAAAATATCTATTCAATAAGCACTTATTTTACTGGGCCATAAAACCTAAATGCTGCAAAAAATAGGACAGCCTGTTAGCTTCCATTTCTCTTGCTGCACTTTGATCATCAATCGAAAGTCGGTCAATCAGTCAATCAATCAGCGCAAACACTTGCCACATTTATTTATATATTTATATATATATGTAGAATATACATTCTCTCCCATATAAATAAAATGCCAGCAATTTGCACAGCCAAAACAACGTTGGCGCCCATGTGAGCTAACCCACAGGCAGCACATGCCTGCGCCGCAGGGGATTCAAGGGCCGCAGGAGCTGCACAGCCTCTCCCATAGCTCGACTCTACCTCCGCCCCAATCAGGCAGCTCGAAATGCGCTTGTTTTTGTTTAAGGCACGCGTTGTTGCAGTTTTTGCCACGCAGTCGTTGACAGTCGCGACAGTTGCAGCAGACTTCCATGCTCCAGCCAGCCCACCCCAAGCCTCCGCCTCAATCGTCTGACGCTGCGGTTAATGAAAGCTGCGATTTTACAGCTAAGGAAAATTGGGTCGCCGTTGCTCGGTTCGGTTTTTGCAGTTCGTTTTACATTTACTGCCATTTACTGACATTTTTTTGCCGACAACGAGGAGCCAGACAGCAGCACGAGCGGGCGAGGCGTGCGGGCAGTGGGGCACGCTGTCTGCGATGCTTGCCAATTTTGGGCAACGTCCCGGGTATAGAAAGCACGAGCTGTTAGCTTAAAGAGTTCACTTTACGTTTGTTTGTCTAGCGAGCGCCACGCGAAAAGTAAATAAAGTTATTTCAGAATTCAGTTTGTTAAATGTAAAGGCTGAGCTTATTTTAGAGGGTATATGGACTGGCTGGTTGCCTAGGGCGGATTGTGCGATGGACCCTGAGTAAGTTGGACTACTTGACAAAACACTCAACCAATCTAAAGAAACTTTGTAAAGAGTATGTTTAGTCTAAAACTTTGTATAGAGTATTTGAGGTTGTTGTTTCGTCTTTTTTTTTGCATTTATTTTGCATATTTTTCAAATAGTAAATCAACTCAGTATAGGAGACAAAGCTGAATGTGGGCAGGGTAAGCAGAAGAAGGGAGATTAAGAGTCTTTTGGTTGGCAGTGCACGACTAGAATATATACTAACCTAAATCTGTATATATAATATATAAATTAATATTTTGTTTTGATTTGAATCGGAGTAAATTCAGAATTCAGAAGCAAGCTTAGGCTTATATAATATTTTGATCAGTAAAATATGATCTATTCTAGAACTGATCTTAAGCCGACTCTCTCTAGCAATATGGATGCAGCCATACATCAAGGTAAGCAAACTCAACTCGAGATATCTCCCATACTATTTGAAGTGCCTTATCCCATTGGGGATCTAATAAGCTCCTTAAAGTCTGCCGCCTTGACGCCCTCTGCCAAAAAGAGTTAAATACAAAATAGCTTAAGGCTTTCCGTAAACAAATGAAAGTCGGGCTGTCCGAGGCATCATTAATCTTAGCAGCTCCACAATTTTTCTAATTAAAACTCTGCCCAGCTTTAGTTAATATTGATTTTAGTTTTTTGCAGCTTTAATTTTTTGGTGAAAACTTGGCTGGGACCTTAAGCTATTCATAATTAGATTTTCGCGCTATTTAGCGTCTGGTTAGCAGCCAACTTTTCTATTTTTCAGCTGCGGAAAATCTATAAATAAAGACATGTTAACAGAGTGATAGAGGGATTGAGCGGGAGAGGCAGAGCATTACAGAGAGCTTAAAGTGGGATTGTGCGCTTTATGTGTATTTATAGTGGAATATTTTCACGCCTGAATGGCACACATTTGTCTTCTGTGTGGACACTCAACGTTATCATTTTAAGCAGACACCGAAGCGGCCAGCTGAAGGGCAGGCACACAGGATAACAAGGACATGCAGCCAGCAGCTGCACTTGGCCATGCATGTGCGTGGGTGTCTGGGCGTCTATCAGCTCTGGGCTGCAGCTTAAAGCCAGATATATGAACAACAAATTGGTTTCAACTTAGTTTACAGCTAGGTGTAAACGACAAACAGACAGAGAGGGAGAGTGGGAGAGAGAGAGGGGGCAAGCGATGTCCTTCAGGCTACCCTTAATGGACTTCAAATTGAACCGCCTCAAAGGCATATTCAAATGAACATTTCCATATTGAAAGACATTCGATGGGAATTATTTATTACGTTTTTGTCATTGTTGATGCTCTTTTGGCATTTTGTGGTTTGTAATGAAATTAAATATTGATGTACAGTTGTTCAACCATTTACCGCAGGCCTAATAAAAATATCTACACACACACACACACACCTGTCGTATTATCAAAATACACTTTTCGTGCCATGTTTCCTCAAGTTAGATTTTATTACTTTGAGCATTTTTGAGCGCTTCGCATGCATTTTTAAGCCGAAGCAATTACGCAGACTTGAACACAGTTTTGTCCACTCTAATTGGCAGCCTGTCGAGGTGGATTGACCGCATGTAAAATGCCCAATTTTTGTCACATTTTCTGACATTTTCGGCTTGAAATTCATTTAACAACTTGCGGTTGCTTTTCATAATTAGTTTTTAGTGCTAGAGTTTTACTGTTACATTTAAGTGAACGAAATGCAGAGCTAAATGCTTTTCCAGTGACAATTAAGGCTATTTTTAATTTTTAGTAAGTCAATTGCCAAAGCTCTTAATGCGGAGAGTTTGAAGTGAGAAACATTTGGCTGAGATAATGTCATATGACTTGGTTGAGTCTGCATAACTATTTCAAGAACAGCCCGCTGCTATCATCAGCAGAGTTCGCCTAAGCCTTGTTAATATGCTGATAAGTAATAATCTACAAATAAATAAATTTTTGTATTTGGGCGAAGAAGTTTTATTTTTCATGACGCAGGAGTTAAGTAATCAGATTTTTTATTAGAAGAAATATATTTTATATTAATTTTTAAGGATTTTATATATATACTACATATATAATTATTATTATTATTATTATTAATAATTAAATATAAATATTTATTTATTATTATATTTGCTATCTTAGTTATATATAACTTTTATGTCAACTGACAATGCAGCAAAGCTGAAATTTAAATATATATATAAAATAAAATATTCAAATTATTTCTAACTTTAAAATTAAACTATAATTCAACGGATGAAAGTGCAACTTTTAGAGATATATAAAAAAAAGATTTATATTCAAAGTTTTTCTAAATAAATTATAAACAAATTTGTATCGAGGCCAACTAGTTCACGCTCAACCGACTGCTATTAGCACAATAAATAATGCCAAGCTAAGCATCCGAGTGCATTTCTAAATGCATTTCAAGAACAACAACAGTTCGAGCTCATAAAAATGTGTACTAAATGTAATTTAGTGTGCAATTAATGTAGTAAACATTTTGGGCAATGTTAAGCAATTTGTCGCTCAATTACAATTAATTTCATTTAATGTTGTAAATAAATTATTACAATAGTAATAATGATAATAATAATAATAATAATTTAGCTCATGCATTTTGTAGGCGAAATTAGTTTTTGGCCCTCGGCACGGGAAGTGCATAAATAATTGTATTAATTGTGCTGTGTGCTGTGCAGAGTGCGTTATTAATGCGCTCTAAAATATGATCTTGTTTCGGTCTTGTTGCATGCCCCATGAACCCTTCAGCCAGTCGCCGGCTGACAGCTGTGACAATTGTGACTGCGGCAGACAGTTTGTTTGTCTGTTTGTTTGACTGTTTATTTGACTGGCCATCCGTGGATGGCACAAGAATGTCATAGGCTCATCATCAACATGCCAACAAAATCGAATTACTTCCGTCTGCAGTTGTTGTTGTGGCTCACTGCCGCACCCACACCTAGACGTCAACCGCAGCAGAGTGCAATAACAATTGCCTTTGCAGCCGACACTTGTCCTTATCCTGACTGCCCGTTTTTCCACTTGCCACATATTCATTCATGCCACATGCCCCACACAGACGCACGTTAGCTAACTTGTTGGACTTTTGCATGTTCAGCAGGCAGCAGTTCGGCTTACACACAATTTACAAAATAACCTCGACACTCACTCAGTCAGTCAGTGCTTACATATAGACAGACAGCTCTACTGAGCTCCTCGCTCCTCTCCACAGCCCCCCTCCTGCCACGCCTCTGCGTCTGCTGCAGCCTGTGCCATTCAGATAGGCGAGTGTGTAAATTGTCTTGTGTAAATATGGAAAATTTTTTATACGCCACTCATTGTTGTTGTTATTACTGCCGTTGCTGTTATTGTTTTTGCTGTTGCGGCTGAGGCATTTGGCATTCATGTAAACAAACCAAGGCGTCAGATTATAAAGTTTCAGCAGCTTTACAAAGGGGAGCCGCTTGTAAAAATGTTTGGATTATTTAACAACGTTGCAAACTAATTGCAAAGACATTTCTTATTAAATATATATATTTTGCATTTTTCGAAATAACCCACAATATTTGTGTATATTTTATTCAGTTTAAGTTTTGGGCAACTGCTTTGTTGTTTTTGTAATATTTTATTTGCTCTATGATTTATGCATAAATTTCGAGTCTGTGAGATAACTGAGGGCAACTGTCTGCCAAATATTTCAACTTTCATTTATTTATATTTATATTTCAGAGTACATTCATATTGGCTATGGCAATTACCTATATTTATATTTTTTTTTATATTTTACTTTTATTTTATATATTACTTTTAAACTACTCAAAGCTTAATCTTAAGTTCTTCAACACATAACTTAAGTGATCTATACACAACACATGATTTCGTTGAAAACTTTATTACCAACAGCAGAAAATTTATGTCATATTTTCAAACCAACTACAATTTTAAATTTTGTTTTCATATTTTAAAGATGTAAAGTAGTTATTTGGAAAATTATAAAATATCTGTTTTATTTTATGAAATTAAATTATAAAAAAAAATTAAATATTTAAACTAATTTTAAAAAGTATTTTTATTTTATTAAATTTCATTTAAAAAAAAATAAAATATATATAATAATACTTAAAACATATTTATTTTTAAAATTTAAAAACATTTAAACAATTTTTAAAAATATTTTTATTTTATTAAATTAAACTAAAAATTCGATATATTTAATAATATTTATAATACATTTTTTCTAAAATACATTTAAATATATTGTTCACATTTTGCAAACTTCTGACAAAAATTATCTCTTAAAAATTTGATAAACTGTTTTAAAAACTTTAATAAAATATTTTATAGAATTAATATTTTGTTGAATTAAAAAAATTATATAACGTTTTTAAAGCTTTTTTGTTAAATATTTAAAAAAATAATATTTCGAATTTATTACAAAAAATGTTTTAAATCTGTTATATAATTTTTTTAATTCATCAAAAAATTAATTCTATAAAATATTGTTAGATTTTATTTATTTTATCTAAAATATTTCAAATATTTGTTAAATAAATAAATTTTGTAGGCTATGTAAAAACTTTTTAGAGTTTTTAAAATATACCAATTTTTATTAAAATTTTATTTATTATTAAAAATATTCAGCATTTATTTATGAAAATTACCAATGAGGCTATGCGCTTCATTATAACTGAGCTAAACTACAATTTAAGAAATCTGGAATTTCTGTTGAATGATATGTAGTTTGATAAAAAGCCCCTGGCTCAACTGCCAATCAAGCTTCATTGCGGCTTCAATCAAAGCACATTTTCTTTCACCTTTTCACATTTTCCCACAGCACAAGCACTTGGCAAGCCAGACAATATCCTAAGCATAATCAACACTTAAGCATAATGCCATAGCATGTAATAACAGGATATGAACAGGTAAGAGAACAGCAGCAACAGCAACAGCTGCTGCTGCTGCTTTGTCATATGAGACTCACCTGGTTTGTTGTCAATGAGATTTTGCAGCAACTTGTTGACTTTAATAATAAAATAGAATTCACTTTATCGTCTTTTTGTTGGCGAAGCAACAACTAGTTCAACCACTTGGTATTCGTTTTAGATGTTGGCAGAGTGTCTATTCAGGTAATGTTCACTGAGCACGAAAGTCTAATAAAATGACACAGGCAAGAACAAGTTAAAGTCGAAGTAGTAAATCGAACAGCTGAGGCAAATTGTTTTTCTTTTTCACGTCTCTTAAGCTGCAGCTTGATGCATGGCTTTTGCTTGCAATGTGGCATGCAACGCTTTATCAGCGCTGCCAATTAGCCAATTAGACCGTCCCACCAAGCGGCTGATTTCTGAAGATGCTGGCGGGCCTTTCTTAAGTTAACGAGTCAATTCAAATGCTCAGAGCGGCGCCTGTGGCGCCGGCTTCTGTTAACGTCTCAGCTGTGGATAGTTGTTGCTTAATTACTTGAGTTCTGATTACAACACTCGGCTAACTTGGCTAACAGTTACAGCAAAAAAAAAAAAAAAACAAGTTTTTAGTTTGAAGTTAAGACACACTCAAGAGCCAAGTAATTGGCTGGCTAAATTGGTTGGTTGACTTCTTTGGCTGTTTGGCAACTGCTGCGCGTCCTTCCTGAAGGAACAGCCGCGTTCAACTGAATGTTGGCGTTTGTGCAAAATGCGATTGTTGCAGCAGCAGTCGAGGCAGTCGCAGCAGCAGCAGCAGCACCGACCAACACATAGGCAGCAGGGCCACATCTACATGTGTTGTCGCATGTACATAATGCAAGACAGACGAGCTCAACACGAAGTTGAGCCTTGGTCAAGGGTTGTGTAGTAGCTGCAGCCCCCAAACTAAATGTGTTGTAGTTGTAGTCGTCGTTGTGCAAACCAACGACAGCAGCAGCGCTGAACGGCACAGCACAGCGCAGCGCAGTCGGCACTCGGCTGTGTTGCAAGCTGCTCGTACAACGGCGCCCCGCATTCTGGCCCACATACATATAGGCAGGCATACATAGCGACAGGGATGTGTGTCGGCCACTGTTGGCGTTGGCGTTGGCGTTGGCTTAGTGCCACGCAACTACAGGGCACTTTACAGTTGCACTTTACATAGCAGCAGCAGTAAAGTTAGCTCTCTCTCTCTCTCTCTCCCTTGCTCTCTCTGTCTGTCTGTTTTGCGCTCTCTGGCGCCTTGCATTTCGCCGGCTCTTATCAGTGCGCTGTAATTAACAGAGCGCTGTTAAGGCGGCTAGCGGTGTGATAGCTGCCGGCTTCGGCATTGAATCGTTTATTATATAAAAGTACAAGGACATTTTTATGTGCAAGTGCACATATATATATATATATATATATAGATCTGTATAAATATATAAGATGGGGCACGTCTTTATTTGCAGCGCGCGCGTGTGGCCAAAGTGTTGGGCAAACAGGCAAACGGAAGCAGTCGCTTAACGGCTTAGCAACAATGCAACGCAGCAGCAGGAGCTGCAGGAGCAGCAGCCTGGGGACTTGAGCCGAAGCAATTGATTTAATGCGTTTGCTCAATGCCTAAGTACACGAGCCAATATCAAGGTTAAGCCAGCATTTATCAATCAATACGGTCTCTCAGTGCCGCTCTTCATTAACTCAAATGCAAATGGCCAGCGGGTGGGCGTCCATGATTACACCTGAGCTCCACGCATTTACAGGCACTAAGTCTATAATTAGATATGAAGACAAATAGAAGCAGCGGTCGCCTGGCCTGTTGCCAAGGGGGCGGCGTTAACAGAGCGCTGTTAAGGCGCCGCTGTTAAGTGGACGGCACGTGTTTCTCTCACGCCACTCAGCTCACGCACACAAAGACGCGACTTCTTTTGATTTTGTTTTGATTAATAGCTTCGTTGCTGCTTATCACACACACGCGCACGCACACTACCAACGGGAAATGCAACAGTGTCACGTGGCCGGCATTCTGTATTCGCTCGCTCTCTCTCTCTCTCTCTCTCTCTGTAGTTCGGCAACTGTAAACTAGCGAGCGAATGAGAGCTCTGTTTACAACAACAGTGCACGCTGCACAGACTTGGCCACGGTTAACTTTTTTGGCGCCCTGCAGTATGCAACTCGCAGTGCTCGGCACGTCGAACATGTTCGTGTTCGCAACGCTAGCCGTCTCGCTCGCACATTGCCCCGCCATCGCTTAAACGAAATAAGGACAAAACATTCACATTCGCAGCGGCGTACAACAAAAAATAAATTCTTACATAAGTCGGGAACTCCACCTACAAAACTTCAGTTAATTTATATATGCAGCGGCATATTTACACATGTGCAGTATATATGGCCGATCGGGCAACGAATGAAATGTGCGTATTACTCGTTGTATGCGTGCTCGTTTTAATTGCCAGGCGTTGTCTTCGAGTCCATTTAAATGTTGCATGTATTTTTTGGGGCAGGTCGCTGTTTCCGTGTTTTTTTTTCCATTTTCTGCTTTATTAGCTGTGGGAGAAAAAGAATTCGAATGGAAATTTGATGTGAATAAAGGTACATAAATGAAGTGGCATATATATTATATGTTATAGTTTATCAATTTCTGTTCTGGGTTTAACATTCTGTTAAAGTCTTAAAGTATATAATATAATACGTTCCTGGACTTGAGTTATATATATGTTTAACACCTGCAAACTATAGTAATTTCTTGGCATATTTTGGAACTTAAATAAATATAATTTGTCACTAAAGGAAATTTAAAAATATATTTATTAGCTATTTTAGATTATACCTTCTTTTTTTTTGTCATTTAAATTTTAGAAATTTTTGATATATATAAAATGTAGAATTTAATTGAACATAAGTATTCTAAAAATTGTTTTTTATTTTTTAGTTATATTTAAAATTTTAAAATATCAAAATTACGTCCAGCTAGTTCTTGAATTATAAAGTTTCCAAATATTTATTTTAATACATTCAAAAGAATATTTCAAGAAAGTTTTTATATATTTATTTTTATAAATAAAAAAAAACTAATTTTATTTTAATTTTCATAAAAACCTAAATTTAAATATTTCAAAAATACTGTAATAATTTTGTTTATATCTGAAATTTTTACTCAGTTATGCGTTAAATAGAAAGCTTGAAAATAAATATAATAAATAAAAATTAGTTTTTTAATATTTTAAATATATTTATCAATTATAAATAATTCTTAATTAAAAATTAAATTGTAGTAAATTAATTACTTTTATTTTTTAATTTTTGTATGCATATCTATAATTGAATATACAATTGAATATACATAATATTGAATATTGAATAAAGGTAATGAATTTACTACAATTTATTTTAATATAAGCACAATAAACTATAATTTGAAGCAGCAAATTTGATTTGCATTCAGTTCGAGCCGAGTTGGCAGAGTCTGTGCCAAACTCCTCCTCTTGCAACATGTTTGACGTAAGCTTCCCCTCCAGTGGGCTCCCTACAGATTTGGCTTTTACTCCGCTACCTTTGGCCATTGCCATGACTCTTGTTGTTGTGGTACATGTCACCTACATACACATAGGCACACACACACACAGAGGCAGACAGACACAGACACATGCGAGCAGCGCACGACGGATGCGTGCGTCGTTTACATAGGCTCCATTTAGACGGGCAGCCAACCAACGACGGGCTTCCATGTCGCCTACATGGCTCTGGTATATAGGTTGAAGGGGCAGGGCGGGCGGTGCAGCTCGTCGTCTCATTCGTCGGCCGTTGGTTGTGGCCCGCGCCCACATCCTGGCCCCGATTTGGCAATACAATGTTGCTCGTTTTAGCCGAGCCGGGCTTCGGTAAGCTTTAAGCCCCGGCCAGGCGAAGGCGCAGCAGCGGCAGGGGGCGTGGCGAAAATTTACAAAAAATATTCCCAGCCCAAAAATGCATTTAAAATACTTTTGGCTTTATGTTCATATTTTTCTCCATTGTTGTTGTTGTTGTTGTATTTCACCAATTGTTGAGCTCTTTTTGGTCGCATAAATTTTAATCTTAATTAAATGTCATTTTAATATCAATTTAAATTCTTTATTTATGCACTCGGCTTTAAAAAAGAACCCCGAACTACATTGGCAAAAACTAATTTGGCTGAAATGTCTTATTGTTGCTTACAAATTGTGCGTCAGCTTTTCATCATCATCAGCATTGCGCTCAGAACTTGGCTAAAAAACAAAAACGTTTTTGCCGCTGCCAATCTTTGATGTTTTTGGGTGCTTACAACTGAGCAGCTCAAATTTTCCAGCAGAAGCATTTCATGCATTCCCATTACAGCTGGCGACAGTCAAATGAGTCGCATGTGTGTGTGTGTGTGCGAGTGTGTGTGTGTGTGTATGTGTGTTTGTTTCTATCTTCTTGATGAAAATGCCAAATGGTTTGTGTCTCTTTATGGGAATTGTTGTTGTTTGTTGTTCTCTAGGTTTTTAGCCAGAGCAGCTGCATATTTAGCCAGCAGATAAGCAGCCGCATTATACTTAGCAGCCAGATATATGTGTGTGTGTGGGCCAAAGAAAAGCGCTCTAGTTTTCTGAAAGGAATTAGAAAATTCGCACACGCCAACAGATACAATGCAAAAACAAGTAAATTATTTCAAAGATATTAGCTGGAGCGAGCTTCAATGCTTTAAGGTTTTAGTTTCTTGCATTAAATTATGAATGAAAATTCAGTTTAGGATCGAGCAGGACTTAAGTTTATATATGGGGACGTGTAAATGCAGGAAAATTTGTTATTTTAAGTATTTTTTTATATTTTATTTTTTTATATATTTTATTTATTTTAATTATTTTATTTTAATTATTTTTTTTTATTTATTTATTTTTTTTTTTTTTTATTCATTTTATTTATTTTAATTATTTTACTTCATTTATTTTATTTTTTATTTATTTTGATTTTATTTTAATTATTCTAGTAGCTCGCTTTATTTAACCTTTCTAAGAAACCTTTTAAATGTTTTTAAATTTGTGCAAAAGTCTTAGATATAGATATATAGATATATAGATATATAGATATAGATATATATAGATGGTGTGTCCAGTTGCACTTGCTGCTCTTCGACTCCTTGGACCTGGGCTCTGCCACCTAGGACCTGACCTTCTCCGTTATCCTTCAAGATTGCTGTGCAGGGCTGCTTTCATGCTCCTCTCCTCTTCTACCTTTTCAAGCATATTCGACTTTGCACATTTTGCTGTCCTCCTTTGACTTCGACAATAGTTTCACCCAGACCAGTCCTTGCTCTACACATCTTCCCATGTTATTATATATATCGAAATATATTGTTACTATTTTTTTTATTCAAAGCAAAATTAATTATGAAACTTTGCAGTTAGCTGAATTTTCTACACATTTTAGAGTTTTTCAAGCATTTTCAACGCGCTGCCTCGATGCCCAGACACGCCTCATTAACCGCCAGCAAAGTGTTGGCCAAGGCTCTCGGCCACTCCTGTCTCGACTCACGACTCTCAACTCCTCACTGCAATGGCATTCGCCGCTGAACATATTTTAAGCGCAGCTCATCCTGTTAGCAGAAACCCACTTAGAAGCCAGCTCAAAGGGAGACAATGGCACAGGACGCAGGACACTGGATCAGGGATCAGGATGCCAAAGCTGCGGAAGTGCAATAGTTGCAAAAAGTTTTTGCGTAATTTTAATTATGCGCCGCTTATAAATTCAATTGCATTTAACAATTACAAACAGAAAAGTTTTTGGCTCGACTATTTTTAGGGGATTAGTTGCCCGCGCCAGAAATGGGAAATTAATCCGGCAGCTTCAAGGACAGCAGGCAGACAGCCAAATGGCTTGTTAAACAAGACTTGGGCGGAACTGGTGTTTGGGCAACTCCCAGAGCCCTTCAGTTAATGATGGCATTGACATTGTTCCCCAATTAATTATTCATAATGCACTCGAATGAAGTGCTCGCACTAAAAGGCTTTTCATTCAGCCTTTCACTTGGTTAAGAAAAATCTTGGCCAGCACGAAAAATTCAGGTGCATGTCTGGCAGCCGCCAGGCACACGACACAAAAGCAGCTAAGCAAAGCAGAATAGAAAATTGGCAAAAACTTTCACCGGCGCTGTTGGCCCTGTTAACAGACACAAATTGAAAATCGTGCGCAAAATTATAAAATATTAATCGTAGACGCATTGTATTTGAATTAACTCGACTTTTTCGGCTAATATATATATATATATCCTTTCGACTTCATTCGGTCGCGACGTGTTCAAGTTTTGCCGACAGGTAAATGAGATTTGCCAGAGAGCCAAATGGAAAATGGCAAAGAAAACCTATCGAGAAGAAAAACTAATTTCATGAAAATTGCTTCAGCTGTGAAATAATTTTCCTACAGCCCAAAGGCAACAATCGTCCGGCAATTGGCAGCTTGTTATCGCCCACGAGTTGCAGTCCGGTCGGTTTGGTCTGGTTTAGTTGGATTCTTACCCTCGGGGCTTCTAGTTTTAGTTTTTCCAGTTCTAGCTGTTTTTTTTTTTTTTTGGCATCAACTGTCGCACACCTTTTTTCAAATTAGATGTTTATAAAAATGTGTGTGCATTAGCTTGGCTGCAAACTTTTTCAATTGTTGGCCAAGACAAATGCCAAGGTAAGAAAATTGTTAACCAAGTTTAGGTAGTCGAGCGGAAGTCTGTGAGATTAGAAAGAAAGTTGAAAAGGCTTTTAGATATATAGGAAAAGAAGAAGATTTCAGTATGTTTTGGCTGACGGATTGATTGATTGACAGACTGATTGATAGATGAAACTGATTGACTGATAGACTGATGGGCAGTTTGAGTGGCCAATATACTCTATTTCATCGACTCTTTGATTGATTGGCTAATTGGTGGAGAGCATTAGTGACGGATTGATTCACAGACCATTTGATTGACTGCTCGACAGAGCGGGGTCGACTGACTGATTGATTGATTGGGATAAACTGACCGACTACAGTGTTTGAGCGGTTAATTGATAGACAGTATAAATGACTGACGCTGATTGACATATTGATTGTTTGACAGACTGATTAACCGAATGATTGAGCGATTGTCAGATTGACTGATTGATAGATTGTCTGACTGTATAAGTGATTGACCGAGCAGAATATTGTCTGATTGACCAACTTGCCAAATGGTTAAGTGAAAAGCTATATAGCTGGATGATTGATGTGCTGATTGAGTCATTCACTGATTGACAGACTGTCTAGCCGATGAGTGATTGGCTGAACTCATTTGATTGACTAACTGCCCAGTTAATTAAATAGATGTGTGATGTACTGGAACACCGATTGATTGATTGACTCACTGATTGACTAAATGACTATGATTGAAGATGATGGACTGATTTGAAATCCAAACTTTAAGATATATAAGCACTAGATATCTTACGACTGCACTTAAATTAAATGAAATTTCATTTAGTTAATCACAATGCATGGAAAGCATGAGAGAGAGAGAGAGAGAGAGAGAGAGTGAGAGAGCGAGAGAGCATTGTCTTTGAAACGCTAAATGCAAATGCATTCTGAACAGCTGCGGCCAAAAGGCGCCTGCAACTTCGGCCTTTGAATGTTAAACGGAAATTGTGGAAATTTCCAGAGTTAGCTTTTCATTGAAAAGTTGGGAGAAAATTGCATGCATAAGCAGTGCAGACATTTAATTTCTCATTAAACTGCAAGACAGGACACGTGGCAGGACAACGCGGCTGTGGCAGCCGCAAGTCTGACGGCGTCAATTGTAAAATATGAAAATATGCAATTATAATTTACAGTTTCTCTTCGCTGCGTTTCGGGTTTGCGATCTAGCTTGCCACATAAATTGCGGAAGCTGATGCCGGGGCAACTTTGTGCCTGCCATTAAAACAAAACAAAAAAAAGAAACGATACGTCCAAAAACTTTGATGCTTAAGACGTAGCACAGTGCCTGCTAATCCCGGACGTAGCTGCAGCAGCAACAGCTACGCGCCAAGCACTTAACAATTAACTTGACTTGCACCTGCCGCACCACGCTGTATGTGCCGCCTCCGCCCAGCCCCCTTTGCCTTGCAAACACAAACATAACATGCAGAAGAACTGACACGTCGCGTAATTTATGTTAAGCGTCGCATTTTTATGTTCAAACAAGCGAAGAAGCTGCTTATAATACAAGCAGCCGCCAAGCACCACCACCACCACCAACCGCACCGCCGCCACCGACTCAACACATTCTCAACTGCATTCTCATATCTGCGTCTTCGGTGCAGGCAAAAAGTTAATTGAAACACACGCAAGAATGAAAACTGACAGAGCTGTCAGCGCGCTCGAATTGAGTTGTTTATGCGTTCACATATCATGATCTGGCCATAAATTATTATTAAATAATAAAAATCTATTTATTTAAATATTAAAACAGTTGTAAACTGTCCAAGATGATGTGCATGCAAAGTGCGCTGAAAAGTATGCTATACTTTTTTTTTACTAAGGGCGTTGGACTACTCCGGCTAACTTTAGCTTAAACTTATATATATTTTATTATTTAATGTTATATTAGATAGACTATAAGTAACTCTTCGAAACAAAGTAATTACAAATTAAATATTAAATATTAAATATTCGAGCTGCAGGCACTCGCATATCTCTTCTGCTTATGCTCAATTTCAGATAAATTAGACAAAAATTAAAGAAATATTTTTGTACTGGAATTAGACCTATGACATTTTCAAAATTCAAGCACAATGCAAATATTTTTTTTTAGATTTTTCTGAATATAAGAATAATATTTTCAGCTGTTGTTTATTTATATATATATGTATCTGCATATATAATTATATATATGCTATATTTATATATCAATCAATATGTTTACATTTAATTCACATTTCACACTATTCCCATAAACATCACATGATTTTGCAATCTCTCTGCGCATAAACAAAGCTCGCAAAATATAAAGAGTAAAGTGCGAGCATAACTGACTCGACTGCAGCTGCAGCTCTTGCCATAGATCTTAATCCATATTCGCTGCTTGAATCGCGCAACTGCGCCGAGGTCGCAATGAAATTAAAAAAAACGAAAACGAAAACGTGCAATTTAATTAAGTGCGTGCAAAGGCACGCGGCAACCAGCGACAACATCAATAATTATGTAAAAATAATAAATAAATATACATATAAATGGGAAATGCAAAAAATCAGCGCCGTATCGCATTTATTAAATTAACAACAATATTATGGCCGCATTGCGAATTGTTGTTGACCAATTATGGCGACAAAGTGTCTTCATTAAATTATAAATTCATGAGCTTAACGTAATTTGCATGCCAATGCACTTTATGAAGTACTTTGTGCCATTAAAATTAAAAAAAAAAGAACAAACTTTATTTAAATCGCAAACAAAATATAAACATAAGAAAGAGCGATAGACGAGTACAAGCCGAGTACGGTGTACACTATGGGCTTATAGAGGCTTATATATATATCTTGTTGGTGTATTCCTTATGTAGTATAGCTGTAGTTCAATCTAGCTCACCTGTCAACCGCCTTGATCCTGGCTCATAGGTAGGATTGATTTCATATTAGAAACTAAGTCGAAATTTATATAAGCAACACACTAATGTATGGGCCTACTTAGAGTAAGAGATAGAGCAGACAAGCATACTCGGCCATAACATCCCAACATTGATGAGAGTATAAGCATATATATTTGGTTATATATATACATTTATGCACACATTTTAAATACACGTTTGCTTGCCGAATGACAACACCCGCTATTGCCTCATGCAGAGCCAGAAAAACAATAACAATAAAAATTAATAACAAAAAAGCAGAGAAAATCTGGTGTCCATAATTACAGATGGCCAGCGGCCTATTGACACTTGCGGCATGTAAATTAACAGTTATTATTATCGTGCAAACAAATGTGTGCAAATGGCAAACAATATGAGCAAAATGAGCCAGGCTTAAAGTGGCAAATTGATAAATTGATAAATCGGCGCGCCTAACTGAGACCTCAATTGCCATTTTTTGTGGCACGGCCATAAATTATTTGGCACGATAAGCAAAAACCAATGCGCAACAGATTTGCCGCAAACAAACACACACACAAGCCATTTATTGTTCATGGCCCAATGCATAACTGAATGACAAAAAAAAAGGTTTGGCTTCGATTATTTTATTTATGCTCGAAATATTTTCAAATCAAATATTTCTGCCCTCTAAAATTGGTTTGTACAAAGCAACTCCCAGCGAATGAAATTATTAATTTGCATGTGTGATTATTTTTATTTAAATAAACACACTGACACACACACACACACACACCACAATCGCCGACTGGCCGAAGAGAATTCATTTTTTAATGCCCCGCGGCGCTGAAAAGTATGCTACGACTTTGAGTGCGCGCTCCATGTGTGTGACTGTGTGCATGTGTGAGTGTGTGTGCGTGTAAATTAAATTTGCATGCATATTTCTTTACCATGAGCCATGCAATAAACAAACAAACACACACACACACATGCAGAGCTATTTTTTGTGCATGCCTTTGCACTGAACAACATTTTAAGCCATTTGGCAATGTTTTTAATCCATCAAAGATTCTGGAAAATATATAAAACAAGTCAGAGTGCTCTAGTCGAGACTGCTCGACTGTGAGATTTCCTGAAGTTGGACTTGCTTAATCAAACTTTGAAAGCGTGATAATGTCACAAGTCTCTAGCTCTTCTAGGTTCTGAGATCAATGCGTTCTAACATACGGACAGACGGAGAGACGCACAGATGGACGGACAGACGGACAAGGACTATTTCAGCTCAACTCATCGAGCTGATCAAGAATATATATACTTTATGGGGTCTGCCACGCCTCCTTCTGCCTGTTGCATACATTTTCTGAAAACTATTATACACTGTTTTCAATGGATTAAGGGTATATAAATAATAAAATCGTAACAACCTGTTAAATTAATTTTAGAAAAAATCTATAACTAATATTAGACCAAAAAGTATAGAAAATCTACGCTCCTGTGGAAGCATTTTGCATTCATTCAACTGATTTTCAAATTATAATTCTGAGCTGCATTAATGCGCACATAAACCTTTCGCTCGGCTGCGCTATTCAATTAACATTTGTTTGTTCTCTTTTCTGCGCTGTAAACGTAATGATTTCAGTGTAAATTACCAGCGATTAACGCAAATGGCAATGGCGATGGCCAGCTGACACCCAGCTCGTCTGGCATCGATGAGCTAAGCCCACATATATATAGATATATATATATATTGAATACGTGCAGTCTATAAATTATTTGCCCAGCCATGGCCACACAGCATACAAATGGCAGCCGAAGTACTTTTTGGCTAAAAACAAAAACGAGCACAGCAAATAGACATTTGTCATGTTGCATGGCTGCTGGAAACTGGCAACGGGTCCGTTTTATGGACCAACAGAAGATAATGCAAGGACATGCGAATGCTGTCATATTTTATACAACGACACTTAGCATGCCAAATTGGGCAAAACCGAAGCGACGTGAATCTAAATGTGTTTGGCTATAACAAATAGCTGGGTTTTAAGGCACGGAGGTAAGTTTTAATAGCAGGCCGAAGCTGATATTAGGTGATTGCTTATGGATTCGAGACAAAATATGGGTTATTATGGAAATATTGGTTTTTATTGAAACGTATATGAAATCTATATATATTTCAGAATTTTATCTGGCATTCAAGTCATATAAGAACTATTTGGGCCACTGCTCTGCCCATGCTAATTGCAGTCCACAGCAAATGCGTAGTTTTGACTCTGCGCATGCTGGAAATGCCTTTATTTTCAAATATGTGTTGTGTTCATTAATTACAGCAAAGTGGTTAGCCTCAGACCTCGTAGTGCCGCTCGCTGCTCGACCGAGTCCGGCCAAATCACATAATCGCCTGGCCAGGCGATAAGCCCATGAGGCTGAGCTAGAGATGGCCGCGTGAAGCTATAGAAGATTGTATGGAGTATTATGTGTTGAGTATATTTATCTAGGTATATAAATATGATATGGAAAAACTATACGATAGTATCGTTGTCTTATAGTTTGGCAATGCTAACCCTAGGTATTCACTCTACTTTCTGTATAAAATTTATATCCAAGCACAAAATTTAAAGCTTTTAAAAGTTATTAAGTTTTTTTTCTCACGGAATCTCATCTTCTTCATCTCTAATCGGACACCTGGACTAGAGATAGCTTCAGCTGTTCATTTCGAATCGTAGACCTGGAGTAGATTGAGCAGCCGATGCCATCCCGTGCTGTTTTCGCCTTTCGTAAAAAAAAAATGTACGAAGTTAATAGATGTCCTTGAGCTATCATCTGCTTCCATTCGTAATTCAATATTTCAACCAATCCACTTTCGTGTCACGCTGAGGCAGCCCGTGCAGCGCTCATCTCTAGGCAGCCAGTGCCGCTCGTTGCATGGGTTTATGCCACACACGTCGCCAGAGGAAATGCAGTGCAAACTTTTGCGCAAATTAACAAATTTTCAAATCTACTCGCACAACAAAAATAAGTTCTATTTGCCTACGTCGCAGTTTGTTGTTTATGCTGCTACCTTAATAGGGGAGGCGGTGCAGCAATTGAGTGGGGCCGTGGCCTGGGTCGAATTTTGTGGTCCAGCCGCAAATGCTACAAACAATTGTGTTTTTCTTTAGTAAATAACTCGGCACAAGTTCGGACTTTGACACTTTTTTGTTGCATGGAATTGCGGCATGCAAATTTAATTTGCCAACGCCTGCAGGCAAACCGGATCGTTATCGTTCCGTTCCCCAAACACACACACAACTTGATTAAATTATACATTTATATACACATATATTCATACGCATTTGCTGAATATTAAATCCAAATTTCATTTTCTTTTCGTTTATATTTTTATAGTAATTTATCAAATGCGAATTGCAGCAAATCTTCGGGCTCAGCTAAAGTAATTACAATTTGAAATTGGCAAATTGCGAAAGAGTCGAGTAAATGAAGCAGTTGCTGTTGTTTTTCCCTTATTTGGGGATGTCAGTGCTGCCCACCTGGATTTATTGGCTCGTTTTTCCAATTGACAGACGTCTGCCATTCATACTTCATTTATATGTTGATGACAAAATTTGCAATGCAATCTTGGCCGCAGGCCATCTGGGAGACGCAACGAGACGCATTTATTGCGTATTTTCTAGCAAAAAGCAAACGTCGTCTTAACGTGGCTTACGTGGCCACATTTCAGCCCAATCAGCAGCTGGCTTTAAGCTCTAACCGAAACGAGCTCCTTTCATAAGCCAACTGACATGCACGTACGTGCAGCGCGCACTTGACAATTGTTTGTGAAGGCAGCAAGAAGAAAAAAATTATTAAATTAGTTTTTTAGAGTTTCAGCGACTTAATGAATGCTCTGTAAATGGAGTGAAATGTGTGCCTATAAAAAAAATTAAATATATATGAAAATATGTGGACAATAAGCATGATGAGCAAGGCAAGGAAAGCGATATGACTCTCATAAGGTTTTAAAGTATAAAAATAAATAAAAATGTATATAATAAATTCTAAAAATATTTATATTAAATAAAAATATATAAAATAAATATTTTAAATATTTATGTTAACTAAAAATAAATGAAATAAATTTTTTAAATATTTATATTAAATAAAAATATATTTTAAAAATAATTATACATAAATTAATTGTAAGTTAGAAAAGATTATATATATTATATATATTATATTTAACCATATTAAAAAATATATATTTATAAATTCTCTTTGCTTCAAAATCGAAAATATTTCAAGCTGAACTCTTTCTACTTAAATAAAAACATTATTTAAATATTTATATTATTTATATAATAATAAATTAATAGAAAACAAATTTCAATTTCATATTTCATAACCTTAAACTCTGGTTTATACTCAGATTTCACATCTGCTTAAACTCTTCCCTCTTATCTCATATACTATATCTCTTCATCTACTATAGTGAGTACATCGTAAATACCCTACATAAAAATCTGTTTGTTAATTGTGCTGACCCACAACTCATTTGTGGCGTTTGTTTGCGCCTCGAATTAGTGTTCACTGTCGGAGCATATAAAATGCAAAGCACAATTTGTGCAGCGAATGTCATTTGGAATGCTTTTTCATTGCCGAAGACAGACAGTGAGAGAGAGAGGGAAAACACTTTATGGCCAGCCCAAAAGTATGCAATAATTTTTTCTAGCTGCTGCCATGAACTGCGCTGTTTTGTGCCAAGATTGCGCAATTTCAATGTACTTCAAATAGATATTTAATAGTCCAACTGACAAACACTAAAGAAGGACACAAACACACACACACATACACTCTCACACACAAAGAGAGTAAATAGAGAAAGCAGCATCGTTTCATTGGGCTGGCAGTTGCTGCTTTCATGTCAAGCCTTTGTTGACAGTCGAAAACATTTATGCGATTTTCTCGTTAGACGCACAGAGCAAATAAAAATTTATGAAACACACACACACACACAGATGCTTATGAAAAATTATGCAATATACAGCCATAAAGCATTTAGCAGTTGAGTTTTGTTTAGTTTGAGCAAATTTTGCCATTGTCAAAATGAATTAATGTTTAACTGGCAAATTTGCTTTTGTTATCTTTTAGCCATGGTGCACATTTAAGGCCGATTGCATTTGAAATTACCCAAGTAATTTGCTTGACCAGCAGCAGCAACAACAAATGTGGGTAATAAAGTGCCAAATAAATGAAATAAAGCCATTTCTTCGCTCGGCTCTTCCGGCTTTTATTACAGAACACACTCCGAGCTCCAACAACGGAACGCAAATAACTAAAAGCGCATAAACTGCCAAACAATTGAGAATTGTTGAGAACAAACACTTCTAAGTGCTTACTGAAGACCAACTGCAAAATACAATTCAATTTTCGTTGTTTAAAGCGTTGAAGTAGCTGTGTGGAGGGCGGAGGGCATGCCTCATCCGCTAGCTACCCAAGAAACTCTTGGCTAGAGGATTACAGGCAAATTGCGAACGTCTTTGCATGTCTCACATCCACACAGAAACTAATTTTATTGTACACCACATTCTGATCGCCTCAGACTTCGCACTCCTTGTCCTCTCTGGCAATCGTGTGCAAAAATTTGTACAAGAAAATTGTTTAAGTGTTTCGTCTTAAGTGGCCTCATGTAGACCAGTTGAAGGCTCTGCTTAGCCAGCGGCTTTAAGCCAATAAGCATGCTGGCAAATCAAGTAAACTTTTTCAACTTGAAGCATTCTTTTACTTTGCCCTTGCGCTCAAGGGTGACTCAGTGAACTTTCATTGAAATCCAGCAAGGCAAATATAATCGAAATTTAATTTGAGTTAAATAAAATTAATATATTGAATAATATACAAATATATATATAAATATATAAATCTTTCACTCATATAGAATATTATGCAAAAATAAATATAATTGAAAAATAATGATTACAATATTTGAATTGTCCATAATAATAAGAACACGAATTTTGTATACCCTGCAATTGAAAATGTGTGAGAAGAGTACGGACGGACGGACAGACGGTCAAGAATATATATCTTTATGCGGCAGCCACATTTCCTTCTGCCTGTTACATACATTTTCACAAAACCATTATACCCCTTTTTCGCTATTTTCAATAGATACAGGGCATTAAAATAAATACTAATCGTTAATAATAATTAATGGCATTTTCTATTGATTTTATTTTTTACATTTAATGTTTGTATTAAATAAATATTTTTAAATTTATTATTTTTATTATATATTAGCATTATATTATTATAGTTTATAAAAGACTCATATCAAGCTAAAAATTAATATTATTAATATTAATATTATTAATATTATTATAACAAATTTCCATGCTTTGAGAATTGACTTTCATAAGGTTGGCAGTTCCTGAAGCTGTCAGATCTGTTAACAAGCAAAGCCAATCACCTGCTGTCACTTAAGAGCTTGCAAAAATTATATTTGTTTTGTGAAAAAAAATAAAATAAAATATGCCTCATCTATTTCGCAGTCTCTTCTCTGATCGCTATAATAGGAAACAAGAGCGCTTCTATGAGAAATACGAAGGTAAAAAAATATATATATCTGCATCTGAATCCAACTAAAATATGAAACTTCAGCAATTTGCTTGAGTGTGCCGAATATGGCGCCTATGCCACGGCCGGCCGTCATACAGGTGCAAGGCAAGGCCTGGGTCCAAGCCCACAAAACGGGAAATGGCGAGCAGAAGGCCGCTGGCAACAAGTTCCACTATGGCAGCGGGGAGCCGAGCACCGATTGGCGTGCCGGCGACAATGTGCCCATTGTGGAGCGTCGCCGCATGGAGGAGATCAGTGATACACAGCTGATGGACATTGAGTCTAATCTGGGCGGAAATTTCAGCCACACCATCTGGGAGGTGGAGATGCCCGGCGAGGAGCTGGCCATATTTGCCAACATGAAGCCAGCGAAGAGCGGCGTCACCAAGCTGGGCCGAATCAAGATGCTGACCAAGGCCAAGGGCCGGCGCAAGAAGACGGAGCTACAAAAACGGTCCGAGCTGCTGGTGCACAGTAGCACGGGCATGGTCACGCGCTCGCCGCGCACATCGGTGGCCCAGCCGCAGCTGGTCAAGAAGCCAGCAGATCGCCGCCGCCTCAAGCAGCCCGGCGAGCAATTCCTCTGCGACGACTGCAACAAGAAGTTCGATCACTCATGGATGCTGGTGGCACACAAGCGCACCCACACGGGCGAGAAGCCCTTCGTCTGCCCGGATATCAGCTGCCAGAAGAGCTTTGCCGATCGGTGAGCCATCTCATATAATATAACTAGCATCTTCTAATGTCAGTTTTGTCAGCTCGAATCTGCGCTCCCATCAGCGCACCATGGGCCACCACAGCTGGGCGTTCCAGTGCGGCCAATGCGGCAAGTACTTCAGCCAGGAGTGCTATCTGAAGCGACACTCCTTGGATGCCTGCCGCAAGTATCTGCTCTCGGTTAGGATAAAGAAATGAAATGTCCCCTGATAATGGAAGATGATCCCAATGTGATATGTATATATATATATGAAATGTCTTGTTTTTATTCTCATTCATGAGTGTGAAATGGGTATATTGGTTGCGTCGTGCTGTCCTACCACTAACAAAGATATACAGCTTAAGTATATTTGGCTATATCCATTGTATGCCATCTGCCACCATCTGCCCCATCTGTCGTGTGCCCACAAATTCCCTCGCATATCTGCAAGTTGCTTTGACACCTATATCGGCCAGCTGTTTAACATTTCAAAGAGAGTTGGCCAAGTTTTCAAGTGGCAGACACAATGCAATTTCGGCCCGATGCAACTAAATTGGCTCATTAGCAGACAAAGAGCCAATTCTTTGGCCGGCCAGAAGTAGACTTTCGGCAATGGCCGAACTTTCAAGTCTTTTGCTCTAAATCAAACAAAAATGTGTGGGCAAAACTTTTGGCCATCCTCGGGCACACACACACACACACACACACACACACTCCCACACTTCTTTGGCACAATTAATGATCGGAAGGGAGTTTTTAGTGCTTCGATTGTGGTTAACCTCGGCCGCTGTGTAAACCCCACGCAGTTGGCCACAATTTTGACGGCAGCAGCTGCACGGCCAAATGCAACGGTCGAAATGCAAACAGTTCGATGCCTGCTTTGCTACAGGGACTATGACAATGACAACAACAAGCAGTAAGACGCTGAGAGGTGTTGATAGACGACTGCCAGATACCCTGTTTTAAAAACCAAAGCATTATGATTGACTAAGAATTGACTTGGAAAGCTAAGTGAGTTATAGACTGTAATTAGGTTGAGTTTTTATGTGTGTAGGTTGCTTTGGGGGCGTGGCTGTTATATATATGTCTTACCCAAAGGCAACAAAATTGTAGTCAAGCCAATACACCCGCCAACCACACTATCTACAGAGTATAACAAGATGAGACAGCATGGGTAATGCGTTAATTTATGGTCGCAAGATAAACAACGAGCAGACCAAAGCAATTGAACGTCGGCGGGGGCCGTTTGGCGGTGTGTGGGGAGTGAGGAGAGAGGAGTGAGGGCAGCAAGCAGGGAAATGATTTAAAGGCTCTGGTCAAGTATAAAACGTGTGTCCACTAAAACGCAATTACTTAAGAGCCAGGACGAACAATGCCAGCCAATGGGCCAATGTCTCCTTGCTCTGGCAATTGGCCAAAAAACGTTTTGTTATTAAATATTTGATGCAGTCGAGACGCGCGACAGGCGTCACATAATAAAATTGTAAAACACGAAATTTTATTGAGCTGCGAGCGAGCGCACTTAAGTTTGGCCGAGAACGTGGCCAAATGGCCGGCAAAGTGAATTTTTATGCCACCCAAAACGCAGCAGCAAGCGCCACGTTGCAAGCAGCAGCAGCAGCAGCAGCAGCAGCAGCAGTGGCAGTGGCAGCTGCTGTGGCAACTAAGCTGAGCAGCTGCGGCTGTGCCACTGCTCAATGTTGGTCTTTGCCACGTTGTCAACGTATTTTTAAACTAATTTGCCAACTGGGAGCCTTTCATTTGGCCAAAATGTAGCACGCTCTCTTCATCTCTCTCCCTCTCCCTCACTCTGTCTTCGTTTTGGCATGCAGCTAGTTGAGCCGTAAATTATTTTAGCATTTCATTTTAAGGCCCGTAAGGTGACCGAACAGTTGCCCAAAGTTGGCCAATTCAATTCAATTACACTTTGCATAGCAATTTTAAAGGTACTCTAGAGCTTGTCTAAATAATTGAATAGGGGTATTCCCTAATTGCAGTTTATTTTAATTGCATTTAACTGAAGACTTTGTGGCCCGTGCAATGAAGTGCCTAATTGATTGGGCTGCTATCATGATTGAGCATAAGACAGGCAAAAGTATTTAGTTGAGTTCGAGGTATATGGAGTTTGGTCTGGATATCTAAGGATTGTGAGAGATATGTTATATATACAAGGAGACCAAATGGATACTGCTTCATTGACTTAGCTCTAGATATTGGTATATACTAGTATATAATATATTTATAATATATATATAATATGATAAAATATATATATATAATAAAATAAAATAAAATAATAAAATTATTAAATATAATGAAAATAGTATAATAATAGATAAAAATAATAAATAAAAAAAAAAAATATTTTATACAAATTTTTAAATATTTATAATTACATATTCCTAAGACTTGCATGTGCTTTAATAGCTGGGAACTACCGTTCATCAAAGCTTTAAAGCTACTAGATGTATTACGATTAACAACTTTAAGCTCTCAAGTGCTTGAAAAGCTTTTCTGACTAAGGTGAAACAAAATTAAATGAAATCATGTTGAGATATGTCTAACGAGCACAATTTTACAACACTATTTTATATATGTATGAAAAAATAGTGTTGTAAAACTGAGAAATGAACAATGATCACAGTTTTACAACACTATTTTATATCTATGCAACAATAGTGTTGAAAAACTGTGCCCATTAAGCACTTTTCAACACGATTCCATTTAATTTCATGCCAGCTTAGTCAGCAAAGCTTTTAAAGCACATGCAATCTTAAAGCTATATTTATATACCTTTGTCAACCTAAATCTTAAAGTTTCAACTGCAAAAATGTTAATTTATTTATGCACAGCAGTTATTTCAGCATGCCAAGCCACAAGTTTCGGTCTCATAAGCTCATTCTTGTTGTTGTTGTTGTCGTCTACTAAAATGTCAGCCAAGTTAAAATGTCGAATGCCGTTTATTAGCGCATTTCGTCCTGCAGGTGATGGTTGTTATCAAAAAAGCGCCAAGCGTCGCTAAATTTGCGGTTGATGAAAAGAAAACGTCAGCAACGGCGCATCCCGGCGAGAATTTATGACCCGCCGAGGAACCCACGGCACGTTCACACACTTTAAGCTGCATTTAAGGAACTCGTATATTGGCATAAGTTGGGCACGGAGTAGTTGCGCTTCACATAGACGGCATTCAGTTGATTCACAGCGTTCTCATCCAGCTCGACGAACGTAAAGGATGGATTCAAGCTGATTCCGGACACGGATTTGCCTGACAGCCGCTTTTCCGGCATGCGAATTATGTCCGCCGTGTTCCGACGCATCGGCATTCTGGACAAACTGCTGGGCACAAAGCGTACCTCCGGCTGCTGGTGCCAGGCCCTCAGGCAGAAGTAGCAGCAGACAAAGAGCAAGACTATTGTCACAATGCACATGGGTATCAAGATATAGACCAACGGGATGTGCAGGATCTCGTTTTCCTCGTTCAGATATATCCAAAAATCCTCCAACTGCTGCGAGAAACCCATTATAACTCAGCTCAACTTGAAACAGCAACTGAAACTGAGCAAATGCCTTTCACCCAGTTGAACTCCCGACTCATGAGCACATAAATAGAACTCAGTTGTGGCTTTGTGGCGAAGGTCAATGAATCAGTACAGTGCTTAGGGGATACAATGAACTGGGAAAAGAATTTAAAAGCAATTGGAAAAGCTTTCGACATATATATATAAATATACTTATTTGATTGGCTTGAAATTGCTAAAATAAAAAACAAGAACTTTACATAAAAAAAAATTTTTTAAAAAAATAAATTAAGTATACGATATGTGTTTAAAATGTATTTTGTTTCTTTTACTTATATACTATATAGTAATGAACATTTATTTGTATTAAAATAGATATTAGTTTTGTCTACTTTCAGAGTATTTCCCTTCCACCTTTGGCCACTTTTTTTGTAATACTCAAAATACTTCACTTAATATTTTTTGCGATCTTGTTCAGCTGCTTCTCTCTACTCCTGAATCATAGCGCAGCGTCGTCCATTCATGGGCCTCTTCAGCTGCGAATATAAGCGAATGAATGTGACGCAAATATATTCCAAATTTCAGATCCATCCATCCAAAGACTAAAAGACTTGTAGACCTTGCTGGTTCTATAGCAGTTCGACTTAATTTCATGACTTTGACATGAATCATTATAAAGTTAAGTGTAGTACAATCCCTAAACTGCATTCAGCTCAATTACCATGCCTCATAGCTGACTCTCAGCACCATTCAACATGGCTCACAAAGCGACTAAGTTTTAATTTCGGCAGCTGCAAGAAATAAACTCGCTTTGCACCGAGCGTCGATTAACGATTATAATTCAGACCCATTTAAAGTAAAGCTAAATTTACTATATTTTCTTAGTTAAATATATTTTTAATATTTAATTTTTTTTATATAATTTTAGCTACAAACATAACATAATTTAAACTGAGACCTTGAATTTCTGCCACTGCAATTGAAAGGCCTTAGAACTGCTGATAAGGCGCAAGGGAAGTGGAAGCAAATTTTGCATTTATGCGGGAGATTCGTGACTGGATACTCGCTCATTAAATCAGGAGAGTATATGGGCTGGCAGCAAGGCCGCTCCTGATGTCAAAAAAACTTCAAGTTTGGAAAATATATTTATTTATTATTGTTATAAATATTGTATATATTTCTGCCATAATCTCTATCTATCTATATCTTCATTAGCAAGTCAGTATAAATAAGTAAGCTATATATTTAAGGGTAAACGATTTTTTGAAGACGATACGACTTGCTATAACTAACATATATATGCCGTAGATTTAGACCATTTATATAATTGGTTCAATGATAAATCGTAAATCATGAATATAGTCTGCCCGTGATATATCCGAAAATATTTAATTGTAATAATTTTTAATATAAAAATATTAAAAATATTTGACTCAGCTGAACGAGTATTATGACGTCAATTAAGCCCATCAGTTTTATTATTTTTATTTTATATAAATTTATTGCTTGCGCTTATTCATCTTGTTCTTGCCCCCGCTCTATTATGGGGACTTCACTCTTTCTGATTTCAGCGAGCAATTCCATAAATTCGCTCAAAAACTTTAGCTTAGCTCAAAAGGTGTAAAACTGAACAGATGTTTTACTTAACTACATTTGCTGTCACTCATTTCACTTTGTTGTTTAAAATATTCAATAAATTCTTTATTATTATTTTCCTCATTTCACTCTCCTCGTTTCTATTTAAAATATATAAAATATTATAATAGTTTCTTATGGAATATACAATATTTTCACGATAAACAATATGTTATTTGTACTCTAATGTCGACATTATTTACTGTTGATAATATAATCTTTAATAGAACTCGGAATGTCGATTTTGATGCATTTGCCGCATGCTGTCGGTTTGGTCGGAGCGTGGCCGAATCGTCGAATTGGAGTTGTCGAGCCGCATTCTGCGGCGACATTCGCGCACCGACAGATAACAGTAATAGGTGTAGCCGAGCAGCATTGTTAGGGCCACAATTAAGGATGGTATCAGATAGAGAATGCTAATGCAGAAGTGATTATTCTCCAGCCATTGCACCGCTTGTGTTGCATTCATTTTGGTAGCCTAGAGAGAAGACGGCCTGCTCGAGGGCTGTACGGAAACTGAGGCAGCTCGACGTCGACTTCATTCACTGAAAAAAGTAACAATACTGCAAGCTATACTATATACACATATATTTAGATGTATGTATGATTCATTTGCCTTGAGTTTGCTCGTCGCTGCTGCTTGGCAAATCTCTCATTATCGTCAAGCGGCTGACGCATTTATATTGCCAGTGGGATTGCGCGCCAGTGGGAATACCCTGTACATGATAAACAAACAGCCAGACAAATGAGTGGAGCCCTCAGTAGCGCAGCGCTTCAAACTTCGCTCAGCTGTTCGCTGCAAAACTCAATTCAACTTTGAAATTGTTCGACGCGGCATGGCCTGTCGCTGACTTTTGATGATGGAGTAAAAAACCCAACAACAACAGCAGCAACGACCACAACAACAACATAGATGTACTAAACAACAACAACAACAACTTCGCATATGCAGAGAGAGCTCATATCTATGCTGCTGGCTGTTGAGCAAAGTTTTTGATTAACTTAAATTTAACCGCAGCTTTTTATGATTATATTACAGATGGCTTCAAGCGAGTGTATTTATTTTTAATCTTAATAAATATATATTTTTTAAGCTTTAATTTAATTTAAGCACAAATTGTGTATAAAAAATATTTAATAAATATAGTAAAAATATATTTTTATAGTGATTCTCTTTTTAATTTTTTTCTTTATTATTTTATATATTTTTTTTTAATTTGTATTTATTTTTTCTCTCATCATCTCGCTGACCACAGAAGAACTTTTAGTCTTTTTGCTGGCATTTGCCAAATCCTTTGTATGGCAAAAATCTTTTTGGCGCAAAAATTGTTTTGCCAACTATTTTCTGATTTGGCTATATATTTTTAGCATTCGTCTGTTTGTTGTATATATGGAGAGGTACTTGTATTAGTGTCTATGTGTGTGTGTGGTAGTCGAAGTAGTGGAAATAAGTTTTGAGCGCACAACACACAAAGGAAATTTCGCATTCAATTTCGCAGGTGTTTGAGTCGATGTCTGCTGTTGTGCCAAGGTGTGTGTGTGTGTGCGTGGATGCTTTTGCGTTGTCTGCCGTTGCCGATTGAAGCGCACGCGAGTTGCATTAAAGCCAATTCTCGTTAACTATTGAACTGCCAAAAAATAAATGAGGTTCGTATAAGACATAAGACAAGATATAGATATATACGTACTTATAATACAATATAATAATATTATAATAATAAATTAAAAAATTGTTTTTAAATAAAAATAGATAATATCTATATATGTATACAATTACTATCCTCACTAGCTCTTTAAATTATTTATGATTTACTTTGAATTTTAAACACCTGAAATTTTCCGTTTGGTTTGTCGGCCTGCAAATACGTGTAACTGAGACCCGCATTAAAAGTAGAAGCAAATGCAGGATGAGGACTTATTGCCTTGCCGCAACTTTTGTAACTGTTGTTTATTTGCTTATAGACGAGCCGCTGCACTGCCTTTTCCATTTTTAATACCCTCAACTCAACGTAGAGGGCTGAACTAGGGTATATGGCTTCTGTTTGCTCAGACAAAGCTTAAATCTCTTATAATTCCTGCTATATATCTATCCCATATGCCCTTAAATTTGCTTTAACATCTTCAAAATGTAAGCACAGGGTATCTGCAAGTCACCCCCTGCCATTGCCAACTTCTACCCATTGTTTTGTCAAACGTGTTGCATACTTTGCGGCTGCAGCAACAGCTGCTTGCTGTCGCCATAATGTTGTCGATAATGATGGCTGCCACAGACACATTAACATGCCCCGCCCCCTGGCCCAGCTACCTGCCCCCGGTCCCCTCTATACCTGATCAAGTAATTAGATGCACAAGTTAGTTACAGCGCGTGTGAAATTAATTAAAAACTTTCGCTGCTTAAAGTTGCAGCGCGAAATTCAAGCTGAACACGGAAATCTTGCCACAGCAGACGGACACGAGAAACTTGTGCGGCACAGTCAAGTGGCAAGTGGCAAAAGCTTGTTACACTTACCACATAAATCTGCCACAAATAGCTGGCATCTCTCTCTCTCGTGTACTCGCTCTGTCTCTGTCTCTCTCTCTCTCTCTCTGTCTGTCTCTCTACTGGAATCTGCTTCTGCCTGCCTTCTGTTTACTGATTGTCTATCATCGAAGGACATCAAGCGCCGTCTATCATAAGTTTTCATACACTGGCAAAGGATCGCCTGAGTTGGTCATGGAATATGAGACGTCTTTATACATATATATACTTGATTAGTATGAATCGTAGTGTGATTATAATGCTGAAGGTCTATTGCTATAAAAAAAGTTTATTCTTGTTGTTAAGCTCTCTCCCTGACACTCATACTTTGTATAGCTATCTCTTTCAGTTGCAAACAATATATATGTATATGTCTATCTATCTATCTATCTATCTATCTATCTATCTATTAAAAAACTATATCGGAGTTAGAGCTGGTATAGAAATCATATCTGAGAAACCTTTGATTCCTTCCCAAATATCTCCAACAAGCCAAGGCATATCAAGATCATTCACATACCAAATGATCCTCATATCATATACATAATACTCTATACTTTATGAGTGCAGTGACTTCATCTATACTTCAAAATAACTTCACTTATCTCTTAAAGACCTTCACTATTCGGTTCTATTATATTTACAACCACACAGCTCTCTTTTAGGGCATTTCAAATTCGTTTCCCAATCCTTTTGCTCTCTCTCCGTTTTTTCTTGGTTTCGCTCAACTTTTGGACAACAACTCGGCATTCCTTTTGGCGTTGTTTTCGCTTCTGAGAAGTCTTGGATGTGCTGCAGTTGCTGCTGCTGCGTATTTATGGCATGCCACAAACGTTTATCTAAACTACATAAAGCAATAAAAGTTAAAAGTCAAATAACTGTACGGTACTTCAAGTTCCACTTGTTGTTGTTATTCTTTCTATTGCCTGCCCCAGCCCCAGCCCCAGCCCCAGCCCCAGACTGTGCCAGTGTCCGTGCCCCATGTTGCCAGTGCCACGAGCTGGTCTCTCCCCGCTCGTGCGGATCTGTGCATTTTGGCCAGCCCTTTGGGAAACTGAGGTGAAACAAGTCTCGGCAACGTGCAACGGTTTGTTACAACTGCAACTGGCCCCTACAGAACGAATGAGGCTAATAGACGCAGAGTGCAGAGTGCAAAGCGACTGAAACATGGCTAAGATAGTGTTTGAGCTTTCATGTTAACATCAATTCTAGCTACGCAAGCTGTAAGAATGAGGAAATTTAAATAATAAAATTTGATATTAAAAAATGCAAATAAAAAAATTAAAAATTAGAAAAATTATAAGATATAAAAAAACTACAATATAAAATATAAGAGAAAAAAATTTTTTTTAATTTTTTATTTGATTCTGTATTAAAAAATAAAAATGATAATTAATATCTAAGGCATATTGGAAAAAATTAAAAAATATGAACTGAAAATTATTAGAAAATATGTAAAAAAATTAAAAATTTAAAAATATAAAAAAGTTATATACAAAAAAATAATAATAATATAATTAGTATCAAAATTTGAAAAGAAAGAAAATAAATAGTAAACAAATAAATACATATTTAAATATTAATTAAAAATAATAATTTGATATTATAATTATAAAAAACGAAATTTCAGAAAATTTGTTTAATTAATAATATGTGGTTAAAGAAATAAAATAATAATAATATATATTATATAATAAAAATAAGAAATATTTTAAGGAAAATTGAAGCTGTTATTTACTTCTAATCCAGGTGTGCCTTAGCAGGAGAAGAGTTCTATCATAGAACTTCTATGACATCTGAGAAAGCCTACTGCTAGTGCATGCTGGCTGCAGTCGGCTGAATTACTTATAAAAGGTCCTTCTGCTCGCCTTCAAGCTGAGCTCAGTTTATGCAATTTTTAATCATGAATAATTTTACGGTGAAAGCAGCGCATTCCCTGCATCCTGCTAGCCGATGCTAACTGAAAACTTTCACCAGTTTATATGTCTGTTTACACTTACAAGCTGTCGATGCGGGCTTCAGCTACTCTGACCCGGCATGGGCGTGGTCGTGGGTGGGCGTGTGGATGTAGCGTATGTGGCACGTCAGCGCTAGTCGCTGTATCCTTTTAATCCTTTTGGCATTGCATTGAGTTTGATTTCACACGCGAGCACAGAAACAATAATATTATGCCACAAACACTCGACGCCAGCGAACATGGCCATGTAATCACACTTGAGCCGGCAGCAATGGCCGATCCCCCGCGACTGCTTGCCCTGCCTTCGGTTAGACGTCAGAGGCAGACGCCATGCCCACATTCGCACAGTCAACGAGATTGCGAAACTTCATTATGTGTCCGTTTGGCAGGCAGCGCAGAGACCCAGTTCCAATCCCAATAACCGGGCACAGGCGATGCCGGATCTCTTTCATTTCTATTTCTGGTTTGGCTTTGTTCTCGTTCTCGTCGCTGCCTTTGTGTGGATACCCTGGAAATTGCATGCAAGGGTATACCATAGCTGAGTCATTAAATAATATTATGGGTGAATCTGTAAATCTGTACTATAGAAAATAATAACAATATAAGCTTTTCGATGGGATCTTGGGAACACTTTTCTCTCTCTCTCTCTCTCTCTGTCTGTCTGTCTCTCTTGCTGTCTTCCTTTGTCTAGTTCCAGTTTCGTTCTATCTATTCTATTCTATCCATTTGCATTCCTCTCTCTCCTTCGGTCGCTCTTTCTCTATTTATCTTCCTTCCGCAAGCGAATGAGCGAGATAGAGAGAAGAAAGGATAGACAGAGAGAGAGAAAGAGTTGTAGAGAGCTTTATCTTTATATTTATTTTCTATTTTTCTATCTCTCTATTTTCTCTTCTCTGTGTCTCTCTCTCTCTCTCTCTCTTATCTCTGCCTCTATTTCACCGTCACTCTCTCCATCAATCGCTACCCCTCTTTCTTACTATTTTTCTCTCTCTTGCTGTGTTCTTCTCTCTCTCTCACTGTTCTTGCTTCTCTCTCTCTCTCTCTCCCTCACACTGTGTTCTTGCTTCTCTCTCCCTATTTCTCTCTCACTGTTCTTGCTTCTCTCTCTCGCGCTCTCTCTCTCTCTCTCTCTCTCTCTCCCTCTCACTGTGTTCTTGCTTCTCTCTCCCTATTTCTCTCTCACTGTTCTTGCTTCTCTCTCTCGCGCTCTCTCTCTCTCCCTCTCTCTTCCTCTCTCTCTCTCTCTCGCTGTGTTCTTGCTTCTCTCTATCTATTTCTATCTCACTGTTCATGCTTCTCTCTCTCTCGCCCTCTATGTGTTCTTACTTCTCTCTCTCTCTGTGTCTCCCATTGTCTCTTGTCTTCTCTCACTTTTTCTCTTCCAATCTCTCTCACTCTCACTCTCTCGCTGTTCATCGCTCACTTATAGCCTCTACTGCATATGCGCTATAATTTCATGAAAACAGGGTATACTTCAGTCGTACCCTTGTCAACTTCAACCTCCACTTGTTGTTGTTGTTGTTGCTGCTGCTGTTGTTTTTTTCGCTGGCATTGAGCTTGAAAATGTGTTTATTTGCAGCGACCCCAACGACATCGGCATCGGCATCGGCATCGGCTTCAAGTGCTGCCATAAAATCGCTGAAGCCTTCCGCCGCAAAACAAGCTGCCATGCGTGAGTGTGTCTGTGTGTGTGTGTGTGTGTGTGTGTGTGACTGCATGTGTGAGTTTCCAGTTGCCGTCTCGACTGCAATTGTTGTGCTGTGTTTTTGTTATCTTCCGACTGGCTGTAAGGAATGCTAATGCCGTGCCATAAGTACACCTCAGGTGTTGGCTCTGGCTGCCATGCCATGCCATGCCACGCCCACCTCTCGCCCACCCGCTGCTCGGCTCGGGCCGGCTTTGGCGTTGTTTTACTTATGCTGATGACATTTGCTGCGTTATTTCTTAACTAGCTTTGACTTCAATTCCAAATGCAGTCGGGACCCGGGCAACGTGTGCGGCTGCCAAATGAGCTGCCTAACGCATTCGCCGGGCTGCTGGAGGGACAGGAGACAGCCCCAGCACCGACCCTGCCGATCTGCCTCGCTAATATATATATATATATATATATATATATCGAGGCACTCAAACTGATTGCATTTAGGGCTGGCAGGACAGGTGACGACTGCATTATGAGTCCACTTGCAGCGTCACGTTCCATTGACGCAGACAGCGCCAGGACACGCCGGACGCACAGGATACGCTAACATGTCCTTTCTCGCCCGTTGTTTGTTTTCCAGCCGTTGCGCTCGGCCGGCCTTTTAATTGTTTTATAGTCCCGTGCGTCCAAGCCAAAGCGCCCGGTAACAGGCCCAACTGGCCTCCATCAATGTCCAGGCGCGTCTAATTGGTGGGCGTGGCCTCTAAGAGAAGCTCAACTAATTGATTTCGAAATGCTGCTAAGCAGTGAAAGGATGTGAAGAAGATGGCAGAGAAAGGGTATAGAAGAGAGAGAGAAGGAGAGATATAGACGAATATGTATGAAGGAGAACCTTAAGGAACAGAGAGATAGAGAGGAGAAGGGAGAGAGACAGGGAGAAGCTTGAGGAACGAGAGATACAGAGGAAAAGGGAGAGAGACGGAGATATTAAAGGTAGAGGCATTGAGCAGAAAGAGAGAGAGAGAGAGACAAGCAGAGAGCGAGATAAAGAGAGAGGGAGAGAAAGAGAGAGAGAGAGGGAGAGAAAGAGAGAGAGAGAGGGAGAGAGAGTGAGAGTGAGAGAGAGAATGATTCAATGCAATCTTCCTTTCACTTTCCAGTCCCATCTCTCTCTGTATAACAATAAAAATAATAATAATAATAACACTAAAATTATTAATAATAAATACAAATAATAATAATAATAATAATAATAATATTAATTAAAATAATAAATAATAATAATTATTATTACTTAATTATTAATAATTATTAATAAATAATAATAATAAATAAATAATAATAATAATAAATAATAAATAATAATAATTATAATAAATAAATAATAATAATAATAAATAAATAATAATAATAATAAATAATAATAATAATAATAATTATAATAAATAATAATAATAATAATAATAATAAATAAATAATAATAATATTAATAATACTAAATAATTACATATAAATAACACACTCAGAAATTCATCTGAATCATGATTCACTCAGCCATTTTTCCGCCCATTGACGTTTGATTCAGTGAATGATTGCGCATTGCCCATTAGCCCACTGCCCATTGCCTGTTGCTGTAATCCTGCTGTAATCCCTGGGATTATGAGCCGCGCCGATTTGGCACGGGGCACAGCGATGCATATGCAATGGACTGGCAGAGGCAACATGGGGATAAGCCGTGGAAGCGCGCATTCAGTCAGCAACTGACGTTTAATTACGGTGGCTGGGTGGGCTGGGTGGGCTGGGTGGTGTGGCTGTGCCGTGGGTAATGTAAACGGAATTGTGGGGCCTGCAATTTGTTGCATGCGCACGTAACTCAAATGCCAAACACCTGCAGTTAACACGTTCCTCCAACGTTTACAGCGCGCAAACAAACAGCGAGTGGGGGAGTGGGGAGTGGGGAGTGGGGCCGATGGGCTGGCGATGCAAAAAGCGTATCCAGACAGGCGCCTCGGTAAAACTGCACTTAAGTCAAACTTGCCAGACAAGTGGCAGGGCAATGCCAAGTGGGGGGCGGGGCAACCCCAGTTGGTCTGGGCTTGTGTGTAAAGGGGGAGGGCGGGGCAAATGGGCCGCTGACGTGGCCGTTTAACGAGCGCCCTTTGGGTGTAAAATTTCATTGGGAACTAAACGCTTTTCATTTGCGCATTTCGTCGACGCTTTCTTATGCTAATTCTTGGCACTGGACACTTAGTTGATTGGTTTTTGTCAGCCGTCATCGGAAGCCGTTGACTGATTGGATTTTGGCCATGTTGCGGCTAGTCGAAGGCTGCGCTCGATTGACGCATTAGTGGCATGCCACATCCACGAAAACTCTTCTGCAGACAACCTATGTGCATGTGTGTGAACACGTCTTCACACATGCTCAAGCCCACTGGCAATAAATAGTTGAAATACCTAAAATTAAAAAAAAAAATTGATTAATATGATGAAAATACATAAAACAAATAAATATATTTTTTATATATTACCATAAAATCATTTTTGTATTAAATTTAACACTTTAAATAACATTTTATTCATATTTCCACATTTGCCAAGCAATTTTCAAATTTCAGTTGCGCGCCAAACTTTAGCCAGTGCTTTTAGCCGCAGTGTTGTAAACTGTCGGCAAGTTCAACCACTCTCTCACTCTCGCTCTCTCGCAAGCAGACGCTCTCACATGTTGTTGGTACACATGGTAAACAAGAGAACGCAGCGTAACGCAACGCGACGAAATGAAAACGAAACGCGCTGTACAAATTTATTGTATATTTATTTCGTGCGGCTGCTGAACGACATTTCGTGAAATTTGCGTTCAATTTTCGTTTGTCAGCAAAGTAGCAAAGTGCAAAGAGTTAATTAATTAAGCAGCACAACACAGCTTGCCGAGCAGACGAGTGCACTGGATTATTGCAGAGAAGCTGCACGCCGCCGGCACCCCCTGGCCCAATAAACAAGATACAGCAACAACGGAAATACAACTACAACAAAATATAAAAGTGATTCGTCACGGCGAACTTTCAGCTTGCGGTATAATTACTGTTGCCTGCCTGTGCCCTGTACGGTGACATTTTCAGTGGACTCGCAGAAAGATTGTCAATCTCGTTGAGGAGGAGCAGACGCCGTGTCCTCCTGTGCTACGGTGCGTAGAACAATCCTATTGGTTTTTAATCGATTTTGCCGACTGTGCGGCTGTCGGAGCAGCAAAGGGAAAACAGGTTGGTCTTGTTGTTGTTGTTTTCTTCTCTCTGTTTTTACTTGCTTATTTGAATCTGAGTAACTGGTTCTTGCATGTTTGTCGGTTTTTAGCATATGTATGTATGTACATATTTCATTTGACTTTGCTTTTTAAGCTTTTCATTCGTTGCGGTAATAATGTGAGAGCGAAATACCGGCTTGTTGTCATAGGGAGAGAGAGCGGGAGCGAGCGACACGCACACAGCTAAACTGCGGAGCGGCACTCTTGCATGGGTGACTCAGTGAATGCGCTTGTAGTTGTGTGAGGTTATGCGTGTCATTTGGAATTGGAACGCGCGTGCAGAGCAACTACAGTGGCGTCCCCATAGCTTAGGCACTGTCATGCATTAGCAATTGATTGAATTGCAGCATTCCCTTAATTGATACGAACTTCAAATGGACGACGTTACGTTACAGCCCCAGGCCGACAACTAGTTTCAATTAGTCGCATTTTGCTTTCCATGAATTTCTCCAACACGCCTGCGACTTGTGGGTGCACTGCCTCCAGCTCAGCAGCTGTGCCGCTCAGCTGTTACCGCGCGATTGTCATTTGCATTTGCATTTATTGCGAGCCAGAACGTCTGTGAGTGACAGAGTGAGAGAGAAAGAGAGATAGAATGCGCTTGTTAGGTTCATTATGCAATAACAAATTTAGCGTATTATGGTTTTTATTGCTTACATTGTGTCGTAGTGCGCGCTGTTGTTCTTGTTCTTTCGTGTTTTGCTTTGTGCCTTAATTCGTCAATAAGGTTAATTTTCTCACACTAATATTTGAAGGTTAATTGTAAACATTGTGAACTTGGCCACACTTCAACTGAAATGTCAAGCAGCAAACCTTTCCCCTTCCCCTTCCTCTTCCCTTGCACAGATCTAACTCTGTTTCATTCCATTATCTTGTGCTATTTCACACATTGCCACGCGCCTGAATTGTTGTTGCTCTCCTGTTCCTTCGTTCCGCTGTGATTTGAGCAATGCCTGCTAATTCAATCGATCAACGCTACTCCCTACACACACACACACACATACACACACGCATACACGTGTGCCATCTCCTAATTTCTATTGGCTGCCAATTTGCATTTACAGTTACAATTAGTCGCATCCGCAGACGCAATTATGCTTGAGATGCCGACTGCTCTGCCGACATTTGTTGTTATTGCTCATGTGACTGACGCCGCACTGTCACCACGTGCTGCTCCCTCTCTCACTCTCTGCCTTGCCCGCTCTCTCTCTCTCTTTTAGACTCTTGCCCGCTTTGCTGTTGATTGATTTGTTGCACTTAAATTTTCGACTTGTTATTGTTTATTGCACTCGTCGCGGTCCATTGTACTTTGGTCACGCTCCGAGCACACACGCTCGTTGCCATTGCCATTGATTAAAGGGCGCCAATAATAAAAAAAGCACATAAATAAATGCAACAGCTTAAATCTGAAAGCTGTTGCAGTAGCCCTGCAGGGTTGCATCACGCAACTGATAAGCCCCTTCAGACTGCGTGATTACGAGCAGCAAACGTTAAAATTCCCAAATTCATTAGGCAAACACTTGAGTTGAACAGCAAATGCGACAAGCTCATTATATAGATAGTATATATAGTATATTGGAAGTATTTGATTGGAGCGAGATATTGTCTTTGATTTTTAAATATTATTTATATTTTTATTTGATATATTTTAAATAATTAAAAATATAATAAATAAACATTTTGTAAATATTTTTTTTTTAATATTTTTTTTTTTAATTTTCAACTTAGTTTGTTTATATTTATAGCTATATTTGTAATATTTAAAAATATTTTTTAAAATTATTTATTTCCTAAATATTCTCTTTCCAACTATTAAATCCAACTAAAGCATAGTCATGATTAAGTTAATTTATAAATAATACTCGATACACAAATCTTCAATAGGCTTGATATAGTATATATAGTTTACAGGGTATATACCTATGATCTATATATATATTTGATATATAACTGTGCATGCCTGCTTCTGGTAAAAAAAAACTTGCAAATCTGTTAACTCTATATATTCTTTATATATATGTATATACCTATTATAGGTAAATGATATAAATAAGATTATAGTCTCATAGTTAAAATGACTCAATCTGAGTGCCTAACTCATAGTTATGAAAAGTTTCTCATGTTCTAAGTATTTTTAGCTGCGTGAATTACGCCTTAGTTTGATTGTTTTCAGTTTCCCGAAACTTGCAATTCAAATATTTGGAGTGAAAACTCTTTCCCCAGCCGATTGCAATTACCTGTGCAGCCATGACGCCTCGCCGCCCCTTTGACAGCAGAGTGTATCATTCACATTTGGCAAATTTATTTATTTGTTGTAGTCCGACTGAGTTGGGTCATAAATTTATGCGCAATTTGTTTGTCCTGCATGTCATTTGGCCATCCACAAAGATTTCATATTTAATACGCTCTGTTTTTCCTCCTCTGTCATCGTTGGCCATTTATTGCCGTTGTCGTTGTTGTTGTAGTCACAAAATTCATATTTTAATGGATTTTACAGCACGTGCCGTGCCTGCCCGCCCCATCGTGTGTGAATGTTTATTTGCTGATTGCTTTTTGCCTTCGCCTATTTGTTGTTATTATTGTTTCAAGCATTTTTAATATGCAGCGCGTTGAGCATAAAAGCGTATATAATTTATGACACATGCTTAAGCCTGCAGCTGTCAGGCAACTGCCCAGCTACGTGTCCACAGCAAACACACAAAAATATCCCAAATTCTCAACAATTAACTCAAAACTAAAAGTCAAGTGCGTATACCAAATGTCTATCGTAATGTATTTAGCTCTATAAAGCGGACACATACCCTAATAGGCCTGTCCATCAGTTGTCTAGCAGTTTTTGATCATACTTAAGCGAAACTTGATGTATTTTTTGACAAATTATCTTATAAATGGGACTATGAATTATCATAGGTAAAGTTAAAATTGTCAACATAATCTGGGATTATTAATTATCATAGGTAAGGTTGAAATTGGCAACAGGCAGAAGATAAGTAGAGTCTGGAATAGAGTGACTAGCGCAGTCTTAACTCGAAAACTTTTAGTGCTAGGGACTTGTTAGTTAGTATATATCTTCTGAAATACCTTAAACACGATATTATGATTTTATGTCCTAATCGCTTTGCATTTTTAGACTGGACTTTTTAAGTATAACTCGAAAAGCAGTTGAGCTTGTTATATCAAGCTTAGTAGGCACGTTTCTATAATGTATACAGATCTTTGTATGCCTTTCATCATGAAATCAAATGGATATCTTTCCTCTTTGTATACAAAAATACTTGAACGATTGAAACATTAGCTTAGGTCTTGACTCAAGGTATTTGCTAGTCGAGTACTGCCTATACTTACTGAGTATTTAAAGTTGAATACCTCAGATTTCGTAATCCTACCCCCTTCTTCTTTGTCCTCTTACATGTCTTTATACCCTGTTCATATCAAAATTCAAATCAATCCCTCCATAACTCCATTAAGCATGTCTGGAATACAATTTGACATAGACTTAATTGAAATATAAATATTTGCCGCCCTTAGAAATAGTTTTTCATCCCCTTTGGCTAATTAGAAATCAATAAATGAGATTGTATTTAGCGATAGCTTCACGATTTTTCTATATGAATGTTTTTTGTAGGCTTCTGTTATGCCCTAATTATTTGTGAATTAGGTCAAAGTCGTTTGGCTTTGACAATGGCTTGGAAAGTTTTCCCATAGTTGACAAGCTCAGCTAACGTGTGAGGGATGTGCAAAGCCAATATGTGTATCATAGCACAAGATGGGAGTATCTGACTAGGATATACCCTGTACCCTGTACCCTGTGCAGATCTAGTCTGATTCTTAATGGCAGACAGACAAAACTAACTCAACTGAGCTCGATCACTTTTACTTTTTATATATTTTATCAGCTCTTATCTCCTACAGACACTGGCACAAAAACTTTATCTCCTAGTTACCACTCTTCTGAGTATCATGCGACGTCAGTTGCCTTGGCAAAGACGTCATTAGAATATATTTTAGCCAAATTAGCTTTAGGCCGTTCCACTGGCAGCTGCTAACAAGTCAACAATCGAAAACAAACATTTCAAACATATCTTTAGTGCGCAAGTGTTTAGTTATTAGCTTTTGTTGATTTAAGCTGCGCGCTGGCCCGTAAACTTTTGTCGCCGCACACTCTTGACAAGTGGTACATTAACAATTGGCTTCACTGTAGCCGCGCCAAGGGCCGCCCAGCTATTTATGGCAACAGGTGCGACGGACGAGATTTAATAGAAAGATTTTCGTGGTTATCGGTGCATGTCGAATGCATTTTGAGTGGCGCCTTTTAGGCGAAAACTTATTTACATGGGGTATGCCCTGTAAAAAGTGTGAGGAGGGTATATTAAGATGGGTTAAGTGTTTGCATTTTGGGAAACTTTAAAAGTTGTCGGAGTATAGAAATATTGGGAACCTACAGAGTAAGCTTTACATAGGTGTTCTTTGGATAAGAAAAGCGAAAAAAGATAGAGCTGAAAAAAAAAAAAATTTAATTTGATTATGAAATTTAATCTATAGGGTATTATCAATTAAAAATACTTAAAGGATTTTACAGAAAATATTGTTATATTATAAAAATATATGCATTTATTATACATAATAAATTATTCTCTGAGACTCTACTATATTCATACATATATATGTATATGTTTAAATATATCAAATAAATTAAACATACATTAATTTATCATATTTTATAATCCACTTTCAGATTCCACAGGACAAGTTGGTAAGTTAAGCTTACTTTTAAATATGCATATAAATATACATATATATTAAGCAACAATTTCATTTAATCATTAATCACATAACCTGCACACTCGACTATACATATTTGGATTATAGAAATAGATAGATTCGTATTCATGTTCGTGCTCGGACGCATTAGTCATCGACATTGAAATGATTTCGAGGCAGACGCGCTTTGCTCAGCGCGACGCGTAGACAAAATGCATTAATTAAACTAATTGCAATTTACAATTTACAAATTGCGAATCTAAATTGTAATCTAAAATCGTGATTAAATTGGAAATCATCCCGATGGGGAGCCGCGCAGAAATGAGCGGCCAGGCGGGCGGTGGGCAGCAGTGGGTCACGTAATTGACAGCATGTAAACACGCGGAAATTGTGTGTGGCCATTTCAGAGAGGCGTACACTTCTAGAGCTCACTGTGCCAATCACTTATTTATACATAAATATAAACAAATACAGCAAAGGTTTGATGAGCACTGAGACAGTTACTATTAGGGATTACTAAATGGAGGAAGGCTTTAATAAATTGAGAATATTTTTAATAAATTTCAATAAATTAATTTATATACATATGTTAAGTGCATTTATTTTAATTTTAAAAAAATTGTTTTTTAATTAATTAAAAGTTAATAATTTAATTTTTTTTTCCTTTAACTTTCACATACATATGTATGTACATATAACATCTTTCTATATCTATATACATATTTACATATGTATGTACATATGTACATACATATGTATATCTTTCGACTACTTCGAGTGCGCGAACTTTAATTAAATTTTTGCCATGCGACCCCGCCTCCCCCCAGTTTTAATTTGTTTGCATGCTTGGCCAAGCAGAAAAACAACGACAAGAAATTGACATAATGATCGGCCCGGCTAATGATCAACATTATATACAACATAATCATTATCATCATCATCATAACAGCCACATCATCATCATTATCATCATCTCTCATCTTTATCTCGCTCAATTTGTGGGCGCCCCCATTTTTTTCCACTGACATTTCGCATTAAGTTTTGACTTTGAACTTGTGTGTGTGTGTGTGTGTGTGTGTGTGTGTGTGTGTGTGTGTGTGTGTGTGTGTGTGTGTGTGTGTGTGTGTATGTGTGTGTGTGTGTATTGTTATTATGACAGTTGTTCGCTTGTAGATTTCCATTTCTGCAGGGTCAATCCCTGAAATACATTCGCACAGCGCTTTATTGACATTCATATACTCATTCGCAAAGTGTAAAAAGAGTATATTAGTTTTGTATGCTATGACATTTTTCATATACATAGCTGTCAATATATAGCCATAGGAAGTTGAGATTGATTATGCGTGTTTAAACTCATCTGAACACATTAAGATATTGTTTGGGCTACTCCAAGTGAAGGCGTGGCAAATCGGGAATTACTATATTTTGTACAACTGAAGTGCTATAATTTATGGCGCTTTGGCAGCTAGAGACATGTCAGTACTACATTCAAGGCGTGTCAAGTAGGGAGAAACTCAGTAGTTGACAGGCAAGCAAAGCCAGCTTGTCTATAGATCAGGCAAGAATTATATACATATATGCACGTCTCTGGTGGGCGTGGCCTAACTTAACTAAAATAACAATCAATTTTGAGACTGGGATTGGTAAATCTTGCATTTGGCATTGCTTTTGAGCTGCTCTACAGAGAGATCTATAGGTATTTGCGAATCTGAATCATAAGCGAGTATTATGAAGTCAGATATGCTCTGTTTGTTCTAGCAAATCTTGGCTTTTGGCATTACTAATGAGCTCTTCTATAGAAATATCTATAAATACTTAATTTTTGCATCTCGAACGAGTATTGCGCAGTCAGTTATGCTGCTTTTCTTAACTGCCATGGATGCTGCGAGTTTCCTGGTCGGTGGTGGTTACCCGGTTGGCCACTCACTTGCCGCGTTTTAAATTTAGCAACAATAAAGAGAAAAACAACAACAACAGCAACAAAGGCAGTTGGTTTTATATGGAACGACATTTCAATTGTTGGACAGCTATTTTTAGTCATTGTCATCAAGCGCGCAAATATTTTACTTGTTGCTTTGCCTTTTTATTGTGCTCTTGTTTTGTTTTGCTTTGTTTAATCATTATTTGCATATTGAGGAAAATGTCGTGCGCATCTGAAAATCACTAAAAAAAAGTGTACGTGACTTGGTCCGAAGTTTTTTTTCGTATTTGAATATATGCAATATATAATATTCGAGGGATTTGCGACAAGGTCAGTTGGCTGAAATTCCTGCTGGGGGAATAAATTATATAAGCACTGGATGGCATGCGAGGAGATTAGTAAAGCAGTAGAAAGTATTTGAGATACCCTGTAACTGAAGAGAGAGATAATTGGAAAATACCTTTCCTTTGGAATATTTCAATATCAGAGATGAGGTCTTTGGAATATACTGTACCTCAACACCTCCCACTCCTGCCCTTTCTCTCTCTCTCCCTTTCTTTCCCACCTGTCTGCCTCTCTTTTCCTCATATATATCTCTCCGTCTCCCTCTCCTATCTCTCATCCCATCTCATATACATATATGTATATCCCCCTACCTATTCACTAAGAAATCTTCAAAGATTCGAACCCTTATTTGTGTAGATCATTTAGCTGTTCAGCTATAAAGTTTAATTGCAAAAGTATAAAATTTAATTGGTCAATTTGCTGACGATCTCTGTACTTTAGTTTTGTTTATTGGTCAATTTTAATTATCTTTATGTAAATTTATTTTCCCATGCTTAGAGCTCGCATTCAAGCTTGCGTCTGATGAGTACTTGCACCTAATAGCCGTATAATTATACGTAACTTCCGACTATATCGAAAGTTCGTTCAACTGAAATAACCTCGCAGTTACTCAACGCAGCACATTCATCAAATATAAATACATAAATAATGTGATATATATCAGAATGCTTTTTGGCATATTGCAATATTTTGCACACCTTTCCAGAGAGCAATAGACGCTTGTCCTTGCCTTGGCCAAAATACTTCGCAATATTGCCAGAGCCAAATTGAACCGAGCATATGAAACATGTTTCCCATAAACATGAACTGACACTCAAGGCGTATTTATAATTTATTAAACGTACTCTCTATGTCTAAAGTTTCCGAATGCTTTAGAAAATCTTGAGATGAGACAGCAGACAAGGCAGAACTATTGAGAATAATTGCTGTGTGGAAGATCAAATACCCTGAAGCTTGAGGGATTTGTAGACTTGTATATATATTATTAAGATATGAAGTGTATAGAGGTATAGAGTTATAGATATAGAAGTCTGATCTTTGTAGAATCTATTTGACGTTGTCTTATGATATTAAGTCTAGAAGTTTCTTAAAATCTAAAAATACTAAATATATTGATGGTGATATTACCTAATCTATATATACAGATCGAATATATATAGATATAGATATAGAGGTATAATATATTTGATATATTTTCCATATTTCATATTGAAATCTATATACCCTGGCAATGGCACAGAAATCTGCAAAGATAGCTAAACAGGAAAGATCTCTAGATATATATATATATATATATATATATATAGCTATATACTATATAAAGTACCTTGGCGCCTATATTTGTACAAACACATCTCTAGTTCCATTTGTTTTAGTTGCATACTTGTCGGTTGTACTAGAACATATAAATCTATATATATGTCATTCATTCACATTGAAATCGGCGCTCGTTTCGTTGCGGTCATTCATAGTTTTGGTGCTGGGGCGTTTTACAGTGTGTTAATGCCCCGTTAATGATATGCATAAAATAGATATTTGCCAACCCATCAAAACAGTGAGAGAGAGAGAGAGAGAGAGAGGAGGACGACCAAGAGTCACGGCCATTAAAACCTTGCAGACTTTTGCAACACATTTTGACCCGCCTACACACGTGCTATAAAATCAGGCGTTAATTGTTTGTATATTGGAATGTTTATACTTGTTCAGAACGTGAGAAGAGTATATAGGTTTTGCAAGCTCGCTACTGTTAATTGACATTTCAAAAATATATAGTTGACAACTCCAGTTCCAAGAGGTATACCCACTCCCATTGAAAACTTGTCGAATGGGAAAATGCTTATCTTCTATACTGCTTCATCTGCTACACCTCTTTGGGGCGTGGTAAATAGTTGGCTCACTGCTGATATTCCATCTATATCTCATCCATTTGATTCATGGCAAATTCTAAAATATATCACAGCCATCGTTTTTGTCACCTGACGAGTATTATGCAGTCGGTAGCACTCGACAGCACCATGTTTACATGTTTTCTCCTCACAAGTGCTAAATTTGACGTCAATTTTGATCAGTTGACTCGCGTTGCGGGTAGGCATAAATAAAGTTCGCTATAGATACAGTATCTGTATTACTGTTGTCAATCCGTGGGTTAAAATTTCGCACATTTCAAGCAATACATATATATTTATATAGCCCTATATGTTAATAGGCATGCTTAAAAAATATTAGGCAGAGGCGAAAGCAGGCGCATGAATTTAAAAATACATCTTAGGCAGCATGCAAATTGTTTTAACTAATAATAAATGCGCAGCTTAGAAAAAGTACCACCAAATAGTTGCTAATTCGTGAGCAAATACTAAAATTAAAACGTATTTAGACCAGGGTTCCCACAAAGATCTTGACTGTTTGAAAGTAAAAAGAATATAGTATAGAAGGCATGAAACTATCATCGGGTCTATATAGTCTCAGCAAGTGAAAACAAAGTTACGTTACTGTAGATCCATTTTTAAAGATGGTCCAAAACTTGATATGTATATAGAAACTTGCCAAACTCGAATTAACTATATCTGTTTTTAGGAGTAATTTTTTAGGTATAATTTTTAGTAATTCTTAGCTAAAATTGGATTTAAAAAAAAAATAAAATGAGACTTTAATGCATTTCAAATTTTTCTTCTTCATTTCTTCATTTCTAAATACTTCGCAAGGCTGATTTTCTCTCTAGATAATAATTGTCATAATATTATGATATCACATATTATTATATAATAGAATATTTTAAAAATAAATTATATACTCGACTCACATATATTATATATCTTATATATCTAAAAAAAAAAAAGAATAGAATAAGTTTTCCACGAAATATAAGTTATTCATTCGAAAGTCCCTGAACCCATTCAAAAGAACCGCTCACAAAAGTAGGAAAAATAAATAAAGTCGTCTCAATAAATCCAAACTAATTAATTTCAATTTTCAATCAAAGCTGCAAAGTCAAGGAATTTAAATTTCGACAGTTGCCTTAACTATAGAAACCCTCACTAAGCCCACCCACACAGATATGCGAACTGCCTATGACTGACTGACTGACTCTGTGGCTGTACTAGTCGCTGGATCCCATAGGAATCATGCGAAATACAAGTAGCTAACGCATAGCACATACGCACACACACACACACACACACACACACACACACACACACACACACACACACACACACACACACACACACACACACACACACACACACCCACACACACACACACTCATATGCCCAATGTAGGCGTTAAAAAATTCGCACTTTTTGTGCTATACACTGCATATGACTGGGCAGGGTATGATGTGTTGCTTGAAAATAGTATATATAACAGTACTGAAAGTAGGCGTGGCCCAGACCATAAAGTATATACAAGTTTCTATATGTTATAGTATACATGGCAAGTCGATCATGGTCTGTCTGCCCATAAGAACTGTCTTCACTTGACTAACACTCAAGTCCCACTTTAATTTTTTTTCCCATTTTCTGTAGATTAATTAAAATCGTAAGCCCTAGAGCTAGTCACATTAAATTCGCTATTTAAAGACTTCTAAACTGCAAACAGACTTCAATTTGTTGGCAAAACCAGTTGTGCGGCACATGAGTCAGGGTATCTGCTAGTCGTTCACTATCGGCAGAGTACTTGCTTTTTTGTGTGTTGTGGAATTCGTCGCAATCGACGCTGCGCCGCTGTCGTGTTCCGCCATTTGTAGCGCTCATTTAATTTTTTATTGTTGTTTATTGCTTAACGAAATGTTCATTTAAAATGTTTGATTACAACGATTTGTGAAGTTCAGTCGAATTTGTGATTTTCGCGCTGGAGGAGCGACAGACAGACACAGAGCAGGCGGCCGATCGAGCGCTGCGACTGCGATTTTTGTTGTGTTTTTAAATTGCACGCGACTGCGATTGCGGCCCCAATATCAATATCAATCGGCGATCGTATCAGATCGCTTTCAATAGCCATCTCAAGTGCCACACGGCGCAGTTAGACTCAAGTCTCAGTGCCAACAAGTGCCGCAAAAACAAACACAAAAAACAAACAAAAACTGAGGAAAAATCGTGATTGAAAGCTGTCAAAATGCAGTTCCTAAATATGATCTGCCTGAAGCAAAGTGGGTGAAAAATAAATATAATTTATATTTGAAAACACATCTCAATTGCCATGTGACTAACATCGAAAATGTATAACAAAAATTGAAACTATTTAAATATTTATCGCTGATGAGTTTCAAAATTTCCCGCAATTTGTCATTCGTAAGCCAGACAAAGTTTGAAGTTTCATGAGATTTAGTGTTGATTTGCTTAAAATTCATTTTTAATTTATTAAAAACAGCTTGCTTTTTAATGTCAACTATCTTTATTACTTTTTTAAATTTATATATTTTTTTTTAATAATTATTTGTGAATTTTTTATATTTAATGAACATTTTCTGTGATTATAAAAATTGTATATCAATTTTATATTCCTAATGCATTAAACAAGAAATTAGTCAACAAATTGTACAAAAATAAAATAATAAAAAAAACACTGTAATTAAGCCTAACTGACTGCCTAATACTCGTTCACAGTTTGCGTAGAACTTTAAATAGACTGCTTCGACCGCTTTAAATGCACTGCTTGCTGCTCGTTTTTCGCTCAGTATCAACGACTACCTCATACTCGTTTGCAAATTTTTAAACATAAAGAAGTGTGGCACCGGCTGCCTCATAACTGCGATATAAATTATACAATTTAGCGCTTATTTCTTGATCCATATTTCGAAGTTTTAAGTTTTACAAAAACCCATATACTCCACTTACTATTCGAGCGAGCATATTAGTCAACAACAATTTCCATACTTGTGCATGCATAACTCACAAATCTTTCATGTTCCATTGTCATATAAGGCGACAAACTCAACTAGAATTAGAAACAATATAATATATATTTAGTATATAAACTATGTTAAGCATAGATATTAGTTAAGGTAATTTTTATTTGAGTTTCTAAATCTTGTTGTAATATTTCTGCAGAGTCAGTCGATATCCCGCTCTTGCCAAAATAAAAATTGAGATTTGTCTTCAGATTTTCATTTTCAGCTTGTAGATAATTTATCATCTAAATGTTGTGAGGATGCAATGCAAAATATCAATTTATCTTCATGTTAAGCGCTGAAAACTTGAAATGTCAACAACTTGCTTATAAATAGAAATGAAAATGTATAAAAATATATATTATTTAGTATATAAGAGTAAGAATTCTGAAAATAAATATAATAGTTTAAATTATACTTAAGTTGTGCCTAAAAGTAGTATATATCAGATAGGATATAAAAAAAAATATAGAAATCAATCTTCGTAGATATGACAGGAAAACATAGATGGTGTAATATTTTAATAAATTATATAGTGTATATATGGGATAAAAATGGAAACTTATAACTAGTACGAGAACTAAAATCTAGAGACTTGTAAATAAACTTGATAAGTAAATCTAACTTATATACAAGTGCTGCTGAGGATAACACTCTCCCTCTCATTCTATCTCTCACGCTCGCTCTCTCCATCTCTTTCTCTCTCCCTCTCCCTCACTATTTCCCCCTCTCACTCTCTTAACTGCAGATACCTGCCCAGATAAACACTTCAATTAAAGACTCTGCCTTGTTACAATGTCGCTATGCATAATATTTGCATACAGATCAAGCAAAATGCTCGTAGTGCAATTCCCATAAAGAGTTCAAGCACAGCGCTCAGATCGCAGCCCATTAATGTGTCAATATTGAAATTATAAAAATCGTACAGAGAGAAATGCCTTGTCTAAAAATAGAAACCTCATAAATACATATTTGCGAATGCAAAGTGCAATAAACGCAAAATGTGTTGACGCCGCAGCCACAGCACAGTCAAACACACACATGCATATCATCATCACGCATATCGCTCATACGCACACTGCACACACACATACACTGAAAGCAATTGTCAGCTAGCCAATCACGATCACCTCTACCGTTCCACAGTACCATCGCTCCTCTTTCCCCTTATGCTCATTTCGTTGGAAATGATATGCAAAATACGAAGTGAACTCAAACCTCTATAAATAACTGCACGCAGTGAAATGAGAAATGTTTTTTTAGTGCGAATTTTTTTATTTTTATATGTAAGTCGAAGATGGCGCATAAAACTGCACAGCATTTAGTGCTTTGCGTTGAAAAATTTGACTCTAAATACATGTGGGTAAAGATAATTCATAAAGATGTATGTACATATATATATTTATAAATATAGGTGTATAGTACACTTTCAGCGCACGTCAGAGAAATGCGTCTATACCATATGCTAGAGACATGGAAACTAAATCATTAGCCAGCCAGCAATGCGATTCACGAATTTTCCATGACGGTTCTTTCTACGTAGATACAAAACGTATTTACAGAGAGTTCTACGTATGTATGTATGTATGTATATATGTGTGTATATCAGGGGAATGGAGGTTATTGTGGGTTATAGCTATGTGAATATATTGTCTTTTTCTCTATGCTCCACTTTTTGGAGCTCCGTTGTTGCTAATTGTATTCGTTTGTTATAAAAAAAAAAAGTTGTTTTTGATATTGTTGTTGTTGTTGTTGCGCTGATAAAAATCTAGTACAATATATAGAAAAGATACAAGCCGCAAACCAAATGGTACATCTTTTTATATATACGAATAACAAATGCACTACAATAAATTTCAATTGGAATTTAATTTATATTTATTTTAATACAAAAGAATAGTAAACAAAATACGAAACAATACATTTTTTATAGATCAGTAGACACATCAAATATTCATATATAACAAATTATTATAGGTAATTTAAAGAATAATTTATATTTTTATTAATATATTAATTTCTATTCATAATTGTATTTTTCGTTTGTTAACTTGTGGTATGCGTTCCACTGTGCAACTTTATCGTGTCTCTCTCTCATTCTTACGCTCTCAGTGCACTATAAACCCAACCTACCACCCGTTCCGCTGCCCGCTGCTTTGTTGTTGATATTTGCTCAATACATTTATTTTTGTAGTTCTAATGTACGTTGTTGTTGTTTTTGCCTGTTGCCTCTACGCTCGTCTCTTTACACACTTGTTACGCGTTGTTGCTGTCTACTGCTTCTGCTGCTGCTGCTGACGTTGGCGCTGACGTTTCCACGCTTTGGCTTTTGGGGGCTATTCCGCTTTGGGCTCTGCCAACATACGGTCAGTTGTTGTGCGGCGTTGAATACAAACGCGTCGATATCGCGTCGAGCGAAGCGATACTCAAAGCGGAAAGCAAAACGAATCGAAAGAACGAACGAGAAAAAAAACGCGCGCGTGCGTTTTGCTGCCAACGTCGATCGAGACAGACCGAGAAAGATAAAGAGAAGGAGAGAGAAGGCGCATCTACTGCAAAATGTAATTACCATAGCAATGAAGAAATCATCATAGTTTTGCGTAAATTGTTTTGATTTCTTTTGCGTGAAATCAATAAAAATGCCAAATGCAGGGCCTTAATCGAAACTAATTGAACTCTTGTGATCGCCCATCGAGACAATTTCCTCTGGTCGGTCGGTCGTGTGACAAAACGCGCTGCTTATCATTTTCACATGATCGTGCGAGCGGTGCACACTCCCTCCGCCATACCCTCCCACCCCCTCGGTTGCTTGGCTAACGTGTGATTATAATATTGATTCATTGTGAATTTTAGTTAGCGGCGCCTGGCAACGTTTGCTCTGCGGTTTTTTTTTCGAATTTATTTTTATTCTGTTTTGTCTAGTTGCTGTTTAAAAAAGATTTCGCTTAAATTAGCATGCATATATGTATATGTATGTATGTATAAGCGTCGATACCTTCGCTCAAGAAAACCAGAAATATATTTCCTGTGCGAGAGCACCCTTAACGCCCCGCCGCTGTGTATGTATGTTGTGTAAACATATTGTTTTTATTGCCTTTTATTTGCCTTTCTCATTATTGCGAAATTCGGCAAATTGTTTTTGTTGTATTTGGTTTCCGTTTCTTGCAATTTGACTCTTCTTTTTTTTTTTTTTTGGTCGGCGCGCCCTAGATTAAAAGTACTATGATTATTATAGTCTATCATAAGAGTCCACTCCCTTTACACAGAAATAAATAGGGATTGCTGTCGTGAGGCGCCCTGCTCCCTCTCAGGTAAATCTGATTGTAGCTTCAATTGCAACAACAAGAGCGAGAGAGCAAAACTCTTTTCATGTTTAATATAAACAGTTAGCTGAATACCTAATTGCACTTTCTACACTGCGTTGTTGCTGCTGTTGTTGTTGTGGTGATCTAAAAATAACTGAATGCGGTCATTGGTCCCTCGCACACCTCCGCACAGTCCAAACTGATTGCGCCGAGCGTCAATTTTTATGCTACTACGGATCTGAGAAACAGCCAGCGAGAGAGGGAAAGAGATAAAGAGAGCGCACATACAGTGCACATTTGATTTGCCGCTACTGTAGTACAGTCGGCGTCTAGCACTGTGAGCACGCTCTTACTTAACTGCAGTTGATTCATAAAAACACAAAATATATACACAACGCTTATCAGTCCGCCTGCTTGTGGAAAAATTTTTGCCTTTACTCTATTTATCAGTCATTAGGAGGGCAGCAGGTCTCATCTGTGTGTGTGAGTGTGTGTGTGTGTCGGCGGCTTGTGCTGCTGGGCGTAAACATATTGTTTACTTTATGAACGGGTGTGAGTGCACGTAAACCCCCTCTCGGCCCCTTTTTTACCCAAAGAAAAAATCATATGCGCCGCTCAGCTGTACTTGTAAGAGTTCGCACAGTGGGCACGGTACAGAGTTTTGTAATTGAATTTTTTAGTTTTTTTACATCTTAAGCAAACTTTAATTTTGTATTAAATAGAATGCAAAGTATTTCTCTAGAAATATATATCTTTCAACTTTCACTTTAATATGTGAGTTTCTCATCCCTTTGCCACACTCAAGTGGATTCCAATAAATCAAAAACCTTTACATGCATGCTTAGAGTATCAATCGTTCAATCAATCAGCTGATTGATATTGATGTATGCACACTTTTTAGCCTAAACTGCTTCGTCTTTTGCTTTGCCCTTATATTTATTGTCACTGAGGCGCTCTTCTCTTATACGTAACTCTCTTTTGCTCTATTGCAGAAGTTGCAAACTTCGCCAACAACAACAATAACAACAGCAACAACAACAACTGTAACTACATTAGCAACAGCAACAACAACAACAATTGCAACAAAGTCACTGAAGATTCGAACGTAGAGAAAAATCACATCTTTGACTGCTTTGGCAAGAGGGAGCAACAGCAGCAGACACAGGAGTTGGAGGAGCAGCAGCAGCCGCCGGCGGAGACAGGTTCACATCAGCTGAGACACAGCGCCAGTTCGGGCAGCTACAACGTGCAACAGCTAAGTGCCACAGCGTGCAACGGTCAGCGCAACAGCTTCTACAGGCAACAGGACACAGAGTTCGGCCCACAGCAGCATCAACAGCATCAGCAGCAACAGGAGCAGCAGAGACAGAAGCTAATCAAATCAGGAGTTGCTGTCATAGCCAAGCAGCCGAGACGACAAACGCAACGTTCACAGAGCCAGCCGGTAATCTTGCAGCAGAAGCAACACAATCGCCTTAAGCGTCCCGGAACACCGCACGCCGTAAAGAGCATGACTTCCATACCTGCCACGCTGTCCAGCAATAATGTTGCAGCGGCAGCCGCAGCTGCTGCAGTAGGCTTGGGTGCTACGGCGCCGGAGAAACAGCCCTGGCCCAATTCCAAGGACGATTACGAGCTGAGGGATGTGATTGGCGTGGGCGCCACGGCGGTGGTGCACGGCGCCTACTGCATACCGAAGAACGAGAAGTGCGCCATCAAGCGCATCAATCTGGAGAAGTGGAACACCTCGATGGACGAGCTGCTCAAGGAGATCCAGGCGATGTCCTCGTGCAATCACGAGAATGTCGTCACCTATCACACATCGTTTGTGGTGCGCGAGGAGCTGTGGCTGGTCCTGCGCCTGCTCGAGGGCGGCTCTCTGCTGGATATCATCAAGCACAAGATGCGCACGGCCAACTGCAAGCAGGGCGTGTTCGACGAGGCGACCATTGCCACGGTGCTCAAGGAGGTGCTCAAGGGTCTGGAGTATTTCCATTCGAACGGACAGATCCACCGGGACATCAAGGCGGGCAACATACTCATCGGCGACGATGGCACCATACAAATAGCTGACTTTGGTGTTAGCGCTTGGCTAGCCACGGGCCGAGATCTGTCCCGGCAGAAGGTGCGACACACTTTTGTCGGCACACCCTGTTGGATGGCACCGGAGGTGATGGAGCAGGATCATGGCTATGATTTCAAGGCGGACATCTGGTCGTTTGGCATTACGGCCATTGAGATGGCCACGGGCACGGCGCCCTATCACAAATATCCACCGATGAAGGTCCTGATGCTGACGCTGCAGAACGAACCGCCCACCTTGGATACCGGCGCCGAGGACAAGGATCAGTATAAGGCCTATGGCAAGACATTCCGTAAAATGATCGTTGAGTGCCTGCAAAAGGAGCCCTCGAAACGTCCGACTGCCAGCGAGCTGCTCAAGCATGCCTTCTTCAAGAAGGCCAAGGACCGGAAGTATCTAACACAAACCCTGCTCCAGTCCGGCCCCAGCATGGAGACACGCGTCCACAAGGCAGCTAAACGTCAGCCGGGCGCATCTGGGCGATTGCATCGCACGGTTACCGGCGAATGGGTGTGGTCCAGCGAGGAGGAGGACAATGCCAGCGGCACTGGCGGACGCAAGCATCCCTCATCCGATTCCGAGTCCGAGGATCGCCCCATCAATCGACTTGAACGTGCCGATTCCTCGGACAGCGATCGGGATGAGACTACGCCGGAAATAACACGCAGCCTATCCTCCACTACGATGACGCCAGGTGGAGTCGCAGCTGCAGCTGCTTCAGCTTCTGCTGCTGCCGCAACTCAGGAGCTGGCAGCTGGCGTGGCCCAAATGCCGCTGCCCAGCGAAGCGGCTGGCGAGGCGCCACCCGTGAATCTGGTGCTGCGCATGCGAAATCTGCGACGCGAACTGCACGATATTCGCTTCGAGTTTGCCGTGGGCAAGGATACGGCGGAGGGAATTGCAACGGAATTGGTGGATGCGGGTCTGGTGGATGCCTTGGACACACAACCGATGGCCATCCATCTGGATCAGCTGATTGCCCAATGCGACACGATGAAGACAATAACGTTCCAGCTGAGTTCGGGCGTCCAGCCGGGCGAGACGCCCGACGAACGTTCCCTTGTGGGCTATGCGCAGATATCTATAACGGACTAGGATACGGTCACATATCCACCTTAATATCCTCCTCCCCTACGGTCACTTACCGTTGTGTTGCCTGCGCCGCTTTTAGCTATATAGACTAGAAACTAGACTATAACTGTAAATGCTAATGCTAGTTATAGATCGGAGAGAAGAAAACGCAAGCCGTTCGTTTACTATAGAAATTATATATGCCTATATCATACTAGCTATTTGTATCTGTCTCTCTCACACCCACTCTCTATCTCTATCCGTATCCCTGTCTCTATCTCTATCGCTCAGCGCATTGTAATTACTTCATAGATACCCCCTTTCGCAGTCCTACCTCCCGAAAAAAAAAACAAAAGAAATACCTGCCGTAGTTAGTCGCAGCATCCAAGCTAAATCGAAATCGTGTACTTATTCGTTATTGTTTCTGCATATATAGAAGAAGATATATACTATATATATTGCAATCCCTACAAAATCATATATATATATCATATATGTACAATTGTAGCGGCTACTATTTAAACCCGATCTGCGGGCATCTTTTAATTTATTCTCTAGTTTAAGCAACAATTTTATTTTTTTGCCCTTCCCCCTTTTACCCCCACTAAATCTATAAGTTTGTTCGATGAAGTACAGTTGTGTCGTTAACAGCTACAGAATTACCAATTAGCGTTAGTAATACTTTGTCTGCTAAAGATTGTATTTAATTGTTCATGAAGTACAGTAAAACCTACATATATACAAATATATATATCTATTATAATTATAATGAATATTGAACCACATACTTATAGTAAAAAAAAAAAAAAACAAAAAAAAAAAAACGAAAAAAAAATTATGAAAAGATATGATGAGAACAACAAAAAATTTATTTTGTGTTTTTTCTTTCAAAGGGATTTTTTTTTTTTAAGATATTGGAAATTTACAATATTGGGAATACAAAAATTAATTTTAACTCATTTTTTTACACTTTTAAATTTATAAAAAAAAATTAACTAAAATGCAAATTTTTTTTTATTTATTATAAAAATCAATTCTTTTTTTAAATTTAATAATAATAAAAATTTTTTAAAATCTTTGAAAATTAAAAAAAATATTTTTTTATTTTTTAATGAAGTAAAATTAATATATATATTTTCAAATATTTTAGTATAGATTTTTGACAACTTAAAAAATAAATTAAATTTATTGCATTTTTAATAGATGCTTAAAAAATTCTATTTAAAATATAATTTAGGTTATTTTATTCCTAAACTTAAAATAAAATTCTTTTTAATGCATTTAAAATTTTCAAATATTTTGACCATCAGCTCAAGTTGCGATACCTTTTCTATAAATACAGTAAATGCAAAAGACAAACAAAACCAGGAACTTTAGAGTCTGTAGCACTCCCGATATGCCAGTATTGCCTGTAATTTTAGACTAGTGGAGAATACTTTTAAACGAACATCTAGCTATTAAACACACATTTTAAATGCAAAGACCTCTGACATATTCCTAGTGCTACTAAATACTAAGCCATAGGCGCCGATCAGTGACAACTATATATAGACCTTATATATAGATAATGTCTGTAACTTATTGTACTTACCTTAATGGAGAGAATTGTATACGATTTAATTTGACATTGATATGAATAAAAAAAATGGCATTTGGCTCTACGAACCCAGTTCGAAATAAGGTTTTATTCAGCTCAGATCGTACATACATGTATATAGATATATTTCAAAATTGTTATACACCTTGCAGAGCAGAGCGTGCACTATGGCCGACTATTTCGACGAGCTGGGACATACGCCCACGGGACCGGAGGGTGCCAACGACTTCGATCGCAACTTTCGGCGTCTGCAGGTCTTGGCCATAATGAACGGGATCGATATTGAGATGGAAGTGCCGGAGGCATCCAAGAGGGCTATAGACGCGCTGCCCATCCACGAAATTGCGGCCGACGAGGTCAAGGAGGATTTCGAGTGTTCCGTGTGCAAGGAACCTGCCGAAGCAGGCGCCAAATTTAAAGTTTTGCCGTGCAAACATGAGTTCCACGAGGAGTGCATTTTGCTGTGGCTAAAGAAGGTAAGCGGAAATTTGTTAGAATGATTAAATATTATGTAAATGCCCATATATACACACCTTTTCAGGCCAATTCGTGCCCCATTTGCCGTTATATCTTTGTAAGTATTTATATATACATATATAGTAAAAGATGGCAAAATAACCTCAACATAAATTTGCCATAGGAAACGGATGACGAGGTGTACGAGGAGCTGCGACGTTTCCAGCAAGACGAGGGCAATCGGCGCCAGCGCCAAGATAATATAATGGATTCCATGTTTGGCTAAACGAAATTAAACATACTTCATTTTTATATATTCTTCAATGGTTTTGGTTTGAATTTGGTGTCGTAAAATGCAATAAAAACAATAAAATTTCGCATTCCAACTGTTTTTGAATAGAAAATATGAAATACTCTCAAGGTATCGATAGGTAAGTTAGAAGAAACCCAATAGCTGCTGACTCACACAGGCTATCTCTGTTTAGCACAGTTTGCTAGCTATGTAGTTCAATGCTCATATTTTTTAGTTCTAAGAACTAATACGAAACTCACTGAACTGACTTAACAACAATTACAAAATAAATAATTCACATATAATTTTAATGAAAATACATTAAAATAAAACATAATTTAATATCGGTAATCAATTATTTTAAAATTTAATAGGTTTTAATATGTGCTAAATTTTGCAACACCACATTATTCATATGCCTGAACAGCATACTGACTTCAGTTCGTCAGCAGCTGATTCGCCAAATGAACCTGTGATCTGTGCGCGCTTGCCCAACACTGTTTTGACAATCAGTATTTTTGCGCACTTCGGTTAAGCCGGTCAAATTAGTTTTTTTTTTTTTTTCGTAGTTTCGCAGATAATTTGGGAATAAAATTGTTAAACAGCAAACACGCTGTGTCAATAGCAAATTTAAAATTGAAATCAGAAAAATGATCACCGACGACAACGGAATTCTGTTTTTCGATCGCAAATTCGTGGCGAACAATTTGCGCATCCAATTGCGCTGTCCGAAATGCACTCACGAATATTCGCACAAATGTACCAATGGAGGGTCGTCCACAGGTAAGATGCGTATATAAAAATAGTTTTAAATTCTTATTAAAGGTTAAAGAAAAAATCAAGTAAGGGCCAGCAGATGAAATTGTTGAAAATTTAGGGCGCGTGCGGGCATAATTTTAAGTACATGTGTGTGCATGTGCAGACAGCGCTGCCTGTGCGTGTGCTAGCGTAAGCTGCAAACCGTTACTTTTATCTGTATGTATGCGTGACTCGCTAGTTTTTGCGTATTTTGTCTTTGGAGTTCTTCTAAACAGAGAGAGAGAGAGACGATTGTATTTTTCCGCAGAGGGAATTTTTTGTTGAATCAGGAAATATGAAGAGCAATTAATAAAGACACATGAGAGTGCAGAAACTGTAAACTGAGTAAGGGATTTTTATCTTTCGTTTTGTGTAGGTGCGGTGATCTTCGTTTTGAGCTGTTTCTAAGCACAGAAAATTGCTTGGCAGAGGGAATTTGAACTGATGTGTGAAATGTGAAGGGAAATTGCAAATGGCGGAATTAAGCTGGGGAAAATTTATTTACATATTTTTCTTATTATGCACTGTATTTACATATATTATTATCAATACACAGATAATTATCGCCCATTTTTGTTGCCCTGCGGTCATCATATGTGCGAGTTTTGCATTTCGAAACATTGCCAGCAGAATGACTTGAAGTGCGCCGTCTGCAACAGCTCAGCTGTGTCCAATTCCATAGGCAAGGATCCCAACGGCAAAAGTGTTGCCAACATACGCAACTACTACGAGCTCAATTATCACGTATTGGGGGAAACAAACAGCCTCGATTGTAATAACCGTTCTTCGCTGGATGCAGCACATAACACGTTGATCGGCCCCTCGGTACTGAACGAGATCGTTCTGGAGACCAAATGTAGCGAATGCGGCCACAAAGCAGCCATTGGCGAGTGCAAGCAGTGCAATGCGTTTTATTGCCAACTCTGCTTCGAAACGGTGCACCAGCACAGTCGCGTCCTCAAGACGCATACCATTCAGCTGCTCGACAATGGGCAATGCACTACTGGCAGTGGCATTGGCCTGTGCGTAGGCAATGACATCTTTCGCATGCCCGCCCAGCTGATGTGCAACGTGCACAACGTGCCGGCCACCATCTTCTGCACCTTATGCAAGCGCAACAGCTGCGAGACGTGCGCCCGTCGCCATCATGCCAATCATGTCACTTGCACAGTGAGCGAAATTGTAAGTAGTTGAATCGAACAAATATATAAACTAATACGAAATTCTTATCCAATATAGATATAGACTACTTAGAGAGATGTGGCACTTACTTTACAATTATATAGATAGATCGATATAGATATAAGTATAGATATAGATATAGATATAGATATATATATACAGATATAGATATAGATATAGATATAGGTATAGATATAGATATAGATATAGATATAGATATAGATATAGATATAGATATAGATATAGATTATAGATATAGATTTAGATATAGATATAGATATAGATATAGATATAGATATAGATATAGATATAGATATAGATATAGATATAGATATAGATATAGATATAGATATAGATATAGATATAGATATAGATATAGAAACAGTATATTATAGTTTTATATTTATCTATCATCCAGTAATTTGATTCATTATCCAATTTCTATAAAACACTCTCACTGAAACATGTGGAAAATAGGTGAAAATTTGTTTTATAATAAATAAAGGAGGTTATGACAGGAGTCTATGTAGCCCAGACAAATAGTTTGATCAGTGATAACTATGCCATATAAATAGCTGATAGATTCTATTAAAAAACCTGAATTTCACTTATCAATTTCCCTTTGTAGAATCATCATTATGTCTCGGAAATTCCAGCTTCGATACATTCCATTGATGCGGCTCTGTTGCAAATCAACAATGCTCAGCTGGTGAGTGAATGTGAATTCTGTTTAAATTTTACTTAATACTTTGCATTTATTTTAATTAAATCGTATATCTAAGTTTTTTCTATATATATAGTATATAGATAGTTATTGTTTCATTTAAAGTTAGCTATTTACAGTAGTCGCTCGCTAAGAATAATTTAAAGGGCGTACGCAATCAACAAGCGAACAAGTACAAGAACTCTCATTACAAATATGGCAAGCATTCTCTCAGCCACAGGCTTATTGCTCTCTTATTCTCTATCTGTCTCACTTTCTCGCCTGCTCGATGGGCATTAAGTGTCCAGTTGAGCCATCGGTTTTAATCTCAATCACCTCCAGCTTCTCGACGCTCACTTTCGTCGTCTCGAGCTGCTTTTGCCCGGCAGCCGAATTTGTGTCACGCAAGTTTTGCAGCTTCTCCTCCACCTCCTCGCTGCTCTCTGGCGAGTCCTCGCTTAGCTCAGATTCCAAGTTAAGCTCTGGATCGCTAGCCAGCGTTGGTAGCGATGCCAACTCCTCCGGCAGCTCGGGCTCCGGCTCCGGCTCCGGCGTTGAGGAAACTACTATAGGCCTAAGTCCCAGGGTTTGAGAGTCATGCAGTGTTGCCGTTGTTGCTGTTGTTGTGATTGGGGACATTATCGTCGTTGGCGCCTGGCCATAGGTATCGAAGGTGCCCCGTTCCGATATGTCGTCAATCTCATCATCGATGAGCAGATTACGTTCCGAGCTCTGCTCATAGACCTGGGCATTGATGCCGCTGCCATGCTTGGGCGACGCTTTATGATTCTTGGGCAATGCGGGCGTGGATGCCTCGTTCGTGGTAGCAGGCTTTTCCGCTTGCTGAGTGGCTTTACGTTGCTTTTCCACTCGCATTTTCTCTTCCATTTCTTGGAACTTCATGGCCAGGTATCTGTAATGTCAGTCAAAATTTGAGTTATTCGGTTAACTCCGATTTGATGGAGTGTAGCATTTACTTATCCACAATGGGTCCATTGTAATCCTCGGGGAATTTCGGATTGAAGGGCAGTATGTACTTATACAGCCGCTCATTCAATACATATAACTGTGAAGTCGTCGAGCACTTCACATTGAACCACCAGTCGCAAGTCAGCGCAATCTATAAATAATAGATTCTGGTTAGAGTTCCTTGAGTGCAGTGGATTTTGTGAGTTTTACCTGGCTAAAGATGGTGCCGTTGGGGCATAGGAACGAGGCTTTGCCGCCGTTTAGATCACAGTAGTGCCACACCTGGCAATTGGTCTCCGGATCACCGAAGAAACCCTTGTAACGCTGCTGCGTGCACTCGAAGCTGGTCTTGGGAATCTCAGCGTAATTGGGATAATCAATGCCAGCCCGTCCGGTGCTAGGTCCAGGATGTTTATCTATGGGAAGATTGATAGGGAAAATGAGTGAAATAGAAATTTCCACCAATTATCCGTAGTGTCAGGTAACTCACTTGGTCCCTTCTGATGCAGCAGATCCGCATCGACATGGCCAGCAATTTTTGCTGGCGTCTGTTGCTCCTCTTCGCTGCCCGTGCTGTAGTCGTAATCGGGATTGCCACTGCCGCCGCCGCTGCCGCTGCCGCTGCCGCTGCCACTGCTGCTAGGCTTCGGCTCGTGGTGCTGAGGCGGATTGGGCACAATTGTTTGGGTCTGCTTAAGATTCTGTAGAATGCGTATTAGCGTCTTGATGGAGTTGTCTATGTTATCCGGCGTGAGAGTATGTGGCAAATGGTTGCTCGCTTGCAGCTTGTGCAGAATCTCAGCCAGGGATGAGGTGCGTATGTCGGGCAACTGATCAACGTCGTTCGGTATGAGCACATGACTTGGTCTGGGCGGCGGCGAGGGTCGCTCTGGTGCATATTTGTGAATGGGTTTCAGTTTAACTGGCGGCGGTGCTTGGGGCTGCTCGCTATGGACAGCTGTTGTAGGGGGCTTACTGGTGGCATAGACGTACTTGGGGGTTATCTTGACAGTCTCGCTGGGCGTGGGTGGGCTGATGTAGACGGGTCGTCGGGTTGCCTGATACTTGTGCACAGGAGTCACTGGCTGCAGACGTAACGTGGGCTGCTGCTTGTACGGATGAGGCCTGCGGGTGGGTGGCGGCAAATCATGAAGACGCGGTGGCTGTGAATGATCTGTGTATGGAGCTGTGGTGGTCACCAGGATATAGGCATGCGATTGTTGCTGTTGCTGCTGCTGTTGCTGTTCCTCGTCCAGCGATTGTCGTGGCCCGTCGATGAGGTAATCGATAAAGTGGGGTGGGGCGGGTGAGCTAAGTAAATATGACAGAGTGTATTATATATAGAGCAAACAGAAGTCGGATAGATAAAACTTCGAAGAACCCAAGCATATGTCTAGGCATGTTGGTGCGGCCAGTGAGTGTGGACTTACCCGAGCAGCGTGTCCTTGGGCTGCTCATGCAGTGGGCCCATGAGGGCGCGCAATGGAATATGCAGCACCTGTTGCTCCCGTTGCTGTTGCTGTGGCGGCTGTGTAGCCTCCGGACGTCCGAAGAGCCCATTGTAATTGTGTAATTGACTGTGGTGAGATGGAGATGGTGGTTGTTGTGGTGGCTCGGCCGTCGGTGTGTGTGTGTGTGCGTGTGCGTGTTTGCCCGACTTCGTATTGCTTTGCTCGGGCTGTTGTGGATGATGCTTATGATGAGGATGATGATGCTGCTGATGATGTAAGCGCTCCTGTTGCGCCTGCTGCTGCTGTTGCCTTTGTTGCTTCATGCGCTGCTGCAAGTACAGCACGTATTTCTCCTGTGGCGTCAACGGCTGCTGGGGCTGCGGCTGCTGTTGTTCCGGCGACATATTGAAGTAACTTTCGTATTTGCTTACGTGTCCATAGGCCGGCGACTTTTGATGGACTATCAATGCGGTTTTTGTGGACGTTGATGAGGTGGAGGTGGCTGTGGCAGATGTCACAACGGCTGGCTCATTGTACACGCTGTAGCCAACGCTGCGGGGCACATGCAGAAGCGTATGAGTAGTGTAAAGAGTGAATGGGTTTTTAATGGATTTGTATTTGGTATTGGGTGGAGTGTTGTTATAGCCACGTTTGCCTGTCGGAGGAACTATGGGTCTTTGTTCTGGAAGATATCTTGCTGGATTTTGAATGTATTGAAGTCCTAGATAGGTGGAGTATTAGTTTTTGTTTCTGTTTAGAGAGCATGCCGACTGTCGAGATACCCTCAGCAAACTACATTATGTAAGCTATCATCATTCGATGTTATCTAATTCATACTCTCTTGATCTTTTGCTAATCATTCCACGAAATCGCTTTCACTGAGCAACGGTGCAATTGAAGGGGTCTTACAACCCCCTTCAGCTGTCCATCGACTGACCTGTCGCATAACATATATATATAGGCATTTTGTATTTGGTCCGTTTCGCCCGCGGTTGTTTATGACATGATTTTGCAATTTGTGCACATTACGAGATGAACAGAACACGAGGCGCTCATCAATACACGCCCCTTGGGGTCGCCTCGTGGTGTACAGCAAACAGCTTCTTACGTCAGCCAAACGAATGTCGTCAGAGACATTGCCAGAGATGCAAGCAGGCAAGAGACGAGCAGCAACAGCAACAGAAATTGCAGTTGAAGAGGTTGAGGCGCAATGCATTAAATGCAATTGAATTCTATGCCCAAGGGCGTTGCATGCAGCAACCTGTGCTGTGCCATGTCACTGCTCTTTCAACAGCTCAGCTCGCTGCCTGCCTCGGCCAGCTTTAATTTAACATTTTAATTATTTAAAATGGCACAACTATGTCAATTTGTAAACAATGAGGCAGAGATCGCAGTGAATGAGAATGATGAAGAATATATTATTATATATTCTATATATTATATAGAATATATTATGATGTATTATCAAATGTTGAAGCTATAAAATGTATGAATATTTTATACATTTAACTAAACTATATCAAAATGAATGAAATGAAATTGAATTCAAAATTATCAAATATGAAAATCTCTGGAGAGAGTTACTCATAGGCAAACATAGGGTATGCAAGAGTCGAGTTACTTTAGAGTTTGTTTAGATTTTTACTTTCAAATTCTTTATGAAATGGGTGCAACATTTTGAAGCTACATGCAACATGCAGTTGCAAAGGCAACAATGCCTTTGCTGCATAGGCGTGTGACTAGATGGGTGTGTATGACTAGCTGTGTGTGTGTGTGTGTGTGAAACCAACACAAACGGTTCTAAGAGCAAGCCGCTACAATAGATATTGTATCTGACAGATGCATAGATACAAATGTTTATATAAATATATAAATAATCTGAAATTTTACCTTGGATTCGACTGCACCGCCTCCACTGCTGGCTGCTGCTGCTGCTGCTCCTCTTGCTCCTGTGACTCCGGCAGTGGGGCGACTCCGGCTATGGCGGGCACATCGCCAGCATAATCCGTAACAATTTGTGTTTGATGCGGCTGCTTTTTATTGTAATTGATTGCATTGTTGTTGTTGTTGTTGTTGGATTTGCTCAGCGGCGTATAAATAATGGGTATAAAGTGTCCCGGCAGCGTGTTATGCGCTGTAAACGGCGTTAAATTGACTTTTGATTGTTTGGCCCGTTGTCGCTGAAACTGCAGCTGCAGTTGCGGCGCCGGTGGCAGCAGCTCGTACTGCTGCTGCTGCTGCTGCTCCTGCTGCGGCAGACGGTGATGTGGTTGTGTCTGCTCCTGCTGTGGCAGCGGCGGAAAGTGCTGCACCGTCTTGTGCTGCGCGCATGTAATATATTATGATGATTTTCACGATTATATTCGACTTTATTTATGCAGCATTCATATTTATTTGTTGTACTTGCCTTTTGTGCGGCGCTCAATGGCTTGTAGGCAATAAATGTGGCGCCTGGCGATGACGGCTCCTTGCCCGGCACAGGTGGCAGCGGTCCATGCTGCACCAGCGTATGATACACATCGGCTGCATTGGACTGATAATGTGGCTGCTGCTGCTGTTGTTGTGGATGCGACTGCGGCATGTAGGCAACGGGCACGGGTATGCGGCTGGGCGCCGGTGGCAACAGCTGAGAGCCACCGGCGGCGGTGGCATGCTTCACAGCATATTGCTGATTGATGGGCAGCTCCGGTGCTGGCAAATAGAATGCCATATAGGGTATCAGGCGACGATTGCGCTCCGAGGCGCTAAGCTCGGCATCGGCAATGACGCCGCTGTGGTTGTGCTTGCCATCAGCGTTGGCTTGCGGCAGCTGCACCAGGCACACAACTGCAAAAAGACATGGCAAACGTTGGTTTAAGGCTTACATAAAACTAATCGAATTGCGTAACTTAGCTAGTCGGGAAATTTATTCGTTATTTATATTAGCTTTCTCAGACTCCCCTTAGTAGAAAAGAATACCTCAAAGTTTTTTTTTTTTAATTTTATGTTTTATTCAAATGCGATAAGGCTGTGTTATTGAGTTGTGACACGTCGATCAATGTGAGTTTTATCGGGACATTCGTGATATCAAAACTGTACATAGCGCTAAGTATTGAGCTCAATGGACAACTTGTAGCTACAAATTGTTATAAGCTATGATTGTGTTTGTTGTTGTATGTGTTGTGTATGCAATTGTTGGTGTGGCAGTTGCTCCTGTTTCGTGTGCTGCTCTCTTTCCATCAGCAGCCAACTGCATTTGAGAATCTCGCGCAGGCTCCAGCGCGTCTCTGGCGTCGGATCGAGTAGCACGGCAACAGTTGCCTTGGCATGGGGCGTGATTACGTCAAACAACTTACGACGGAACGCATATTTTCTGGAGCGTTGGTCCTCCAGTAATCTGGTCAGATTTCCATCATCGAACGGCATCTTGCCATTTAACATTATAAACAATATGACGCCCAATGACCACGCGTCAGCCAGCTTTGGATCATAGGGCACTCCATAGACAACTTCTGGTGCAGCATAGGCTGCCGAGCCGCAGTAGGTGTCTGATAATATACTACCACCGCCGTTGCTCGTACAGAAGCAGGCGAAACCAAAATCGGCTAGCTTGATATTGAAGTGCTCGGAGAGTAATATGTTCTCGCACTTCAGATCCCTGTGGGCAATATCAAAGCCGTGCAAATACTTCAGGGCAATGGCCATTTGATAGAACCATATCTTGGCCTGCTTCTCATCAATGTAGCTCACTTTCTTGACATGCGTCAGTAGGTCGCCGCGCTCGGCGAATCGCATAAATATGAAGATCTTGGGGCCACGCTGCAAAATACTGTGAATCTGGATGATGTTGGGATGATCCAGTTTTGTCAATATGTCCATTTCGCGGGGAAAGAACTTCTCGACAAAGTCGGTGGGAGCCTTGTCCTTGTCGATAACCTTGCACGCCAAATTGACATTACGGCCAGTCTCATCCGCAAAACTGGCATTGATCACAGTCGCATACGATCCCTCGCCGATTTTGGTGCCGATTTTGTAGCCCTGTTGCGCCAGGGCGTGGATATCGGAACTTCGAGTGCCCCGCGGATGGATGACTTCTCCATTGTTGCACATTATTGAATGTTGCCAATGATGCCTTTTTTATGTGTTATTTACCAACTATCGGAGGGCTTTAGTCAGTGGGCGTGGCTAATTAATGAATGCATTCCGCGCATACACCTACCGTTGCATTGGTTGGGTTGACTAAACTTGAATTTGATGGTACTATTACATAAAATTAACGAAAAATTCCTATTTGGTTCCAGAAATTTTGACAAAATAAAAACGTGACAGAACAAGGACAATAACAAACGAAACTTAAACGTAACAGAACAACTTCTGACCAACGAAACACAGTCCACTTTGGTTATAAAAAATATATATACAGCACTTGAAATTGCAAATGTGGAAAATGGGGTCACAGCACTCGCAGACATACGACTGTTGAATGAGATGAAATTCATATCTAAATGTATTTATATAGGGTCGAATTTTCGACAGATAATGCCTAGGTCAACTATATCATATAGCAACTTGATGAGAATCAAAAACATGTATTTCGGCTTGAATAATGGATGATTATTATAAGAAAAGTGATTTTCATACTTGCCCATACGAATCTTTCTGTATCTATATCATTCAAGATCAGATTAAGATATGATGAGGCGTATTGCCTGTACCGAATAATTAAGAATTCGAATCTTTCGTTCATATCATTCATGATTAGACCATGGGTGATGAAGCGTATTTCCCGCATAGATCATTTGAGATATGAGTAAATGTAGCACAATCACTTGATCAGTAAAGCATTGCTCGCTAGACAAAAGCAGGCTTTCGCTACTCCATAAAATAAATACATCTAAATAGCATCGATTACAAGGAATGTACGATTGAAAGTTCTGGCTGCTTCAATTGCCCAAACCTACAAATTCTCTAAAAGCAATACATAGTATCTGCCAGTCGTATCTACAACATTCTCATTTGTTGCTTTATTTTTTGTATTCTTAATGGTCGCAAAGAAAAAGAGTGGAAGTATCATTTATGATATAGTAACAAACTAAGCCGTACGTTACACTTCAACTAGATGATTTACTTGCTAGGCAAAAAATAAAGTAATAAAAACTGGAGCATAGTAGACATGGCCAGTTAAAACAAAATTTATGTTAATTGCAATTTGAGTTAAAGTTATTTTATTATTTGTCTTTGCTCTTTCACAACGTTTGTAATTTCGTCAAAATTTCTGGATTGGAATAGGCAATTTCGTTAACTTTATTATTATAGTACCATCAAATTTAAGTTTAGTGAGGAAATCCAACATCCAACGGTAAATATATTTAATCAATATCTAAGTACTGTCCACTAATGAACTCTGCCATGGACCCAACCCAAATAGTTGGTACATAAAAAAGATCATTGGCAAGAATATCGATTGATACAGCTCGACATTCCTTAAATCATGACCAATTATGGAGGCAGCCGTCAGCTGAGCACACGCAGCTCGGACATTGATGCCCTGGCCCAGCGTGGCTATAATATTGGCCACAAGATTGGCGAGGGCTCGTATGCGACTGTAATCACCGCTGGCTATGCTGATGAAAGCGGTCATGGCGTGAACTTGGCATGCAAGATCATCGATAAAGCCAAGGCCCCCACCGACTTTGTCCACAAGTTCTTTCCACGCGAACTTGAGATATTGACAAAGCTGGATCATCCCAATATCATACAGATACACAGCATTTTGCAACGCGGCCCCAAGATCTTCATATTCATGCGTTACGCCGAAAAGGGCGATCTTTTAACACACATCAAGAAGTCGGGTCCGATCGATGAGAAACAGTCGAAGGTCTGGTTCTTTCAAATGGCAAAAGCTCTTAAGTATCTGCACACCCATGACATTGCCCATCGGGATCTTAAGTGCGAGAACATATTGTTGTCGAAGCGCTTAAATGTTAAATTGGCCGATTTTGGTTTTGCTAGATATTGTCGAGATGACTCCGGACATCAATTGAAATCGGAAACGTATTGCGGCTCGGCCGCCTATGCTGCTCCGGAGGTGGTCTGTGGTGTGCCATATGATCCTAAATTGGCCGATGCCTGGTCATTGGGCGTTATATTGTTTATAATGATGAACGCCAAGATGCCTTTTGATGATAGTAATCTGACTAAATTGCTGGAGGATCAGCGCGGCAAAAAATTCGCCTTCCGCCGCAAGCTACAGGACGTAATATCGCCGCACGCCAAAGCGACCGTGTCCGTACTGCTGGAACCGGACGCAGCAACTCGCTGGGATCTACGCGAAATCCTCAATTGTAGCTGGCTGATCTCCGTGGAGGATCCGCGTCCGTCCGCCTCCAATTGACTGGCGTATATGGATATATATATATAAATATATGCGTATATATCTTTTTTTCAATTGAACTCAGATTATCCTAGGTATTCATAATATAGTCAAGCGTGAGCTATTTCGTATCCGCGGCTTTGTGGTATACATATGTGTGTGTACATGCATATGTATGTTGTATAACATAAATGTGTATATATATACACGCGTATGTATATGTTTCAATCCATATTTACGGTAGTACAATTTTTAGGTATGCCCTATCCTAAACTTACACTAACTGCGGAATAAATGAAAATTTGTCAAGCGTCGTGATGCATTTTGTTGCTGCTACCCATCATAGCAGCCACGCCTCCCATCAATTTTCTTCAACGGAAAAGACCAACGAAGCCTGACCATAGACGCTGTCATAATCGTTAAAGAAGCAAAACAACTATAAAACAGCATTAAGTGAATTTTCGCCCATTTTGTTGCGCTTGGTGAGCCGAGACCAGGTCGGGCTGGCCATAGCGATGGACTTAAAGCACTGGGCCTTATGCTGACACTCTTTTGGAAAAGTCATAAAAAAAAGTGTATTTTACAGTTATATCATTCTTGTGAGCCGATCAGTATAAATTTCAGTTTCTTTCCAATAAAATATTTTGTAACGTAGAAAAAAATGAGCTCAAGAATTCAAATTCAAATCGAAATTGTTTTTGTCTTACGAAAATAATTGCTTAACTCAGTGTTTGGCTCAAAGAACCAGTGGGTTTTATGAACCCAAAGTAATACTAAGATGAACTAGTTCACATACTACCTGGATAGCGCTATAAATGGTTCAATTGAACTAGTTCAAATGCGCAATTCTTATGTATTCCGTGCTATGAGCCGAAGTCTTTAAAGATTTTACTGAACCATAATATAGAAATATCTAATATTTGTTCATATGAACTGGTTCACAACTTTACACATCCTTACAGCTCAAGTACATTTTTCAAAGAAATACTCTCATCTATTGGAACTATCGCTTCCATGTATTGCTCACTGTTTCATCTCTAGGCAGCCGTGTCCTGGGCGGCATGTGTTGCAAACTTTAACAAACTTGCAATTGGCAGCCATGACAACGGCAACAGCAACGGCAATCTCTAGACGACAGTCGGACAATAAGTGTCCGAAAGTACGAGCCAAATCGGAGCTCTGGGGTAGATAATTTGCATTGGAGCGCAGCGCGGGCAGCTTAAGTGGCCAAACAGTCTGCTAACGTGGACCGGCGGCCAGGTCTTGCCCGTTTGGTTCGTGCCACACAGCAGCACATGAGCCGAGGCGAGTGTGTGACATGTGGTGTGGAGTGTACACCCACCGTTAGCTGCCTGCAAGCCAACTACCTGAATTTGGCCATATTCCGACTTAATTTCTATCAAAATGTTTAGAGCTGGGTCTTTAGAGCCTTTTCTGGTTGTCAAAATTGTTGTTGTTGTTGTTGCTTCGTTAGCTCTGGTTTTGTTGCTTTTGTTGCTTTTGTTTTATGTGCCGTGTGCTGTGTTTTTATTTTACGACTCTTTTGTCCAAGTGCTCTGCAGCTGCATGTGTGGCACAACTCGGCTTTTCGTTTAGTCTAAGCATCGCCCGTACACCTGTGCGTATGCGTAATGCAATTTTGAATTAATTAATATGTTCATGTGTGAGTGCGAGTGCGTGTGTGTGTGTGTGTGTGTGTGTGAATGCCTTTGGCACTAAAATGTTGTGCATTGGCTCATCTATTCCCCTCCTCGCTCTCGTCAAGTTGGCTGCTTTCAAATTAATTTGCAGGCAACGTGATGCATCATCTCGGCAACGCATCTCTGTTGTTATTGCAACGGCTTATTAAACAGGCCTCATATCATACCACCTCTCTCCGAGCCAGCTCCTGTGCATTGTGTTTGCCGAAAGTTGCCTGGCAACTTGCGTTCACTTTTGTCTATCGCATCTTTTGCCAGCTTGACAAATCTTTTTTGTTGTCTGCCATTGCACAGAGTTCAACAATTGAATGCAATTTCGTTTTCGATTCGATTTGTTGAGCTTGACTGAGCAGCTGGCTCCGATAATTGAATTTGAATTACCAAAGCGCCCCTAATTAAAATACAATTAAAGACGAATAGGAAACTGGTTCAATTGGTTCAAGTCGATGAACGATGAAGCTGATGATATCCTTCTCCTTTCAATATAAATATAAATATATCTCCTATGAGTTCATAATGATCTGCAACTGCAAGTTGTAGCTAAATTTTCAAACCTCTAAAAGTTCTCATTGTAAGCGACTTGCACGCGTTTGCATAGCGATTAAAAACGCGCTCGTTAACGATTGTCCAAAAGGTGCGGCAGGCACATGAAAAATTTAGCATATTGTTAGCCAAATGAACTGTTCATGTGTTCAGCACTTGTTGTACGGAAAACATACACACTCGCACACACACACACCCACACTCACACACACACTCACACACACACTCACACACACACGCACACATTCTAATAGAGTGTGCCGCAAATTCAATTAGGCGCACAAAAACAAATAAACGAAGTTAGATACAAATAACAAAAAAGAGGAAGAAAAATATTGGGTTGGGATTGAGGCCCCCATCTAAAGTTAGAGCTTGGCCTGCCGTGCTCATTGTTGGCATTTTGCATTTTTGGCCGCGACGAGTTGAGTTTGGTTTATGGCTAAAACACATTAAGCGGACCGCATAAAAACATTTTGCGCCGCAGCGACCCAACTCCTGCATTCTGGCGCAGAGCTGCGCTGAAGCGTTCGAATAATGCGAACACACTCGCACGCATCATCGTGCTTAGTTGCAGTTCTCACTCCGGCACATACATATTTGTAGATACAGATACACACGCTATTTGCCAAACACTTTTGCATAACATTTGCCAATGCATTGGCATTCGGCGCTTCTTATTTGCTGCAATTTTGATGCAATTTTTGAATACGTCAGGTGCGCGACCCCTGCCCCAGACCCCTTATCCAAATACCCTCGAGCCGCTCATTCCCCGTCGATGCAACCTGGTCAGGGTTAATGGGCAAAGCGTCGTCCGACCCGCAGGCAAAACATTTCACGCTTTTTCGACATTTCTGGCGCATAATTTGATTAGATTTCGATACGTCGCGCAAATTGTTTTGCCTCGATTTTGACATCAAATGGGTCTGGGCATTGGGTATTGGCTACCAATTGAGTTTGGGTGCGAGTTTTGGGCCTGCTGTTGGCATTTGGACTGCGTTTGTGTACACTTATATGAGATACACTTGCAGAGCATATGACATTTTTGGCATGGACTGTGTAACGAGCGGCTAAGGGACTTGTGAAGTTGAATAATATAATTTATATATTATTAACAGGTTTCTGTGTTTTCATCTGCTATTTAGCGGTAAGACTGTGTTGGCTACCCTAACTCTTGCCATGCTAACCAAGTATTCTGTAACACAGCCAAATTAACATATGTTATAAGGTTTACATTGCTCGGGATCGATTACAAGCGATTGGTTTGCTTTCAAAAGAACTCTCAAGTATAACATCATTTTCATCTGCACTGAAACCTCTACAACTGCTCTTCAAGCCAAGTTCCCTGTCTTGTCTTGTCAGCTGACATTTGAATAACGAAACATAACTAACATAAAAGCCATTAATTTTGCAGCTCACGTTCCAGCTTTAAGATAAATGTCTTGATCTACTTCAACAGTTTGGCTAGCATACGATCCGCTGAATCCGCTTATCTTCAGTCCGTCCATCTTTGACGCATTTGAAGTGTATTTAATTGTCGTCATTTCACTTTCGTCACTTTCAAATTTGATTTGATTTTGGCCAATGTTTTGTGGCGTTTTTCGCATGCCTCGTTCGCTTGTGTCGGCTCGCTCGCTTTTCACAAATGCAATTAAATGCAAATTTATTGCGTAAATATTTACTTGAGCGTAAATGAATTTTAATTTTGTCATCGCAACGCGATTTGAGTTTTTCGGACATTTTTGTGAACTCCGGCCGGAGGGGTCGACGTACCATTCGATGGACACTAAATACCCAAACTTGGCTAACGATTTACCACTGAAAATTATAATAGCCAGACGCCACAGATTTGTCGACATTGTTTTATTTCATTTTTGAGTTTGTTTTTTTTTTTCTGTCCATTTATGGCGCAAATTGTGCATTGGCTACAACTTTGCCAACAGTTTCTTCAATTACCAAGCAAGACACCAAGGCGCTCGTTCGCCTTCCCCCGCTGATCGTCCATTTGAATTGCAGCCTGTCGGCCTGTTGCGCATGCGCCGTGCCACGGCACCCGACTGTCTATAGGCTAATTGCAGTGTCCGTATAAATGCACTAAGCTCGGCTCACAAAATATTGGCCAGCTCTGAAGTGCGAAAAGTTGCGAGTTCAGCTCGGCGCACATAGATTAGTGTAAACTACGGCGCTGCGGGGTCAGCGTAGTTCGTTTCACAAAATTGTAAATCATCATTTGCCGCGTTTACATAAGACTCGGGCTGGAATCTAATCAGCAGCATGCTCGCATAATTACATTGTTTAAAGGCATTTAGTAGGTGGCTTATGATACGATATTATCTGAAAGCCAAATTTCGGCTTAGGCTTATGGCAAATTTTAAGCAAGTACCAATAGAAAGTTGTGTATATTGTGAAAGTTGTCTAGGTTAGAGATAATATATTATATATAAATATATATATATATATAAATAGCTATATACATTCATGACATATGTTAAATTTGGGAAGCTATTAAATATATAAATACAATAAATTATAATTTATAATTTATTATATAAATTATAATTTATATTATTCCATTTAAAATTTGATTTCGAGGCAGAAGAATGCTTTGTCATTTAAGCTCACAAAATTTTATAACAATCTTAGCTCAAGTTCCTTTCAAATTCAGTTTGTATTTGTATGAAGTTGATTCAAATCATATTCAATTTGATATGCAAAGTCATGAACTATACTTCAGATATAAAGAGGTTCGCTTTCCAGTTTTCTTCCAATATTCTCGGGACTTAACTCATGTATACATTTTTGTGCCATAAATTTCTCTCTAAGATATCTTCTTCTGATCTGCTCAAAGTATCTTATAAAGAGATAGATAAATCTGGCAGTTAAATGTAATTAGTTTATTTATTTATTTATGTTATTTATTATTTATTTTAATACATATAGACTATGTTATAGATCGATTTTGACTTCACCAATAGCAGCCTATTATCTGATTGCTTTATCTGCCATATACATTGTGTTCACCTGGACAAATAGTAATTATTGAATTGCAACCTACTCTTTTTTCGCAAGTAGACAAATAATTGAGCAAACCGATAAATAATTAACTAATAATTATATATTATTGCGGTGTTGCGTAGCTTAAACAAATATGTTTGTTCAATGCTAAAAGTTTGATTAAAATTGATTTGGATTTAAATTAGAACTTCAATTTATATAGTATTTCTATAACTTTTGGGTGGTGTTCGAGTTGCATTCAATTGGCTTATTTAAATTTAATTTTAGGAAAGTTTTAAACAAATGAATTAGTATTAATCAAGTCATGTATAATAAAAGAGCCAGCTGTGCTCAGACTTGGGTAATTCCTCGCCAAAGACCTGTTTGGAATATTACCAAGACTAAGAACAATTGATTGAGCTAAATAATCAACAACAGCAAATTCTAAAGTCTTTCTGTCCTTGACTACTTGTTTAGCAGAAAAAAACGCAAACAATCTATAAATAATTATTCCAGTTGTCTTGCGATGCGACAAGCATCCGTTTTGAGTTAACTCCATATATGAGCCAAGTTATGCTTTGCACTTGGCAAGCGACTGTTCACATTGTGACCGCTGTGGCTTAACAATTACACTTTTAGTTAAGTAATGGGAAAAAAGTATAACAAAAAAAATGTTCAATTGTTGGCTGATTTCCACGTTTTCCACTGAAAAAAGTGAATGGGTTGATTTTGTTTTTATTTCATTTTCGGATTGTAGCATTTAGCTACGGTTTGCAAATGTCGCAATGGGTTGCCGTTTCACCGACTCTCCAGGCTGAGGCCTGCCAAAAAGCTTCGACGCTGACAGCCTTCCATTAGAGCAACGCAGCTAATCAAACTGCGTTCATCAAAGTCACAAGCAACGGGTGTGGGACTGGAGCAGAGCAGAGGGCGAGGCAGGCACGTTGTCAACTTTAGAATTGTACAATTTGCAGAATAGTGAATGAGCTCAATTTGTTGGAAGTGAGATCGACTTCCAGTTGTCGGACTGACCAGGCCTGCCTGCTTACCGTTCCCCGTTGATTTATGGCGCTTGTCTCCATTGTTACCACACTTATTCGCTGTCGGTATGAAGTTTCAATGGGAAATGAATGAAGATAGAATCAAATATATAGTATACTTTGAATTGCTATGATTCAAATGTGGTCTTAGTTCAGTCAAAACTGTGCGCAGAGTATCTTCAAGTCGAAATCTTTTCGTTTGATCGTTTCTTATCAGCTTTCGCTAATTGCATGCAAATGAAATGTGGCTTCGTGCATTGCCTTTCGGCCCTTTGTTACACTTTCTGACCGCCGCGGCAAAGCGTTTAAAGCATTTGCATTGTCTTCATTTGTTCAGGTGCATCTCATTATGATGAGTTTTGCATTTCACGGCCAGTTGATTCGTAAGAGAGCTAAAAGCTTCCAAATATTTACATTAGTGCTTCCTGAAAATCTGTTAACAAAATGATTTCCTCAACTGCTGCAGTTGTCTGTCATGACTCATGACTCATGACCAGTTGCTCCATTCAATTTGTCTCACACTCAGCTTCTATTTCTTTTTGGTTTACATTGGGTGGGTTGACCCAAACGTTTGACCCGCTGCCATGCAGCGCCCACGGGACGTATGAGCAATCGTGGCCGGGCACGATTTGTGTGGCCACCGGCCGACGGTTGGCAAGAAAATGTGGCTTAATTTATGAACTAATCCCAGCTATAAATCTAGGCATACAATTACCTGTTGTAATATCGATTTGCTGCCACATTCATATAGTCTGGCCTCTGCCCTCACTGCAAGCCATAATTATATAATCGAAATTTTCCAATGCCATTGAATGCTGATTGCGCAAATTAAATGTAATTTATTTATTTAGTTATTTCTTTGTTGTGGCAAAGTAAAAGCAGCTGAAAATCCAAATGGGATTTTTATCAGTCGAAGCGCAGCCAAGCCAAACGAATTTGAATATAATTTAGTTTACAGCCCCAAAAAGCCGGAATGGAAAAACATTGCACAAAATTTAGACGGCTCTGATCGATTTGTAGCGCGCCACGAAAATCGATCGTAGCAAGAGATCGTCTAGATATTTGTGCAAATGGCTACATCAAGGTCGACCAGCTGCCAGCTGACTGCTGTCCATTTTTGTGGCAGCTCCGGCTCGAGCTGTTGCTGCTGCTAAATAAATTGTTCACGATCTGAGGCGCCAGAGAATTTTATACCCTCTGTTTATGATAAGTCGAGTCTAAGCTGAAGTTGTGCAAATCGGTGTGAGAGAGGAAAAATATAATTGGCATCGTTTGCCAGACAAATGCTCTGCATATCATTGATATGAGTTAGACGAGTTGTATTTGTCATGTAGAGCTGGTCTCTTTGAGAGAGATACTACGAAACATATTGCTTATACTGTCATTGATTAATCAGCGTGTTAATTCTGTGTACAATAAACACACTTGAGCTGGACTAGTAAACACATGAGCTATAAAATAATCTTTAATGGGCAGTTAGCAGGTTTTTAATGACTTGAATTTGCACTGCTTGAAAGCCATAAAAATGGTGAAGCGCAGTAACTGCTAGCTAATGTAGGTACATGTTAAGATCTAACTATAAAAATTAATAAATATCAAATTCGCATGCTAACCAAAGTATATGATAACTATAGAAGTAGGGTACACAATTTCAATGGCTTGAGTTTGCTACTTGTTATTATAGGTGCTTGTTATCTTATGGTACAAGCTGAGCAAATAAATAATTGTGGGCCTGTTTGAACTGCTTGAAGTTGAACTGCTTTTCGATTTGGGAGAATGGTACCTTAGGTACAGTTAACTTACATGATAACAATTGCCCAAATTTGCATAGACTGTGGATTAAGGTACACAATTTAGGTACACATTAAATTGGTTAAGGTACATAGCGTATATGTGTATATAGTAGAGGGTAACTTCAGTCAGACTGCTCCCATAAAACTTGACTGCACTTTGAGTAATCGGAAAACGTTCTCAGCAAAAAGCTGACTTATGATTTGTTGTTTTTGCTGTTTGGAGGAACGTGTACTAATTGATGGCGGAAATTGTTGGGGTCATTTGCAGAGGTTAATTTTGTTCTCATTCGACTACTGCATGGGCGCACGGCGAGGTCAGTTTGCTTGTCAATTCGCTCACTAAATGGCAATTAATGCAAGCCCATTGTTTAGCCGCGGGCTGTCGACAAATAGAAACGCTTAGAATTAATCGTCGATTGTCAAGTCATTGTTTGGGGCTTGTCTGATTGATATACACACATACTATATTAGGCACAAAATGTTGCTAATTAGATCGTCATAGTCACGTTTCCAAGGGGCCCACGAAAAGCATAACTAATAACAGCTCTCCAAGCTTTGCCAATGCCTTAATCAAAACGTGCTTCGTTCCGGCTAATGGCCAAGTCAAATATTTATTGTTGCTGTTAAGGCAAACCTAAAGCTTATAAAACAACGCGCAGATCTAACCATTTCTTCTCTGGGCGTAACGAACTGCAGCTTTCCTAATTAACCCAATTTTTGATTATTTCGGGTCAGTTGCTTTTGGCTCGCAGACTTAACAAATAGAGGCGGAAATTAATAAGAGTATTATATATGTTTTATTTGTTATTTAATAATAATGTGGGCCATCTATTACTCTGATTTATGAACTTTTTTCACTGTATGTGTCTTTTCGTATTTTGCATAAGGTTTTTTTTTATTAATTATGGATTAACGGGAGTTGTGAAATTTAAATTTTGATGTCTATCATAATAAAATATATACACAAATATATATAATATAATAAACAAAACTCCCGTATTGAAATTAATATGATAAGGCTAATAAAGATACGTTAAAACTATAATTCGAACTAGTTCATTATCAATCTATAATCATAAAATCATTTCTCAACTAAATTTCCTTGATTTCTGATATCATCAATGTTTACATATATTTCTAAAGCCTGCTTTAATCGATAAAAATTGTTTATAAATTTTAATCATCTGTATCGAATCGGACAACAATTTCCTCAATCTGTCAAATGCTTCACGGCGAAATTGCTTCAAGTATATATGGCGCTTGATAGACTTTTCCGATTTAAATAAAATGTTGTTGTTGCAGCCGGCAGCGAGAGGAAACAATTAGCAATGAAGTAATTTGTACTTAAACATCAAGTTTTCGTAGACGCATTTAATTTAATCATTTGGAATTATGAATTATGAATGCTGCTTACTTAACGGTTAAGTGCGTGTTGTTGCAAATTACTCGTTTGGGGCTCACTTATTAAGTCGGCGTCTTTAATTGTGGTCCCGACAAGGTCGGCCCCGGTCCGGACTAACTAACTGACCCGCGCAACAAATTGACCCTGTGCACCTTTTGGCGAAAGGTTCAATTGACAATGATGAGAATTTTGTTCAATTTACGATATACTCTTTCGTGCGGGCTTCATAACTGTGGTCGATCGCATGTGACGCATGGTGGGAGAGGTCTTCGACCCGCTAGACACGTTTGCTTAATACAAACTAGTTTTTAGTTTGCGATTGCTTCTGCTGAAGACTAACTAAGTGGCTAGCTATAATGTAAATATATACAATATATATGTGTAATCAAAATTTTCTAAATTTTCCCTTTACTTGTATATAAAACCCCAATTTACTTTGAAGCGTATTTAAACCTTGTAATTTTCTAAGATTTCTGTCTAATTTTTCAAACAATTCTCACAATTTAAAAAATTGTTTAAATTATTTTTTAAATCTTTGCTAATAGCTAGCTTAAAGTATGTGCCGCACTTTAATTGAAGTTGCATTTAAAAGTCGCTCTTAACCGTGTTTCGTGCGGCTTTAGGCCAAGCTTTTTTTGGCGTTTGCCAGTTTGGCATGTGTCAGACGGTCGCCTACGCTGCTGTTGCCGCCGTAAATGCCGCCCCTAATTTATGGTCTAGTAAACGCTATTGTGGCTTAGAATCCGAGTGCTTAAATGTTTGCTCGAGATCATTGGCTTCAGATTGTGGTTTGGCCTCAAGCCAAAAACAAAGCAAGATATATAAATAAAAAATGCTAGTAAAAGTGATCCAGTCGGATATGCCAGACTAGCGGATACTGATGGCTTAATTATTCAAGCTGAGGCTTATATGGGCAAGCAACGATCGATGAGCTATCGACAGTAAAGATGCAGGGTATATAGAAAATGATGTATCTCATCTTTTATGTCTCTCGGTTGGCTGGGAAGACACGAGACTGATTTGGCTATATTAACTCAGCGCGTCATATTGATCAATTCTCTATGTACTTTATAAAAACATCATACCCAGTATAGCCCCTTTTCAATGTACAACAAAAGATGCCAATAGCAATGTCGCCATCTTTACGAGCTAATTAATTTCTTAACTGTTTTTTTTTTAACATTAGGTGTTGAGCATCTTGTTGGCCAGTTGGCAACTCGGTTGCCAAATTTTTTCGCGATTTATTGACATTGATTAAGAACCAATCGCCTGCGGCGCGGCTGCCCAAATAAGTAATAAAAGTTACGCAATCCTTGCCGAACTCATTTGTGACTCAAAGACTCCCAGTTTATGGCTTTTTAGATAAAATTAGCACAAACGCGCCGACCTTCAGCTGCAACAGCATTTTAGCAAGCATTTATCATAAATACATTTCATTCAGCTTAACATAATTGTCTGAAATTTATGTTAATGCTAAGAGGGGAAAAACAATTGTTTTAGTTAACTAATAACTCCTCTCAGACCGAGAGCCGTTATAGTTTTTGCCTCAGAGCCTAACCTTAGGGGTCAGACATGGCACAAGCTTTTAACGACGCAGAAGCTTAAGCATAAATTAATCTGCGGAACGGCTGGCGCTTCGTTGATTTATGAAGATTCACAGACTCGCAATGAACCTTGACAACAACAACAACTATGAATTAGTTTATGCAATCGATCGATCAATAATCAGCTAAAGATAGTGAAACACTATTTTCGGTTGCAACCGTTGAAAACTTCAGTTTTATGTTAATTTGCAGATACATTTGTGTTATTTTGAACACTTAACATAAACACAATATCCGAGTTAATTATAGACTTAATAATTTGATAAATTATGTGGAGGAGCTGTGTTAACTAGAACTCTCGAGGCGGAAATAAAAACATTATAATCAGATATGGAATGATTGATTCAATATATAATAAATTTGAGAGTAATAAATTTGAGAGTAAAGCTGATTATACCACTAGCAGTAAATTTACAATTGCAAAGGGGAATAACATTTCAAGTTTGAGTTTGTTTAGTGAATAGAGTCATCAAAGCATAATTGCACGTGTATTAATGTAATAACAATAATAATGGATAATACCCCATTGGCCTATCATCTTTGAATCGCATCACTGATGTGCACTTGTGAGTGAACAATTTCAATTATGCCTTTTGTGCAATTCAATGAACGAGTCGTGGCACGAGTGCGAAGTGAATGGGTTTCTGAGCAGTTGCCATCGTTTGGCGATCGTATATATATACATATGTATAGCTTACACGTAAGCTGATCTATGACTGGGCCGCATGTCACATCGGCGTCTCTTTTCACTTTCCCTTTGATTTGGTATCTTATGTCACCTCGTAGTTAATTAGATAATTAATTAAATCACTTCTAGGCGTTGTCAGCTCAGCTAGCATTTTCACAGCAACAGCCACGGTAATGGTAATAACAATAACAATAACAATGAGCAATTTTGTCATGGTGTCAGCAACAATTCGCTCACAGGGAGGGCCCTAACTGCCATAAAGGCCTAGGCGCAGAGTTACGCACGAGCCAAACGCCTAAGCCGTAAGTGTAAAGCTGTATATGAAAGCGCAGCAGTTTACGCCAAAAAAAAAACAACAACAATAATAATAATGATAACAATAACAATAACAATAACAACAACAACAACAATGGAATACCTTGCCAAATGCAGCGTTTTGTTTGGGTTACCATTACACATTGTCTGTTCACTTAACAGAGCAACTCTCTGCACTGTTTAATAATAAGCCAACTTAGCAAAAAACAACAAAAAGAGAGAGAGAGAGAGAAAACATAAGCATGCATGACTAGCAGATGCCCTGTATAACAGTTGAAGCTGATGTTAGATGATGGAATACGTTTCTCTCTACTCTACTTTCTTTAAACATCGATTTAAATCACTTTCAAAGAATTTCTTTAATAAACATTAGCAGAATCGTATATGAATGATACAATATACCACGAAAGCAGCTATGCTCTCTGTTGCCAGACCTAATATACCCTCAATTAGGTATAGGGTATTTGAAAACAACAACAACTCCCATAAAAGTGTAACCGTATCATGTGTTGACATTTTTTTCGGCTTTATTTGGCCAACATCGTCATGTGGCTGTTATTGCCAAAATCAAAAGTACGCCGTGTAATGACTGTAAAAATATTCACACACCTCAGCGGGCGCACAGACATCATCTGCTCATGCAATTGCTGTTAGCCCAGTTTTCAATTGTTGTTGCTGGGTTGCTTAGCGGCGCATGAAATATATTTATGGTTATACACTAGTATAGCTAGAGTCTATTAATTATGCATCGAATATGCATGTGAACCAATTTGTATTCATTTGGGAAAAATATTCTTTATTCTTTATGTATTCTGACTGCGACTAATTGGACATTTCCAGTTGTTGGCTTTGCATAACTTTACGCTAAGAATTTTTCGAAATTAATTCTACATTTTTGACATTACTTCTGATACGCAACACCCAGAAGTGACTAAACTGAATCGAATTATACTACTATTCGTAGTATATATATTATGTTAAACAGTTTTATTGACTTACTGAAAATGCCGCTTGACATTGGCCACATATTGCTGAGCTTTCACTATTAAGAGCCAGTTCACTAAACCCGTTAAGACCAAACTGGTTTTAATCTTCAAGTTATCTCTTACATATTCTTTGATACTAACTGTAAAACAGTTCCGAAAGTTTCGTTTAGTTCCTACTTAAAAGATACTTTTGATAGGCGCCGCACTTAATATTCAAGATAGTTTGCAAGCCACAGTAGTGGTAAAACACGCCAATACTATCATTATTAGCTCATGTGCATGTGTAAACTTCATATAACCATTTTGATTATGAATTATTTTGACTATCGATAACTTTCGATAAATGTGTAAACTTATCATTAATCGTTTCATAGCTTTGCCCCTAAATGTAGTGTATATTCCACTTCGTTTTGCTACGCTATGCTTTCATTTGAATTTCGATTGAAGAAAATTCATGTATGAAGAAAATGCAGCGCTTCTTTCCCTCAACTCTCTTTGGCTTTTCTTTACGTAATGCATGTGTTGCTGTTGTTGTTGGCTACGATTATGACATATTTGGTTCGATTTCTTAATAACAGCAAACTGAAGTCGCATTCTTGAGCATTCAAATATAAATGTTGATCTCTCCCGACAGAAAGAATTTCTATATAAAACTTGCTTGATATATTATGTTAATAGAATCGCATCAAAGATGATTTTTAGCTCCGGCTGCTTACACCTGCTGTGCATTCGGGTTGCTCAAAACAAGTTTGGCGCTTAAGCCTTGTCTTCCGCCTACTTAAATAAAGCACTTGATCTGCGAAACGGACTCGCCAATTGCGTTGCATGCTTATTAACTGCTTTTGGCTGAAAATTGTGCAAATTTGCCAAAGGCCACAAAACAATCAAAGCACGAATGCAAATGAAAAGTCCAATTCAAATGAAAGCCATTCGCAGCTTTGTGAAAAGAAAAACGAGAGAGAAAAATGTTGCAATGCGCCGCGTGAAATTGTGAAATTTCCCTGTAGGATTAATAGTTAAGCCAACTGGTTGGCTTTGGTCCAAGAAAAAAAATTATAAACTATTTTACATATGTGTATTTATAGAAAATCGAATGCATAAGCTGAACAGGAAGTGTGAAGCAGTCCGATTGGAAAAGCCGTAACAGCATTGAACTTGAAAAGTGTCTGAAAGCAAAAGTTGCACAACTCGTTTTAAGACCCAAAACTATCTGGTAATAAATGAAGCTATTAATTGGGTTAAAAATGCGCGTAATATCCGTTTCGATTCCCCATCGACGCTTGGTATTCACAGAGAGTGCAGACAATTCATGCATTTAAGTAAAAGTGTAATGTCACGTATTCGTCTAACATTGCTTTCCATCAGTTTAAGATCGCATTATATCAATTATCCAATTGCTAATCAAATTCACGTACGATGCTGACCCGCCGCCGTCGCCTCAGTGAAATTTCGAATTGAGAAACTCGCGAGCGGCGCTGAAATCATTTCAAAGTCATTGACACAGGCTGCAGCAAGCCGAGGCGTTTCCGTTTAGCTGCCCCGCCAGATACAATTTTTCTTCTCTCTGATTTTTATTGTTTGCTCTAAGCCCATTGCAAATAAATAGCAAAGGGTATCATAGTTTTGTGCAAATTAAAGACGTGGTTAAGTTTCAAAATAAGTAGATTCTTATTGAAACTTAAGTCCTGTTCATTGATCTCGAGTCCTGAAAGAGCTAGAATCTAGAATTGTATATGTCGGAACTCTTATACCAGTAGGATAAACCCTCTTTCATATCAATGATAATTTCCTTATTTCATAGAGCAGCATTGCAGCACAACAGAGTATCTGCTAGTCGAGCACATGCAGCTCTATCACTTTTACTTGAGCACTTTTTTTCGTAGTGATTTCGGCAAACATTTTACTTTTTCTTTTCACCAGCGGTCGAGCTGTGTTTGTCCACGCGCGGCAAGTGAAAAATCTTGTTTTAACTGAACACTGAAGCTAAAGCTGCAGCGTTACAGCATTTTCCATGCAGCTGCCCCAGGTGGGCGTTGCTGCCACTTCGACTACATTGCTAGTTGACTGTCGGTCGCCACCTGAAGACCATTATTCAAGTTTGGTGGCCAAAAAAAATTTATATATATACAAAATTTGTTAATTTTCCCGAAAGCCAAAAAGTTGACAAACTCAAATTATGATGTAAAATTACGTGAGATTTACAGTTCACGGTAATTAGTGAACGTGAACGTGAACGTGAATTTGTTTGTTTGCTTTTTGCCATAATATATTTAGGAAGTTATTAACATAATGTCAAGGGAAAGTGGTGCGAGCTGTTTTGTCACGTTTTTATCTAACACTTATGGGAAATGTATTTAAGACAAAATTATTGCAATATAACAGGATAACTGTAATTATTTCAAGTAATCTATCTTGAAGTTTTATGCAAACATTAAACGGAGGAGAGTCAAGTGAAGAGGGGCGAATTTTCAATTTGGCTAGGCAAAGTTAATAATCTTGAGGATTATTTACTTTAATTAAATGCATTTTTTAACTGCATAATAAACGAAAATTTATATAAATATTGTGGGAAATTAAAGTCATAAAAATATTTTTACCCTAAACACCTTAGACTGTAGAATAGATTTAAAATAAAGTATGTTTATTTTATATAAAGCAAAATTATTGTAATTTCTAGTACAATAGTTAAATTACTTTGTTAAGCTCACGTATAGGCCACACACATGCTGCTGCCCTGTTGACTGCAATGAGAGCTTCCTAACATGCACTAATACATGCGCATAGATTTACACATACAATAGCAGTTGGACTGCTTGGGATATTTGGCAACTGCTTGACGGATGTATTTTGTTTTGTTTGACTTCTCCTTACTTCATATCAGCTAGCGCAACTGAACTCCTGCCTTGCCCTGCTTAACATATCAATGGCAGGTATCCCCAGAAAACTCCCACGAAAGCGCATTCCATGCGCTAACGAGCTGCATAAATTAGCTGCATATTTTGCAGTTGCAAATGCAGTGCACACAAAATGTTGCACGTTTGGCCCGAGGCACCCGCATTAGAGCCGTATATAAACACACAACTGTTGGACAGTTATGCGACGTTGTAATTCGTTGGCTGTCAATGAATATGATGAATCCTATTTAAGGTCTACAACTTCATAGACCGTGGCCGCATGGCGTCCATGACGGACGTTCACATTGTGTGCGTTGCACATTGCTCAATCGTGCAAAGCTAAACGAATCAAATGCCGCTATGCGCACGTATTTGGGATATTTATCATTTCGACTAGATCCGGTATTAGCGGCCGCTTATACATAATTTTCAAAATGCAACCAGCTCCTGGCGATTGTTCAATGGCTGGACAATCGCGCAGCTCTTCGCTTGGATTTTGTTGACATTTCGTAATGTCCTCGCCAATCCCTGGGGCCAATGCGCGAACTCGTTGTCAGCTGTTGCCTCGTCCCCCCTTGGGGGATTGCATAATTTCTAGCCAATATTTACCGAATGTGTAGCAGCGACATTTGCGACCTTGCTCCCGTTGAAGCACCCAAGCTAACTAGCCTCAGCTGCAGCAGCAGCAGCGACATCAGCGGCACCGGCCCGGTGGCAAGTGAAACGAGTTTATCGTCAAGCGGTATAAACGGGTAATTATACTCTGAGCGCGTTGATAATGAGTGAATAGGGTATATTGGTTTGGGAAGGTGTGTGGAACAGGTGCAGCTGTGTGCATTAATAATATATATTGGTTTAGTTGCACCGTTAGAACTCGGTCATTATAAGATATAGGAGCTTGGAAGAAAAAAATATTTATATATTCACTTGTTATCTTGAAAGTGGAAAGACCTTTTATGCCATAAGTGGAATATAGGTTTCAAATCATATCCTTTATGGACAACTAAGACTTTCAGAGCCATAGCTCAGGGTATATTCTAGTCTAGCATATCCTGCTAGAGCATTCTCACTTGTTTTTGTTTGTTTGATTTTGATTTGTACTTACCAATTGCCAATGGCAACAGCCAGCAACAACTGCTACGGCTCGGACTTCGCATTTTTATTTATCTCTGCCTTTTTTTTGGGATTCCTCTGTTGATGGTGATACTGGATCGCGTTTATAAATCAACTCGTCGATTTGGTATTTCTGCTTTAAATCAGCTGGTTATAGAAGCATATTAAATCTTGTCTACATACAGATTAGCAAATACCTATAATTATTTTATGAGCGAATAAATTTATACAGAGAAATGTCAACTTGAAATTAATGAATTTCATTTGAATAGAAAGCACCGCCGAAAAGAAGTTGAGTTCTATTTGTGGGCGTTGCCCCACGTATAAATGATACACGTTAATAGTAATAAAAAAAAAGAGAATGTCTCAATTTTATATTGTCTTTAGGTGTGGGCAATGTGTGAAGCGTTAAAGACAAGAGTTGTTCGATGCAATAGAATCACAAGATCGACAACAGCATAAACTGTGAAGAAAAACTGTTTGGAAAGTTGTCCAGAAGTTTCAGACGGAGAGTGAAATTTGTGACTTGATTTAGGCATGACCCAAAAAACCTTTTTTTAGGGCTTAATAATACTAATACTCAACTCAAGTGAATTGTTTATGAAGAAAAAAAAAACTAAGCCTCTATTAGCATTCATTTTTTTCTAGTTTAATTTTTGCAACATTTCCAATTCATATTTTTTATTTTACGGCCTTTTGACACCTCAAATTACAAAAGCATTTAAACTAATTTGTCGCTCTCTCCACAAAAATCAAGCAAATAAATACAAATAAACAAAATGTTGCTCTATCGCAGCAAATTGGTGCATAAATCTGTCTATTTTATGGCTTGCCTCGTGACAGATTATTCAAAAAGGGTCATTTGTATTAGGGTTCGTCGTTGTGTTAACAAAAAAATATAGTCAACGCTTTTTCGGCATATTTTCACTTTTCTTTGTTGCTCGCGTTTAGCGCACAATAAACTTAATTTTATAAGAATTTTTTGTAAGCCAACTTTCACATTGCTGCTGTACGCGATTCTTATCATTTATTAATGAAAATAGTCTAGAATCTTTAGCTTTTGACTATTAAGTTTGATTGAATGACAAAGATTTCGCACAAACCACAAAAGACGAAATGATCGACGAAAATCGAGCGCGCTTTAACTTTCGTGCACGGCGCATGCGCAACGCTCAAATTGAAACTGAGGCAAAAGCGCGGCTGCGCGTTTCGTTTATTCGAATTTGTTGCAGCTTGAGTCAAGCAGTGCGCGCACTGCTTGCTCGCCGACAACCCGAGAGCTGGCGCCAGCCGCTCTCTCTCGGACTCTCACTCTCTCTCTTGGTCTGTTTGTATTTTCGTCTGCCATTCGTGCGGTCAGCAAACGCGTGCTATGCGATCTGCCGACGTTGACTGTTAATAGAGCTGCTGGCTCCCTTGGGCCCCAGCGTTTGCTCTTGTTTTGCGTTTTGCCTTTGCATTGCCCTAGGTCAGGTCTGTGTTTTGTTTTTACTACCGTCTCGTTGCTGTTGTTGTCGTTGTAGCTGTCTTTTGCGGCTTGTAATGAATCCATTAACAGGCAATTACCTATGCTACGTTTTCAAACTGATTGATTCACCATTTTATGTAGCTAAGCCCGAGGCTAATTCTATCTATTTATCTTATGCATTGCCGCCTTTCACTGTGCGATAATTAACCTTTGCGCTTTTCATGAAAATCATAAGCCACAAAATTAATCAGCTCCGTTAGCAATAAAACATACGAAATTTGTTTTGGACACGCAATATTGCGGCCTAACAAAGAAGCCTCTTGAAATTGCAGTGAAGCTGGCTGTTGTAGAGTGCATATATAGGACGGAGCATACGATAGGCATATATGTATAATAATAAATTTGTAAATATTTCTATAGATATTTCAATAAACCTCATAAATATTGTATTTCAGTAGTACTATTAAGAGTATTTTGCACTTTAAATACTTCTGTCTGGCTCTGAAGGCTTAAAACTTGGAATTTGGAAAGTATGTACATAAATATTTGTATCCGATAAGCTGTTAAGCTGTCAAAATATATACGCCTACTGAAGGCGTGGCAAATCACAAATTAGTCGATTTTTTTTTACAACTTAAACGGTGTTATTAATGGTAGCTAGGAATTTACATAGCTTTTTAGCAACTATTGCTTAATTTTTATTTTCATTATTTCTATTTTCAACAGAGAGCATTTGCTTAGCGCGTTGCTCTTTTCCACTGATTTTCCAAACTACTTTTTGCTTGACCATCACGCACGCTTTGCACTTTCTATAAGTTTGTCTTATCTATAAGTCGCGAGATTAATTTATGACCACGTTAAGATGCAAGCGCTCGCATAATACCCCACATACATATATATCATATACAATGACCTGAAATTATGTTATATTGTTTTCGCTTTTCACACTGAAGTTGATTAATTAAGGTCTTTAAATTTTTTCATCATTTACATTTACTTTTAATTCGCTAGATTTCAAGTTCAATTAGTGAGTTTCCAGTTTAATTGCACGAATTGATTGTGGTGGAAATGTTGCTTGTTTTCCCATAAATGAATGCCAAAAACAATTAAAAACTGAGGCAACTCGAGTTCGCGTGTTCAAATCACGATCAAGCGGCAGATTTTACAACTCTTTTTTATGACCTTAAAGTGGGAAAGCCCGCCCTAAAATTGTATTGACTGGAATAGTTAGAGGGTAAAAAAAACCTGTTGGATTGTTATTCCGTTTCTAAGCCAATAAAGATGTGGAAAAAAGGAGCAGCAGCATAAAGAACCGATTACTAAATTCAATTTAGTCACAAAGCGCACAGACGACACCTTTGTGGGATTTTCAATTATAATGCCCAGCCAAAGAAATATAACATGCTCTTTTTCCTGCGGCGCTCTTTTATTTGCTTCACTCTCTTTATTTTTACGCCCACCTACCGCTCCTACGCAGAGCGCCAAAGGCGTCAAAATAACCCATAAAATGGAAAATAGAAAAAAGTGTGTGTGGAAAACTCCATGAAAAAGGGAGCATAAAAAAGAAAACTGAAAGCAGAAACCGAGCTAGCCAAAGCGCTTAAATGGTTTTGAATGGTGGACATGGACCTGGACATGGAAATGGGAATGGGAATGGGAATGGGTATGGACGCGGATGCGAATCCGCTTGGGTCGCTGTCGTCGTTGTCAACATTGTAGCTGCGGTGGCTGTTGGCAAAATGTTGCGGGTGCTGCGGTCGCCGGCTCCGACTGCACCGCATGCTGCAAGCCCGCGCCGCCCCTTGCCCAGGTTTCTCTGGCAAAAATAGTACAAGGCAAATCCAGCTCACAAGTTGCAAAATCACGCGCCTCGAATGCCGAACGCAATTGAATGGAACTGGGAGCCAGCGAGTGTTTGCTGCAGGAGGCACCTACTAACCAGACTTTGACTTTTAGCTGATAAAATGACGTGCTTTAGATACCCTCTAAAGTACGTGGATTCTCGGAAGAGGAGGAGGAGCTATACTCAAATGCGAAAGATAGTTATTCAAGATAAACCCTGTGAAAAGTAGGTGTTATTTAACTGCAAATATTGAAGCGAATTAGATTTGTATCTTTTATTATTTTCATTCGAATTTAGTGTATTGATATTCAAATGTATTCCACATCGCTTTATGTTATGCCTAAAATATAATATAATGTTCCGCCTATAATTGATTAATCCTCGCGGTTCTTATCAAAATTCATAATCTTGGCCAATTAGCTGGAAACATAATAAAAACACATAATTTTATTGATAATAAATTGTTTATTGCGCATCAACCTAAACATGATAAAATATGCGAGAATTTCGAGACAGAGATTATTAAAGTTAACCATATATAGATTGGTATATTGGTATATTGATTGTGTCTATAAACTAATTTCCATATGTAGCTTAGAGTTATTCAAGAAAAGTTCTTAAAACCAATATTTAAAATATTAAGGGAAATAAAACTTAAATCTCTAACCTGATTCACAGACTCTTAAATAATAGAGTCTGTGAATCAGATGAAATATTTGAAATCTTGCACCCAGAAACATTTTCCAGAGCAGCTCAAGCATCAGGCTTCTTCTGAATGCATTGCAGGGTATCAGTCAGTCGATCAGCATGCATTTCTTCCATTTTCCGCTAGTTATGTTATGCCGATTGCCGCATTTGTTTGCCGGTCCGCACAAAAAAGCATGCAACTAACAAGTCGCCGGGCAAAACTACGGCGGAAATGTATTTGTGTGTGGGCAGATGCGTCCGTCCGTTCGGCTGGGCGTGGGAGCTCAGTCAGTGCTGCAAAATCAATTGGCATTTGAAAATTGCACGCCTTTGAGTTCGTTTGAGTTCTTTATAATTGAAATATGGCCAGCAAAGCGAGGGGGCAGAGCAGGAAGCGAGCTCTGACAGTCGGAGCTGGGGGTTTAGCTGCAACCAGGTAGACTGGAATGCAGCAAGCGACTTACTACATTTAAGTTTTAGGCCAACAGTTGAGCCAGGCAATTAATGCAAGTGTGTGAGCACGTCTTCGTTCAGCTGCATTAAAAATGTCATCACAGAACGCCAGGCTGACCAGCCTGCCAAAGTGGGCTCAATCTGTTGGCCAATTCAAACATATTGTGCCGTGTGCCTCATTTGCTTTGACTGCATAAATAATTTGCGAGGCAGCGAAAGAGACAGACAGAGACAGAGAGAGAGAGAGAGAGAGGGAGAGTAAATTAATTTATTCGCTGACATGTGTCCTGCGCTTATTTCAAATTGCATTGTCATTATGCAAATGCAGTTTACTCTACACTCTACACCTGACGACACCCAGCTGCACCTGTTGTCAAGCACTTTGCTGCTGCCGTAGAGCTCGCATTTGTTTGCTTAACCAAAATGTGTTATTTACACTTAATTTGTCAATGAATGTAATGTTTAGAAACTTTGTCGAGAGCTTTGGTTTTAATTAGTTTTCATTGCCATTGAGTAAGTGCAAATGCGCTTGGCATATGCTGATGCCGATTTATAGCTCTATAATTGCCGACCTCGTTAAAGCAGTGGCCCAAAAGTGTCCTTGCATTGGGCGGGAATAGCTAAACAATGGGACTAACATCAGCAATGGCGAATTGTATTGTAGAGTGTGGTTAAGAATCATGGCATCGCTGTGTTAAATGTTTGCTCTAATCGAAAGTTTATTTTTAGAGAAAAGAATATATTGCCTAGAAAATTATAAAAATGTATTTTAAGTGTTTTGCTTAAACTGTCTGTCTGTTTAATTTATAAATATATCAAATAATCAATTTGAAATATTGTCTTAAAATGCATAAAGTCATAGATCGTTCGGTGCTGACTGTTCTGAGGTATAAGCATATAGTTCTTGTGGATCAGTATAAATAGACAAAGCCATAAGCACAGTCAGTTCATCTCCTTGTCGGTCAGCTAACTGAAATGATCAGTTAAGCAAGCTTTGCTTTTAATTATGCTACCTTAAACACAGAAACTCTACCAACTTGTTCAGCCCTATCTAGAACATATCTATTAAGATTGATTGACTTTGATAGTCCCAGCTCATATTGCAAAGATCTCTTTACAGTATCCAGCTGTTTTTTGAGCTGAATTCCAGCGGAGGCAATCAGTTCGCCTTTTGGCATTTATAATAATATTTAAAGCAGTTTTTAGACATAACTATGTTGATAGTGATGCAACTTTTGTAACGCTTGCATTATGGACAGCTGCGTGACGAGTGAGATGCCTGTGGTTGTGCAGTGTTGGTGGTGCGGGTGGGTGCTTTTGCCTGCAGCTGACCAAGTAACCGAGTTTTTGCGCCAGCTAATGTTACAGCGGCTTGGCTGGGGGAGCACGTAACAGGCGGGTTGCCTCATGGCAAAGGGAAAATGCATAAGTGAAAATGTGCACGCTTTTCTTTGCCTTGTTACGGCCATAGTTGGTTTTATGAATGAAAAGGTAATTTTACACTCAATTGCGTGACATGCGGGTGGCGCTCGTATTTCCAACAGAGTTGTTGCTATCAATTCTTCAGGTGTTGAGCAATCAGTCGCTCTATTTGGCACGCATTGATAGGCAAATTAGATGAGTTGTGTAATGTCATAATTAATCTTTTCTATTGGGATGTTGCTGTAGGTTTGTAACTGAAGTTTGAGGCGCACCTTGAGCGAATCCTTTCACTGTTTACATTCACTTTTTGTCTCTCACAGCAAATGGCATTCACTTGACCAGCTCTAAAAACAAACAAGCATAACAGTTCATTGATCATGGCAGCTGATCGCTTGTTTGTGCTACCTGCTCTTTGCCGAAGCCTCATTAAAATTGGTGGGGGGCTTTTTTTTAAGTTTCTGTTTCTGGCCGCCAGCAGAAGTCATTAACGGTTCAACCACACCTGACTCTAGAGTCAAGTTAGACGCCAATTTGTTGGCCAGTCGCAAATGCTTGTGATCTGTTGAGTGCAATTGCAATTGATACGATTTCATGTTTCTGCAGCTCCTGCTGCTGCTGCTGCTGCTGCTGCCTTTTACAACACATTAACCCAAAAATATTACTCATACGCCATGTGCTGTGCACCAGTTAAAAAGAACATGTGATACATGAATATTTTTTTGCGCAGCTTGCTCGTTGTCAGCTGGTCGTCATGCCGCGATCACTTAACGTTTATATACAGCAAACGGCCAACAACCAGTGTCATAACTTTGAAATTTTACAAATGCAGGCCTAAGTTTGCATTGAGATGTGTGTTGTTAGCGATGGCCAGATGAGAGCGCGTGAGTTCCATTCACTCTTATTATGTGTTGAAAGACCAAAAAGACCCTCGATCTATGACAGTAAACAAATATTCTCTCAATTACAATATCCTCTATCTATTCCCGTTTGATTAAGGCAAATGTTCATAGGTCAATCTGCCCAATTTTCAAAATTCATTCGCCTTATTCAGTCCACATCGTTGCTAGGATTATTTGTCACGCGTTCATCTCTAAGGCAACATTTGGAGCTTTCGTGAATTTTGACGTAGAGGCAGCTGCTGTGGGCCGCTGTCATGTGGACTGGCCAAAGAGTGAGCTGTGTTTTGGTTGACTGATGTTGTTGATATTGTGCAGCGGAGCCGGCGCACGGCACTTGTTGTGTCGCGGCTAACTCTAACGCAGCTGCTTATTATTTATATTTCTTTTGGATTTTGTGGCCTGCAGTTTTTCGTTTTTAAAGTCCCATTTTGGCGCAGGCAGCGAAGGCCACGATATCCAAAGTTATTTTAGCCAGAATTGCATATCGTTGGCTGATTTGATTTGTTTGTGCTGCCAGGCCAGGCCAGGTGAAAGTCAGCTATGTGGTTTGGCAAGACTTGATTGAGATGTCTCCATTCTTCGAGTCAATTATTTATGGCTAATATCTTACGCACACACACAAAGTGGGGGAAATTATCTAAGCAGATAACTCGCGCTTACATCATAAGCGTTGAACTTTCGGGCATTCGGGTTATTTGACGGCTTTTCAGATTTATTCACACCAGCTGCTGCCTGAGCTGGTCAAAAGCGATGGCAAACCATATTCATTGTTCACAATTTTCCAATTGTCGTCTATAAAGCACACACGCACACGCAGACAGGCACACAATGCTTTATCGGCTGCTCAATCGTTGCAGCTACAAAACGAGCTGCACATATTTTAGCCCGGTTCATTATCGTCTTAGCTGCAGCGTCCGCTCAAATCAACCGGCAGCCATCTCTCAACTGTTGCAGCAACGGCAGCCACAGCCACAGCCGCCGGAGCAGCTGTTAGCCAAATGCTTTGCTCATATCTGCAAATGACAATCGCTCGACTTGTTTGTTTAATTAAGCAGCCTAAAGAAAAAATAAAAGCCACCTTCAATATTTACCAAAAAACTGTTATAGCCGGGCTCAACCGGGATTTGAACCCGGGACCTCTCGCACCCAAAGCGAGAATCATACCCCTAGACCATTGAGCCGCATGCCCGAACAGCAGCCATCGCGAAACTTTTGCTATGGCCAACGCTGGCGTTTTGGCCACGTTTAGTTTATTTTTAGCCGTTGCATTCAGCAGCCAAAAGTGTGCAACACTTATCGCTGGCAGCAACATGAATTTGTGTGCGCCTAAGAATAGGCAATTGCATTTAAGAGTGTTATCTTTGGGATGCTGCATGTCTTGTCTATCGGATGCTAGAGATTCGTATTGTGATAGCTTGGGAATTGAACACAATTCTTAATAGATTTTCGAATGTAGCTGTCTGTTTGTCTATACCTATGAATGCAAGTTTTGCTAATGCAGCTGTAGGCTGGGATATATAGTATAGATCACTGATTATATGTATATGTCATCTTAGCAAACAGATCTATAATCCATATCAACAGAATCTCTGTCCAACTTCTGCAACTTCTCTGTTTACGGTCTACAAATTCTTTCACTTGTTAGACCGTAGATTATAGATTACTGGAATAAACATAAAACCATAAAATAAAAAAGCTTTGCCTATTTTTTTACTTAGGAATAATTTTATTTAGGTCAAACTAATTCTAAGTATATACAAAACTTTACATTTACAGCAAATCTTAGAGATAGTAGACATATGTATATGAAAATATAGCTAAACATGAAAATGCATGTCGATTAAATACAATAAATGTTTCAAATGCATATATCTGAATTCATACAAATGATTGATTTAATATTTAAAAATTTTAATTTTAATGTTTTTAATATACTGAAATTGTTAGATTTTTTAAGCTTTGAGAACTTCAAAATTTATTTTTAGTCTTATTAAAAATGTGCCAAAAATTGTTAGCGAATTTTGCAATGATTTTGTTTTTTTTTTTTTTTTTTTTTTTTGAGAGTTCTATAATTTTTGGTAGTTTTTAATTTCATATATTTATCCAAAGTTTCTTTGAATATCGTGTTTTTGGAAACAAAATATTTGTATATACTATCGCAGTATTTTTTTAAAATGTTTATAGATTGAATAAACTGATCTTTGAACTCAATTAGATGAACACTTAAATGTTTTGCAAGTTCTCAAAGCTCCAATTATCTCGCGAATATTTTTGTGAAAAAAAAAAACTTAGCGTGTTTTAGGAGTATAAATTTACAGCACACTTTGACGCTTGAGAAATAAACTAAACTCGGTCGAAATCTAATTGAGAACCATTTATAAATCATGATAGACACAAGCGTGTTCGTGGCATAAACACAAAATCTAAGCACTAATAGTTGTTGACAAACTATTTTTAAAGTCTATATACGTAAGATCTGTGCAGGCTGTTCAAGTGAATATATCTTCGACCAGCTGCTTGGTGATGATGCGATGTGGTCGAGTTGGGTTCACCTTGGGCCGCTGATAGAGACGTGCATTGATCGCATAAAGCCGGGGCGAGAGATCGCAGCGCACATTGAACCACCAGTCGCAGACGAAGACCGCCTGCGAGAACTGTGTGCCGTTGGGGCACAGAAACGAAGCCTGACGTCCGTCAATGTCGCAATAGTGCCAGCCTGTGAATATAAACAGTTAGATACGTGTACATAGAGCTATTGGGGTACTCACCCTGGCATCTGGTTTCCATGTCCGCAAAGAAACCCGGATAGGACTGTTCGTCGCAGTAGAAGTTCGTATAGGGTATGGCCGAGAGTATGGGATAGTCTACGCCGGGTCGACCTGAAAGATTATTTGGTTATTGCAATTAATGCTGGCCAAAATAAACAAACAATCTTGTTTGTTTCCAATCAATTTCACTTCATCTGACGTTTTTTACTCAAAAGAAAGTGCAGCTGCAGCCCCGAACACACGAAAAAACAGCTTCCTGCGGGCCCCCCTCAAAAATGTCAAATGCACGCACCCAGCCAGCCGCATGAAAAGAAAAAAATGCGTGTCGTTTGGCTGGCATAAACAAATCTGACATGCACCGCCGGCTCCGCCGACCCGGCTTGACCCCGCCGCCACTCGCTAATAAATGAATTTACGAGTAGCTGCACTTCTGTGCCAAATTTTCCATTCGAAAAATAATTTAAAAAGCGTTTTTTTTTCGCTCGAAAAATGCATTTTGCAACTGAAAATGAAAACAAGTTGTGAACTGAGAGTAACTGACTAGTTGATATCCTGCATGTATATTGAGTTTATATATATTGAGTTTACTTTCAATATCCGAAGTGCTTTCATCATGGAGTCTACACAATTTCTTAGATATTTTTGATAGTATTTAATATGAAGAACGAGTAGATGTGAGTAAATATGTGATCTACACTATATATCACAACTGTTTATATAGTATATAGTAAAAAAAATATATGGCTAAAGTCAGTGAAGTGTTCTGAAGAAAGAAAAGCTGGATATAAAATCCGTAGATCTTGAGCCAATTCTAGCCTTGAAGCGCTCTGCTCTATTAACAAGTGTATGAATTGAACTCTTCACACAGTTTTAATACACGCATACCCGCTTCCACTAGCTACAGGGTAGTACAATTCCGTGTTGACAGCGCATACCCCGTCGTCGCGCCGCTGCCTAATTTCGAGCCATGCTCGTGGCATGCGCTTAATGACGGCCAGCCGTGCATATTGATGGAGTTGTCAGTTGTAATGCTCACCCGGTATTGATTTGCCCAACTCCAGATATTCGCGCACAGATGGGCTCAAAAAATTGTCGGGTATTTCGGGCAGATCCTTTTCCTGGCTGCCGCTCTCCTCATTCTCTAGATCCTGCTGCGGCTCCGGCTCAAAGTTGACCGGTTCCGGAGCGCGTGGGCGTTTGGTGCGCTTCGAGCGTTCCGTTTCGCGGCAATCTACGGGAAGCGAAAGATAAATAAGTTAACAACAAGCATAATTAACTTTTATGAACCAAGCCCCAAAAGCTTAAAGTTCAAGGCTGCAACAACAATTACGGGCGTTGCAAATCGCATTAATGTCAAGATTATAATTTGGGTTTCGGCCGCGCCCGGTTATGGGGCCATTAGTTTCGACTCGAACTCGACCACAGCTGTCAACTGTAGCTCAACTCTAACCTCTGGCTCTGGCCAGCTTCTGTTGCAGCAACATTGTGCAACATGTTCTCATGTTGTGCAACATTTATGCGACCATGTTGACAAGTTGCTGTCTGACGCTCGTTTTGGCTATTGACCTTGCAGCTTCTTTGGGAAAATACTTCAGCTAACTGATGCTGCTGCCGCTGTGACTAGATGTCGAGAACTATGCCGCGTAATTGCTTAATAATCATTTGCGTTTGTTGTTGCTGTTGGTTTTTCTTCGCTCATTAGCTTAATTTGCAGCTGTGGCTAGGCAACAGCAACAGCAACAGCAACGCTCGCTCGCTTCCTCCATTCGCAGCCCACACGGCGACAGGTATTTTGCATGCAGTCTTCGCCTTCAAGCCGCGTCCGTCCGTTGGCCTGAAAAACTTGTTCTCGATTTCATTCTACACTTCGCGCAATTTATGCACGATATTGGCAGTTGTCGTTTGTTGTAATTGTAATTGACCTTAACCTTGTTATAGTGTGTGAGTTTTTTTTTTTTTTCGATTCTCAATTCTTGTTGTACCTGTGTAGCTGTCGCTTAGTTTAAATGCCGTCATTCAAGCCGAGTGTTGACTGTCTGCGTGTGTGTTGCGCAATTGCCTACACGCTGCAGGCATATGAACTTTCGTTGAAGGGCAGCTGCCCCTTGAAAAGGCCGCCTTTAACATAATTTTTATTTTAAGCTCCATATATTGTGTGCGAACAAGATTTTAGCTTGTTAAGCAACAGAATGCTTCTCCGGGCACATGACATGCGTTTTTCTTTAATTTACTGATTTTAGGGCTTGGGTGTAGTTTAGTCTTGGGTCTATCCTTTACTTTGTAAAGAGGTTTGAATATAAGCGGGGTTTTGATTAAGTCTCGAGGAATAAAAAAAAATAGTTGGCAACAAATTTGAATGAATTTAGGTCTTATTTCAACAGTGATTTTTTACCAAAATTTTATAGAATACAATTTTTATTTAATATAAATTTTTATTTATTTATTTTTTTTTTTAATATATAAAAATTGGTAATATATTTACGTAATATTTTTATACCCTGAACCAATTGAAAATGGGAATAAGGGTATAATCATTTTGTGAACATGTATGTAACAGGCAGAAGGAGGCGTGGCAGACCCCATAAAGTATATATGTTCTTGATCAGGGAGACATGCCAGGTCGATTAAGCACTGCCCGTCCGTACGCTGGAACGCGTCGATCTGAGAACTTGACAGACTTGATAGGTGGTACGCGTATATCACGATTCAATCGAATTTGTTTTTTAAAAATCGATAAAAATTTCCGTTTTCAATTTATCGATTAAAAACGAAGTCGATATGCAGTTATAAAATTCTATCTAATTAATATTTGTGGCTAGAGCCTTCAAACCGGAAATGAATGTGCAGATGCTAAAAAGATTATTTCAAAAACAAAGCCAACTCCATCTGCATAATGCAAACAAAGAAGCCAAGCATTCAGTCGAAAAATTTGTTATTACACACTCCTGCACACACACACACACACACACACATACTGTGTGTGCGACAAATTGCAACATAAAGTGTGTTCGTAAAAATGGCAGCAAAATTGATTACAAATGAAATAATTACTGCGAAAAACAATCAAATTGTAATTAGAGGCGAGTCGCGAGGCAAACAAAAACCCACAACAGCAGCCACTGCCACTGCACATGAGCCGACGACAAATTGTTAAGTATGTCTGCGAGATATATATATCTATATATATCTAAACCAATAACAGCTACGCACAGCGCGCTTAATGTCAAAAGTTGTGCGTGGCACAAAAAAGAAATAATATTGTGTCTAATGAAACATTTCGCATGGCGGAACAGATTGGACAGCGAATGGGGCTGGGCTGGGCTGTGTTTGTGTCTGTGTCTGTGTCTGCGGCAGGGGCTGGGCAGCTGTCCAACGGATGCAGTGCATCATGGCTGGCTATGGGGCACACCTCTTTGCTACGTCTGGCATTGGATTAGGTAACCCGATTGGAGTCTGGCCGGCCTCCTCTATGTGTTGCAAATGCTGGTTTTTCGGTGCACCACGCGACACCACATCGAACCACACTTTGGTGGCTTGTCGTCGCGAATGTGATTGGGTTTTTTGGTTTTAACAGTCGCATAATTAAAGTAATTGCCATACGCTGCAGCCTGCACCAAACTGTGGCAGCACCAACTGCTACGCATTTCACAATTGTGTAATTGGCTTTTGCGCCAACTTGGCTATTGATAAAGAGTTGGCCAGCGCCTATTAGCCAAAGGGTGGCTGGCACTCTGCTTTTACCTGTAGAGCACACACTAACATAAATCTTTCCACCTCTTCCTCTCGCTCTCTTGCTCTCTGTAGCCTGTCCTTTTTATCAGCTGCATTATTCATGCTTTGTTTTCGCAGAGTAGTCTCCGCTGCCAGCCACAAGCGCAATTAAGCAGCGACTGGAGTTGGGCCTGTGACAAATTGTTTTCGAAATTTACAATAATTTCTCCAGTGCCTGCAAATATTCATGAACAGAAATTTATAGATGCGCGTAAAGGCGTCAGCTGAGATATATTATTGTGTATTGAAATATAAGAAATCATTTCAATGGTTAGTTATTCCTGGCCTAACTTTGATTAAATCTTGTTTATATTCAGGCAATATATGTATATGGGTATATATCCATCAAGAATATTGGTAATCAGAATATACTTTCTGCTGTTTGGTAAATAAACAACGTTTCGAGCAAGAATCAGCAACTGGATATAGACATTCACTGCTCTAAATCTTACTTCTTTAAGAGCTTCATTACCAAAACTCCCGTATAAAGCGTTAAATATTGCGCACTCATGAGAATATTTTGTAGATATGCATAGCACTTCCGGCTGTAAGATTTCTGATTTCATTCCTGTGCAGATAACTCAATTGCGAAAGTATCTATGCGTTTTTGTTGTATTGACATATCATTAATCAGCTTAGCCCACTTTAGCATATCTCCACGTCACATCCTTGTGCCGCACTCGCGTCCTAAACGGTTTCAGCTAATACTAACTGCAATTGGTTGCAAGCGGCTTTGGGTTAGTTAAAAGCGCGACTTTTGCCGCCTTCAAATTGTTGATAGCCTCTAACCGCAAGTCGGCCCAGTTTGTTGGACGTAATAGGCGTACTCGGGGGCGTTATTTGATACCCTCGATATGCATCAAAGGCAGTTCTTTTCTGTGCGGCAATTTGCATTTTTCGGCAACTGGAGCTCGAAAACTTGTTCGTGAAGCGTACTTTAAGCCCATATCAAATGGATATTGGCTGCGTTCATAATTTTTGACATGGCCGTAAAATATGTTTGTTAGAGCTGAGAGTAGGGGGTGGGGTAAGGGGGCGCAACAATATATAGTGCGCTAGGCAAGACAAAAACAGCCTTTGAGCTATTTGCACGAATCAAAATGAAAATGAAAATGAAAAACAGCTTCGAACTCGTTTGTTGCATTGTTTTGGCTTAAATCGTCGTCGCTGAGGTTTGGCCGCCAGTTTATGCAATGCATTTAGTCGATAGATTAAGGAACTCTGTCTATACACCCAATATCTAACTGAATGGACGTGTGTATGTGTATGTGATTGTGTGTGTGTGTGTGTGTGTAAGAAATCGTGACTGCATGAAGTTGCCGTTAAAATCTATGACTAGGCCGCAAAAGCTGGCCAGATTCAAGGCACATGCACATTTTTTAAGGTGGAGCTCGTTGTGATTTTGTTCGCTATTTTTCGGTATAGGCAATATATAATGTATACCCTGTAAAATGCGAAGGGATGAAACTGTTGCTGTGAAAATATAGAGTTCTTTAGCTGCAATCCTGACATGTCAGAATGCAAACCAGAAATTAATGGATATATTAATATAATATATATATATATATATATGGATATATTAATATATATAATACTTCGATATATAATATATGCAATTGAAAGTAAGCTTTTAACACTACAGGGCATCTATTAGTCACTCACAAACACTGTTATGTTTGCATGAATGAATGAAACAGAGGGTATTTGCTTGTCGGGCACTCCCGACTAGAGTAATCTTGTTTTATTTTATGCTGTTTGCGATTTTAAAGCTCAGGCAATGCATTGATTATGCTAAAGTACACACTCGATTGGATATGGGCATATATATACATATATCCTAGACATATATATACACACATACATATATTCAGGGGTTATCTGTATTAAAGAGAGCTTATTTGCTGTTGCGCCCACCTGGCTGTGCACTTGTGTGTGTTTGTGTTCCAGGGGGGAGGCGCAACAGGAAATTCATTTACATAATTTTTGTGCTGTCCATTGGCATTCTTTGCGCTTGACTGGGCATTATCCTTTTAATAAGCTCACACACACACACACACATACACACACGACCAGCCGCAGAGACACTCAACCGTGTGGATAATCAGCCTATCAAGGATTCAATTATATAATGAGCTTAATTTATTTTGCGCCGCTTTCAACCATTCGAGTCGCCGATGGATCATCGCGGAACTGAATTATGTTTGCGGCGACAGTTGCATGTTGCAGGTTGCATGTTGCCAGCTATTGTTGTTGCTGTTGCTGTTTGCGGTCTCATTGTGAAAGGATGTGCCATGTCGTCTTTTGATACTTTTTGTTTTTAAATGATTTATTTTCTCATAATTGTCAATAAAATGCCGCACAATTTCCATTTGCTGACTTTTAACCCTTCACCTCATCGCGTAAAGCAGCAGCAGCAGCATGGAGATCGCTGTAGTAAATGCCGGCACATGCAGTCTTCAGTTATATATGATGGCAGACGGACTCTGTTCTTTAAGTATAAAGATGAATTAGCTATAAAATTTTTTAAAAGCTATAAAAGTTCATCAAAAATATATCAAAAATTATTTAGAAATGTATTACCTATTCAGTATATAAAACTTATTAATTTATAAAAAATTAAGCAATTATAAAATCTGTCGATAGATTAGCTATCTTCAGTAATAAATAAAAAAATATTCAAATAAATTATGCGCCTACAATAACATTATTTGAGTATATTATAATTTATTATCTAATTAAGGCCATATACTTTATGGAGATTTGTGAAAAGCGCTTTAACATTAATTTGGCTCGTGCAGCGCGCCGTTGTCTGTGCAGGTAAATCATATTGTCTGCTGTCAGAAACTGTTTAATGCTCTCCTTCTATATGGACGCGCATATGTATGTAATTACGAATTTTTATTTCATATTAATTGCATTGAAAGCCGCCTCGGCCACAGGCTGTTTATCAACGGCCAACTCATAAATATAAATGAGCACAATTTTTATTATATATATACATATATATAGATTTATATATATAAATACGTTTTTTTTTTTTGCAATTTGTCGCGCACAAAGCAAATTTCATTTTAATTGAAAATTATGCCATGGCATTAACATTAATCGCAAATTAATGGCCCGATCCTCCGCAGCAATTGTAAGGAAATGCCTGCAAGCGATTTGAAGGCGTTTTTCTTGGCCAGATTGTTGTTGGCCGTCAGATTCAGTTTTGTTTCTTTCTCAATCAAATTGCGAGCTGGCATTATAATTTTTATTTCAATTTTTTTTTTCGGGCTTATCGCCTTTTGTGCCATTTGCATATGTCAGCTGGGCGGTTGTATCTTTGTTGCTGTTGTTGTCTGTGTTGGGTTATTGCTTGGCCAACAGCCGCGCATAAATTGTTTTCTCATGTGTGCCAAATGCTTGACTTACGCGCCCAAAAAGAATAATGAGAGATTAAGTCGGTCAAGCACAGCGGCGCAATACTCTGTTTGTTGTTGAAATGATGTGGCCATTGGCTAAGTAATTTGTTAAAAGTATATGAAATACTATGAACAGAGCATATCAGAGATTCACAACAGGGAAAACTATTATTCTCTCAGTGACACGAAGCCATAATCAAAGTCAGCTTGAACACCTAAGTGTAACCCAAAGGATGTAATCTTAACTTTAAGTAATTTTCAGTAAATACAAAATCTGTATGTTAAGCAGAAGTTACGTTAATAATTTAGTTAAGCAGTATATAACTTGGATAAATCAAAGTAGTGTTATCTATATGCAATCTCCATTTTTTCTCATAAATCTCCTATCTGAACAGCTGATAGTAAAAGCTAATATACCCTTAGTGCAAATTCAGCAGGGTATGTGCGCACAGGTAAATTCCATTGCACGTGTGCGTACCCATACTATTTTTGTTGTTATCCGCCTGTAAATCAATTAATTTTTGCGAACATGCAAATGCAATTGGAATTGCTGTGCAGCGCCACCTGGCGATAGTGGGCAAAAACTACACGAGCTGCAAACAAGTGACAACTGGAGGCAAAGTTTTATCAGCATGTCAACTGCAAGACAAATAAACGAGCATCTAGCCCCAATTTATAGGCTCAACTATATATTTATACATAGTATATGCAGTTGATATTGCTGTAGTCATATATCAGAGTCGAGAGCTTTATCGCACATTTTGTTTTCATAAAAGTTTCCGTTTCGCATTAACCAGATAGGCTAAATGCATATTGAAAGACTTTTGCCAGCGAGTCATAAATTGTGTTTTCCTCCGCACAGCAGAGGCAAAGGCATTTGCATAGTTATAAGTAGATGGCAAATGTTTTGACATCATGTTGCAATTTGTTGCTGTTGTTGTCGAGTCGAGTCGAGTCTCTGTGCCTGTTGGCGGATGTGCGCTCGAAGATCAAACAAAAGACGGTTAGTTACTGCATAAGCTGTTGCATTAAGTATACGCGCCGTTGCCCGCCGCAATTTGTGAATGGGAAATGTTAGCTCTGCCGCAGTTGAACAGAATTTGCCATTTGTTAAGATGAGACAACAACTTTATCTTCTCAATTGAGTGTCGTGACTGCCTGCATATATAATTAATTATAAGCAATTAATTATCTATAAATGGCGATTAAAACAAAAATAGTTTTCCGTTTGCCTCTCTGCACAAATATGCTTAAATCTGGCGAGACCCAATTTTATGGGCAATTCGACATGTCATGAAACGTGTGAAATGATTAATGCCATTGATTTATATGGAGAATCTTCGGACTTAAGACTTAATGAGGAGGAAAACTAAATTTACGAGCTATGAAATATATATTTTGATTTGATATCAAATATTTATGAACGGCTCTCAAATTGATGGTAGCTAACATATTTTCTTTAACATAATTTATGACATTTAACATTAACATAAAATATAGTAGACTGTTATACAGTCTTAACAGTTGCAGACTTAACATATTTTACGTAACATTCCGAAAATGTTTTTAACATTTACACTTTATTTTCATCACAACCATTAAATCCCAACCAATTTTTGTTTAATTATTTTGCAATTAGCATTAAATTTTATATTGCGATGTCTCGAGAAATTTATGTCTAGACTAAGATTGCTGTTTGATGCAGCCCTCGCAGCATTTTGCATGCAGTAGCCCCCACTTGAAAGTAACATAAACCATCACAATTGCAATAGGTACATATATATGGATCTGACTTGCAAATATAGAAAACAAAATATATATATAAATACATATGTGCACTTGCTTAATATATAGTGCACGACGTGCAGTTATCGTTTATTCAAGACTATTAACAATTTTACGATGTATTTAACAACTCAAATAAGTTAAATACTTGCATTTATTTATTATTTATATTAAATAAGTAATAAAAATATATTATTTTTAATGAATAAGAAGTATAAAATATTATTTATAATATGTAAATAAAATACATTAATTATAATACGTTTTAAAACGAGTTAGACACATCCTTAGAGTGATAAAGCTTAGTTTATTATTTCAAGAATCTGTATGTCCCTCCCTCTCCTATCATTAGCCAGACTATTTGCCATGAGTTGATCAAGTTGATAGTCTTTTCAAGTGATATATATTTGAGAGTTCAGTAAGGTTTGGCCTGCTGGCATACACATTGTATAGAGAAGCCAACAATAACATTTCGAGCCTTTGCCTTAGCTAGGAAACTTAGTTAGACCATTTCCAGTTTAACATAAGATCAAATATAACATAATCTAAAATTTATTGGCCATCTGTCTGTCTATCTATCTTTTCTAATAAGATATTATTTTTTCCCACATTTCTATAGCCCAACTGCAGCACTCTACTTTTGGCCATACATTTATCCCAGGGTATAATGAAAACAATTGTCAACTGTTTGACATTTTGCCTCTCATTACGCTATTCTCGCTATTGTTGTTGTTGTTGTTACGTTTGCTGCATGTGGGCAATAAACTAAGCAATAATATAAAGTGCATTAACAATGCGATTGTTAATTAGACTTCTCTCTCGCACCTAAGCGAAATGGCAAACGAATATTAATGCCTAGTTGAGATGCTGCCCCGCCCGCCAGCTGCTGTCCCAGTGGCGCCCCTCTGCCTGCCACATGGTATGTCGTGCAGTCGATTGTCGCTGGGTGCGAACGGCACCGAACAACCTTCAAATTTCGTGAGCCGCAAATAATGTTGCAGCAAATGTTGCAAATGTCAAATGGCCAACGAGAACTTTTTCCTGACAAATTATGAATGGGATTTTAGATTCAGATTAAGATTTGGATTTGGATTTGGATTTAGATTGCCTCAGTCGAGTCTGTCGCATCTGCTAATCAGTTGCATAATAGAAAAATTTGCGTGGCAGTCGTAAAAGGCAGTTGGCCGATGTTGCAAGTCTCCCGTCTTGGCCTCTTGGTGGCAAGCAAGCAAATAAATCGCAGCAAGCCAACAAGATGACGACGCGTCGACTACTTGGCCATAAATGTCAAAAAACGCGCGTTTCGCACGCGGCTTTTGGGTTTTTTCTTTTTTTTTTTTGGCTTGTGCATTCTATACCCTGGCAGCGGGCACATTAGCTGTAATGAATGAAGTGTACTTTGATATCCTCAACACATCTTTTAGGTTTGTCAAAGACAAAGCGCAGCATAGCATAAGTTTAAAGCTTTTCAGTGTTGCCTCTAGCATCTAGCACTATGAGCTTGATGACTACTCTGAAGTAAATCGTTCTCATAACAGGCAAAAGGATATTAGATATAGTTTTAATGATAAAGTTGATAGAGATATATTGCTATCACTCATATTAATTATAAAATCATTCAAATAGAAAATATCTCATCACAGATTGGCTAAACTAGGTGTTGCGAGTCTCTTACTTCTCTAGCAAATGCCAACTGTCTGCAAGGGCATTTCCTATTCGGCTATTCCCATTTATAGCTTCACTTAGGTATTTATTTTTTTGTTAACGCCTGACACATCAAGGCGGTTGTAATCGCCCGCACGCCCTCTCTCACGTCGAGTGCTGCGTGTGTCATGTAATCTGCTTGGATTTATTGCGTTTAGCTTGCGTTTTGCTGTAATTCGATTTGGCTGCAACAGCAACAACAGCTGAAAATGCCGCAGGCTATAATTTATGTTCTGGTTGCAAGTGTTGTTGTTGCATAAACATTTATGATTTACGGCTTTAGTTATGCGACTTACCCGTAAACAGTAAATATCCACAAAAGACGATGAGCACAGCGAATGTGAGCCTTGGCAACATGTTGCTAGTCATACAAATGTTGCCAACAAGAAATAATGTTGCTAAGCAGCCGCCTGTTGCGTGTGTTTGTTGCTGTTATTGTCTAGCTTTTGACCTTTTTACAAAGCGTAAACAAATTCGACTTTCCAATCAATACGGCAAGGCAAAAATAACTAAACCGCCAAGTAAACGCGAGCGCGACAAAAAACGCGCGAAACTTAAAAAGCGCTTAAACTGTTTTTAATAATAATCAAATTGAATGCGCCACACCACAAAAAGAAAGGAAAACGTTTTGTGTCAGCTTTGCATGGCTCGGTCCAACAACGGTGACTTGTTGACTGCAGTTGCAGTTGGAGTTGCCCAATATGTGGCACCAAAGTAGCGGGCGGGCGACTCAATTGCCGCAACAGTAGCAGCAAACAATAGCACACGAGTATTGCACTATATACACACTCACACTCACACACACACACACACAGAGTTAAGCACACATCACAAATTTGATATTTGTTGTTATTGTTATTAGTTTTTGTCTCCAGCTGCTGGTTGCAAGCAGCGGGCAGCAGCACTCTGTGGAGTGCCTCAAAGTTGTATTGTTTCTAGCTGCTTAGCCAATTGCAGTTCAAGTCGCGCGTTAACGTCTGTTCGCCTGGCGTTTTCAGCTTCAACTGATTTTCTGTTTTCAATTGTCTTGTTGGATTTTTCGCAACGCGAACATCCAGCGCTGCGCTCAGAGCTTGAGTCAAAACTTGAGTCGCTTTTTAGCTTTGAGCCTGGCAAACAACTCGTTTGTCGTGCCTCCAAAATATAATAACAGCAACAAAAAATCTTGTCTCTGCGCTCAGCTGTGCTCACTTTTAATTGTGCTAACTAGATTTGGCCTTACGCAATTGCAAATCAAATTAAATCAAAGCCTGATGAGTCACACACACAGCCGCAGCTGATCAGAGACAGAGCGAGAGAGAGAGAGAGAGACCCTAGAGCCAACCTTCGCCTAGACTAACGAGCATTTAGAAATAAATATATAAAGCCAATTCGGCATCATATAATTAAGAAGTTTTTCATTTTGGCTTTGGGTCAGAACCGAATTAAGTAAAAAAAACGTTAACAAAACGACACTTCATTGCCTAGAAGGTCTCCTTTCATTTTTACTTCTATATATATATATATATATATATATCTTACTTGGTTTTTGGCTGCTGCATCTTGCTTGCAGCCTGACCTTGTAGCCAAGTTTGTTAAGGCTGCTGCCGCAACAGAACCTGGGCAGAATGTCTGCGCCCTGCAGAAGAACAGCGAAACGAATTACTGATGTTGAGCTAGACGCGACTAGCAGATACTTTCGATAAAACTGAGACCTAGAAGCTAAAGTAGATATCAATACAGACTGATGCGCCTGGGATAGGGCTACTCTTACAAAAAGTATGGGTTCTATGGGTTCGGACATAGCTTCTACTGAGTCTTACTTTTTACATGAGGCCCTGACAACTCTTAATGGTTATAGGCTACATTGTTGTTTCATTTATATGTATGAAAACTATTTAGAGATCTACCTTTTATCCATTACTTGTATATAATCTAGGAATAGCTCAAGTTTTTTGCTATCTCAGCTCTCTTCTTTTTTTTTGTGCACTTTCAATCGGGACTGTATTCATTATGTGTCTTAGCCTGATTTATTTTAGCCGCCTTGGCACGCTGACCAGCATGCCAAATTAGCCTGGTTTATTTATATTTACTGCTATTTTGTCTCTCTCTTTTCTTTTTTTGTAGGACAGGAACAGCGCCGCTTTCAAGGCCTCTCGCAATACGCATAATTCATAATCACATTAGGCAGGGGCTGGGCTTGGGTCTGGGGTCTGGGGTCTGGGTTTGAGCTGTGCATTAAACACAAATTTGGTTTTAGCGAGTCGCCCACATGGAAAGCATTAAAAATCAAAAGCAGTAAAAAAGTAAAAATGCGAATTAACTATTATATAAACAAATAAAAATTGCAAATGGCAAAAGTTGATTTCTCATTACAACTCGCGAGCACGCGCAGCACACGAAATAAGTAGCCATAATAGAACTATTAATGTGAGGCATGAGGAATAGGAAATACTCTAGGAAATAGTAGTATAAAATAGTAGTATAAAATAGTAGATAGATAGTAGATAGATAGTAGATAGTAGATAGTAGATAGTAGATAGTAGATAGTAGATAGTAGATAGTAGATAGTAGATAGTAGATAGTAGATAGTAGATAGTAGATAGTAGATAGTAGATAGTAGATAGTAGATAGTAGATAGTAGATAGTAGATAGTAGATAGTAGATAGTAGATAGTAGATAGTAGATAGTAGATAGTAGATAGTAGATAGTAGATAGTAGATAGTAGATAGTAGATAGTAGATAGTAGATAGTAGATAGTAGATAGTAGATAGTAGATAGTAGATAGTAGATAGTAGATAGTAGATAGTAGATGGTATATAGTATATAGTAGATAGTAGATAGTAGATAGTAGATAGTAGATAGTAGATAGTAGATAGTAGATAGTAGATAGTAGATAATAGATAGTAGATAGTAGATAGTAGATAGTAGATAGTATATAGAGGAGAAAGATATAGATAATCAAGTGATGGGACTCTAGCCTTAAAGTTGTAGAAGTCAGCTCTTTTAGCTAACGCCTCCAGTGGGCATACGCCTTAAAACTAAGGTATATTGTAGTTCGTAAATATTAATAATAATTAATATTATTTATCTGATGTTACATGTTTATAGACATAGCTATAATTCCCTTTCACAGTGTACGATTAATGCAATGCGGCGGCTAACGAGGCGGCTCAAAGCGCCAGTAAATTGTCCGTCCGTAATTGATAAACTGGCCAAATGAAGTGGCTTACTGCGGCTGAGTGAGTTACTGAGTTACTCACTCACTCACACTCACTCACACACACATACACACACACACACACACACACAGACTGGCTGTAGCCGCGCGCAATCATCTTTTTTGTTGGTTTTCTTTTATTTTTGATTTATTTTTTACAACTACTTCAATTGCTCGCTAATTGTTTTAATGTGCGCTAAATGCCGCCGCTTCAAATTATGACCAAATTATTGGCAACTAAAAACTATTAAAGCCACCAAAAGTCTTCCTAGCTTAGTTTATGATTATTATTTGCTAGCAAGGTTAAAGAGCTGCCGACTCGAGTGCTCTCTGTGAGCAAAACTATTGCTTTAAGCTAAGTTAGAGTACTCGCCATGCGTATATGACATGGCCATGGTATATGATTTGGCCATAATTAAGAATTCTAGCTGACTTCAATTGCTGCGTGCGCGCTGATCAGCCAAAAGCCTTAAAGCTTAGGCCCAACTCTTTGCGATTATTATTGTTGGATCTAAAAAGCCTGCTTGATTGATTGATTGATTGACTGAGTGATTGACTGACTGACAGTTGGTCGTAGGAAGTGTGTGTTTGAAGTGCCCAACAAAACTGGGAGATTATTGAGAACTATCTGCTATGTTGGCCATTAAAACTAATTGGCAGCAAACACTGAGCTGAGCACGCATGCATAGCCACTTGGCTGGGCCTGTTAAGTCGCTCGGAGCGTAAAACAATAGAGCATATCAATGCGATTGGCTCAGCCCTCGCCTCTGGCCGGATTGCCAGGGCAAGGTCAAGAGTAAATTGATTTGATCTCGACTCGCATCGTGTCGTGTCATGTCGAGCACTTCGAATGGATGTAAAACAATGCCCAACCCCGAAAATGAAATGAAATAAATATGGTTTCGTTTTAATGATGTGCGAACGTCAGCTTCAATATGGATTTCATTTACACTTGGCTCTCGATCAACGCTCCCCTCGATACTCGATCTATTCGATCTTCGATCTACGATCTACGATCTACGCTGCCTTTTATGGTAGAACCGAGCGATTGGTGCGAACTCGCCTGTCATCTGCTACAAATCAGCTGTCATAAGCCAGCCCAAAGCAGCATTTTTGTAGTATTTTTGGTGGTTTTTACAATCACTTTCAAAAGCTCCACACAATAACAATTATTACAGCAGCAACAGCGGCGAGTGCTGAAGCGAAAGATACCCTATACGTAACCATAAGTAATTGTTACTCTTACCTCTTTTTATGTAATTTTGAAAGCTGAACGAAGGGACTTATAATTTAATTAATAACAACTTTATCAAGATTTCACTTAATTTCATATGAGAAAGGTCCTCTAGGAGATTGTCTTTAAGTTATCAATATCAAAGCAGAAACATATAGAGTAAGGGCTTGACTGCTCCACTTTGAGATAGATGCAATCACTATACTCATAAACAGATCATATATCAGATATACTTTATATATCTCATGTAGAAGTTTCTTATATACTGATATATCTGATACTGATACCATAGAAGACATATCACACGCTCTCATTATCTATATACACTCATATACTCTAGTATTCAAATGTATCACAGTTTATACAGTTTATCATATTCATATTATACTATTAATAATATACTCATTGTTCTGCCATATAAACTTGGTTGCATAACCTAATCAAAGACACGAGCAATACCCATAGAAAGCCTCATAAATCCAATCATTAAGATATCTCAAAGTTCTCTCGAACTCAATACACCTCTCTCAACATATTGTAATGGGCATGCGCCATATACAAAGCGACACAAAGTATCTAAGCAGACAAATGCCGAGGCGCTGATAATGATCATTCGGCGAAGAAGCATTTTTTCCAATGCACAATTAAAAGTGGCAACTCTCGAGTGCCGCTCGCCATTCACCAGCAGTGCAAGCGACTTTTGTAGAGTAGACTCGCATCATTAGAATGGCTTTTAATGGTGATACCTCCTCTCTCTTGCAGGTGGTGAAGAATGCTAAAAATAAACTTGGCGGCTTTGCGGCCGAAACGCTGGCCAACATCTCCCAGCGTTTCCGCTTTCTGCATGGTCAGCTGCAGATTGCCGAACAGAAGTCGATTGAGATGCTGCGCGAGTCCAGCCTGCCGCCGCAGATGCAATTGAATGAGGCCATAAGCCAGTTAACTGGCTATGAGACTGTCCTAAAGGTAAGCATCCATCTACTATCCAACTGTCATCCGTATCTGATTATCTATGCCTTTGTCTAGAACCTACGCCAGTTGCTCGGCTGCGGCGTCGCTGATCGTTGCGAGGTGCCGAAGGATATTTGGCTAAGGGATACCATTATACTCATCAATGAGCACCTGGAGAGAATTCCCACCTATGTGGAAGTTACCAAGGTTGATCGTAATCCCTATCAGTGAGTGTCAAACCAGTCAATAGCCTCTATATTGTATTTATTCTTCTAAACTGTTCGGTCTTCCAATAGCCTCGAGACTAACAATAATCTATTGGGAATGATAAGCCGTTACTTGAAATGCCACTTTCGTAATCCTAATATTGAGGTGCGCTTCCAAAACGAGTACAATCACCAGATCATTATCCCGATGCCAAGCCAGCCGCAATCGCCGGAAAGCATTGCCAGTTCCTGCTGGGCAGACCAGAAAGCTCAGGTGGCTGCTGCCTTAATGGGTTCAGCCCAAGGAGGACAAAACAAGAACCTAAAACGCCACCCTAAAAAATCTCCGAATAACTCCAGTTCGCAGCTCAATTTCGTGCGCACATTTTCTGCCATGGAAATCAGCAAGTCGAGTTCGACCCACACTACATTGAATACGCTGTCGACTCTGTGCGACTGGTTTCGCACAGATGCAATTGTGCATGTTCGCGCCATTCAATCCCCGGAGGATTTCTATGTGCAGTGCATCCATGCAGCGCAACGCATGCGCGAAAATCTAGAGGAATTCTGTGACACACCCGATTGTGTGCCTCCGACTCTCATTGTGGTGGGTCAGCAGTATATCACGTATCACAATCAAACCGAAATGGATCGCTGGCATCGTGCTTTGGTTATCCAAAAGGCAGAATCACATGATATCTATAACGTGTTCCTACCGGACATTGGCATTTTCAAGAAGGTGCACAGCAGCCAGTAAGTGTGAAGCTAATCTTCACTCTTATAGTGAACTATTTGATTGCGAAATCTCTTACAGTTTCCGTCCGCTGCCTGAATATTTGGCTACATTGCCCTACGCAGCTGTCCACTGCAGCCTGAAGCAGCTGATGCCCAGCAATGGAAGCACCGAGTGGGAGCCACAGGCGGTTGACTTTCTCAAGCAAGTGGTGCAGAAGTATGTATCCTAGATAGATAATAGATATATATATCTTTCACATATATCTTTCTTTATTTCACCTCAAGCAATCCTGTACACATTACCGTTATACGAGCCTTGGGAGCACAGCTGTACGAAGTGGATCTCCACACTAATAACAACGATTCGAAAATTTCGGTGCGCGAAGCTTTTCTGTACACAGGACTAGCACGAGAGCGAAATGTCATTGCCTTCACGTTCATGCCACAACCGGAGCTAGCTACGGAATCACAGAAATTACCGAAATACTTTCCCCGTGTGGGAGACGTACTGATGATACAGATGCTGCATGTGGAACATCCCCAGGACTTCTATGTGATACCACGCGAACTGGTGCATGAGCACCATGCGCAGATGCGTGCGCTGCAATGCTTCATGGATCACATGAGTCTGAGCCAACTGGAGCCCATCTATTTGGGTCGTGTGGGTCTAGGCTGTGTGGTTCAATCGGAAGGACAGTGGCATCGCGCTTGCATCGAACACATTTTGCCTAAAGGTGAGTGACTAAGCAACCAATTGATGAGTTAAAATATTTATTTATATATATATATATATATATATATATATTATATAATGCTATTGCAGGTTACGTGCTAGTGCGTCTGGTGGACACAGGAGTCATACTGAAACTCTACTGGGATCAGCTTTTCATGTTGCCTCGCATATTCTGGCGTCAGGAATTTGCCATCAGGTGCTGCCTGGCCGATGTGGAGACACTGCAAGTGAATGACTATGCTTGGACACAAGCTGCGATTGATGCCTTCCAGCAGCTAACCTACAATCCCAACCTCCAAATGGAAGTTCTTGCTGTACGCAACAAGGTGGCCCATGTCGCGCTGCATTTTGGGAACAGCAATGTGGCTGCCATATTGGTGTCTCAGCGTCATTGCGAGTCCATTGGTGGGAGCAGTAGAGTCATTAAGCCTCAGACGCCAAGGCTCTCCCAACTGGATGCAGATACGCGTAAATTGATAGACGAGGCCAAGGGGGAGCATTTGGATGCTTACTCGCCACCTGATCAAACTGACAATACCAATCGCTCAGCCATCGATGTGCTGTATGTGCAGCATCCAGGTGAATTCTATGTAACACTCACGCTCTTTGTCTCGGCCATTGCGGAGCTAAGGAAAACCGTGCAGGCAACAGCAGACGAGATGTACCAGCGTACTACGCCAAATACCAATTGGAAGCCGGGCGACATGTGCTATGTGCGTGTGATGGCGAAGGGGGACCAGGAACTCCTCTGGCACCGCGGTCAGATTGTTGCAATTGCAGCCACCAATTGCGATGTGCGTCTGCGCGATATTGGCGAAGTGGTGCTGGGCGTACCCATCAACTGCCTAACCGTGATGGATGAAGCTCTCGTGCGCATCAGCAACAGCGCCATGTGCTGCCGCTTGTTTGGCGTAGTTCCCAATGGCACTGAGTGGTCAGATCAGGCTAAAACGTTCTTTAAGACGCAATTAGAGGCCTACAGCTCACTGCATGTGACGGGCTATGGACGCAGCGGAGATTGCATTAATGTTGTCTTGTGGGGAGCACAGACCACAATCAATGGACCGTTCTCACCAACGCGAATCAACTATACAAACATCAATGATATGCTTTTACAGGCAGGCCATGCCGAAAGAGAACCGCAGATGCTGCTGAAACAGGAAGAGGAGTTGACAACAAGCAGCAGCCGCAGCAGGAGCAGCATCAGCCTCTGCTCCCAGGAGTCCGGCGATATGGGCGTGTTCGCAGGCCTGGACACCGTTGAAAAAATGGAAAGTAAGCATTGGGCACTCTTATTTCTTGTGGCTGTCTCTTTCAATTCTTTGCATTTTCCTAGTACCCCAAAAAGCGGCCAAGCTGGATTTCCAACACAGCTATGAGATGCCCCCGTTGGAGCTGCTCAACGATTTCAACACAAAGAAAACCACCACCGGTTACAGTGGGCCGCCGTCGGCCTGGCTGCAGCCGCGTGAATGCAAGAAAACCATTTTCACTGCACTGCCCACCTATGTGAATTATCAGTGTGAGATTTACCTAAGCCTGGCCACCGATGAGCCGTTCATTCATCACATGCGCGATTTGCTAGTCAATCACTTCAAGCCTCTGCTTGAAAGACAGCGACAGCCCTCCCGCTATACGGTTGGTCAGCCCGTGGTGACCCTCTATCACTTGGATAATCTCTTTTATCGCGGCATTGTTTTGACCAAGCTGAGTTCTAAGGGTGAGCACAAGGTACACTATGTGGACTACGGGAACGTGGAAAATGTATCGCCTACTGATATGCTGCCCTATGCGCCATTTCCACAACTACGTGCGCTGTGTTGGCGCACGGCCATCCATGGCATCCAGCCCAAGCATAGAAAATACACCACTAAGACTATGGACACAGTGCACCAGACTGTGGTCATGAAGCTCAGCAGCATCCGAGTTATGGAAGCCAAAGGAGCTAATGGTAAAATGCAATGTCAAATCAAAGTGGGAGACATGGACTTAGCGACCATGATGTTGAACAACGAAATGGCGAAGCGCACTGCGCCCCAGGATGATGAAGAATTGAAGAAGCAACGCGCTGAGACACTGAAGAGCTTCAAGATGTTCGATGAGCTGCACCAGTTAGGTGACGTTCAGCCACCACGTGTGCTTGATCAGGTTAACACAACACTTCAGCCGCCGCCCGCTAAGAAAAAATACGTGATGGACAGAAAAGAGATGCTTCAAAGTGAGTGCGAAAAGGATTTCGATTGCAAGGAGGCAGCCAAGAAGGAGCAGCTCCAAAAGAGTACCAACGTTGAGGAAGAAGACAACGATCAGGATGAATGGGGAGAAAATAATTCAGCTGAGGTCTTGTCGGATGACTATGTCATCGAGGAGATTATCGAATGTAGTGTCAATAATGACGATGGGAAAGCAGCCAGTCTCAAACCGGAGCAAGAAAGTTTTATGCCACCGCAGAACATTTCTGCTGTGGAACAACTACGTCGACGCATACGGCTGCGATATAAGGTATGTTTGACAAGAACAGAGGGTGCTTTCGCTTAACCACGTATTATTAATTTAGCAGGAAAGGTTGGCTACCGCACATTTCTCACCAGTGGAGACGTCTACAGAGCGTTCCTATCACGATGGTGTCGGCTGTTTCAAGGCACAATGTCTGCCAACTGGCGTCAAACATTTTTCGTGCAGCATCGACAAAGTGGTGTCTGCCACAGAGCTACAGATATCACCCCAACTAACTGAGTTTACCAAGCAGGAGATAGTACTGACTCAGGAGACAAGCGATTTAATCCGGGATGCAGCACAGCTCAATCCTGTGGAGATGGAATCTTTGTGCCTGGCCCGCTATAGTCAGGACGGTCAATGGTATCGCGCTATTATTAAGGAGGTGTATCATGCTTCCAATCAGGCAACTGTTTTCTATATGGATTTCCATGACACCGAAATGGTACCCTTCGCAGATCTGAAGGTAATGCCTAAACAGCTCTTCATGTTCCCTCAGCGTTCATTCCGCGTCAATCTGTACGGCATCAAGATGAACAGAAAATTTGCGGAAACATCTGTGCGCCAAGCTCTCCAAGCGTGCCTATGCAAATACCCCACAGTGTACGCACGTGTTCATTATCCGCTCAACTACCACGAAAGCAGCGACGAATACGATGAATCGGAGCCGTGCTCGTCCAGCGATTCTATTAAGCAGAACTTCAAGCTACTTGAGGTCGACTTATATGAGAATAAATTTAAAACCGAGCTGCTCTACAAACCCCTTATTGACAGTCGGATGTTCCTACTGAAATAGGTACAAATATTAACCAAAAATTACCAATTATGAATTGAAGTAACCAAAAAGGGAGTTCCCCTACATTCTTTTTTAGTTTTCCTTATATTTTAAAAATGTTCATATAACTACATAATTGAATATGTACTTTACTATTTAGTTTTACGCATACACATACAATATGTATTTTTGATTCAATATTTCGGTTTTCAATAAACTTTATCGCTATCAAAGACAAGTTTAATTTATTTTTCTTATTTCCAGCATCCAGCTGTTCCAATATCAAACCCAACCCAAGTTTATACGATGTTTATAATTATCCATAAATTGCATTTATTTCTTCCACAAAATGGTTTTAATTTTTAATTTTTTTTCTTTTATTTCATTGATTCTTGTTGAAATTTGTATGTAAGTTGTAAATATTTGAAAGTGGTTTTGTTGTTGGTTGTTTTCCATATTATATTATAATGTATTATTTAATTAATTCTCATAATGCTTATGTTGTGTGTGTTTGCTTATAAACTAGAAATTTTAACTAATCGCTCCATAATCGAAACCATCGCAAACAATTATTAAAAATAAGCCTAGAGAAGTTGCAACTACTACAAATTATATATATTTATATATGTTCATTCACATATATTCTACAAACATCGAGATGGTTTTTACTTTTAGATTTATTCATTCAATATGACAGTTGTGTTCGTTTACTTTCGATCGCTGGTAGACAGTTTGTCTCTTCAGTTTAAAAAATACGTAAATTATATAACAATTTCTAAACCGGTCGTTTGAAATTTTGTGTAATGTACTATATTATATGTATGTAGGTGTTTGTGTATAGGCATGTGTGTGTGTGTGTGTGTGCATGTGTGTTTTTGTGGCTTAGAATGTGCTCAAGTTTGGAAAACTCAAAAGAATAACGGTACATATATGTGTATATATGTTATTAAACCAATTGCAACTAACTTAAATTAACTAGATTTGTGTTGCCATTTACAAACGCATTAGACATTAAAATATATGTGTGTATCTATGTATAGAGATAAGTAAATACAAATGACTAAAATTAAATGTTATCAAACTAAAGTTGAGATGTTCTAAGACTACGACGTAAAAGTAAATGATTATAATAATGAATATTGCACTGAACTAGGCATGTCATTTCACTAATTGTAAATCTGTTTACAATTGAACAAAAATTAAAGCGATTTCTTTTTCAAATAATTGTGTTTAAAACAACTTTTGTTTTCTAAGTGTAGATGAGTGCCTGTGTGTGTGTGTGGGTGTGTGGGTGGGTGATCGTTTGCTGTTGTCAAGGGGAAAACGGAGGAGGCGAAAGGTGAAGAGAGATGGAGGGGGAGTTAGTTAACACATTCACATTTAGCTAAGTTTCTTAAACCACATTCAAAAATGTACGATTAGTAAAATGTTATTATATTATGATAGATTGATTTCACTTTTTTTTTGTTATCAAGAATTGGCATTCGCATATGTAAACTATACGTACATATATTTATATATATAGATTGTATTTATGTGTATGTTTATATATGTATAGTTCAATAGGTAATACTAGTTTGTTTTTGTTGTTTGTAATTAACCACAGACACAGAGAGACACACACACAACACACTCACACACCCACTCGCAGTCACATTCACACACATACATATACACACAGAGAAGAGCCATGAACAGCTATCTAATTAATGAATTAAACTTTAGTTTAGAGTAGTCAATTAGTTGGTTAGTATATTTCATTTAAACCTCCACGGTGAATGGATCCCGTGAATGATGTATCTTCAGATGCTTATTATGATTGGTCTTTGTCGTCGAGCTCTTGCCACAGATGGTGCAATGGAACGGACGCTCGCCCGTGTGGATGCGCCGATGCTCAATCAGATAATAATGCCGATGGAAAGACTTGTCGCACTGGTCGCAGGTGAACTTCTTGTTGCCATGATGCTCCCGTCGATGCCGCATATAGTTGTATTTGCGTATGAACTTGCAGCCACAGTACTCGCATGTGTATGGCTTGATCTGCTTGTGCGCATTCATGTGATTCTTGAAGTCCAGCTCGCGCACAAACGCCTTGGGGCAGTACTCACACTTGAACGGTTTGGCCGTGCGGTTTGCATGCACCCACGAATGTATCTTGAGATTCCATTTGGTGGAGAAGCTCTTGTTGCAAATGGCGCAGTCGTATTGCGGATCTGTCGAATGCGTAGCCATATGCGCCTTGATTGAGGTCTTGGCAAAGATCTGTTTGCACATGGGGCACTCCATGGGCTCAGCGTAGTCAAACTTATCCGAATGCGCCAGTCGAATGTGACGGCGCAGCGAATTGGCGTGCACAAAACGATCGCAGCAATAGGGACAGCACTTGGGCTTCAAGTCATGCGTTTCCTTGTGCCACAAGAAGCGTGCCTTGGACGGCAACACCTCGCCGCAGTGGCACACGTACTCCTTCTTGCGCACCAGGATCTTGGTGTGACGCTTTCGATGTTGTGTCAGGTTGGAATATCGCTTGAACTTTTTGCCTATAAACACAAAAAGAAATCGTTATGCATGCCTGTGGCATCTCTCTGTTCTTTCCCCATACTTACCGCATATCTTACACTTGAGCGGGGTCTGGCCCGTGTGCATGCGCATGTGCTCCACAAGGGCGCTGCGCACCACGAACTTCTTGTCGCAGATGTAGCAGCCAAACTCCTTCCAGCCCAAATGGCGTTTCAGATGCAGCGAAAAGTTCTTCCAGCGATAGAATTTCTTGCCACAGGTGAAACACTCGGCGGGATGCTCAGTCAAGTGTGCATCGTACAGCTTTACCGAAGGGAAATCAGTGCGACAGACGTAGCATAGAAATATGGATTTTTCCATGGCCTTTTGCTCAAGTTCGCTAAGGTTGTTGCGTTCCTGGCCCAGCTTGGATTCATTGTAGGCAATGAGCATGCGATACAGAGCAGCAAGTTTGGCAGCTGGAGTGGTCATTGCCAACGGCGGTATTGTGGGCTTCTCATCCAAGTCTGCGACGCCAGCTGGTGGTTTCATGTCCGCGTCGCGCCCGGCCTCATCGCTGCCATTGAGTAGGCCGGAATCCTTGACATCGGGCAATTCTGAATGGCCAAGTAGCTGCTCAGAAGCATCCTGTTTATCGTGGCAGTGTTCCTGCTTAATCTTTATGATGCCATCCTTGGAATCCTCATGCATAATGTCTCCATTGCTCTGCCCCGCTCCCTGCAGCAATTGATGCTGTTGCTGCTGCTGTTGTCCTGGCGCCGGCTGCTCCTGCGGGTCTGCCAATGTGCTATTGACCAATGCTTGCGTGCATATGAGACGTCGATTCTGGCGCACGTAGTTGTGCTCGCCAATCATATGCGCATTACGCTCCTTCAACTTCTCAAAGATGGCCACACAGTGCGGACACTTGTAGATCTTGCGACGTGGTGGCTTCCGTTGCGCAAGAGCGGCGGCCACGGCCTCCGCTTCGGCAGCAGCACGAGATGTCGAGGCTATTGGTGGACCAGCCAACAAAGCCGACGACGACGAGGAAGTAGTGGGCTGTGCATCCAATAAATGATTGCTTCTAGTCGAACTTGGCGAGGCATCCAACTGGCCCGGATGCGTATACTCCGAAGCGACTGCATTGAAATCAAAGCTGGAAAGCAGGCGATAGCGATATTTAAAATGTGTATAAATATGTTGTGTAATAGCCAAATACTAACCGCTTTTGCTCACGATCTGGCTGCTGCTGGCCACTGAGATCCTGCGCCGGATAGTAATCGTGACGCCAATCGGCCAGCTGCTGATTGTAGCCATCCGTAAACTGATTTCTAAAGTAACGCTGTGACAGGTCGCCGTACATCTAAAATTGACGAAATGAGGCCACTTGAAAAACTATTATAATTGCTATGAGTTGTCTCTCTGCCTACCGATTGACTCCAGGAGTTTTCAATGTCACAGTTGCTTTCCTGCTCAGATATCTCGCCCTTGGCGGGCATTTTCTCATCGGTGCGTATGTTCAGACCCAAGCCACCGACCAAACTGCTCTCCGTGGCGGCAGCTGCAAATGATGAGGACGTGGTGGATGCAGAGGCCGAGGGCAAATGGCTGCTGCTATTGCTCAATTGCTCCCGCTTACAGGTGTCCAGATCCAAGTACTTGGCTTCGCTCACATCGCTATCCACGGCCGCAACGCTGCAGCACTCAACAGCTGCGAGTGCGGCAATGAAGTTGCTCGACTGCTCCACATTGGAGCCGTGTGAAGAGCTTGCCTGTGGTTGTTGCTGCGGCTGCTGCTGATACCAGGCACCCATTGTGGATTGCTGTTTGGCCACTCGAAACGTCGCATTCATGGAGCAATCCTGATCCAAGACTGATGAGTTACTGGAGGAGGAGGCCAGCGTGGCGGCATTGGTGGCTTCGCTCGAGCCATGCTGTGGAAGATGCAGCGCCTGCTGCTGCTGCTGCTGCATGCCAAATGGCGCAAAGGGCGAGGCAGTTGTTGTTGCTGCCGCCGACGTTGTTGCTGCTGCAGTAGCTGTTCCATGCTGATGGTACAGAAAATTGAAGTCCGTAAAGGAGGACGGCTGCTGCGATTGCTGTACGCTTTGTTGAGCTGGCGACTGCTGTGGCTGTGATTGCTGCTGCTGCAGCAACTGCTCGTGCTGCGAGTCGGAGGCATAGGAAGACGAGGAGGATATCACAATTTCATCCACCTCTAGATTGTTATCGGGCAGAATGTACTCATCGCCCAGCTTGGTTGACTTCTGAACGCTGCTACTGCCACTCGCAAAAACAGATCCCGCCGAGGCAAAACTGGCCGCGTTCACCACAAAGGTAGTCTGATTGCTATTGCCCGCCGGCGGCTGCTGCTTTGAGTTGGCAAACTCCAGTAGTACACGTGCATCGTCGTCGTTCACGGCAGAGTGTTTGCGTGCCTGTTGTACGGCGTAGCTATTGGTTAGATGCTTCTCCAATATGCTGCCAGTGGTGGCACTAGAAACATTATCCACATTCTCGCTCTTGATTTGCAAGGGCTCTGTGGATGCTTTCGATGATATGCTGGGTGTCTCGGCGCAGTTGCTGCTGCTGGCAGCGTTGTTATCAGTCTTTTTAGTCGTTGCCGATGTGGATGTTGCTGACGCCGTCGCTGTGGCCTTTGGTTTGATGACTAACTTCTTGGGCCCACGATGCTGCGCAGGTGCTGAGAAGCGTTGCGGCAGCAGCACCGTTGGCTCTACCTCCACCTTCATGGGTGGCGGCTGTGTGAGATCGTCGTTCGCAACATTTGCGGTGGTGGTGCTGCTGGTGCTGGCCATGCGTATGACGCTGGTGGTGCCATGGCCACTGTTGCTGCTGCCACTGGCATTCTCCAAGCCGTGCTTTTGCTCCATTGCTTGCATCTCATCCCTGACGGCATCGTAGTCATCCATTGGCTCCTCCTTCTCGACCTTGACCAACGGTATGGGCGCCACAGCAGCAAACGGACGATTAGCGCCAATGCGACTAGACGCGACAATGTTGCCCACTAGATCCAGATATTCGTTCATGTTGAGCGGAACATCGCTGAGTACTGTTACTCGATTCTTTTTGGACTTGGTCGAGTTGGTACTGCAGGAGGCGGCGACTGCAGCGGCAGCTCCACTGCTCGTCGAAGGCGCCGTGGAAAGTTGACCTGGAGTGGGCGATGCAGTCTGCGGCGCATGCGATTGCTGAGTCTGATGTGGCTGCTCCAACTGATGGTCGCTTTCAGCACAACTGCTGCCTATGCTCATAAAGTCATCCTCATCATCCGGTTGATGTTTGCTGCTGCGTTTGTGCTTTCTTCCATTTCCTTTTCCTTTGCGTGACTTTTTCGTTGTAGCTTTGTGTGAAGCTCTGCTACGGCTATCCTCATGCTCATCGTCGCCATCCTCCACATGATCTTCCATCTTCATGGGATCCTCAGCATCACTGTTAGCCCATCTAAAAAGACGTATATCACATTTGTTAAGAGTAAAAATTATGGTTCTCAATTGATTAACTTACCCCTTGTCGTCTTCATCCTCGTCTTCGTCTTCGTCATCTTCGTCATCGTCGTGTATGTGCAGTACGCTGGGCGGCGACTGATAGATGCGCTCAATCACTGAGAACTCGCCGTCTTCTTTCTCAACGCATTCGACGATGTGCTTGGGGGTTTCCTGGACAATGAAGTCGCCGTTGTCCCGCTCCAAATAGTGAGCCACTGGCGATTCGGCGTAACGCAGCACAGAAGCACTGGACGAGGCGGGTGAGGCGCAGGCTGCTTGCGCTGCAGCATTAAGCAGCGCACCAAAAGGGGAATTGGTTGTCTGCCGACTGCTACTAGCGCGTCCGACGGAGATGGAGGAAATCAATGCAGACGACGAGCTAGCTGAGGCGCAGTTAGCTAATGCATAATTACTGCTGCTGCTGCTGCTGCTAGTGCTGGGTGCAAGGGATTGCTGATGCTGTTGCGGATATTGCAGTCTCAATGAGGCAGTCGACAATGCTGACGGAATTGTGAGCTGTGGCGGTGGTGGTGGTGGTGGATTCAAGAAGATATCCGTGTGAAGTTTACTATGTTTGCCACTCGGTGGTGCAAGGTTAATGTTATGCTGCAAGGTCATATGTTGTTGTGGCTGTTGTTGTTGTTGTTGTTGTTGCTGCTGCTGCTGCTGCTGCTGTTGTTGTTGGTTCTGTTTGTTTTGGTTGTGCTGAGATCTAATTTGACTGATGGCGGCGCCATAGGCGGGTGGTGGCTTTTGATGTGATTGCGTTGATGTCGCCTGCTGCGCGAAGAGCTGTATGAAAGAGCGTTAAACTGTAAGTTGATATTCAAGGCGTACACAAATCTATTGGGATACTCACCTGCAGTGGTGGTGGTGGTGGCAGCGCTGCTGCATAGGTGTATTTCATGGCCGGCTGTTGCTGTTGCTGCTGAAGGTGGGCAAAGTGGGCAGCCTGCTGCTGTGAGGCCAGATACTGATGCTGCTGTTGCTGCTGCTGCTGGTGTTGGTGTGGTGCTTGTGGTATTACCAGCGTGGTGGCACCACGAGCAAAACCATGCACCGTAGTTGTTGTTGCTGTTGGCGTTACCTGCTGGGACTGCTGGTCATAGCGATAGTCGGAATAGATGGCGGTCACGCTGTTTGTGGTGGGTGTGTTTGATGTGTTGGCTGGCGCCTCAGTCGTAGGTGGCGCACTTTTTACTGCCTTTATCGGTGGATTGCTCAATTTATTGTTGCTGTTGTTGTTACTGCTGCTGCAGCTGCTGCTGCTGCTGTTGCTACTGCTACTATTGCTGCTGCTGGGCAACGTAGCTTTGGGTGTTGTTGATTTAGTTGCTCCCGCTGCAGCTGCTGCTGCTATTGGTGGTGGTGGAGGTGGCGGTGAGGATGCTGGTACAACTGGTTTGACATCAACCGCATTCGTGAATGACAATGAGGTGGAGCTACTGGCGGCATCACCAGAGAGCAAAGCTGCTGCCAGGGCGCTGCCCATGCCATTGTTGCTAACAATGGTCATTTGCACCAGTGCCTTGATGACCTGTTCCTTGGGATGTGTCTCCAAATGGTCGGAGAGATTCATGCCCGCGTGCAGATACAAGGTGCACACGGGGCACTGCACACTGTCCACCATGATGACGATTGGCTGCTAACTCTGGTTAATCAAGCTATGAACGGTTGCAGCTGCTGCTGCTACTACTGCTCTCTCTCTCTCTCTCTCTCTCGCTTTGTCTCGCTCAATATCAGTTTAGAGTCATAAAACTGTGACTTTTGGTGCTGTTGCTCGTGTGGCGGCCATTTTGCTCAATCCTTGAGCGGCGCTGCAAGTAAACAGAATGGAAAAAGTGGTACGTGATGTAGACATGTATATATAAACATATATTTATGCGCGAAGCTCGATAATAATTGCCGTAAGCTGACACTGATATCCAACTGATACGGCAAAGCAAAGAATGCACCGCTCCGCTCAAGCCCCGGATCGCTGCGACATAATCTGCGAAAACGTGCATTATATATTTGATGTGGGCAAGTGGCAAGAGCGAAAGCTTTCGGCCAAGCCAAATATGTATAAGAGAGACAACGGCACAAGTGTCAAGTGAGGAAACGACGTAGCAAAGGACGATGTGTGAATCAAAATCAAAAACAACAAATAAATATAAATATGCGTATGTGTTGTGGTAGCTATTATGCAGCTATAAGATATACAAGTGTGCGTGTGCAATGGGAACGGGAGACAACAGCAACAACAACAACAGAGACAGCAACAGCAACAGCATCGGTTAAAGCTTCGTCCGCCTGTGAACTGCTTGCTGTGGAGGAAGAGCACTGAGTGCAAATGGAATGGAATGGAATGCCCAGTTGTGCCAACAACAACAACTTTTGGAACAGCTTTTTCTGTGCATTCAACTTGTGAGGACGATGAGCACACGGCAACATCGCGATAATGACGAGTTATTTGCTGGGCATGAGCAATAAATACAATGAATCAGCGAATACTGTGACTTTACAAAAAAACAGTGACTGTGATGCATTAAATGATTTATAGGCATGCAAAAATCACTTTTACATACATATATTACAGTTGATTGATCAAATTCTTGTTTTTATTTTGAAAAAGGGTTGCTATGTGTGCTTGGCACTTCTTTATCAACATTATTGTTATAACTTGATATGTGTAAATATACATATGCATTCCATTGCAGTGCGGCACCTTTACAGAAATAGAAAGGAAATGTATTTCACATTTTGAAGCCCTCTGATGTACACATGAATCCCATTTCTGCCGCAATTCCAGCTGTGAGAGAAAACAGCTGCTCATCACAAAACATAAACAACAAAAGTGATTTTCTAATTTTATGTCATGCTTTGTTCTCTTTGTTATGGATCAACTCTTGCCAAGCAAAGCTTTTAGTTTATAGCAATTAAGGTATATTTATTTTAAATGTACCGCAATTACCCACTATGATCTACATGCCCACTAAGAATATCGATATTCGTCACAAGTACTCAATCGTACATTAGTACATGCACACATGCATATGTACGTATGCACATGTATGTGTGTACTCGAGTACATCGTGCTCATCTGTGCTCTAGCACCGTTTTTGTTGTTGTTAAGCACTGGCAATGGCAATGCCGCTGGAAATGGTCAACTTTTTGCGTTGTTTTTTTTTTTCGTTCACATCCACAACGGGTAATTTCTGTTTGTTTTATTTTATCTAAATATTTTTGTTGTATGTATATGGGCACTACACGTATAAGGGTTGTGCTGGGGCAGCACAAAAATAAAAACAGCAGCAATGTCTACTACGTCTGTTGCTATTGATTTTTCCTTCGAGTGAAGCTCACAATGCAAAACGATGAACAAAGTCGCACAAAAATCAAAAGTGCGTGAGTGAGCATATACATACATACAGACATCGATACCTCTCCGATGAGTACATATGTATGTACATTAAAAAGAACTCAAGTAATTGCCACCTTTTACCTACCTTCGCTTCTACTGCTGCACTAGTGTGTGTGATCTTGCTCAGGACTGCGAACTGCGGCTTATGGCGAGCTCTGATTGCGTCTCGTATTCGTATTCGTATTCGTATTCTGATGCGTTGATTTTCCACATACGCACAAAGCACTACCGTTTGCTACACACACACGCACACACACATGCACAACAAGGTAGACACAATTTCAGAGTATTTCCGCTTTGTTTCTTTAATTTTCTCTCTTCTCTTTTGAATTCATTCAAGGAGAGACGTACTCACACACACTCATACACACCGACAACAATGTTTTATGAGCACTAATTGTAAATGAATTATAATTGCATTTGTATGGGGATATGTGTGTGTTCAATAAAAACTCATATACAGGCGGCGTCAATATCGATCGTAACGTGTGTGCGTGTGTGTGTTTGTTAAAGGCAAGGGCAAGATTTCTCCAATAAACATGCGGGGTAAGGGACAGAGCGTAGTATCCTTGATGGGGCACCTGCAGCTGTTATTATATATGTTTGTGTGTATATATGTATTTTGTATGTAATTGCTGCGCTGTGGTTTGGGGACTCCTTAGTCTTGGTCTGGTCGTCGCCTCTTCGCCTCGTTCAATGACACAGAAATCTTTCTTCTCGTCTTTTGCTTTGTGCGCTCCTTCTTCAATATACAACTGAGCTTTTATATACATATGTATATGCTTGAATGCGAGTGCGAGTGCGAGGCCATTGCTGCGTTTATCTTCATGTGTGTGTGCGTGTGTGTGCTACACACAAAGTAAATTTTCAATCACGTTTTTCATGCACTTGGTATAGATTTTCGTTCGGGCATTTATGCTAAATTGATGCACGCCTTTGTTATCTGCAACTTGGTGATATTTTTAGTGATTGAAATTCACTTTTCACTATTAAATAGCCGTCATTTCGATTTCACCTTGCGACAAATGAAAAATTACAACACCAGGCGTTAGAGTGTTGTAAAACTTATGATTGTGGCGTTTTAGCGTTTGCGAACACTTGGCTATGCTTAGCAACTCTGTGTGGCTGCATCATTGGGAATTTTTTTAGCCGATTGTGGAACTCGCATTCGGAATAATTCATCCGGATTTGTAATTTAATTAAGCGAACGTCAATTAAATAGTATCAAAATGGCCGATAAAGCACAAGAACAGAGTATTATGGATAAGTCCATGCGCTCAGTGTTCGTGGGCAACATTCCCTACGAAGCCACTGAGGAGAAGCTAAAGGAAATTTTTAGTGAAGTCGGCCCGGTACTTTCGCTTAAGTAAGTCTCTGGGACCCTGTAATTGCTAATAAATAATAATTTGTTCCTTCTATACCCTTTACAGACTTGTGTTTGATCGCGAGAGCGGCAAGCCCAAAGGGTTTGGCTTCTGCGAGTACAAGGATCAAGAAACTGCACTGAGTGCCATGCGCAATCTGAATGGCTACGAAATTGGTGGGCGCACTTTACGTGTGGACAATGCGTGTACAGAGAAATCGCGTATGGAGATGCAACAGCTGCTGCAGGGACCACAAGTTGAGAATCCGTACGGTGAACCCTGTGACTCTGACGATGCACCTGAACTAATTACCAAAACCGTTGCTTCGCTGCCGCCGGAGCAGATGTACGAGCTGATGAAGCAAATGAAGCTGTGCATTGTAAGCAATCCGTCAGAGGCACGTCAGATGCTTATGTTGAATCCGCAGTTGGCCTACGCTCTGCTCCAGGCCATGGTGGTGATGCGCATCGTTGATCCGCAGCAGGCGTTGGGTATGCTCTTTAAGGCTAACCAAATGCCGCCCGTTTTGGGTGGCAATCCCCATTCTAATTCGGGTCCGGCGCCGCAGCAGCAACCACCACCTCAACAGCAGCCGCCTGCACAGTCTGGAGGTGCTGGTGGCCCCGGCCCAATGCCGCCCATGCCTGTACCCGGGCCGAACTTCAATAATATGCACTCAAACGATATCGATTTACGCATGGTACCGGGCGGGCCGGTTAATATGGATCCGCGCATGATGAGCCGCAATTTGGACCAGGACATGCGCCAGGTGCCTGGCCCCATGCCCAATCCAGTGCCGCCGCCACTTATGGATCCACGCACTCGCGCCCAAATGCAACCACAACCACAGCAAGGACCTCCAGCTGCACCCATTCCATACCCAAGCGATCCACGCCAGCGTCCAATGGATCCTCGTCTACGTGCCATGCCACCAGGTCCAGTCCAACAGCAGCAGCAGCCGCCTCCACAGGTGCAAACAGTGACGCAGCAGCAACAATCGGCAGCACTTCAGTTGCAAAGTCGGCTGGGTGCACATGGTGTATTGCCATCGGACGCTTCAGACCAGGAGAAGGCCGCACTCATTATGCAGGTGTTACAATTATCTGACGATCAGATTGCGCAGCTGCCACCTGAGCAACGCGCCAGCATTCTGGTGCTCAAGGAGCAAATAGCCAAAACCAGAACTGCGCGCTGATTAAATAAGTTCCACGTTTTATTGTACAACATTTGAATGGAAAACTAATAATAAAGAGAATTCACATGTGGTTTGGAATTGTATCAATGAACAGACACCAGCGTCTGGTGCAGCTTCTGCACGGTGGTATTTAGCATCTGCCGCAGCACCTCATCCTCGACGCATTGCACAGTCTATAGAAGAGATATATAATTCATTATTTGTAAAGATTCGCATATAAATTGTTTTTACCAATGTATCCAGATTGATCTCGGCACGCTTGCCGCTGATTGTAACCGGCAGCAAATCGCCTTTGAACAGCTTGGGCACACAGTTGTCGCCAAAGGTATCCTGCAGTGTCTCGATGAGGCACTCGCGAAAGCGGGATTCCTCTGATTTGGTTTGCTTGGTGGCACCCTTGATGTTTGTGCCACCCAGTTCGGATTGCATTAGGCAGGCCAACACAGCATCCGCATAGACATCATTCACATGGGTTGCATGCCATTCCATGACTATAATCTTTTGCTCCACAGTCAGTTCGACACAATTGAAGACACGCAGCTTGCGCTCTGGCTCGACAATCTCTACGCAGCCGGCGCCAATGCGATCCAGCAGCAGTTGAAGCGTAGCCAGTGAACTGGTCCAAGGTATCGATTGACGCTGTGTGACCACAGACATGCTCATGTCCGTGTACTCTAAAAGAGAAAAGGAGGAGCTTCAGTACAAGCTGCGCAGCTAAATGGCTGATGATTATACTTACTGCCGAGATCCGAGGGTGCTAGCAGATGGTACTTAAAATCGCGCTTCACCAACACGCCAGACAGTTTACTGCCCACCTCTGGTTTCTTGGCTGCCAGATGACCCATGACCTTGGCAGTTTTCTCGCCACGGAAATAGAGATCTACAGCGTGGGTATTGCGGGGATTATAGAATTTGATGTCAGTGCTGGCATCTGCTTCATATTCGCGCTGCAGAGCCAGCTTTAAACGCGACATCTCATTCTGTTCTCCATGGACGAGAACCACGTGATTGGGTCTCAGCATGCGTATAAACTCGCTAGTCTGCTGGTAATCTGTGTGAGCCGAGAAGGATATGTAGTCGACGGACATGTTCAGTGGCAACTTTTGGCCAGAGAGGGTTGTTATCTCTTCCGGCTCAGACAGGATGGTCTTGGCCAGTGTGCCCTCCACACAGTAACCGGCTATGATGACGCCGTTCTTGGGATCTGTGCACCAGCTTTCAAAGAGCTCCCGCGACAAGCCGGACTGCATCATACCCGGCGACGCCATGATCACACAAGGTCCAATGTCATCAAAGTGATCAATACCCTTCAAATTGGAAATGTGACGAAAGACAAATGGATTGTTTACTGCAATCTGACGGCGAATGCGATCGTTCATGGCATTGATATAAGTTTGATAGACGGCCATGCACTTCTTGGCCAGCGAGGAGGCATAGTAGATGGGTATCTCGTGCAGATCCGGATTCTGTGACCAGAACTCATCCAATATCAACAACAGCTCTTGGGCACGGCCCAAGGCAAACACCGGAATCAGACAGCGGCCGCCCTGCATCACGATTTTCTGCACCAACGACGTGAAACGACTTTCACGATCCTCGCGTTTTTCGTGTATGTGTGTGCCATAGGTTGACTCTGTGATCAAGACATCTGGTTTCTTTGGCGGCACCTCGGCGGCCATCAAATGACGATCCTCTTGACGCGAAAAGTCACCCGTATATAGGATTTTAATGCCCGCAATCTCTATCATAAACATTGCAGCGCCCAGGACATGGCCAGCGTTATAGGCACAGAAGCGAACACCCATCACGTCGCGTTCCTCGTGAAAATTGATTGTCTCGATTTTCTCCATGGATGCCTCCAGATCAGCCTCCGTGTAAAGCATCTGCTCTGTGGATATATTGCTGATTTTAATGTAATCTGAGAGCATCCAGCGATATATGGCTTTGGTGGCGTGGGTCATAAAGCAGCGACCGCGGAAGCTTGTCTTCATTAGGAACCATGGCAGGGCGCCGCAGTGATCCAAGTGGAAACTGCAAATCAAACCAGATTATATTATAAATTCACTATAACAAGGAAAACTTGCAAACGCACTGGGATATGAACAGCAAATCAATTTCATCAGCTTCTATCAAGTCCACATAGGGCAGCGCATCCATGCCAGACAGTCCAGGATGTATGCCACAGTCCAACATTATTTTCTTACCCTTGAACTCCAGCATAATGCAGGAGCGTCCCACTTCTTGGCCAGCTCCACTGCAAGAGAAAATTTTTCATATCAACGTTCAGTTTTAAAAATTGTTGGCTACTTACAGGGGTTTGATTTGCAATAGATCGCTCTCTTCATCTGGCACTCGTGAGTCATTATTTGATTGGGCTTGCGCCATTCTGATTTATTAATTATTATTATTAAAATTGAGGTTTTATATTTTTGACGTTTGCCGGCAACAAAAACGCGTTCAATTATTTCACATATGATCTCTCCAATAATCGATTAGCAATTATCGATATCAATCAGAGAAAATTAAAAAATACTGTGACTTTTTTATTTGAAATTTAATTTTTATTTATAATATACAAAAATAAAAAATCTAGAAAAAATGTATAAAATCGAAGTCCCTGTTTTAAGCAATGAAACAATAAATGAATTTTATGGTGCATCTTAATTTAATTTGTTAAAGAAAAATACCATTTGACCTGGCTACTGCAGCCCTGGTAGCTCCAGTTGTATTTCATTGAATTTGTTGTGCATGCAAGTAAAATTGATATTATAATCAAATGCAAATGGCTGGCTCTAGCTACGATGGTAAATATTTGCTAAACTGCTTACTTGCCAATGTGCTTATACCGTTTCTTAAACAAACACCCAGTGCTACGCAAGCAGGCGCGCACCCTGGAAAATGAAATCGACCTCAAACTTGTGGCATTCAGCAAAATCGGAGCAGGCAGCAGTAGCATAAGCAGCAACAGCAGCGCTGCTGACACATCACCTTTGCTCGGCGAACATGTATTCGATTCACTATCTGCTGAAATAGAGCAAATGCTCGATAAGGTACGTTGTTGTTATACTTTACAAACTACAAATGATATCCCAAATGATCTAAATTGTCTGCAGTTGTCGACGCTCAATGAATCGATGTCGGAGCTGCCCGCAACGGGAAGCGCTGCAATGCACACACTGCAGCGGCACAGGGAAATACTCCAGGGCTACAGGCAGGAGTTCAACAAGATCTGTGCCAATCACACTATGCGCATCGAGCGAGAGGAGCTGTTGCGCGGCTCAGGGCTAGCTACTAGTGGCAGTCCCTCGATTTCTGGACTCAGTCGCCGGGAGATGTATATGAAGGAGAGCGGGCATTTGAGCAGCGCCGGCAACATGGTCAATGATCAGATAAACATCGCCATCGAGACGCGCGACAACCTCCATGCACAGCGACAGGCGTTCAAGCGACTGCAGACTCGCTTCAACGACATTTCCAATCGTTTTCCCTTAATATCAAGGTAATATAACTGTCAATATTATCTTTATTCACTAACTAATCCAAGCTCTCGTTGTATATTGCAGCTTGATACAGCGCATCAATATCAAAAAGCGACGAGATTCGCTTATTTTAGGGGCGGTCATAGGCTTCTGCGTCATTTTGCTACTCATTTATGCCTTTAATTAAGGCGAAGCATTTCACACATTTCTGACAATTATTTCTGTATTTGTTTCCCTATTTGGTATATGTATGTGTATAATCAACTTGTGATAGCAATAAAATTTATATTTAAGTATATGCCAGTTCATCAATAAACCAAAAGATATAAATTTATTTACAAATTATCAAAACAAACTTTTCGGCCACTTTTCGAATTGAAAGTTAACTTAACGAAACGTTTATATCTACAATCGATAGGATTGTTATCGAAATAGGTTAGTGGTTCTTGACAACTCTGGCGCAACAGCTGTTGCTGCTTGCGATGTGATAACAATTCCAATTATTTTCCACACGCTTTACAAATTTATAAAGTTTAATCCAAATACTGTATAAAGAACAGATAGTTAACTAAAATACAGTAATGTCAGCTTTACCCAACGTTGACCCCAAGGCCGAGGGGGCACCCAAGTCCAGAGTCTTAGACACTGCAGAGCTTGATAAAATGGCCATGCATTTTGTGGGCAATCTCAACAGATATCGGGAGAATATAGTTATACCCAAAGGTAATGGGCCGGTCAAAATCAAAACAAACGAGGAGAAGCTCATAGAAACAGCCGTGGAGAGCTGTGCCTTCAAAAGCGCCATGGCCTGCGTTATGGGTGAGTTGGAACCGACACTGTTCAGATACAAGATGATTTTAACACATGTTATTCCACGCAGGCTATGGGCTGGGCGCTGCTTTGGGCTTGTTCAGCGCCTCCGTGAATCCAAATATGGCCGATCCGTTCGCCAATGAAAAGAAGCAGACGGCACGTGAGGTGTTTCGGGAGATGCGCGGCACAACTCATTCATATGCCAAGAATTTCGCGCTAATTGGCGCCGTCTTCTCTGTGGTTGAATGCACCATAGAAAGCGTAAGTGAGACGGAGGCTTGTCTTAATTAGCGCTCTTATATATGTGTTTCTATTTACTAGCAACGCGGAGTAACGGATTGGCGTAACGGTACCTATGCGGGCGGCATAACCGGCGGCCTGATTGGTCTGCGAGCGGGCATTAAGGCTGGCATCATTGGCGGCTTGGGCTTCGCGGCCTTCTCCTCGGCGATTGATTACTATATGCATATGAGATAAGAGGCGTAGTTAGATTCGTGTGTATATAAATGTTTGTTCTTAATTACAAATCTGGTCTTATGGCTTTAACCTTTAAAGTTGCCGCAAAGGCGACACGCACCGGAAATGCACGCAAATCAACGTTTAACGAGCGCAGCACGAAGAGCTTTTCCTGCCTGTGGAGCCATTATTTAACACAGACCGAGAGACGGACGGATAGACCCAGCTGCTGCACATTAATATGAAAGCAATGAAGTGCGCAGCCGCGCATTTCGGCGGTGGCATAAACAATGTGCCACAGTTCGAAATTCGGCCAGCGACCGGTTTTTGGGGTGGCTCGTAGATGGCAGGGGGCAAAGTTGGGGCAGTGGCTGCCAGCCAGCCAGCCAGCTTGTGGGAACGGCCATCGATATCCAGCTTAAGGCAAGCACAGAGAATGTTTGTTGCGACTGTTGCTGCTGTTGCCTTAACGATTTCCAGTTTCAGTTGAATTTGAGCAACAGGCAGGTAACGATCGTCCGTCGCAGACGCTGCCTCAGTTTCGCTTTCAGTTTCTGTTCGTTTGATTTAAAAGCCCAGAACGAGGATGAGCCACGGCGGGCAGCTGCAAAAGTGCAGCAACAACAAATCGTAAACGGGTTTCAAGTTGCAAGTTGAAAGGCGACGCGTGCAACGTTGTCTGCGGTTTCTAAGCGTGTACAAAAAATAAATAAGAAATAAAAAGAAAATACAAATTTACGGCGAATACGAATATCGATGAGTCAGCCGACGGGGTCTGTTTTGTTTATGCAACCAATTGCCACACAGCGTGCGGCCGACCGATCGACCACAAACATTTATTTGCTTTTCTTGTTATTGTTTTTGTTGTGCAGTGTACACCAGCTGCCGACTGTTGTTGTTGTCGCTGGCATCAATTTGCATGTTCTTCGAACAGCTCAATTTGTCTCGCTGTATCAGTGCTTACACACACACACACACATATCATATGTATATGTATATGTGTGCTTGTATATGTATCTAGATGATGGCGCAAAGTTCAATGGAACGAAGTGACACACACGCTCGTTGTCATTGCAATCGGCCTCTTCGAGTCTAATTGGAGTCGGCATTTCTTTAATATATGTATTTCCTGTGCCTGGAATTCTTCTTCTCGTTCTCTGCGTGAATTAATCAAGCAGCAGTCGAGAGTCAACAGCTGAGTCAACTGCGTTGCTCTGCGACACAATTTCGTTATCTTATCCGGCGAAATCATTGAAAGCTCTTGCTCAAATTGAAAAACAATAACAATAGCACGTCGGTCGAGTCTATTGTTTCAGACAGTTGGCGTCTGGCATTGGATGCATCAGCATAAGACATACGGACGACCTTGCTGTGCAAAAACAATTCCCAGACACCCTGTATTTGCATGCAGCCCACGTCGGCTCAGCCGAGAGCGAAAGTACAAGCGAGAGAGCAAGAGAGCGCGCGTGTAACGGCAAGTGTTGCTCTCTCCCAGCTGATATCTAATCAAAACAAATAATGCCCCAGCGCGCGCTGCTCTGCGGTTTGAATCATTTACCTTAGTTTCAATTCGAAAAGTGGTCGTGGTAGCTGTTTATTCCGCAGCGCGATCCAATTCGACTGAGAATATATATATATTATATATATCAGAAACGAAAAACTGTGCGATTAATAGCGAAAAGTGTTATCCATTGTAATTGGAACAATAAAAAATAAAAAAACAAACAACAAAAGTAATTTTTCAATAAATACAGCATGAAGCACACATTTTTGCTGCTGGTGAGTGAACAAATATTTAGACATTGCATATATGTATAAGCGATAGGTCTGTGTGTGTGTGTGTGTATCTAAAATTTCGAACTGTTTTCTTATCTTATCTGAAATTGTTGTTTTTTGTCGTTGGGGTCAGCCATGAAACACCTAAATATACTATAGGTATAGCTAAGATTATGTACATGCATTGATATAGTTCAGATCGTTGTATATAGTTATATATGTGTATGGGTGTGCGTAATATCATTTCATAGGGAAACCTTTTTATGATCGGTAGATCTCTAAAAAACATCATTTAATACAGCCATATGATATATAATACAAATATATATAGATAGTCTAATACATATTGTACATATGTACATATATATTTAATTTGATAAGTCTACAATTATCGTATTCAATAAAAACAGAAGTTGACATTAATCATATAGAAGCTTTAAATGTTTAAAGCCAATACGAGGGCTGTCTGTGAAATTGATATTTATATATACATATATTTATATATATTTCTTTACGCTAACAAGCTATATAAATCTGTTTTCTAATCTACGAACATCGTTTCTTGCAGCTTATGACTGCCTCGGCTCTGCTGCTGAGTGTCGCAGTAGCCCAGCAGGCGAGTATACCCTATCAGCCCGTGGTGAACATCTGCGAGACCTGCACCTGCTTGTCCGCCCAGGACACGAATCATCGCTTGCACCAGACACTCAACTGCGCCATGAAGAACTTCGAGCATATTCTGGGCCGCTGGCCGCCGGAGTTCGGCAGCCAGCACACGGACATGGAGATTGTGGCCTCGTTCTCGGGCAACAGCATTCGGCTGCTGCAACAGCTGCCGGCCACGAATGCAACGCTGACGTTCTCGTGCCGCCACTGCGGCATACAGCAGCTGGAGGCGCCGCTCTTCATGGACGTGCCCAATGTGGAGGGTCTCTATCTCAGCTGGAACGAGATCAAAGACGATGCCCTGAAGCCGGATCTGTTTCGGGGTCCCTTCAAGGCCACCAAGTACGAGCCGATTGCTCTGAAGGATTTGGATCTCAGCCACAACAGCATCTCGCGGCTGGATCGCAAGCTCTTCGAGCACACGCCGCAGCTGAGGAAATTGGCCCTCGCCCACAACCGGCTCAGTGTGCTAGATGCGGCGACAACGGCATCGCTGGCTTCCATTGCCAATCTGCAGCGCTTGGATCTGTCGCACAATGGCCTGCTAACGCTGCCCGGCGATCTCTTCGCCAAGCTGAGCAGTCTCTATCAGCTGGACATATCGGGCAATGAGTTCGCTGTGGTGCCAGCCGGCATACAGCAGCTGGGCAAGAGCCTGCAGCAGCTCAGTTTGGCGGGCAATCCTTTGGCCAAGCTCGATGCCCAGAGCTTCCGCCAGCTGGACGCACTGCGCCGCCTGAACATCAGTGAAATGCCAATGCTGCGCAGCATTGAGCTGGGCGCCCTGCAGCTGCCCGCCCTGGAGCAGCTGGACTGTGCGCGCAATTCCAAGCTGGACCGACTGGAGTTCGTGGATCTGCTGAGCAGCCGTAATCTAACACAGCTGGACATCTCGCAGAACGCGCTGACGACCCTCACACTCAACGCATCCAACACGACGAGCTGGCCAAGGCTGCGCAGCGTGGCCATTGCCGGCAATCCCTGGTACTGCAGCTGCGAGCTGCTCCAGGCACTGGAACAGGCCGGCGCTCCCCAGGTACTGCTGGCACCCAATCTGCCGGTCGCTCGCTGCGATACGCCTTATTTGCTGGCCGCGCTGCCGCTGACCAATCTGACCGCCGAGCAAATCTGCAACATGGTCATACCTAAGAAGTATCGCGCTGTCGAGGATGATCCGCCGAGATTTCTGCGCCGTCGCTATATCATTCTCACGGTGATCATTGCCAGCGTCGTCGTCGTCGCCGGCCTCATCATTGGCTTCATTGTGGTCTGCGTGCGCCGCCGGCTCAAGGGCAACGACTACGGCGTCCAGCCCATACGCTACACCAGCGTGCGCGGCAGCAATCTGTCCGCCTTCTCGCAGCTGCAGCCGGTTTCGGTGGCCACCAAATTCAATAATGCAGCCGCCGCCGCTGCCGCAGCAGCTGGCTCAACGGGCGCACCCAACGCCTGAGATCTGCTCGCCAATCGACCACCTGCTGCACGTGCCCTGAGCCAAAGATGTTCACGAAAGTGTTTCAGCCACTACACAAGCAAGACTTTGCGTGCATGCATTCGCTTGTATATATGGAATATAGTTTATATATACGTATGTGTATTCCTGCTCCCTGGGAGGAGACTTGCCTTCATATCCTTAGTGTCTAGTGTTGCCATCGATGTTTGTATTGTACTTAAGTTTCGTTAGCTTTTAATCATTGTGAAATAAAATGCATTTTATAAACATTTTCAAGGAGTTCGTGTATATTTGACTTGGTACAGTGGTCACTAGCTCATAAACAATTGCTAGTGACAAATCTCGTATTAGACAAACTTGGCTAAGACTAAAGACCTTGATTTAGTACATTAATGTATAAGTTTCAGATATAATCACTTACAGTTCTTACTACCGAGTGACTGCTGTAGTCTAAGACATTTGCTATTATTTACGTTTCAGACTATTTACTATTTAAATCTCAATTAAGTATTGATTTAGATAATAACAACAATATTTCATACCGCAGCCACAGTAGTCACTCCCATGTAAAAAACTTTCTATACAAATTCTCTAAAATTCCAGTTTTGTTTAGATATATTCAAATATCTACTTGGAATATAAGAATCAACTTAGTTCCTGTTAGCGAGTGACTACTGCAGACTGATGCATATGGGAACAATAGTTAATCTTCTCACTGGAGATTCAAGGCGTATACATACATGCCGTAACACTCTCTGTCAATTAGTTTATTGATTGCTTGTTTTGACTTTTTGTACAGCACACAAAAAGAATCCGAGAAAATTGTAAAAGGCGAAAACAGTCGGAAGCCGGCAAACTGTTGACGCAGCTGTGCCACTTGGTTATCTCAGAAATGTTTATAGATAGATTGCGAGAGAGATAATGTGACTAATGTGGGGACTCTAGCATTCGCTTTCGATCAGCTCCTCCTCCATGGCCGGCGTGTGCCCTGCCAGAGAGTGTTCAGCTTGGGAGGCCAACAGCTGACGCATGTGTCCATCCAGCTGGAACAGATTGACGGCTTCTTTCTGGGCTAGAAACTGTCGCATTTCGGCGAAATTATCGCGCTCTTTGATTTGCTTGCTACGCTGCTCGTATGCCTCATCCGCTGAGTCAGATTCGGAGTCGCTGAGACTTGCTGCTGGCTCCGTTAGGCGATTATCCTGCGAATCCTGTTCCGATTGCTCCTCCACTTTGCCAAACAACTCATCCACATTTATGCCTTTGGCGGCGAGCACTTCCCGCTCCTTCTCCAGCATCACTAGGCGAATGGGATCGATGCGATCTTTGAGTTGCCTCAGCACTGGCTTAAACTTGCCCTTGGTAATGCGCTTCTCGAAGTTGAGCAGCTCCTTCTCGGGTGTCGGATATGGGGCCTGTTGCTCGTTCTCGTACTGTCGCGCCTCTTGCTCATCGTACATGTAGGCATAGAAGTCATCACACTTTTGCGGCTCATTGGGATGCTGCGAGAACTCAACACGCAAAATACTCTCCGGGAATTCTTCCTGATTGGTGGGCGATTTACTATTCTCAGCCGGATCAATGCCCAAATCCAATTTGCTATTAAGAAACTTGTTGTAGACGAGCATCAGGCGCTGGAAATCATCGCAGCAAACGGCCAGGGCATTCTCAATGCCGCGCATATTGTTGGCCACAGCCACAAGCTGATCCGCATTGTTTTTCTTGGCAGCCTCGGCTGCCGTCAACTGCTGCAGGGTGACGTCCAGTGCCTGACACTCGCCGGCCACAGCCACCATGCAGGCGCTAAGCTTCAGGGACGAGTGCTGCAGCACCACAATGGGGCCGCTTTTCTGTTGCTCAGCTTTGGCGGCGTGCAGCTGTGCGATCTCCATTTGCTTCTTGCTCTGCATGGCTATCGATAGATTCTTGAAGTGTTGCTCCTCCTCTTGCACAAGCTGTCGCATCTGATTGTCGATCCTTACCAGATCCTCACTGAGTTGCGAAATTGAGGGTCGCGTCATAATGGTAAGCGCCAGACGCAGCAAATACTGCGACTGCACGTAGGCGAATATGTTATGAAAGTCCTGCAGTAATAGAGGAGATTAGTGGATATAGGAGATTATGCAAAGTTATAGTAAGAACCTTTATGTGCTTCGGACTGTAGTCCGTGACATTGGTCTTAAAGTATTCGCATTCGCGCAGCTCCTCCATGGGTGCGTAGTAGGGTCCGTACTTAGGTGGCAGGGGGTAGTCAAGCTCCAGCTTGCGTGTCGCATCATAGAGTATTTCAGTGACCTCCTTAGCCGCCGTAATACAGTCCCAAGCGCGTTCTATTTGACGTGATCTGTGAGCAGAAAGTGAGTTTAAGGCAAAATGTGACTTATTTGTTTGCTTGCACTTACTCAATCAGTTCAGCCTGCTTCATGATGATAATCTCTTGAAAGTAGGTCATGTTGCGCCTTATGCAATTGCCAAACTCATCGATGGTCTTCACCAGCTCCTCAAGCTTGCGGTCCACTATTTTGTTGCGGCACACGAAAACGCTTTTGACGGCACACAGGGTGCCGAATGTGGTGGTTAAGACGATGGAGGGCATCAGGCTCAATCGCAGGCCACGCGGAGTAACTAGATGCTGTAGAACGGTGCCGCCCAACAAAATACAAGCACTCCGCGTGGTTAGCAACTGCCGGCCGGTCGCCTTTTCAGGGTTGTGTTGCATACATTGCTCCAGAGCCTCCACATGATCCACCAACAGTCGTTTCGAATAGAGTATGCGCTGCAGCAGCTGATCTGTTATGGCCTATTAGGGTATTTCATGTTGTTCTAATTATATGCATGTATTTATTTTCGACACGGCACTCACCTGTTTCTGCTTCAGCTCGTTGGCCAATTGACGGCGTTCGAAGCATGCCTGTGCGTAATATGTGGATAAATATTTTAGTTATAATAGTTCTTTGTAGCATAACTTACCGTTAGTTTTTCCATCATTTGCGTAAATGTTTTGCTTAACAAATTTACTTTTACATTACATTGGCTTTCAACAATATTTACGTTATTCATATGTGCGTACCAGGGATGCATCAGCAAGACGAGCTGATTTGATATCTCGCTCTCACCTACAGTATTATTCAAGTGCTGCCTAAACGGAGAACCAAAACAAAGGTTGACGCCGAAAGAGTGATGTTAGCGCGAAACTGAGCAACGTTAACGCAATATTGCGCAGCTTATCGACACATTAAAAAGAGATAAAACCGGTAATTTTGAAAATTAGCATTTCAGACTAAAATGTGTAAATTATTCTGATTTATTTGTATAGGATAAAAACATTATTGTATTTGTCAAATATATAAAAAGTTACAATTTGATATGCATAAATATATATAGAAAGAATATTTCACGCATCTGCTCTGCCGAAGTTGAGGGTATTTGCTAGTCAGGCACTCCCAACTGGCGCACTCTTACTGGATATGACACTCATTTGTACGTCTTAAGCATTACAGCTGCTGGTGGGTGCCACCTACCAATTTACCGAGCCAATATCACCTTCCAACTAACAATTAGCATGCGATATTAAAAATGTCCTGATTGATGCAACAAGCTGGCAATTATTAGCCAATTGCTGGCTGGTGATAGATTTCCGTATATAAGGACGCAGTGAATAGTGCAGCTAAATAGTGTTTGGAAAGATTTTAAGAAAGATATTCCTTGACATGATTAACGTCAATCAGCCTATTCATATCGACGCGTTCTTCGAATTCCAGAAATTTCAGAAGTTCTTGCATTTCCTGCACTTTAAACTTATCCGCAATGACGAGGGACGCATCGTTAGCACTTCGTATTTGGTTTTCATAACGGGTTTTGCTCTGGACGCCTGGTTCTTCGGTGTCAATATCTTTGATATGATCTGGTCTAGGCATCTGGGCCAGACCTCCCATCAAAATCTGCCCGTAATAAGTATATCCGTATATTACACAATCCGTGGAATCCTGTTGTATACGAAGCGAGGCGACATTGTCGACTTTCTCAATGTGTTGGATCGGGAGTTTCCACGAGATTTGGCCACGCAAAGGTGGCTCCAAGTGGCGGAGACGTATGAGAAACACAGCAAGCGACAATACTATGTCGGCATCTTTGCATATTTTGCCCTTGGTGGCTTCTGCATCGCTCCGGTTATTTTTTACGTGGCCGCCTATGATCGGAGTGCGCCCATTCCGTTGGACCATCAGCTGCTTGGCGGCTGGCTACCCTTCGAGATTCGACAGAGTCACTACCTTTACCCCTTGGTCTGGCTGTACGATGTCTACGCAATGCTCGTCGGGGTCACCTACTTCACCACCTTTGACACCTTGTTCAGTGCCCAGCAGACGATATTGATAATGCACATGAACGGCCTGCGCAGGCAGATAGAGCTGCTCCAGGGCGTCGACAGTGTGAATCCAGTCGACGAGGCAAGGTTCTACGGTTACATCAAGAGTTTGATCCGTCGCCATCAAGAGATCAATTTCTTGAGCGACAAGTTCAATGACCTTTTTAAGCTTCTCATATCCTTGAGTGACATGGTCGGCGCTGCATCCATCTGTTTCCATTTGTACCTAATAACCGAAACGACGGATAAGCTTATGCAGGCCAAATACTTGTGCCCGACCCTAGCCCTGGTGACCTTCACCTTTGAGTGTTGCCTGCGTGGCTCCCAGCTGGAGGACGCCGTAAGTTAATATATAAGCATATATAAGAATATATATTATCTTCCACTTTTCCAGTCTGCTGGCTTAAATGATGCTTTGTATAATCATAGCTGGTATGATGGCAGCCAGAAATACCGTAAGCTGATGTTCATCTGGCTGAGATATACCCAATGCACTCGAAAGCTAACTGCTTATGGCTTGGTCGAAATCAACATGATGCACTTCACGGACGTAAGTAGAGCTTTGATACCTTTTGCGGCTCATATTCGAACATTTCCCATTTCAGATCATGCAACTTGCTTACAGACTTTTCACTTTTCTCAAGTCTCGACAGTAGATTCTTATACTTATTCCTTATACTTATATCCCTCAAAAACTGTTAACAACAATGTTAAGTTTCTAACTTATTTGCGCCTAACATTTATGCCAACTTTGCAGCTTCACTTCTGTTGGCCGATAAACCCTTATATTCAAAATAGTTTTTAGTTATTTTTATTATTATTTAGGCTTATGTACTTAACATAGTTTGTGTTCACGTTTACATAGAATTTGTATACACATATAGATATCTAGAATATTAATATCCCAATTACATATATCAACTGCATCATTAAAATGATTATCTAAAACAAATCTTTTCTCAATCTTTCTTCTTTCCCTTCTACTTCTTCATCTGTGCTGTAAGTATATAAAGGTGTGCGCGATGTTATGCATGAAACTGTAAAATAAATAACATATGCATGTTGCTGCTGTTTAGACACCCGCTGCTGGCTCCCTCATGGGAGGCAAGTGGAATGGAGTTTCTGCCTGTTGTCGCGACGTTGAGGACGACGAGCGGAGGAGCTGAGGGGTCGCAGTGGGTTCTCGGGCTGCGTCTCTATTTACATGGGATAGGTGCAGGGCAAGGCAGGAGGATAGTCGAGATCGTACATTTGACCCTTAATGAAGGAGAGCTTGTTTATGGGCTCCGGATATACGGTGGCCAAGCCGTTCTTATAAGCATAGATCACGATCGCCTCGGCAATTCTCAACGAGCATTGTATAATTGAGCTGAGCGGCGGATACAGGCCGCCCTTTTCGAGATCCTCATTGGTAACCAGATCGGCCAGATTCTCGGCCGCGATGAGGAAGACATCCTCTGGTATGGTGAGCATGCCGGCGCACAAAACACCTAGAGCAACGCCCGGAAAGATGTACGAGTTGTTGCCCTGGCCCGGATAAAACTTATGTCCATTGTAGGTGACTGGCGCGAACGGGGAGCCAGACGCGAAGATGCAACGACCTTGTGTGTGGGTGTAGGCACTCTCAGCGGTGCATTCGGCCTTGCTGGTGGGATTCGACAGGGCGAATATAATGGGCGTCTCATTGATCTCGGCCATTGACTCGAGAACCTCCTGGGTAAAGGCGCCGCCCTGAGCTGAGGCACCAATGAGCACATTGGGGCGCAGCTTGCGCACAGCATCTACCAAGGTGTCAATGGGTGCGCTGACCTGGGCAAAGTGCAACTTGTGCTCAGTAAGGCCGCCCTTTGGACGATCGCGCACGATGACGCCGCGGCTGCAAGAAAAATACAGAGATTAGTTGGTATTACGTCATAGCTATTACGTCATAGGCATTACGTCATAGGCATTACGTCATAGGTATTACGTCATAGCTATTACGTCATTGGTATTACGTCATAGCTATTACGTCATAGCTATTACGTCATAGGCATTACGTCATAGGCATTACGTCATAGGCATTACGTCATAGGTATTACGTCATAGCTATTACGTCATTGGTATTACGTCATTGCTATTACGTCATAGCTATTACGTCATAGGTATTACGTCATAGGCATTACGTCATAGGTATTACGTCATAGGCATTACGTCATAGGTATTACGTCATAGGTATTACGTCATAAGTATTACGTCATAGGTATTACGTCATAGGTATTACGTCATAGCCATTACGTCATAAGTATTACGTCATAGGTATTACGTCATAGGCATTACGTCATAGGCATTACGTCATAGCTATTACGTCATTGGTATTACGTCATAGCTATTACGTCATAGCTATTACGTCATAGGCATTACGTCATAGGTATTACGTCATAGCTATTACGTCATTGGTATTACGTCATAGCTATTACGTCATAGCTATTACGTCATAGGTATTACGTCATAGGTATTACGTCATAGCTATTACGTCATACGTATTACGTCATAGGCATTACGTCATAGGCATTACGTCATAGGTATTACGTCATAGGCATTACGTCATAGGCATTACGTCATAGGCATTACGTCATAGGTATTACGTCATAGGCATTACGTCATAGGCATTACGTCATAGGCATTACGTCATAGGTATTACGTCATAGGCATTACGTCATAGGCATTACGTCATAGGTATTACGTCATAGGTATTACGTCATAGGCATTACGTCATAGGCATTACGTCATAGGTATTACGTCATAGCTATTACGTCATTGGTATTACGTCATAGGCATTACGTCATAGGTATTATGTCATAGGTATTACGTCATAGGCATTACGTAATAGGTATTACGTCATAGGTATTACGTCATAGGTATTACGTCATAAGCATTACGTCATAGGCATTACGTCATAGGTATTACGTCATAGCTATTACGTCATAGGCATTACGTCATAGGCATTACGTCATAGGTATTACGTCATAGGCTTTACGTCATAGGCATTACGTCATAGGCATTACGTCATAGGCATTACGTCATAGGTATTACGTCATAGGCATTACGTCATAGCTATTACGTCATAGGTATTACGTCATAGGCATTACGTCATAGGCATTACGTCATAGGTATTACGTCATAGGTATTACGTCATAGCTATTACGTCATAGGTATTACGTCATAGCTATTACGTCATAGGTATTACGTCATAGGTATTACGTCATAGGTATTACGTCATAGGTATTACGTCATAGGTATTACGTCATAGGTATTACGTCATAGGTATTACGTCATAACTATTACGTCATAACTATTACGTCATAGCTATTACGTCATAGGTATTACGTCATAGTTATTACGTCATAGGTATTACGTCATAGGTATTACGTCATAGCTATTACGTCATATGAATTACGTCGTATGTCTTATGTCTTATGTCTTATGTCTTATGTCTTATGTCTTATGTCTTATGTCTTATGTCTTATGTCTTATGTCTTATGTCTTATGTCTTATGTCTTATGACTTATGTCTTATGTCTTATGTCTTATGTCTTATGTCTTATGTCTTATGTCTTATGTCTTATGTCTTATGTCTTATGTCTTATGTCTTATGTCTTATGTCTTATGTCTTATGTCTTATGTCTTATGTCTTATGTCTTATGTCTTATGTCTTATGTCTTATGTCTTATGTCTTATGTCTTATGTCTTATGTCTTATGTCTTATGTCTTATGTCTTATGTCTTATGTCTTATGTCTTATGTCTTATGTCTTATGACTTATGTCTTATGTCTTATGTCTTATGTCTTATGTCTTATGTCTTATGTCTTATGTCTTATGTCTTATGTCTTATGTCTTATGTCTTATGTCTTATGTCTTATGTCTTATGTCTTATGTCTTATGTCTTATGTCTTATGTCTTATGTCTTATGTCTTATGTCTTATGTCTTATGTCTTATGTCTTATGTCTTATGTCTTATGTCTTATGTCTTATGTCTTATGTCTTATGTCTTATGTCTTATGTCTTATGTCTTATGTCTTATGTCTTATGTCTTATGTCTTATGTCTTATGTCTTATGTCTTATGTCTTATGTCTTATGTCTTATGTCTTATGTCTTATGTCTTATGTCTTATGTCTTATGTCTTATGTCTTATGTCTTATGTCTTATGTCTTATGTCTTATGTCTTATGTCTTATGTCTTATGTCTTATGTCTTATGTCTTATGTCTTATGTCTTATGTCTTATGTCTTATGTCTTATGTCTTATGTCTTATGTCTTATGTCTTATGTCTTATGTCTTATGTCTTATGTCTTATGTCTTATGTCTTATGTCTTATGTCTTATGTCTTATGTCTTATGTCTTATGTCTTATGTCTTATGTCTTATGTCTTATGTCTTATGTCTTATGTCTTATGTCTTATGTCTTATGTCTTATGTCTTATGTCTTATGTCTTATGTCTTATGTCTTATGTCTTATGTCTTATGTCTTATGTCTTATGTCTTATGTCTTATGTCTTATGTCTTATGTCTTATGTCTTATGTCTTATGTCTTATGTCTTATGTCTTATGTCTTATGTCTTATGTCTTATGTCTTATGTCTTATGTCTTATGTCTTATGTCTTATGTCTTATGTCTTATGTCTTATGTCTTATGTCTTATGTCTTATGTCTTATGTCTTATGTCTTATGTCTTATGTCTTATGTCTTATGTCTTATGTCTTATGTCTTATGTCTTATGTCTTATGTCTTATGTCTTATGTCTTATGTCTTATGTCTTATGTCTTATGTCTTATGTCTTATGTCTTATGTCTTATGTCTTATGTCTTATGTCTTATGTCTTATGTCTTATGTCTTATGTCTTATGTCTTATGTCTTATGTCTTATGTCTTATGTCTTATGTCTTATGTCTTATGTCTTATGACTTAGACACATTAGTTGATAAAGCATTCGTCCTACCTGTCCATCATCCAGATGCGGGTCTTGGCTTCTTCCTCGCTGACACCCTCCTTCTTCATGGCCATGACGCACAGATTGGCAATGCCGAGCGCTGCCTCGCCGGCGCCCAAGAACAGCAGCACATTGTCTTTCAGCTTGGTCTTCTTGATCTTCAGCGAGGCCAGCAGGCCCGCTACAGCCACAGAAGCTGTGCCCTGAATGTCGTCGTTGAATGTGCAGTATTTGTCGCGATACAGCGATAGCAAGCGGAAGGCATTCGCATTGGCGAAGTCCTCGAACTGAATGAGACAGTTTTGGCCAAAGCGGCGCACACAGGCTCGCATAAACTCATCGACGAAGTCGTTGTAGAGATCGCCAGTGACGCGCTTCTCGCGCAGACCCACGTAGAGTGGATCTTCCAGAATGGACTCGGTGTTGGTGCCCACGTCCAGGATGATGGGCAGACACTGATTCGGTTTGATGCCAGCCAGAGCTGTATACAGCGACAGCTTGCCCACGGGTATGCCCATGCCATTGACGCCCAGATCACCCAGACCCAAGATGCGTTCACCGTCCGTCACGACAATTGCGCGCACATCCATCTCTGGCCAGTTCTTGAGCACATCGTAGACATGTCCCTTGTCCTTGATGGAGATGAACAAGCCCTTGGGCTTAATGAATCCCAGGCTGTATTTCTGGCAGGCCAAGCCCACAGTGGGCGTGTACACCAGCGGCATCATCTGCGTAATGTCCGAGTTGAGCACATTGTAGAAGAGACGCTCGTGGCGCTCCGACAGCCCAATCAGGTACATGTACTTGTCCAAATCGTTGGGCAGACGACTCAATAACAGACGGCAGTGCTTCACCTGATCTTCAAGGGAGCGCACTGTATACGGCAAGAGGCCGTGAATGCCCAATAGCTGGCGTTCCTCATGTGTAAAGGCCAGACCCTAGAATGAAAGAGGCACAGGGAAACGATTAGTACCCGCTGACCTCTTCTACTGATAGGCCCACAAATTAAATGGTCTGGAATTAGTCTAGATTAGATTAGATTCGACTAAACAACAGCCGACTGTCAACATATGTCAATATGTCATACATCTGGCCGAACACCTTATCAGACTGCGCCACGCGCCATAGACAACCTGTCTGGTGGCCTGGTCATGTCGAGATCCATGCTGTTCCCGTGCCCATGGGCTGACAAACACGCCTCTTTGCCGACCTTCGCCCCTGCCAGAGGCGGTCCGATAGGCGGCGAGATTTGCATGTGAAATATAAACATTCATATATATGCTTATGTTTGAAGTTCAAAGTCAAGCATCTAGAACTATATATGCCTATAGATCTGGCTGAGATTGCGAACCGGTATTCAAATGCATTTGGGGCATTCCTTTTGAAAGTCGAGCTGACTCAGCGAGCGACTGGCCTCGATATGCCAGCCAGCAGCATGATTCGCCACAATTGAAAGTATTCAATTGGCCGAGTCTATTGTGTAACTGACTGATATGAACTATATGGAACTGCATGTGTGAGTGTGTGACGATGCTCTTTTTTGTTTGGTGCTTGTGCCACTTCCTCGGAGGTGTTTGCTCGCCAGGTGGAAACCTGACAATATGCATGCGGAACAAGGCAGAAGCGCATTCTCTGAAGGCTTTGCTTTTTGTGGCAAATCGTGACCAGACAAAGAATAACTGACAGTTGCAACTGTGCATTGGGCATGTTCATGAATACCCATTATGGCAAAGGCTAGCATTAGTCGGCAGCTTATGCAAGTTACTAAATACACATATGTTCATTATAGTTGAAAGCCCTTTGTTTAAAGTTTTATAAAATACAGTGATTAATAATGCTTTGCTTAAATTAACTGTAATTGAATACTGATAAACATTTGCTCAAATAAAGATCAGCATGCAGGCTTTCTAGTCTCCAGACTCTTGTTGCAAGTAAATCAAATTTACATTTTGATACTATTATCAGTATCTATTATATCTATAATTATATGAAATGAATTGAAAATATTATTTTATTTATAATTTATATATTATATTATTACTTTATGTATAATTTATATATTACAATTTTTTTTAATAATTTTTTCTTTTTCTTTAATATTTCTTCTTTTTTTTATTATGATTTTATATAGTTTAAATTTGTATTATTATTATATTATTTATAATTTATTTTTACTATTATTTTTTAATTTGATTTTTAATTTATAATTTATATTTTTTTAATAATATTTTTATTATTTTATCTATAATTTATATATTTTGTTTATAATGCTCATACTCTTCCCACATCTGGCTACTATATTATGTAATTCCTCAACTAGTCCGCAGCTCAGTTTTATTTTTAGTTGAATTCATATAATAAAGAAAATTTGATGTCTTCATCATAGTTTCTCCTCAATTATATAGTTTCAATATGTGTATCCCATGATATAATGACATGCTATTCAATTCATCATCATTATCATATATTATATTATTATAATAGCCAATCAATTTGACAGTGAAACAAAAGATTATATAATAATTGCACATGATTTTAATAAAAAGCCAATCGTGTAAATATGAGAAAAATAAATAGAAATTATATTACATTTGAGATTTGCCGATTTTAATTGCCTGTTCCCGAACTTGTTCCATTCGATAAATTGATTTTGCTTATGTATTTGTTTACATTAGGTTAGATATGCGTGTTTCCACAGTTCGATCGCGTGCCTTAACAAATTTACAATAATAAATTGCACAAATTGTTTTACTATTTCCGAATTGATGACTAAGCGAAGAATTTCAACAGCGCAAAGCTAAAAAGATCTATGCAAAAGGCCCAAATTTATATTGACTAAAATTTATGCAAAGAAACGAGAAAAAAACCCACTCTCTTATGAACAGTGTAAAATTTAATGCCAAGTCATCTTGTGTTTAAGCAAATTAATTGGGGAATGACAGCATGGGAGCTGCCTTAAAACGCATAAAGCTCATCCCAGTGGAAATGTTTCGTGAATTAGTTTTAATCTAATCAGAGTTCGCAGCATTCTCAAAACGGGACCCCACGCGGTGGATGAGTGCCCAAAAGTGCTTTCAAGCATTCACCATAATTGACGCTTATAAGCTAGCAAAAACTGTCGCAGGCCCCAGGCACGTAACATTCTGGGGAATTAGCCAATGAAAAAAAAAAAAAACAAAAAACTGCGTGGAACGGCTAACTGTTAATATATCGTTTACGATACGATATGAGATACGTCATCAATGGAGCTGATGAAATAGTGAGCGCGATACTGCTGAAAACGACACCGTTGACATTGAAATAACGCCCGTTGTACGATAAGCGGACGGTGCGAAAGAGGGACAGAGAGAGAGAGAGAGAGAGCGCGGGAGTGAGAGTGGGATCGTATGCTTGGCAACAGCTTTAACTGTTAGCTGCGGTTTCAACACGCCGTTGTAAGCAATTCCCAGCGCGTCAAACTCCGCGTATACGCAATAATAAACATTTGCAAATTACGCATACGAATTCGCATAAAATATAAGAAAATATAATCAAAAACCAAAATAAACTGAGTACAAAAGCAACTTTGTTTGGCGCTCAGCTGATGTTTGCGTTGTCTGGCCCGATCATCATTATCACTAGAGACAATCATTAGAGACAATCGCCGCCAACGGCGATAAGCGTACAGCGGGAAACCTGACCTCAAAGCGATGACGACACCAACGGAATTTACAACAAAAGATGCTGCCACAGACAATTTCATACAAATTGTTTCCTCTGCTCAAAAGCTGGGAGGCCTTTACGATGACTGAAGCTCAAGGCATTACGAATGGATGCAAGCGGCGTTGGGATGGGGCATGGCAGATAGTTTGAAAAATATATATTATTTATTTATTATGCAATTATTTTAAATTTAAAGAGTTTTCATTTACGTTATTTTCTATTCTCTACCGATGTAAATTTTATTTATATTATTTTTGTAGTATGCCCTCGATATTTGCATATTGAACTACTGAAGTAAGCTCCCAGAGAGCGCATTGACCGTATTAATTATTTCCATTTACGCACACTTATTCTGGACATATCTGCTATATCAGCCAGTTTGACAACAAACTCAAGCTCAAGAAAACCTTATAACTGTGACAATTTACATTTGGTTTTCCCTTAAAGTGCTTTGTCAGCATATTTTAAAGTCGACTCGTTTTCAATTCACCTTATCTTGCACCTTAATTAGACGAACATGCAAATAATCTGTCTATCATCGTCTTTTTTATTGTTTTGTGATATCCGAAAGCAAATATTATATATGGAAACAGATATACACACATATATTTATAGAGTTTTGTCATTGTTTTCTTTTTCACGCTAAACTGTATTTAACTCTTGACGTAGGTCAGTTTCTGTCGCTCAGGAAGTGAAAGGTATTTAGTATATGCAATGCGATAAGAACTGGAAAAAATTTCCATTATGCAATGGAAACGTATAGCCAAAGTCTCAGGCCACAATTTATATACAAATATATATGTATATGTGTATGTATGTATATGTATATTATAGTGTCGTGTTTGAAATATATATAAGATATGAAAGCCCTTGTTAATTTGATAAGAGCATTTGAGCGTTGTTGTAGGTCACCTTTAAAATTGTTTTATTATTATAATTTCTTTTTTGATTTCAATTTTTTTTATTATAATTATTTATGTATGTTTTATACAAATTTTGCTTTATTATATGTAGAAGTTGCCAGATATACATTAAATATACTTTGTAGTACTACTATCTGGTTGTTTAATAATTTTTTAAGGATTCACTCATACTAAATTGCCTGCTCATAGAACTATACAATCGACCCTCCCCTCACCCCATCAGACATGCCAATATTCGAGCTCATGCGCATACTTCGCTCCCGCTTGCACAACGGCAACCGCGCTGCGCTCTGCAGCTCTTTTTCTCTCTTCCGCTATTTGTATGCAAGTTTAATGCTCAACAAAAAATTACAAAACAAAGAGAGATAGAGAGAGCGAGGAGAAGCAAACATGAGCTAAATAGCATCTGCAAATTGGCATTGAACTTGGAAGTGCAGGCGTAACGGTAAAGCGCATGCAACCCAATCGACAAAGTGTTCACACTCTGTCAGTGGCTAATCGAATATTTAATTAACTGTTCAATTAGTCGGCCACTCCATTACAAGAAGCCTCTACACTTATTTGTTGCTTTATTGATTTTCTATGCCCAATGCTGTCATCAACTAAAAACAAAAACAAAAATTCCATCTAACATGAGCTTTGGTCTTCCAGTGCGGCGCGTGGACGCACACTCTGCTTTGGCTATGTCATCTAAAGGTCAAGCAAGCCGGCAGCAAACAAAATTTTCAAATTTTTTTTTGAGAAATTGCTAGGTGACATTTGTCTTTAATAGCTATTTATTTTATTATTTATGAGTTTTCGTTTTTTTGGCAGTCTGTGGCATAAAAATAGCAGCCAAAAAATTGAGTAACATATTGCTTCCAATGGGTAGGGCTAAGGGCATGAGCACTGAGAAAAAAAATTGTCATAGTCTTATATAAAATTTAAAAGACAAAGAAGAATGTCAAAAGCTAGTTAGTGAACGAGCTTTCAGAACTTATTTTTTCTTAGTGTAGCGTCTAACAAGTTGCGCCTATTGCGAATACATATCTAAACATAACGACATGCATGTATGTGTGTATGTATGCATATCTGAAAACAACCCCGCAATAGTCAGACGGCGCTCTTTTCTGGTATTTTTCCACTATTCCCGAGTATGGGAAGCCCGCGGCTTTCTTCAAACTTACCTTATTGAAGCGCTTGAGGCGCATGCGATCGAGGCCAGACACACTGCCAACGATCTCGTTGTCGCCTGTGCCCCAAAGTCCGAGGCGATCACGATGCTGATTCTTGCTCATGTCGTCGCAGCTGCTGTAGTTGCGTATCTGGTGAAAATTGTTGTTGCTAGGCTTGCCAAGTACTGATTGGGCTTGGTTCTGGTGTAGCTCGTGCAGGCTCTGTTGTAGCTGCTGCCAGTGGCTCGAGGATAATATCGGTGATGGCAAAGCTTCAGCCTCGTCTACACTCACTCCTGCTTCGTCAACGTCGCGTTGCGTACTGATTTGTGTTGTGAGTTTTGCGAAATTGGAAAGTTCGTATTCGAGCGTTGTTGTCGTTGTAGTCGTATGATTTTTACACACACGACTACTGCGCCATTTCGCAGTCGCAGCGGCAGCGCAGTCACCATCACAGCTGCTCGTGCTCTCGTGTGTGTGCTTTGTGTGGGCATGTATGAGTGTTGGCTGCGCTGCGTTTATTTTGTTATTGTTGTTGCTGCCGCCGTTTCTCTCTTGGGTGAGTGCGCGTGTGTACAAATCAGCTGTTTGACAGTGAGCGCAACGTGTGCTATTGCTGCTGTTAGCGGTGCTGCCAGCGCCAGCGCCAGCGCCGACGGGTATTGTGGTCTTGTAATAGCCGTGCTCATTTTGTTGTTGCTGCTGCTGCTGCTTATGATGATACGGTGTTATTTGGCCATTGGAAGGGTTGTATGAATTGTTGGCCGTTGGATAAATCGGCGTGCTGTGAATGATACAGAGAGAGAGAGAGAGAGAGAGAGAGGGAACAATGTGAATATGAGAGTGAGAGTGCGTTGTGTGTGTGACTTTGTTTGGGTAACTGTAAGTTGGATGGGTAGGCAGACCAAATGCTTGTTCTCGGCATAACTTAATTATTAGACGAAAGTGTGAGGGGACTCTATGTGGTAATGCACGACCAGTAAATACCCTGCACCCAATGTTAAGCCGCTATTAAAAATTCTATCATAAACAAAATTCTTTGTCTGAAAATAAGAAAGAACAACAACTTGCGCATATCAAATTATATATATTTATATACACATATATATTTTTATATTTATTATAAATCCAAAATTGCATATTGCAAATTGAAACAGTCGCTTCCATTTCATTGTTTAACCAGCATTCGAAAATTGCGAATGATATACATATTCATTTATTCCATGCCCCAGTTATCGATTCAATGCCTTTCAATTGTATTAATAATTAATCAATGTCAATTAAACAGAAATCGTCATCTGTACAATATAGAATATTTGTGCAAGCGCGGCTTATAGGGGAATCTTTTTAGAAAACATTATAACTCTAGTTCATATAGTTTCAACTGAGACCTACAGAGATCTACTTTATCAATAATACATATAAAGACAGATAATTGCAAAATATGCTCTCCTCAATTTCCTTTTTCAATGGGTATACAAACAAGATGTGATGTTATGTGCATGACATTGCTGTGACTTAATAACGGCACTTCATGAATAAGGGAAAAGCAAGCAATGTAGATAAAAAGGAATGGCTTTCAAAGTATTTCACATCATGTCAACTGAATGGAACTTCGAAAATGAACTAGTTCATTATTATGGTTTATTTTTGTTAAATAATATAAATTAGCAATGATTAAGAACATGTTTGGCATAAGCAAAGCATAAGGAAACAGGTGATGCTTGGCACAGCAGACTAGACAAATCAACAATAGAGATAAGAACTGTGCTACGCCCACTTTCTGCTACCGACAGATGGGTACAGAGTACACTGATACTGCCTATATATAGTACATATTTGAATGTATGTATATATATGTATATATGTATATATATATATATATATATATATATATATATATATATATATTAATATACATACTGCTTGAGTCGGCCAAAGGCTTGAATCGAGGAAAAGCGCTGCAGAGTCGCGTACATGCTAAAACACTTCTAATTTCCCTTATTTGAGATGTCTATAACTTTAAAAGCCTTTAAATAGGTCTATATAGATCTATAACTACGAAAAATTTCACTTTTGACCGAAACGTTCTAGCACTAAAATCGAACTGAGTATAGGAAATTCAGACATATTGCTGTTGCGGCACTTCGTTTTCCATTTTCCCATTACACTTTGTAGTTTTCATCGCTATTTGCTTTCGCTCAGCTTAGAAGCAGCATAGTGAAAGAGAGACAAAAGGGAATGCATATACATATGTATGTAAGCACATATATATTGGCTGATAAGACCAGAATAGCTTTACGACAATCAATCAGGGCATAAAAACATTTCACTCCAACATGTAAACAATTCGCAATATAAATAAACAGAGGCGTCACGTGATTTAAAACTGATCAAAGGGGGACTGATTTAAAAGTTATATACCAAGAGAAACTGTTTCTGTATACAAATATACTGAAACTCTTCTGTTCCGATATATGCTTAACATATGCATTGATTGAATTTCGATCTCTAACAAGTGCCAGTCATATAGAGATACAAATCTAATAAGCACTTCTTCATTGGCCTCGCATGTCGTCCCGGAATAAATATATAGTTCATGTACTGGCACCCCTCAATGCGTGTTAAATATCGTGACAGTCCGAGTAATCATAGCCCGCCGCAAGGGTAAAGCTTGTAAAGTCGAGTCGCGCATAGAGCCACAGCCCAATGCCAAAAGCTGATCCACAAAAACTGAAAGTAAATCTCAGACTGGGCAATTTTTCACACATGTGTCTGACCTTCATAAATATTAATAGGTTAAACTTTTTGTTTTGATTATCAAACATCGTATTTTTGTGCATTTTTATTGAGGACTTTATAGACGAGATTTTGTGATTGTTTTCTATAATAACCTTACCACGCTCAAACACATATATATTGTTTTTATTGTTAGTGCAACTACATCGATTAAATCAATGCCCGGCCACGCCCACACGCATATTTAACACAAGCTGACAACTGTGGGCGTTTTTTTTATTAGTTGCTTCTAGGGGTCAGTCGAACGCGCTTAAATCGCTATTAAAACGCTAGTGAATCGCATCATTAGCTGTTAATTACATGTTGTACTCACAGGACGAACAGGCAGATTGGGCGTGGTCATACGCCTTTATTGTGCTTGTGTACAGAGGACAAACTAAGAAGCTACAATAAGCTAATCGACATTTAGGTGGACATATGAATATATATGGATATATACAGCTGCGAAGAATATAATAGCACCATACTTAAAGGTGATTTGAGTTCGGTTATCGAATTTATATTTTCTTTTTTAAGTAGTATGAATATGTTTTTAGAAGAAGAAATATTAAAGTGGTGCTATAATATATTTCACTCTGTATATATTCTTTTAATTTAGTACTAAGTGCTTAATAACTTGTTGGATATTGAATATATATATATTTAACTCTACTATAAAGCGCTAAAAATCGTATGTATGTGTATTACTATATAACAACAACAAACAAGCCTTCCTTAGTAACCGATAAAAGTTATTTGCATATCACAAAACTAATCAAACTGCCCTCGCACAGACGCACTTTTGCTTTCATTCTCTCTTTCCTTACCCGTTTTCATCAAAATTTCTTATGGCATTGCGATCGGCACAAAGGGAACTCGAATTGCCCATTTTAGCAGACTCTTTCTGCGCTGTTTAAATAAATAAATAGTTGTAACTATAACACAAAGTATAACAGTTAATGCGCCGCAAGAACAGTTCATAAATTATTTAAAACATCAAACAATATTCGAAATTAACTTTTTTTTATTAAATTATATTGAACTTCTTTTTGTTTGTTTGCCGAGCGCTAGTCAACTCTGATTCGAGCGAAACTGAATTAAAAACTAAAGCTAAAACTAAAACTCGACTCGGCCACTTGTTACAATCAAAAATGTTGTCGCATGGTCAAAGGAGAAGGCGACTGACTGACTGCGAGTGCAAGGCGTCGGTGCAAGCGAGATGGCGTTAGGCAAACATTTTGACTCGCTCTCACACGCAGTCAGCGGCACGCGATGCTTGCTCGCGATGACAGGTGGCGTGTGTGTATGTAAAAGGGAGTGCGAGCGGGAGGGAGAGGGTGAGTCAAATAGTTCGGCGCTCCACACAGCTGTTTAATTGGACGCACAGCCTTAATACGCGCTTACGTCGAGTCCCATCATTTTGGCACGTAGTGAGTAACGCATTAGAACAGACAGTTCGTTACGTATATACGTACGTCACGTATGTGCTTGTTTGCTGTTGATTCAGCTTTGTTTGTTCGTTTGTCAGTTATTTTAGTATAAAACATATTTTAAATAAATTTGCTAAAATTTAAACTTAATTTTACTTGGCAGTACTAACAGATGTTTGGAGCTGAATGGTTTGAAACACGCAATATATAGCGAAAATTGTGAATAAACTAAATATTAAATTTTATTATCTATTAATAACAGATACTTTTCAAGTTGTTTTTAAGTTAAACATAATATTCTCTATAATCTCTCGAGCTGCCAACTCAACCATATCGACAATGGAAGTGTATTCAGTGTTCGTTGTGCGGCTCTTTCGAGTTTTACCTTAACTGTTGGTACATGTTGCCCACTTGGCCAGTTGGCTAATCGCTGTGACCTTAGCCACAACAAATTGCATAAAGCCGCTGCTCACTGTTTGTTGTACATGGTGCTCGTGGCTAATTAAAAAATAGTAATAATGACAATAATAATAACAATAATAATCACTTACCCAGTAACTATAACAAACGCACTGGCCATCGTTGCACTTGAACGAGCCCCACTCATGGGGCTCAACTTATTTCCGATATTTTGTGTAAGTCTGCATAATAATTGAATTTTATTTAAGCCAAAGAAGTTAAAACAAAGTTTTTTATAAAAGAAAACTTTTGAAATTATTATAATTTATATTGTAAAAAAATATTTTATTACATAAATAATTTGATAAGAAATCTTATCTTTTCTAATTTATTTAAATGTTTTTTAAATTTATTAACTTACTTTATAACATCAAACAGAGCATATAGCGCGTGTTTAGTCTGTCTTGAGGTCTGTTAGCCTAACCATCTATGCTTCCGTTCACGCTTCAGTCTCTATGAACTCGGTGCATTTTGAACTAGAGTCTTCAGTTTTGCTATATGTATTTATTTATATATGTATTATTTAGGGCTAAATAAATATTATGAATATTATGATAATAATTTATATGCTATTTTCTTATACATTTTTTAATTTAAATTAATTTTATTTAGTTTCTAAATGTCTCGCTATATATCTATATGTAACCTCATCGAGAGTATTGCTTAGTCGAGTTAACTGTGGCTTTGGCTAATATCAGCGGCTGTCAATTCTCCAATTTCGTAACTTTAATGATTTAGTTGTCATTTAAGTTGCACAAAAACTTTTAATTAACTTAACTATTTTTTTTGTCTATTTTTTCTATTTTTTGAGGATTGCAATTATTTTGTCTAAAAGCATTCGAAACACACTAATGACTGGGTTTATTATATGTACAGTTTATTGTATGTACAGTTATATTTATTTGGCCATTTGAATTCGGTTAAACACTCACCGAACATGTTTACAAAGCTTTGCCCAAATATCAGTTTGAACAATCTCAGCTTTGACTGCAAATTCCTTTGGCATGAAATATTCAAGGAGAGTTCAGAGATGAGTTGACTTGATTTTGTTTGTTTTCTCATTCATTTTGATGAATTCACGCTAAAAATATTTATGCAATTAGTAAAAATTGAATTGAAATTATATTTTTATTTTTTTAAATAAATATAAATGTTTTAGTTTCATAAAAGTTGTGCTGTATTTTGAGTGCAAACTAAATATATTTGAAATTTATTTAAAAAAGATAGAAATATAAAAAATATATATATAGTTTTATATTCATTTGTTTAAAAATGTATTTTCATTAACTTATTATTTTATTTATATTATATTGTATAATATAAGTTTTTTTTTTTATTTCTTTTATTATTTATTAATTTAACAAAATTATATATATAAAATATATATATTATTTAATTATTTTATTTACCAAAATAATTTTTAAATATTTATTTATGTATAAACAAAACTCAAGCTGATTGGTTGCGTGTCTCACTGCTCAATAGATGGCGCTGCTGGCTGGTTGTTGTCTTTGCTAAGCGGTTGCTTGGGCCATATGGCCAATAGATGGCGCCTGATTTTTGAGAGCGCTGTCTGAATTTTAGATTTTTAAAATGTTTGTTTAGTTATTTAAATAACTATAGTATCTAAAATGATTAAGCAAATAATAAATAACAGAAATGAAAATAATTAAATTATTAATTTTAATAAACTAAAACAAATATATATGGCATTTATATGAACTGCAAATGCCTAGGAACAGATTTATACTTGTTTAGGATAAGGCTTAGAATGTGGGATTAAAAATGGGGTTAAAAATTGAATGAGCTCATGAATGTTAAATGAGCATATTTTAGAGTGAGTAGAAGTTGAGACGGAATGAATAGGCTAAAGAAATCGAATTCAGATCTAGACTTAAATACCGAGGTATGATATAGATCTCATAATAACGCTGTCTTAGTTGCCTTGTCAACTACTTAGTCAGTGTTATGTGCGCCTTGACTAATGCCTACAATGCGGTTAAATTGAAGTGTCCTTTAATGAAGCACGTCTCAACTGGATTATTATTGTTGCTGCTGTTGCTGTTGCTGTTGCTGTTGCTGCTTTAGCAGCTGCTTTGCCAACAATTTGCTGCACAAGGAGCTGGCAGGACTTAAATTTAATAAAGCCGCTGCAGCAACAAAAGCAATTGAGGGTCCACTTTTATCATCAAATGATTTTCTTTCAGCTAAGCTGGGCACAATTTTCACGGCGCTGCAGTCACGTCAGCTGCATGTCCTGCACATGTCTATATGTATGTGTGTGTGGGTGTAAGTGTGTGTGTGTGTATGTTCAGCGGTAATCTATCATAATTTTTATATCCTAAAATCCCATTTTCGTATTAGAGCAAAAATGTCTGCGAGCAAATATAATAAAATGGCCAACACATCGACGTGAAGGCAGCTACTGCACGCGGCTCAAGCGCAGGCCAAGCACACACACAGAGGCACACACACACATGCGCGTGGGTGGACATGGCATGCCAACAGTATGAAATTCCAGTCAAGCCCTTGCTTTCGCTCCTATTTTTGTTAGCTTTCTTTTCTTTTTTTTGTTGCACCCTTTTCAAAACTTGTTGTGCTTGTGCTTGTGTGTGTGTGTGTGTGTGTGTGTGTGTTTGGCTTAGCTGCACTTGTCGCGTTTTATTTTTCAATGCCTTGGCTTTGGCTAGCACAAAAAAAGAGGAAAGCGTTCAAATAGCCAACAATTTTATGAGTCTCTCTCTCTCTCTCTTTTTCTCTCTTTGCCTCTCTCTCACACACACATCATAAAGCACTTTTTATGTGCTTGTTGTAGTTGTCTAATGCATTGTACTTGCCCAACACACACACACACTCACACACACATATGTCTATGTACAGACACTCAGACAGCAGCGCAATTATCCTGGCGAGTTCTTAATAATCGAAGAGCTTCACATTGCTTTGTGCCTATGAATGAAATTCTCACAAATATTTATAATATTCTCTATTCCATTCAGCTGAAAAGAGTTCAAGAAAATCAAGCAAATTTGTTCACTTTACAGCTTTAAAAGCTCCTAGTTATCAATTATGACTCAAACTTTTTCTTGAACTTTCAAGAAAATAAGCTTATCTTTCCTGATCTCAAGCTCCATATCTACATCTCTATAAATCACTAGAATGAAAGCTTTTTAGTTTAAGTTTACTATTAAATCGAAAGCACATTAAAAGCTGAACAAGCTCTCTTTTATTTCGTCACTGCTCTCTTGTGCTTCTTCCCTTTTTACTCGGCCTCTTCAAGCTTTTCGCACGCCGATTTCAATATGAATTTCTCTATGGCAGCGCAGGCTTGCCAGACTATGATGCACTCTGGCATGCAATTAATTTTGTAATTATTATTATAATAAAAATAATATAAAATGCCGTCAATAAAAAAAGCCGCATGTTGTCCCAACCGACAACCTACAACAACAACAACAACAAAATTTACCTTAAACTCGAAATGGCAAATTATTAAAAACCAAAAGTGTAAGTGAGGCATCAACGACTGCATGATACTTGTTCGGATCCTCTTTAGACTAGATGGTGATGGCGAAAGGATAATGAAAGATAGATAGACTTTAAGTTCAAGCTGAGCTCGATTAAGCTTGCTTTAAAGTTATGGCAGACTTAGTCTAGATTATAGATTTGCCTGGATAGAAAGCACCAAAGTACTACCCTCAGTATAGGGTATCCATTAGCTTAGCACTTTATACGACTTTTTATAAGTCTAGCATGTACACAAAATATATATTATATATTGCATATATTATATATTGCATATTTCAAGTACAGACAGGCAGACCTGATGCACAGGACATTGCACTCAACCCATATACTCGCTTGCACTCTGAGAGCGTGTATAAACACATTGTGCGCAGTTTAAGCCGCAGCAAAGCTGAACAAATTATTGCGGAAAGTTGAGTTTAAACAGTTGTGGCTTAAATATAGAAAGAATATAAGACAATATATAAATATACATATATAGTCAGATATTCAGATATATAGTATATAATGCAAGATCTTTGAGTATGCATATAAAAGAGTTATCTTTGGATATACCTAGAGGTATCTAGTCGAAAGAATTTTATATTATTCAAAGTTTAAAAGAGGATTTCGTAAAATTATGAAACAATTTAAGTATCTAATAGTTGAGTTTACGTTTATAGTCTTATCATAGTTTCCCCTCTGTTAACAAGCCGCTCAAATGGACACTTAAGGTATGCCGTTGTTGGCTCTATAAACAATTCTTGGATGCCTTCGTTACAATTGCTAAACGGAGGCGGGCAACAACAATTGCAGCGAGCAAAACAATGGCAACAACAATAAATTTAATTAAAAGTTTTATAACAAGCTTTGCTTGATTTCACTTTTGTCAGCTTCATAGCTGCAGACAGCTTTAATCGAAGCCATTTGTGGAACGCGAGATATTTGGGCAAAACTCTGACTCTGTCTCCGTCTCTCCCTCTCTCTCTGACCCGTTCTCTGCAGCATTTCGTCATATTTGATATTAATTAAAAAGTTTTCATTGTCGCGAGGGCGCTTTAAACAAATTGTCAGAGCTGACGAACCAGCAAGGAACTCGCAACTCTTTCTCTCTCTGCCTCACTGCCGCTGTCTGTCTCGCTCTCTCCGCTGATGGCAAATCAAATACAATGACCATTTCAGCAAATGTGTAACTGTGTGTGTAAAGGTGTGTGTGTGTGTTCATATGTAGCTGTCTTTAAACCAGCGACAACATCGGCGACATCTGCTTATGTCACGTCCTGACAACCGAAAAATTCATTTTTTAAATACACTGCTTACAAAGTGAAAAATGGGGTATATTAGTGCTGTTGTTATTGCTGCTCAGCCATCTTTAGCTTTAGCTGATTCTGCACAGAGTATTGTGCAGTCTGTTAGAGCCTTGTCTTTAGCTAAGCAACTGAATTGTGAAAGAATACATATCAAAATGAAATCAAGCAACTCTTTGACAGTCTGGCACAATTGTGAGGAACACAATCAATTCATTGACCCATAAAAAATATACATATACATAATAAATCGATTCACATTTCAAACGGAAAATAAGAAAACAAAACCATATCCAAGCGAAAGAATTTTATTAGTGAGCGTGAATAAAGTAATAACATGAGAGAGAGAGAGAGAGAGAGAGAGAGAGAGAGAGAGAGAGTGAGAGAGAGAGATATGCATGCATGGGAGAGGCAATTAATAATAAGGCTGCTGATCCCGTTATTTTAATGGTCTCCGCAGCTCACGAAGCGCACTTGGCTGCTGCTGTGAGCGTAGCAGCTACGATAGCTTTCTGCTATTGGCTAATTAATCTGCAGCTGTTGATATTGTTGAATCTGATTCCGTTAGATTTGTGGACTGGGAAGAGAGAGCGAGATAAGTAGATTGTATAAATGATGGAGTTCCTATGTGCTCTCACGTTATTGGTCGCAAGGTTGTTGCTGGCTCTGTTGCAGTGATGCTCGCGGTCCATGAAACCAACATGGCGGCTGGTGTGATAGCGGATATTTGAATACTTGTCTGCTATTGGCTAATTCTTTTGCAGCCATTGAGAAAGAGCGAGAGAACTAGATTTGTGGATTGAGTAAATGACAGGGACAAACAGTGAGTGAGTTTACGCTAGTGCTTACATGATCGTGTCATTTTAATGGCTTCTGCAGTCAGCAAGAGACAAACATGGCGGATAGTGTGAGCAATAGCTGTCAGCTGTTGAGGAAAAGGTAAAATTATCATCAAAATAAATTAAAATAAACATTAAAATATAGATATAAAATAATATATAACATTCTTGATGAATTGCAAAATTTATTCAACATAAATTCTTTATTTCTATTTATTTCTAATAATTAAGTAAACATGATGAATATTCGCAATTAAAAACCTGCTTACATTCACAAAGTAATTTTTACATAAACAAGAGTAGCAGGAGAGGTAAGTATTAGGCTGTTTGACACGCTTAAGATCGCTTGGGCGGCACCAGCAGGATAAACGAGCACGCTTGTTTTACTTTCAAACAAACTCACATGCGAAAACATTTCCGCTCCCAGTTTTTCAGTTAATTTAGAACCTGTCGCATAACTCATAATGGGCCCATGGCGAGGGGGTATTTCGCAGGTATCTAGCCAAATCCTGGGATGCTGGATGCGTGTCTGTGACATTTTCAAATCAACGCACCGCGCACATGTCCTTTCACTTTTTCATTTGTTGGGCGCGCCTGGCTCTAGGCGGGCAGCCCAACAATATCAGCAACTTGAACCGAGCTCAACTTTGTGCACAATAAACGGGCGCACTTGACTGAAAATGTAAGCGATAATCCTTCGGGGGGCTCTGTGACATGGCAGGAAGGTAAAAAGCGCGCGTAATTGAAGTCTGAGTGGAATGTAGAGAGAGAGAGAGCGAGAGGGAGGGAGGGAGAAAGACGTAAGCAAGGCTGGATATGCGGCAACGTGTGACTGCATATTTATGTCAAAGTTGCGAACGATGCTCGAATGGCCGCAGACAGAGCCAAGGCAATATCCTTCCTGTGTTTAATAAACTCCTCGACGCGGAGCCGCTGGAAGCAACGTTGGCTGCCACAAAAAGGCGGCCAAAAAACTTTGTCGATATTTATCGAATTTCATAGCCGGCGGTTAAATGTTTGTCGGCTTGGCTTGTGCGCCTTGTGTTTGCATTTGCATTTGGCGGGTGTACTGGTGTACAGGTGTGCGTGCGTGTGTGCGTGCGTGCGTGTGTGTGTGTGTGTGTGCGGCGTCTTGGGTTTGCTTTGGCAAAGGCTCAAGTAGAGAGCATAGAAGGAACGCGAATGCTGCCTGGGCTGAGTTTATGGCATGTACTGAGGCATGTTTTAAGTGGTTTTACAGGACGCGCCTCATTGCGTCTTGCAATCAATTTCGCTCGTTACGTTACGTATACGCACCGTTTGCCAAATTGTTGCCACACACACACACACACAGGTGGGTGCTCTCATAAAAATGTATACATACTTTAACTAATATTTATCAATATGAAACAGAACGAGTTAGCATAGGGGCGTTCTGCATATTTAGTGCTTATTATGGCAAAATGATTGTTTTCCCCAATGCTCCACAGCCATTTGCATATACGAGTTACAGCTGTGTGTGTGTGTGTGTGTGTGTGTGTGTGTGTGTGTGTGTGTGTGTGTGTGTGTGTGCATATATCGAGATATATATTAATGTGCAGTAAACAGCGAACTGTTTTTATGGCAGGCGCTCGACTTTTATTTACTCTGAAAGAGCTGCCAAAGGGCTGCGAAAATTGAAGCTAAATTATTTAATATTTCATTGATATATTTATATATTCAGCAATATGAATTTCAGGTTGCTATATGAATTTACTATAATTTTGAATGTAAATTTATTAATCTTTATCAGATATTTTATGTGAATATTGGGAGAGTTCATAAATGGAAGTTTAAAAGAGAGAGAGAGAAAGTCACTAACTACTTCTACTACTCAGCTGAATATCTCTTGGTCTTAGCCGCAAACTGCTAATAAGAAAACTCGCTCAGGCACTGTAAGAACTCTTTTTAATTTGCGAGCTTCTTTGCCCATTCAATGTAATGCATCGGTGCTTTAGGCCTTGTTAGGTGCAGATGATGGCTGGCAGGCAGCTGGCAGACGCATTCGCATTATAATTTGTCGCACCCACACACCCATACACCCACCCACCCACACACACACACATTCACGTGCAGACACAAAAGGTGTCAAAGGCCTTTTGTGCGGCTGCCTTCCGCCTGTCAATGACAACAGCCGAAAGTGTGCCAAAAAAGCAGCCAAAGACTTTGTTAACTCCTGCCACAGCTCCCCAACCTAAAAGCTCGCAGTAGCTGTCTGGTTAGAGTGGGGTGGGGTAGGGTGGTTGGAGCGGGCATTTGTGTGAAAAATTCAAATCGGTTGTGCTGCTGGCAGCTGAGAGTGTGGCTCAGTTTGTCGGCTTGCCGCTTATGTCAGACATAATTTAAGCCCGGTTAGGCTTCTGGACAACAATGCGGCCGAGACTATGGCCGATTGAAGGGCCAGAAGCCAAGCACTGGCCTGGCCCGCTGACCCTGGCGGCCAATCGATTGGCCAGACCCAAAGACAGTTACTACAAATGCCCCCAACTTGACTTCGCCGTCATTCACGATTCACGGCTCTTTCTTTCAGCATTCAGAAAACTGCCTATAAATACCCAGCAGCTCAGTCAGTTCTCAACTGAGATGAGGCACATAACAACTCTACTCGTGATCGGCTGTGTCTTGGCCTACGTGGGCAGCGCCCAGGCGCAGTGCTGTCAGCGTTCCTTGACCATGGATTATACTTATAGAACGCGCGCACGTACCTGCGCTGACTCTGGTGGGCGTACGCTCGGCTCGGGCTGCACGATTACGGTTTGTGCCAATGGCCGGGCTAAGCACGGCACCTACTGCGGCCGTGGACCCTGTAATATCCTAGGCTGCGCGTGCGACGGCGGCTGCCTCACGGGCATGTGGATGCAGAGTTTCCTCGAGAATTACAGACGACTGGGCATTACCGTGAATCGTTTCAAATGGAACAACTGAGCTGGGAGAATCTTTTGATCACTTAACGATAATAAGAAATAAAAATGTATAAATAAAGCAGATAACTGGGAATGTAAATGCTCATTTAGGCAATAGTTATGAGTCAGATGAGAGGAAGGCATAAGTAGTATGGCCTATTGTGTTATATATGGACATAAATTACTTTTCACAGTTAAGAACTAATAGAACCATAAGCGTCTTTAAGTAGCGCTACAGACAAGCTGCTGACTTTACGTGACCTTGTTGAGCAGTATCAATGACCTGAAGCCTGCACCATATCCGAGAGTATCATCAGCATGATCAGTGCTTATCTTTGTGATATAAGCTTTAACGTAATCTGTAGCAGAGAACTCTATTTGTAAACTCATTCACACTGTAAAGTACAAATATATTGTTGATCAACTCGATGAGTTCTATTGATAAAGCTATGAACAATTCTTTGTTGTCAGTTTATCTAATCGTATATCCCTATTGTATATGGCTGCACCGATCTACGAAAGTTAATCTGTGTGTGATCTGTGTGGACTATATACAGGTATATTGCTTCTATATAGATAAATATTTTCATACTCCCGTAGAGCAGTAAAATAAGTGCATATGGTCAAGAGCTCTGTCAATAAAAGAAGATAAAGCAGTTCCGTTCTAAGCGGAATTCTGATAGTGAGTGTGATACAAGAAATGAATATCGGGTACACTATCTGACGTGTATAAAAATGTTATATATAATATATTAGAAATTTATATGTATATATATATATATGCATTATATGTAGTACAACTATAAGAAATGGAGAGATATAAGAAAATACTTTATGCGATTACTTTAAATGAATATATTGAATACAATAGGGTATTTCGCATTCGTTGTCATATGTAATTTGCACTTACTGCTGCTTGCTCTAAACTTCCTATAAATACCCAGAGGTTCAGTCCATTTCAAAGTAGAAACTGATCGAGATGAAGAACATAACCATTCTGCTGGCTCTGGGATGCGTCTTGGCCTATGTGGGCAGCGCTCAGGCAGAGTGCTGTCGGGCCTCATTGACCATGTCATATACGCTGAACTCGGGCACGTGCAGTGATGCAGGTGGACGGCCAAACTCATCTGGCTGCACCATCACCGTTTGTGCCGACGGCAAGGCTCAGGTGGGCACCTACTGTGGCCGTCGATCCTGCAACATCTTTGGCTGCGCTTGCGGCGGTGGCTGCATTACTGGCGAGTGGCAAAGAAGTTTCGAGCAACTTAATGGGCATCTGGGTGTCAGAGTCTCGGGTGCACAATGGAACTCGTAATGTCTTGAGAACTTTTGAATACATTGAAATATAAATGCATGAAAGAAACACCTAAGTTTATTTTCTAATTAGTTTGAAGTTGGGGCATGCTAAAGCCTGAAGTAATCATCCAAAATTATTCACTTTATTTCCATAAAAACTTGTAGATAAAAAAAAAAACATTCTTAAAGACTAAGCATTTCTTGTAAGTTTCGATTCAAAAGCTTGTCGCGTGCGTGATATACAAAGGCAACTTGAGCTGATTGAAATAAATGAATGCAGTTAAAAATATTTATAAATTATATATTGTCTTTATCCAGTTAATTCGTACAACAAATGCAGATAACAGGTCAAGCGTGCCGTTAATAAAAGAAGTCGAAATTGTTTCGTTGAAAGCTCTTTGTTTAGTTGCGAAATTCTGACTGTAATTGTGATTCAGCATATGAATATCGCATACTCTTTCTTTATTTACTGCTGAGTGCATATCACTTATAGAACATATTTAATATATCAGAGTATTTTGGGTTCGTCGTTATATGGAGTATAAATTCCCTGCAGTGTGCCACAAAATTCCTATAAATACCCTGCAGCTCAGTTCAGTTTTATGTAGAAACCTACTGAGATGAAGAACATTACCATTTTGCTCGCTCTGGGATGTGTCTTGGCCTATGTGGGCAGCGCTCAGGCGGAGTGCTGTCGGGCTTCACTGACCATGTCGTACAGGTTGAGGAGGGGCACCTGCGCCGATGCGGGCGGACGTCCAACTGCATCCGGCTGCACCATTACCGTTTGTGCCGACGGCAAGGCTCAGGTGGGCACCTACTGCGGTCGTCGATCCTGCAACATCTTTGGCTGCGCTTGCGGAGGAGGCTGCATTAGAGGCAACTGGCAACGGAGCTTCGAGAGCCGCAACAGTCGTCTCGGCGTGCGAGTCATTGGAGCACAGTGGAACTCATAAGTTGGTCAAATAAGTTGCTCTCGATAACTTTTGAATACATTCAAATATAAATACTTGCATGAAACTTCCCTTGTTTGTTCAGTTATTAGTGGTGAACTGTGGTACTAGCTTAAGCTACCTTTCTTCGAAATGAGATAAAGAGTCTCTGGAGTACTCGCCACTGAGTCACATTTACTTGCTGCTCCTCAGTTATCTGCCAGCTGCCTTGCAACCTGGTGGCAAAGTCTCTGAGTGCAGCTCCATTTGGCTCTCATTTCTTATAGAAATTAAAACAATTTGTTGCTGCAGCTGCAATTCAAGGCAATTGCATTGCACTTTTCCGGCAATTCATAAACATAAAGAGCATAATATTTCAGCCGGAATGTGTGTGCGTGTGAGTCTCTGTGTGTGTAAGTTTGTATAGTCGCTGCACTTATCCTTTCACTTCATGCGCATAATGAAGAGCACTTTACGCTTATGAAAGCGATGGCTAAAAAAGCGGGCAGCAAAATAAGCAAACAAATAGAAACACTCGTAATAACTAGAAATAGGAGATTTTCTACGCTTGAATAACGAAGTTGAAATGCTCTTACGACAAAAAAAAGCCTAACTTTCAGATTATCAGAACTTGGTACTACGAAGTATTAAACAATTTATAATATAATTTTTAAAGGTCAAATGTAATCATTGTTGAATTTTTTATAATTTATGTTTATAGCAATTAGTTTAAACAATATGAAAAAATTTGGTTTTTGTTGAAAATAGTTTTAACTTTTTTTTATAATATTTTTTTATACCTCTAATTCTCCGAAAAACCGATGATTTGAAGGGATTTCAGCAAAAAAAATCCAGTGGGATTGAAGTTAAATAAATATAATATTGATTAAATATTATTTAAAATTGATCAACATAATTTAATAATAATAATAATTAAATTGGTCACATAAAAAAATAAAAAATATGAATACATTGAGCTTTAGATGACCTGATCAAAGAAAGTACCAATTCCAAAAAATTTCGAGTTTTTTTTTGTCGCTGATTGTAGCTAAGGTTAGAATATGCAGTTGGCAAAGAGCAGATCTTGAGGGGTTGAGGATCCAGGCTAGAAAGACTCATTAGCGGAATCAAAAGAATATACCTGATTCAAGCTTATAGGAATACAAATTTCTATTATAATTAAAAACAGTTATGCGATTATAGCATCTGCTCGTAGTTTATAGAACAAGACTTAGTCAATCATCAACGGCTGATCAAAAGCTTTCTATTGATCAGCTCAATCTCAGTTTGAAGTATGCAAAACTTGTTTCTATATAGTAAAATATCGGTGCATTATCTAAAAAGATATATAACAGCTATAATACCCAATGGGCAGGGTATGTGAACATCAACGAGCGCAGGACAATTCGCCTTTAAAGGGGGCAGGGCAGCATTTTGCATGCTTAAGACTTTAGACGCACACACATACACACCCACTCACACTCACACTCACACTCACACATGCGTGTGTTTGAGATGACGCGTTATGCGTGCAAAGGACATAAGCAGTGACTGCAAAAACTGAAGGACCGCCCACAGCTCAGCAGGCTGCGCTGCTATTTGCACTCTGACGGCTGGCGCTCCAAATGAAATGCAAACAGGCAAGGACGAAGCGCGGCTCGGGCTGAGCCGGTGCCACAGCACGTCGCCTTTCAATTGACGGCCACGCCTTTTGACGCGAATTTAGTTTTTAATTTCACTTTCGCCAACGACCCTCTCGCTCCCACTCAGTCTCTCGTTTCTTTTTGCTCATTTACTGCAAACGTACTCTGGCCACAAGGACACTCGGCGTTGGGCTTGCAGGCCCTTCTTGCCTGCCTTTCTCATTTTTATTTTGATGTGTTTATGTATTTACAGCAACACATAAATCATACAGCTGTGTGAGTGTGTGCATAAGTGGCTTTAGCCAAGCGTGACGCCTCCAATCCCGCCGCACTGCCAGCGCCAAGTGAAACAGTAAACAGCTGCGAGATAAATTGCTCATCTGCTCGACCTCGACGCACGACGAGCCGCCCCCTGCCGCCCAGCCCCATTGCCATGCGCTTGGTTTCTTAACCCAACTGTGGCTCTGTGTCAACGACGAGCTGAAGTGTTAAGTACATAAAACCCACCCCCACCCGCACACACACGCACACATGCATTGCGTTTATCCATAATGATGACCTTACTTATGACTCGAATGCGTGCGCAATGGCCAGCGCTGCGTATACGTAATGGGCATAAAAATTCAACTGCTTGCACGAGCACACAGAGATTGCTGGGCTGCACACCCACGCGACTGGATTTCTATATATGTGTACATACGAGTGTGTGTGCTTATGTATATATTATTTGGTGCTAAGAGCATAGATTTGTCGACGGTTCAACATTAATTAGCCAGCAAAAATTGGCGATTTGCAGGAATTTTCGGATCAGGCTGTTTGCAGCAGAACATAAGAACAACTTCAGCAAAATAATGATGCGCGTGTGAGCATAGCGCAATTGCGTCAAGAACAAGCAGAATCCTCTGGGTGACTTCTCTGCCTATAGCTCTGCCTCTGGCTGAGTTCATTGGCTCTGCTCTGGCTCTACCTTGGTCAATAGGTCAATAGCTCGGCCTCTGGCTCTGATCTCTGGCTCTGATCTCTGGCTCTGATCTCTGGCTCTGATCTCTGGCTCTGATCTCTGGCTCTGATCTCTGGCTCTGATCTCTGGCTCTGATCTCTGGCTCTGATCTCTGGCTCTGAACTACTACGTAACTGAATTACTACGTAACTGAGTTACTACGTAAGTGAGCCAATTATGCTGCTACGCTCTTACGAAATACTCTCTAACGTAATAACAGTCTTACGTAAGAGCGACATTCCGTAATTGCGCTATTACGTTATTGCACTATTGCACTGTGCTCTCTGCTCCCTCCTTCAAATGTGTGTAAAGCACAGCATGATGCTCAGCTTATGTTAATGCCAGGAGAGAGACGCTTTCTCTTCGCAATAACTTATAATAAATATAAATATAAATATATTTATAAATATATAAATATAAATATATATATATATATATATATATATATATATATATATATATATATATATATATATATATATATATATATATATATATATATATATATATATATATATATATATATATATATACATATATATATATATATATATTTAACATAAACATGATTTACAATTTTACACTAGTTTGCTTAATACTATTAACAAATTTGCTTAATATTATTAACTATTTAAACACATACCACACGCTGAAGAAGAGGAGGTCCACTGCTCGACTGTCCACCAGGTGATCAGGCATCCGACTGAAGAAGCTCTGCTGCGGGGTCGCCTTTATATAAGACGAGCCAACCACTCGAACTCGAACTCGAACTCCAACTCGAACTCTGCTCGTTGACCTGTTGCTGAGTTGCAATGTAGGTTCGATTAGTGGGCGGGGAGTGGGTGATCAGTGGGCTCGATCAGGCATGAGCAACAGCTGCCGCTTGACGTCTTCTAGCTTATGTTGACTGTAACGTGAATACCAATGAGATAGTGTTAGTGATAGAGACGTATTTGAGGTGCGCTCTGTCAGCTCTTCTTCACGCCAAAGTGGAGAAATGCTTTGAGAACGTCCATCAAGCTTTTCAAGTCTCAGTCTCTGTTTAAGAGTTTTAACTAGAGCTCGTTTGCCTCTTATTTGGAATACCTTTAGCTTTATTGGCCTGAATTGTGTTGCTCACTCGCCATGACTACTGACTCAACAAAGGACGTTGGTTTTGTTCTCCACGAAGATGGAATTTGATAACATCGCCTTTGTTTAGAGATTAGAGCCCCATTGTTCGCTCTGCATAGAATTCGGAAATTGTTGTTTGTTGACGAATAATTTGTGAATCAATTGCTTGCCATTTGCAACTTTTCAGCTTGATAAGCTGCATTCAATGATTGTTGGGCTGGGTATTCTGAGGTTTCTCTCGAATGCCTGGTTGCGGTTGAATCATTTCATAGCCACACTCAATATTCCTGTTTAAAGCAATTAACATGAATGATGGATGCTCCACTAATGAAATGGTGAATGCTCTGACGCCCTACGCTGCCTATTGGAGTTAAGAAATATTAAAATTGTGCCAAATAAAATGTTAATCGACTGCACTTTAAGCTAAATTTAAGGCAATTGAGCGAGAAACTCTCAAGAATAGCAGATCAAGCTAAAACAGACTTAATTGCTCAGCCAGGCGAGTGCAGCATGAATAATAACTCTGCATCAATGGGGTAGCATATGATGTATGCAGGGAATACTTCCTACAATTTGCTATAATCTATCCGCAAGTTGTTAATTGAGTCCGGATGTTGTCTTTTGTGCAAAGTGGACAGCCAGCGGCTAGTGGGCAACAAGGTTATTTTTATTAGCATTCCATGTTGTTGCTGCATTATACCCTGTAATAGTTCACAACGGAATATATTGACTCGAAGGTTGCAATGCGCCGTGAGTTATTATAAAATTATGTTTGAGAGAGTTTTCGTATACCTTGTATGCCGTGTAATTGTTCAATTTGGGGTATTTGAGAAATTCTTACTTAGCAGTCTATGATGTTACTACATATACTCTGCAATTGTTACAAAGGGTGTACTGTTTTGATTGAGCAATAATTCATTGAAATTATCCTTGAGAGATCTTCAGAAAACAGGGTATCTATACTGTAAACTTTTCCTTTTAGAACATAGTAATTAAATAATTAAATTAAAATATTTAATTACCCCTTATAGAGTATCAATCGTCGTATATACTCTAAAAGGGGTATATACCTCTGTCTCATATATATTATGTATTTTGTAGGGTATCTCCTAGCATAGCTACTCTCTCTGACCTAGCGAAATGCCTGTTTTTGGCATTGCAGCTGCAATTTCTCATGCCCTTTGCCAACTGGCTGCTCAATCATGGCCAGACATTGGCTGCCACCGGGGAGCACTTTGCCACTCAAGTGCCAAACAATTTCAAAAATCAACACGAAGCCTGAGTGGGATGGGCTGGGGGAGAGGGGGCGGCATGGTCCCAACATTTTTCCACATCCGCCTTCAACTCCAATTCGAGCTTCGGCTTGGGTGCGAGCTGAAGGCAAGGTAAAGCCCCTTTCACTTGGGGAGTGGCTGTCAGAGCTCTGGCAATGCCAGTCAGCTTTTGTTCAATTAATTAACTTGGCCCAAAGCAGCTGGCCAAGCAGAAGTGGTAGAGGCCAGGTCGAGAGCAGCTCTAATGAATACCAAATGAGCTGCATATCAGGCCCGCTCGTGCGCTCCATATGCTGCCATGGCAAACATGCTGATTTACTTGACGCAATAAATTCGCTAAAAAGTGTCACAAATTTATGGAGCGCCGACAGCCAGCACAGATGACAGATTGTTGCGGATGTGGCTGCGTCTTGAAATGAGGATGGATTTGGATACAACTCGGGAGGCGACGATGATGGCGATGGCGATAGCTGCACACTGGCTAACCCAACAAATTCTGGCTGTAGCTTGCGCTCGTTACTAAATTTTAATGTAAATTTGGTAAACCCCCAGCAGGAGGTATGTGTGTGTGAGCAGGTATATAGGACGCGGCCAGGTAACGCTAGCGCTGCCATCTTATTCGTTTCAATTTACATATAATGCTTGTGCATTCCATATCCTTAGGCTCCTTTTCGGCCCACTCACGCCCCGACCACGGCCATTCTATATAAATGATGTGTCAGTTTGCGTTGCTTGCTGCGTTTTTATTTCCGACTCGCTTTCGCTCATTTTATGCTTGAGGAGATGCTGCTCACTTGACACAGTCGCCGCCGTTGCCGTTGCCTCTGCCGTTGCCATCACTTTGCCGGCTTTTGGTTTTGTGGTACTAAAAAAATGTAACAGTGAAGATTGCTGAGTCTGACTATAGCCGACTGGGATATACCCTGTCTGCAGTTTTGGAAACATGGAAGTCCATAATTGAAATCGATATATATCGATCATAGTTTGAATATATCATATCATATATTATATATTCGACCTTTTTTAATACTTGTCATATAATCACATATCATATATATTCGACCTTTTTTAATACTTGTCATATAATCACATAGTCATATAGTCATATAGTCATATAGTCATATAGTCATATAGTCATATAGTCATATAGTCATATAGTCATATAGTCATATAGTCATATAGTCATATAGTCATATAGTCATATAGTCATATAGTCATATAGTCATATAGTCATATAGTCATATAGTCATATAGTCATATAGTCATATAGTCATATAGTCATATAGTCATATAGTCATATAGTCATATAGTCATATAGTCATATAGTCATATAGTCATATAGTCATATAGTCATATAGTCATATAGTCATATAGTCATATAGTCATATAGTCATATAGTCATATAGTCATATAGTCATATAGTCATATAGTCATATAGTCATATAGTCATATAGTCATATAGTCATATAGTCATATAGTCATATAGTCATATAGTCATATAGTCATATAGTCATATAGTCATATAGTCATATAGTCATATAGTCATATAGTCATATAGTCATATAGTCATATAGTCATATAGTCATATAGTCATATAGTCATATAGTCATATAGTCATATAGTCATATAGTCATATAGTCATATAGTCATATAGTCATATAGTCATATAGTCATATAGTCATATAGTCATATAGTCATATAGTCATATAGTCATATAGTCATATAGTCATATAGTCATATAGTCATATAGTCATATAGTCATATAGTCATATAGTCATATAGTCATATAGCCATATTATAGTCATATAGTCATATAGTCATATAGTCATATAGTCATATAGTCATATAGTCATATAGTCATATAGTCATATAGTCATATAGTCATATAGTCATATAGTCATATAGTCATATTATAGTCATATAGTCATATAGTCATATAGTCATATAGTCATATAGTCATATAGTCATATAGTCATATAGTCATATAGTCATATAGTCATATATATTTACTAGTTAGCTAGCTGAGAGACTTGTGTACAGGGTATGTGCCTGCCGGCTGGCCTTGCCGCTCTACCAATTGCCAAACAAATGGCAGGTAAGGCAAGGCGCCACCCAGGATTGGCGTGCGCGCGAGCACAAAAACAGATTACAGTTCAAGAACATGTTTTGATAAGCAGCAATTTAAAACGTGATGCTATTTTTGGTTTACACGAAAACGCCAGACGAAAGACGGAAGACGAGAGAGTCGTCTGTCGAAATACGCCCCCAAAGCAAGTGAGGAAGGGAAGCGCCAAGTTAATGGTAGCTGCTGCTGCTTCAGGGGAGCTTAACAAAAGGAAGCCGTTCGGCGAGCAGGTGTAAAGGGATATGGGAACTGTCGGGGCGCGGCGAGTGCGGTGAGCTGCTTCTAATTTCATTTGCTTGCATATTTAGTGGGTGAGCGTTTGAGATGCCGTAACGCCTGATGAGCTATTCAGCACAAGCTTTAATGCAATTTACCAATAAAGATGATGAGCATTTTAAGACAGTCGCGATAAGCGCTTGTGCGTCAAAACAAAGCGCAAAACTTAAAGTGGCCAACAGCAACGCTCGACGCAGAGCTACAACTGCTAGTTTAGCATAGCAATTCAAAGTTGAAACTGAATTGTGCGAAGCTGACAAAGAAAATAATTCTTATTTTGATTATGACAATCGATAAATGGGGTGCTAGAAGCGAGTAACATGGGTAAGGTTGAGGTGCTAAGGAAGTTGATTTTATGGGAACTGTTTTCCGATTATTAGAAGTGGAAAGTCTAAAAAATTGTTTACAAAATTTAGATTAAATAGAGTTTTATTAACAAGCATAGTTCAATGAAAAAAATTTTTTTTAATCATTAAATGTAATTTTTAAAAATATTATTATACAATACATATATGGTATTCTTAAAATTTAACTTATTAAATTTTTTTAAGACTTAAACTTATTAAATAATAATAAAAATTAATTTAAAAAAATATTTTTATTTATATATATTTATTTCATTTTTACATTATAATTTAATATAATAAAACAATCAAAAATATGTTACAAATTATATTTATTAAATATATTTATTTTACATAATAAGAATTAAGTATAAACGTTTTTTAAAAATATTTTTTGTGAATAATCTAAAATCCATTTAATACGAAGCTTAGTTTATAAAACTTTTATTAGTCGATTCATCTCCTGCTTAACTTAAAAAAAAATATATAAAAAATACAAAATTATTTCCGAATTAACTCTGATTGGCTTCTATTCAGACGTGAACAACAGATGCTTTCGGGCCAAGTCATTGGCCCTCTAAGTCCATCGGTCGCATCTTTTATGTTCGAAATTATCAATTGTGAGTGTCAATAATTGAATTGAATAGGAATAGAAAACATTGAGTCGATGTCGTAATGGCCATACAATGCGACCATAAATAACAATAATAACAAATGAAGAGCGAAAGAAAATCAAGCTAAAAACGCTCAGCGAGCGCAGACGATAAAAATACGAAATGAATGCCAATTTTTGAAAAATTAATTTACTGTCTCAGGACTTGGTGCTCCATCGATATTCAATGAAAATTGCAACAGAGCCAACAAGGCGGCGCTGCAAAAAAAAGGGGGAAAATGTGGGGAGAGGGAAAGGCAGTAGCAGTAATGAGAGTTGAGCGAATACTAAATACACTTTAAAGTTTTTAATAAAGGTAAAAATTTATTAAACGGAAAAACTTTATTGAAGAGAATCTGAAGATATAAATAGTTGAATAGTATAATATTTTTTTTTAATATAATATTTTTTAAAAATATATAAAAAATTATTTAAAAATGTTGAGAGTGCTGCAGCTGATCTGATGAAGAAATTTTTGATTATGATAATAGATTTCAGTTTTATAAATATTAAGAAAAAATTATTTTACTTTCAGCTAGGGTATGAAAAGCAGCATGAAAATATACTTACCAGAGCGATAGACAGATGGACAGGCAGAAAGACAAAAATATAGAGAGATACAGAGAGAGTTAGTTTGGGGAGAGGTGGATGGGGAGAGAGAGGGGGAGTGACAGTATGAAAGGGGGGAAAGAGGAAGACCAGCAAAAGTCAACAACGTTTTACTGTTCTGCGCTAATGTGCTTTTGGTTGCTCTTGCTGCTGCTGCTGCTGTTGCTGCTGCTGTCGCTGCTGTTGTTGTTGCTGTTGTTTTGGCAAACAGCGACAATCGATTCTGAAGACATCAATAAGAATGGCAGCGTTGAGGGAGCTCAAAATTCCCAACAATAACTTTTCATTTGAAGGATAAGCGCAAAGTGGCCCCGATTCGGCGCTCGCTCCTGCTGGCTGCTCCTGCTTGCTCCTGCTGCTCACTTTGCAGCAGACAAGAAGCATTTGTAATAACTGTCATAAGCGAAATTGGTGTTATCCTGTGCAAGGACAGCCGCCATGCCCCTTTGCGGCGTGCGGCAAAATGAACGAAATTAAATGACATTTTTTTTAGCTCTTGTAGTTGTTGTTGTTGCTCCGCTTGCTCTTCTTGTGACATTGAATTTAGCACCCAATATAAAAATCAACAATGTGTGAGTATGTTGCCTGTGTGTGTGTGTGTGTGTGTGTGTGTGAGTGAGTCTAAGTATGCGATAAGGATAAGCTTTAAGCATGAGCATGTGGCAAAAATTCTTAACGCTGAGATTTCATCTGGCAACAAGCTGCGAATTGCGCACAGCGCAAATGAACAGACAGCAGAAGGAACAAAAAAAAAAAAAAACAGAAGAAGAAGAAGAAGAAGAGGAAGAGGAACATAATAAGAACGCGCGCCCCCACACAAAATGGCGGCAGAGCCACGAAATGAAAAGCAAAATGTCAAGTAACGCCCCATTATGACTGTCATAGAAATGAAAAGTAATTTTGATTTATTAAACGTTAACAAACGCACGAGGAAAACCAGCTTGTTGCCCCGCCCCCAATTCGAACTGCCTCCCACGCACAGAAAAACTTGGCCCACACACAGTCGCATAAATGTTGTGTTTGCGTTAGCGACATTTCGAAAAAGGTTTTCGCTTGCTGGTTGATAAAACCCAAGTGCTTAACCTTAGCCCTTTCTGTTCGAATATGTATGTAGATATATATATATATATATATGTGTGTGTGTGTGTGTTTGTATATGTTTATAAGTTAGGCCTAGGCTAGCGGCACGTTTCCACGTTTTTTGCTGTCGCTTCATTTTGTTTTGCACTTCCGCCTGGTTGTAGCCGCCTTCGCCTGTTGTTATAAGAAACTCATTCGCATTGTCAACTTCGTTTTCATCAGCAGACAGACAGAGGGCGGCAGTGTGGGGGCCCAGTTAGGAGACGCGAGACAGCCTGACAGTCGCTTTAAGATAATATTTTTTTATAACTACACGTCGACATCTTTCAGTTCGTTTCAGCCTCAAAATTTGGCACGACCGATGTGTGTGTGTGTGTGGGGCCCCTTTTATATCCAAAGTTTGGGCGCTCCTTGTCCCGAGTTGTCATAAAAATAACAGAAACGCAAGAAGCCAAGTTAAGCATCTTGGCGACCTTATGACATATTGCTTAAATGGTGCCCATGTGAGAGATTGGAGTAGTGGCAGTTGGGCATTAAAATATAATTGGATAGTGATTTAGATGGCAACGGATCGGCGGATCAGCGAGACAAGCGGACAATCGATAGTTCTGTTGGAGCGAAAACTTATCTTTTGAGTTTGGCCTATGGCATGGGCAGTTGATTGACAAATAAGAGTTTTGGCTGTCACAAAGGCTTCGATTATCTATTATGTATCGATAAGTATGATGATGTGTATAAGAACTGCCAGTCTCAAAGTATTTAGCCATTTAAACAAGACTTGACACTTCAATAAATATTCAAATATATAATAGATACATATAAAATAATTGTATATCGATATTATGGCAATGACTATTTATCGATACAGTTGACTTATCGATCAAGTTGAAAACTTGAATGAATATTTGAATATTTGAATATTAGAATATATGAATATATGAATATATGAATATATGAATATATGAATATATGAATATATGAATATATAAAAAGCAGTTGGAAGAACAAAGCATTTCGGCTCTCACGTGCCTTGCGCCAATAATTTATTTTTAGCGCTCAGTATAAACATTTCTTTACAAACATGAAGCTTTAAGCTGTTTAAAAAGCCAGTTGGCGCCAGTTAAACATTGAGCAGACAATAAGAACAGATAAATGGAACTCATTCGCTTTTATATTCATTAAGATTTCTTTGCTTATATATTTTTTATAAAAAGAATTTTTATGGTGATAATTAATGCCCTTAAATATGTGAAGTGATAAGATAATGTGGCATATGATATATGCATATATTTGTTATATAAAAGCGTATGTGATCTTGCAGCCTTTCACAAAATCCATAAAATCCCTATAAATAGCTCGTGGCTCTGATCACTGTTAGCTGAAAACATTCCGAGATGAGGAATATAACGATTCTACTGGCGCTCGCCTGTGCCTTGGCCCATTTGGGCGGCGTTCGGGCGCAGTGCTGTCGGGACTCATTGACCATGACGTATAACTATAACAGGCCAGGGCCAGGACGCACCTGTGCAGATGCAGGTGGCCGGCCCAGCAACACGCCCAACCGCTGTACGATCACCATCTGTGCCAATGGCCGGGCTAAGCAGGGCTCCTATTGTGGCCGTGGTCCCTGTAATATCTTTGGCTGCAACTGCGACGGTGGCTGCCTTCCAGGCAACTGGATGCAAACTTTCCTCGAAATCAATAGACGGCTGGGAGTTACAGTTACCGATTCCAGATGGCACGCATAAAATTGTGGATGTATTTAAATAAACATGCTTGACGAAAATCTTTAATAGCTGTAGCTTCCCAAGATCATATTCAGTCGGTCAGTCGTTCGATCAACTATGTCGAATACGACACAATCACGTCACTCGCAACCAGTTAAACAACAGCATCGGCATCGACTGATTGTCAATTCGCTCACAGCACAAGTCCGTTCCGAGTCCCGGGTCAACACTTTCGCATACAGAGCTGACCGACACAAATTGTTTAATGGCCGGTGACACTGATTTAAATTAAATATTTGACATTTGGCCTAACGCTCGCCATGTCACTCTGTCAACATGAGTTGCAAATGCGCTCAACATGTTTGTTGTTAAAATAACTAAAGTAAAATCCACTTAAAAATCGACGGTTAGTTGGCCACACGCGATGCGATTAAAAAAACTATATAGCTAAAAAAGGAGTAATTGGATCAAATAAGAGAGAGTAGCAGGCAATGCGCGACTAGAGTATACCACTTGGTATTGGTAGGAAAATAAAGTTTGCTGAGATTTTCTATTAAATTTTATGAAAATATTGTAATATTATTATATATTATAAAAAATATAAATATAAAAATATGTTCTTTATATTTGATTTTATTTTTAATACGAATATTTTATATTTTGGGTATTTTAATTAAATATAATAAAATATATAAATATTAATACATAAAGTATATCTTATTTATTTTTTATTATTAATATTAATGTTTATTTTTTTAAATTAAATACATAAAAATTTTCTGATAAAATATATTTTATATATATAATTTTTTTTTTTAATTAAATTATTATTGCAATTTTTATATTTAATTAAAATAATAATATTAATAATAAAATATAAATAATATATAAAAAATATATTATATATATTATATAATTAAATATAATAAAATATATAAATATTAAAAATGAAATATATTTTTTATATATTATATTTATTTTATAATTAATATTATTATTTTAATTAAATATAAAAATTGCAATTATAATTTAATTTTGAAAAAATATTTTTCTCATGAATATCTCTAGCTTAAATTTGCTTTAGTGAATTTTTCTTAGTCTTCACGATATAATATTATTAATAATAATATTCAAAAATATTAACCCAATTCAACAGGAATTTGATCATTTTCATGCTAATACCCAAATACAAATCAGCTAGAAAATTGAATTTTTATCACCGAACTCAAATGGCGAGTTGAAACAGAGAGAAGCGCAGATGATTTTGGGCATTTTGTTTTTTGTTATGGTTGGGAAATGAGTCAAGTCACGGCGGTTAATGGTACGTTGCATTGATTTTCCATTTTTAGCCTCGGCTGTCAGTCAATGTGTCGCGCGTGCCACATGGGCAGCACAAACAGCGATGCGACTCGCTGTGGATGACACGCGTTCAGCGCGTTGATGGCAATTTAAACAAGCGCAACATTTCCGTTAGTTGTTTTGTTGCCCAGCATAAGCCGCGTGCAGCTAATGGGGTAGCCTGGCACGTGATAGGGCATGAAATTCAGTCCGAATTCCTTAAATAGACAAAAGCTAGCAGAGAAGCTGCTGTTGAGCGAGGCTCGAGGTGCTCAGGTAATTCGTAGTCAAGTGGTATCTGCTAGTCGGGTTGACTGTGGCTGAGTGTGAGCTGAATGCATTTGACTGTTGCTGTCGTGGCACGTCAGTCGGTTCAGCGTCTAATTGGCCAGAGATTTAGGCTCTAGCTGCGCTTTGTTGTAATTAAAAACGCAATCGTCAAAGAAAAGCCCCCGACTGAAGCCAAGTCCAATGAATTTCGAGCTGATTGAAGGAAGGCTTTTGGCGCAGCAACTAGCTAGCTCTCTCTCTCTCGCTCTTGCGTGCGCATTGTTTTTGGCCATATCATTGACATTGGCAATTGCATTGACATATTGTTGCTATCGGCTTTCTGCCTTCTGACTGTCAAAATGCCACGTCACGATGGCACATAGCCGGGCCCAAAGGCAATCGAGCGCGTGCCTATGTTCATACTGGTATCACTCTCGTCTCCTCTCTCCCTCTATCTCTATATATATATCTCTCTCTCTCTCTCTCTATCTTTCGCTCGACATCAGCTTTAACGAGAGTTGCTGGCCGTAAAGCCTTTGGCTTTCTGTTTGACATTAAGTGAACTTATAATTAAACGCTTTGGCCCATTTAATCGGATGTGTTTATCGTCCTCGAATTCCTCTCGGCTAACATTTTGTGCCGTCATTGCGACTGCTGCTGGGCACTGCTACAACAAGTGCAGCCTTGATATGGATAATTAGCACTTTTCAGCTTCAGTTTCGATTTGTGCTGAGCTCAAACAGCAGATGCATAAATGGCCTAATTTTAAGTGAAATTTTATATACATCTATTTGTGGATAATCCAGCTGAAGTTCTTATTGATCACAGTTATATAGCTCAGGCTATACGGTAAAACCTTATAAATCTGGACAATTTGTGTACTTTTCGACTTATCACGTCCCTTAGCATACATACTCTCTCATATATTCCTCAAAGTGCTTCCATTGCTCCTCGTGTCACGTGCCCATCTCTAGCTGATTAATACGCCAGTCTAGCCAGCTAGTGTTTCATATGGAAGTTGGCTAAAATTATTATTCAAATTCTGCGCTGGGAGCTATTTGAGTTGGCTTCCATTTGTGCCCAACTCCAGGTTAGTTTTTTTCCGACCTGTCTAATCTTTGGAGCTCCCAGCCAACTGTCTGCGGTGCAGGTAAAGCTTTGCGCTTTGCTTATGTTTCATTTGGCAAAATCTACATGTCCATGTCGGGGCCAAGTACCTGGCCATGTTTTCATTTAATTTGAAACATTTTCTTTACTTAAATTACAGAAACACATGGCTTCTGGCTGGGCGTTTGGGCGGTTGGCTGGTGGGGTCGTTGTCGGCTGGAAGACGCATGGCTCGGTGTCACTCGGCCGGGCTTATCTTTTATCGGGGCAAATGTCTTTGTTGCTCTCAGCTTGGCGAGCTGTTTGCCGGCAGCCCAAATTGGGTGCAAAAACGTTTTGGACTCGACCAAAACAAAACACAAAAAAAAAATGCTGAAATAATGTTTGCTCCTGACTGCAAGATACACTGTTCGCTGTGCAGAAGAAGGGCTTGAGGCTGTATCTTCAGTTGGCTGGAAATCAAACTTGATGTTGAGATTCATTTAGCAAACGTGAGTGCTGGTGTAACCAGAGCGCGTGATTGGGTATGTGACTGTCTAGATGACTAGTCATTGTTAAGAATCTAAGATACTCCTTAATACAATGTAAATTGAGTGTAAATCCTGAGAAATTATCGGTCGATATTGAAACTAGAACATTATTAAATTGTTTATTGAACATTCCATTGAAGTTTTGTATTTTGGAATTATGTAAAAAATTTTTAAAGATTTTTTAAATATATTTTTTTATATTTATATTATATTTTTTATTTCTTATATTTGAGTAAGCAGGTGACTCGAGCTCTTACTCTGTACTCTGCCTATACATGGCTTGGACCCAGAAACCAAGCATTTTATTCGAATTATACTTGAGTATAAATCTGAAGTTTTCTCTAACTATAAGTATGCTATAAAACCAATATACCCCAAATCTCTAGCGTATACAGAATACTTTATCTTTTCTTCAGCTTTTCTCTTCTTTCTTCTGATTTCATTTTATTGCTTGAATTTTCGACTCGATAGTTCTCTTCTCTTCTCTTTTCTTCTTATTTATTCACTTCTTTTTTCTTCTCTTTTTCTTCTTATTTCTTCTCTTCTCTTTATCATTTTATCTTTACTTCATAAATTTAGATTTTTAAACTGATTTGGACGTAGGCTACATAATCCTTACACTATCGCTAACATATGCTCAATCAAAACGAAAAGCTCAAGTCCCAATATACTCTCTTTGCGCTCTTGAAACAGTGTATGGAAAAGGTAATAACAACAACAGCAACATCACAGCTAAACAAAGATACACGAAGCGACAGTTTGTTTCACACCGAAGCTAGGCTAGGACTCGTGCCAGGACGCTGTGGACGCTGCTGAGCCAGCAGCAGTAGCTGGCGCTGGCGCTGGAGCTGGAGCAGGCGATGGCAATTTACAGTTAGGCGGCCACGTGACTTACTAAATCAACTCGCGCCGCTGCTGCTCGTGTCGTCTGTTTGAAGTTGGGAAAAAAAATACGAAAAAAGAGCACACGCAGTCAGCGGCACAGTCGACGTCGACGTCGACGTCACGCAAATGTCAGCTTGACAAATCGCGCGCAAAAATCTGGCAAGTCTCTCTGCGCCTGTGTGTGTGTGTGTGGATTCTATATATAAATGTTTTTTTTTTTTTTTGTTTGTGTCGCTCATTTTTGAATGTTTCTCAAAGCGTTGGATTTTACGTCGCTAAAGCTGCCGCAATCCGCAAGCGAAGGGTGCGTCCGTGTGTGTGTGTGTGTGTGTGTGTGTGTGCGTGTGTTGGCGCCTCTGCCGCAAATGCCACACGGCATGCCGACGGCGCCTCTTTGGGTAATTTGTTGTGTTTGTCCACCCGCCAGCGCCACCAACAATTTTTTGATTAATCAAAGGACATTTTCTTCCTTTTTTCTGGTTTTTCGTTTTTGTTGTTGTTGCGTTAAAGAAGCCCGAATTAATGCAAAAATGATGAGTGGAAATTTGTCAAGCTTATTTACTTCCGTCATTTAATGGCCCGGCGGCACATTGACAGCAGCGACTCGGACCCCAACACAGACAGCCGGAATTTATCTTTGTTTGCTTTTTGGTTCAGTCTGTTTTTTCTTCAGCTTCCTTTCCCAAAGCCATTTTATGCATAATTTTTTTCGAGGGCGCCTCGCCCACCATGACGTCCATGGGTGTCTTTTATTGTCCGCCATTTCTACCTGCGGCCATTGGCCCTTGCATATTTTAGCCGGATTTGTCATAATGCGCTGAATATTTTGCTCCGGCATCGGCATCGGCTCTGAATAGTGTTTGACAGGGGCTCGGCCTTTTTTCCTCTGCTGCTAAATCGAATTTCTTGGCTTTTTGTGGGATGCTTTTATCAGTTCGCATAAGCAGGGTAAACGAATTAGTCGGAAATCTATGGCATAGGGCTATTCGGTTGGGCTCTTGTTTGGCTTGTCGATGCTGCTTCCCCTGAGTGGACCGCAAAAGGGGCGTGTTTGCCCAACTACAGATAAGAAGGAGGTCTAAACCTCTTGCGCTTTTCCTAATTTCCTATACGATTCGCTTAAGTTGGTTTATAGTTTAGTATTTTTTTAGATTTTTAAAACATATTTTGTGACAATTTTCCTCATTTATTCGCTCAAAATTCAAATTATAATTCACTTCTTCAAAGATTTCCCTCTTAGGAGTTCCAGTTGACACTCGCAACTCTGACTTTGAGGTGTTTGTTATTATTGATGAAGCTCTGCTGCCAGTCGCCTGTGATGCAGCCACCTTCGCAGTCGCAGCCGAAGATGTTGCAGGATCCACGGCCGCAGTAGGTGCCCTGTTGGGCCCGGCCACTGGCACAGACGGTGATCGTGCAGCCGCTTACGCCGGTTCTCCGGCCACCTGCATCTGCACAGGTGCCTGTGCCCACAGTATACCTGATGTTCAACGAAGACCGACAGCACTCCGCCTGGGCGCTGCCCACATAGGCCAAGACACAGACCAGAGCCAGCAGAATGCTTAAATGCTTCATCTCGGAACAACTCTAACTAAGAACTAACTGAGCTACACGGTATTTATAGGAATGCCGACGAATGCTCAGTCTTCTCTAGCTAATATTTAACTCAATCCATTGCCTAACTCATTTGCTCTACTGCTGGCAAACAGATGTTTATCAGTTTATTTAAACATGTTTCCATTTGTGTCAGCTAACAGGTGCAATGCAACATGTTACTGTCTGTTACTGTAGGTTTGAAAAAAGTGGCTTTAGTTACATCTACTTAGCTTAGGTCCATCTGGTACTCAAAATGCGAACGAACTGCCGTCTATTGTTATCGATGAAACTCTGCTGCCAATTGCCTTCCAGGCAGCCGCCTCCGCAGTTGCAGCCGAAGATGTTGCAGGATCGTTTGCCACAGTAGGTGCCCACCAGACGCTTGCCATCGGCACAAATGGTAATGACGCACCTTCCAGGACTGCTATTACGACCTCCAGTATCTCTACAGCTGCCTCTTCCCACAGTATAGTTGATCTCCATTGAAGGCCGACAGCATTGCGCCTGAGCGCTGCCCACATAGGCCAAGACACAGGCGAGAGCGAGTAGAATGGCTATAGTCTTCATGTCAGCACGGCTATAACTAAGAGTCTGGTCAGCTGCAGGTTATTTATAGGAGTTTTTGGGGTAAGAACTGCTGATTGTAATCGTAAATATACTATATAGATAAGATTTCGTATCATTTATATAAAACTTATTGAATGGGTTTATTTCTTGGAACTTGAAGTCAACTGTTTTGCTTTTTTAAAGAACTTCAATAAGATTATAAATAAAGTAAACAAGTTTTTAAAATTTTATTTTATTTTGTTTTATTTTGAATAACTTTTAGTATATAGTCAACATATGTTTTAATGCCCTTATAAGTTGAGTCCATTTCCAGTTTCAAGTCTAACTTGAAGAGTGATCAAATGTTATGCATTTATTGCTTAAACTGAAACTGATATAATTTTTCTGATTTCGACTGTATCAAAAGTATGACTGCAATAGTCGGGAGTATCCTTCTGATAGATACCCTGAGCTTTGCTCCAGCTACTTTTCTATTAACCCACATAGTAACAAAACAATATATATTTTTCTTTTAACAAACAGATCTTTATTATAAGGCTACCACAGGCCGAGAAAGATTTTCCGAGTTTATGAACTCGAGCCTGCCTCCAACACAATAACTTTCTGGCGTTTATTATTTTCGATGAAACTCTTCTCCCAGTTGCCTTTAATGCAGCCGCCTCCGCAGTTGCAGCCGAAGATATTGCAGGACTGACGACCGCAGTACGAGCCCACCTGACGCTTGCCATCGGCACAGATGATAATCAAGCAGGTGGCGCCGTTGCTGAGATAACCACCAGCGTCCTTGCATGTGCCCGACTCCACTGTATACAAGAGGCTCATCGAACGCCGACAGCACTCCGCCTGAGCGCTGCCCACATAGGCCAAGACACAGGCGAGAGCCAGCAGTATGCTTAGGTGCTTCATCTCAGAACGTTTCTAAGTAAGAGTTAGCTGAGTTCGAGGGTATTTATAGAAGTTTTGTGGAATATAGGAACTTATTTGACTTCTTTCAATTGTGCACAATAAGCGCACAAATAGAAAGTGAATTCCATATTTATTTAGACTAAAATCTTCTCTCTTCACAGCTCCACACTCACAAAATTGTTCTCTTCTTTTGTGATGTTCTCGGGTCAATATTTAACTCGATCCAATTGCCTCACTCATTTGTTGTCTTGGAGACAGTTGTTTATGAGTTTGTTTGTAAACAGATGTTTTGACTTGTAGCTGAGTGGAAATGCATATATAAATGTTTATTATGCCTTCAGCACTCTGCCCCTCGTCTTCTACAGAGTCTACCTCGATCTAATAAGTAAATAAAAACAACATAAATTATTGTATTCACAAACAGAGCTTTATTCGAGCGCATTTCAATAAAGGTTCAGCTTAATTATTCCATCTGGTATTCAAAATTCGGATGTTGTTGCCTCTATTGTTATTGATGAAACTCCGCTGCCAATTGCCTTGCAGGCAGCCGCCTCCGCAGTTGCAGCCGAAGATGTTGCAGGATCGTCTGCCACAGTAGGTGCCCACCAGACGCTTGCCATCGGCACAAATGGTAATCGCGCACCTTCCATTGCTGCTGTTGCGACCTCCAGTATCTCTACAGCTGCCTCTTCCCACAGTGTAGTTGACCACCATTGAACGACGACAGCATTGGGCCTGAGCGCTGCACACATAGGCCAAGACACAGGCGAGGGCGAGTAGAATGGTTACGTTCTTGATGTCGAGACGATTCTAGTTGAAAGTTAACTCAGCGAGAGGGTATTTATAGGTATTTTCGGAAGAACTGCACTGAGTGCATGCGTAAATACAACAATGAACACAAAAAACAATTGAATGGGAATTCTGTTCACAAGCCTATGTAAGAGGCAGAAGAAGGCGTGGCGAAATGAACATAGCTGATATTAATTCACATTATTGTCAGCTCACATTCAATACGCTTCAATTGTCTTATTTGCTCATTGTACTGCTGCACATGCATAAGACAATATGTAGATGTTTAGGTATGCATAGGTATATGGTCTTATTATCCGTTTTGTATAGCTCACTGATTGAATTATATGTTTGCATCTCCCATAAAACGGGCTAAGACTAAATGGGATTGTTCTTCACATATGATTTTCCCATATCAAAGACAGAACGAGCCTTCACGTTTATCGATACTATACTCAGCTGTTCATATAGCTAGTTAATATAATTGCTTTAGACTATTATATTACATTATATTGCAGACGGTCTACGTATAAGTCTATGTTCATTGCTTCAAGTCTACAGAGCTACAGATAAAAGTCAGACGAATTATGCAAAAAAACCTTTATTCTCTTTCAAAATTAATATATATATACTACATCCACCTAACTTCTGTCTAACTGCAGCTATTCGACAACGGAAATTATGAAATAAATAATTATTTCATTATTATTATATAATAAATAAATAATAAATTATATAATAAATAAAAATGAAAATAAATAATATAACTATTTGTGGTGGCAAACAGAGCAATCTTCTTTATTTTAACGATCTCAGCAAGGTTATATATTTAAATAAATTTAAATAAAATTTAAATTAAATAAAAATGAACAGGAGGAACCGCTTATGAGCTCCAAGTGGCACTCAAAACTCTCACGTTTTGGCGTCTGTTGTTATTGACGAAACTCCGCTGCCAATCGCCTGTGATGCAGCCCCCATCGCAGTTGCAGCCAAAGATGTTGCAGGATCCGCGACCGCAGTAGGTGCCCACTAGGGGTCGACCATTGGCACATACGGTAATCCTGCAGGACGAAGAGCTGCCTCGACGACCGCCAGCATCTTGGCAGGTTCCTGATCCGACGGTGTACGAGAGAGTCAAGGTAGTCCGACAGCACTCCGCCTGAGCGCTGCCCACGTAGGCCAAGGCACAGACCAGAGCCAGCAGAAGGCTAAAAGGCTTCATCTCAGCGCGTTTCCAGGTAACTTAACTGATCTGCAACGTATTTATAGGAATTTTCGGGAAATCTGTAATCTGAGTCTCAGAAACAATATTTATTGAATGAACAGAACTCAATTGTTTTTTATTTGACTGAACTTTAATAAAACAATAAAGTTAACACGCTTCGACTTAAGATCTGAAGTCGACTGAGTTTGTTTATTTTGAGCAACGCTTTGTATACAGTAAACATATGTTTTAATGCCCTTAAGAGCTGGGTCCATCTCCAATTTCAACTTCAGAATGAAACCAATATAATTATTAATTATCAATCTTAGCCAATCCTATGAGTTCCAGCTAGACTCCAAAATTCTGATGCCCAGGCGTCTATTGTTGCTGATGAAACTGTTCGCCCAGTTGCCCATAAGACAGCCGCCGTCGCAGTTGCAGCCAAAGATGTTGCAGGGACCACGCCCACAATAGCTGCCCACCAGCCGCCTGCCATCGGCACAAATGGTAATCGAGCACTTGCCCAGCCGGCCTATGTTGCCTCCGGCATCTGAACAGGTGCCTCGCTCCACAGAATACAAGAGCATCAGCGAAGGCCGACAGCATTGCGACTGAGCGCTGCCCAAGACACAGACAAAAGCCATTAGAATCGTTGCTAGCTTCATCTCAGCACCTTTTTGGTAGAGAATTAATTCAGCTGAGGCGTTTTATAGGCATTTCTGAAAGAAGGTCAATTATATTTATGATAATGAACTGCTTAACTCGGGTTTCTCATGCGCTGAATCCATTCAAAAGCGAATTCAGGTCATCTGTGTTTTGCTAAAATTTAAGTAATGGTGAGAAGGAGCCTGGTAAACTCCACAGAGCATAAATATAGTTGATCAGGAGCCGAGTTGATGAACTCTTAGTCAGTCTTTTGTTTGGATATCTTGACGGCCTGACTGCAAGACAAAGGTTCGTGTAGAGTATTCAAACTGGGAGAGCAATCGACTGCATAAAGAACATAGAGAATAAAGAGAACTTTATATTGGAAATATCTTTCCATTACGCTGGCCTTTCCTTTGCTGAGCACTAAAATTGAATCAGCTGGCACAGTTCTGTTTGAAATTATTATTTATAAATTTAATTTATTTATTATCAGTTGTAAAGAGCCAAAATATCATCGAAGCATCTTAGCTCCATCTGGTGCTTAAAACTCTGACACCGAAGCGTCTATAATTCTCAGCGAAGCTTCTCTCCCAATTGCCGAGGATGCAGCCGCCGCCGCAGTTGCAGCCAAAGATGTTGCAGGATTGGCGGCCACAGTAGTTGCCCACCAGGCGCTTGCCATCGGCGCAGATGTTGTTCGTGCATGTGCCAGCATTGTTGGGCGCACCCTCTCCAGCATCTCTGCACTTGTGACCTGCCCCCACGGTATACACGAGGGTCATTGTAGTCCGACAGCACTCCGCTTGAGCGCTGCCCACATGGGCCAAGACACAGGCCAGAGGCAGTAGAATCACTATAAGCCGCATCTTACGTGCTGAAAATCAACTGAGCTGCTGGGTATTTATAGTAGTTTTTGGCAGAACAAATAACAACGAATACGAAATGCCCTCATAAAGTTTTCTCTGAAGTAATTATATCATGCGTTGCCTGATCTGATCTAAAAGTATCTGTTTATAGTATAATATAATACATTAATGTTATATATGATATAGTAACCAGTAAAGAAAGAGTATTCCATATGCATATGCTGGCGAGTCAGAATTTCGCATTCTTAATGGAGCTCGTTTATCTTCTTTTATTGACAGCAAACTTGACTCAGTTGCTTTATGCATTTATTGCTCTGTTTAACTCGGATCAGATTATATTTAATTTTGTAAATCTTTCGTAATAAGGTCATTCTACCTTTGTGTATCAGAAAGCGACCAGGTTTTTGCATTTAGCTGCGAAAGTAATGCAAAGTAATGTAGATTCGATTAATATATCTTATATAAACTACAGATCACATGTGAAGTATTTATAGAGAGAAACTCGGCTCTTTCGAGAGGTTATCAGATGATAACTAAAGATAAGATATCATCGTACCTTAATAAGGTGTATGAAGTAGAAAATATGAGAGTCAAGTCTTTGCCCTTTGGAGTTAACAGAGCGATGTTGTCACACGGACGGATGGACGGATGTATCTATATACTTTATGGGGTCTGCTACGCCTACTGGAAAGTGTATTTTCAGGCTATAAAAAGAAGGTATTATATATCATATCGTATAGTAAATACCCTGCCTTTACGCTGACATTAGCTCATATACCCTCTTCACTCACTAAACAGTCATAGAAGAGTCGAACTAACGCTAATTAGCAAATAAAAACACATATTAGCTCATTTAATTTAATTGCTTAAAAATAAAAGTTGTTTTGCTTGTCTTTTTTCACTTTTTTTATTGTTTTGTTTTTATTTCGTACATCGTTTTAATACAAATACATTAACATTTCACATTTAATAATTATGTTTACTTTTGGTTGCAGTTGATTGTGTTTCATTTCTCGCTGTGTGCAGATACATATACACATGTAGACATACACATACATACATACACATCTATATATTCGTGTGCAGATTTGTTTTTTTATGTGCATTTCGTATCCATTAATAATGATGATTTTATATTAGATTTACATATGTAGTGCTTGCTTTCGTTTCAGCCAACTATATCAAATTGCATTTGTTAGATTTTATCTTCGTCTTTTATTTTTATTTTTATTTTCATAGATGGCATTACATCGAAAAAGTTTGCCTGACTATGCAGTTACTATATAGTTAATGCATATATATATATACGTATATATATATATATCTGAATATATATACAAATTCAACAGTTGCCTTGTTAACTTTTCATTCTTCTTGACTTGGCGTAGTTGGGCGCTTGAAAAAGTCGCCCCTAACCGATTTGCCGCCTCGACTGGACTTAAAATATATTCATTAAATGTAATAGTAAAAGAAATAATGGAAACGAATACAGGTAAATCAATCAGGCTAGAACAAACGCGGCCCACAGATACAGCCACTAACTCAGAGAGCAGTGCCAGCGCAGCAGGGACATCAGGCACAGCAGCCAGGCGGCAAATGTGGCTGAAAGCGCATCGTAATGAGATTATGGTATACAGGATGCACTCCCGCTCGGTTTCACTCACCTGCTCGGGCACTGGTACAGGTGCCGTTCTCAGTTCGCCGCTGATTGACGCCGCTATCCCTCAGCGCCATTATGGTTGTGCGCAGCCAGCTCTCCCGCCGCAGGCTGGCCACGCCCAGTATATCGGACACGCAGCGCAGCTCCAGCATCTCGCTCTTCTCAATGAAGCGCTGGTCATCGATATGCAGGCGCAGTTGCAGCTTGCTCGCATACAGCGGGAAGCCCTCGCTGTTGTGTATGACTTCATTGATTTGCGGCTGCAGCTGCATCTGTGGTGCCTGCCACGAAATGGGAATGGGTTACTAAGTGCTCCAGTCAGCAGTGACCGACTCGCCGAATACCCAAACTTTATTCTCTAAGCGAATCTATATATATATGGCCTAAAATATATTTCCTTTGTTTATATATTTATTATTTAGATAAAACTCAAAGACCTTTAAAGGTGGAGGCATGAAGTTTCCTGGTTAGGAGCGACATATTAAAAAATATGTTAATTTCTTAAGTTTTGTACCTCTTAAATTGAACTGGAAACGAAATTTCATGGTTTTAGCTTTAATAGTCTTCCAGTTTTATCCAAAATACTAGTTCCATACATCAACTTCATATAGATTTTTATCAAAAATAGACTGACATATAAAAAAATATATTAAAATAGTTAATCTTGAGTAGAAAGCAATATAAACAACAAATTTCAACGCTCTAGCTCTTGTAGTATTCGAGTTGTTCGGCTAGCTAACTTAATGACTCTCTAATTCTACTCAAATCATTTACCCACCACGCCTTCCTCTGCCCGTTACACACACAAATGGATATAACTTATTTTTTACATTCTCAATAGCTTCAGGGCATTCGAGGCACAAACCGTAACCGAAACCGAAATATTGGGGCCGAGCTCTGCTGAAAAGCGAACTTGGCATAATCAGTGTCAGTGTGGAAATTGCACTGGCAATGCCGCATGCCGCAAGTAATTTCTGGACATCCAACACGGCCAATGTAGCAATCAGTTTTCGCCTGTCCTATGTGCATTTCGGTCTGGCCCGCGCGCAACGGTGCGTATGCGTAACGCGGCCAAATTGTGTACTTACAGTTTTGTTGTTGATATACCATGAAAGCCGCGCCGCCGGACTCGACCACTCCGAGCTGCAGTTGGCCAGCAGCGTATCGCGATATTTATACGTCCGCCGTATGCCCGAGATCAGCGGATCAAATTTTGGCAGCACTGTGGAATGAGTTTAGCGTGAGTTGGTTATATATCAACTTAGGACTGGGGGAAAAGCAATTGATGGAATGCTTGAGGCTCACTATTTCTGCTTATCAATCAATTAGTACAGATACTAAATATATATTTTCTGAAATTTTCTGTTCACAATTCAAGCCGAAATTCGTATTTAGCACGCAGTTAACGGCATTTATCTAATGGTCGGGCCGCAATCAAAAACAGTTAGCTGCAACTGTAGCCGGCTGCTGGTTGTTTGCTCGGTTGGCTGTGGGTCAGCTGAGGTGTTAGTTGGCAGAGTACACCATCGAAGCACTTAGGTAATTATCAGGCAGCCAGCAGTCTCTAAATATTTGTTCAAAGTGTTAATTAATCTTTACAAATAATTGCACAGGACAAACTTTTTTGATGAAAGCAAGAATAATTTGGTTTATTTCGTTGATACACACGCACACACAGACGCAGGCACAGGCAGAGTGAAGAAAACAAAGTATCCGTCACCAGAAACCAGCAACCAACAACAACCAAGACCAACTTGAGTTGAACCACAAAACACTGGGCAGAACAACAGCAACAACCACAATAACAAGAACAACAAAATTTTAGCTGAGTTTGAGCTATAGTCAAATGAATGCCGACTGCCGCAGCAGTTGTTGCTGCTGAAAATTTGTGAAATATGCTAAGGAGCCGTAGTCAGAGCTGTAGTCAAAGCCGTAGCCTTAGCCATAACCAGAGCCTTGGACGCACCCGGAGGCATGGGAATACAAGCGAGTGAGGGTGAGGCGCGCAAGGCAGGGGCAGGGGCAGGGGCAGGGGCAAGGGCAGGGGCAAGGGCAGGGGCAGGGGCACGGGCAGGGGCCATCAAAAGTCAGCAGCAGTCAGCAGTAGTATAAACTTTTTAATTGACTTAATACAAACCACTTTGGTGGAAAGTTTGCCTGACCCTGTTGCTACCTCGCCAGCCCGCCGCAACGCTCTGGCCTTCAGTTAACCACCGAGCAGCAAGTATTTGGCCAAGTGCTTGCCAGCTGATGATGATTGTGAGCATGTTGGGCCGCCTTTCGGTGGCATCACATCAGATCGGAGCGGTCAATGTTGCAGGACTCTCAGGTGTACATACGCTTGTAAGTGGTGCTGGTGCTAGTGCTGGTGGTGCCCCGCCGTTGGGGCAAAAGTGGTAAACAGAGCTGTGACTCGAATTGGCAAAAGGCAACACGCAGCATGCGGCATGCGGCATGCGGCAAATGCGAAAATTGTACGAAAACAAAGCAATCAACTCGGATAAATAAACCAAAAATGCCAAAGTACCAGTAAAACACACAAACAACAACAGCAGCAACAACAAAGGGCGAAACAATAGCAAAGGCAACTCAAAATAAACAAAATCAAACGTAAACAAATGACAAGGAATTTGTTTTATGTTGTGGCACATTGAATGCCCTAACAAATGTATTTCTGTGCGCCTTAGCGCAGCTGAAGTGCACGCCGTGCGAGAGCGAGGGAGACAACGATACTGTTAAAAGACTCATGGCTGTTGTCCACTGTGGTGTAACAGTGGCTGTTGTTGAACATAGCCCTGAGTCTTGCTGGGTGAGAGCGAGATGGAGATACTGTCCCGACTGTTAGTGAGTGAAAGTGAGATGGCCCTGGATCGTCATGATCGAGCGTCAATGGGCGAAGAGACGCAACTAGAAATGGCTGAAAAAGCAAATGGTGGACAGCACACAGGGCGTTTCGTATTGGGCGTAGAACACAAACTCGATATATAAACTAATTATATTATATAAATTATAATATTTTTATAAGGAAATATAATTATAATAAATAAATATATGAGTTTTCTAATCAAATAAATTCAAATGAAATAATTTTCTGATATTCATTTCCATCTCACAAATGTTACGTTTAGCGCAGTAAAGCAAGGAATCTGTCTCCGCAAGAGTATTGAAAAGCAAAGAACAAAAGCCAAAATAAAGTAAGGAAATAAATGACACTATAGGCAGTTGGGGAAATTGCTTGCTGCCAGTTTGAATGCTAAACGAGACCAGAAAACCAACAACAGCAGCAACAAGAACAACAATGAGTTCAAGAAGTTGGAGTGAAAACAAGCAGAGCATACCAAAATACAGGTGAGCAGGCACTCTGGGGGCTAGTCGGTGTGTCCGGTGCGAGCACCGCAAATGATGAACCCATATTAAAAACTCAAAAGTCAAAAGTGCTTGATGGACCGGGCAGGTTAGACCTCTAAGTATATATATATTTGGGAAATCTCTACAGTAATTAGGTGTATGTGTGTGTGTGTGTGTGTGTGTGTGCTTACAAAGGACACACACACTTAGATCACATCCTGAGCAAACTTTGACGAAACTTAATCAGTGGCAGCCAGTGCGACACATGGCACGCAACTAAGCGGAAAAATATTTGCCAAGCCAAAGTTTTTACACGCGCGCCACAAAGCCTTTTGGTTGTTGTTGTGCTATCATCAAAGAGCGCTAGGTGATTTCCGTTAGAAAATCGAGACACGGCAAACACTTTTGCCGGCTGCTGTGCTGAAAGTTTTTCAGGTGGATTCGATGCTCGGCGATGGCACTTTGGTGACAGAAATTCCCAAGTTGATTGTTGGTCTGTCAACAGCTTCTCGCAGCCATTGAAACAAAAAACTGACTACAAGCCACTACGACAGAGCACTGGACACTGGACACAACAGGGCTGAACAGGGCTGAACAGGGCTGAACAGGGCTGAACAGGGCTTGAGCATTAAGTTGAAACTACGTGCTGCATCGGACATGGGAGACATTGTTTTATGCAACGACGGCTGGGGGCGTGGCTGGTGCTCGAAAACTTTTGTCACCAGCTCCGCTCAGCTCGTTGATGAAGTTTGATGGCCAACGCTGGCTGGTTGGCTTTTATATTTGGTAATGTTGGCTCCTCATTTTATATATGGCTCGGATTGTCCTTTTTACGGCTTTAGCTGGACTCACACACATAGCCAGAGACTGGCATGGCAGTTGGCATATGCCAGAAATGGCTCATAACATGCTGAAAATTCAGTCATTTCTTTTATGTTCGGGCGGTCAGTTTATGTGTCTCTCGTTGGTTATTGAAAAATATGAGCCAAATATGACAAGCTGCTTAAGAGAAAATTGCATTTGATTTGGAATATGAAATCTCTGCATGATTGGGAGATCAGCCTCCTGTGTGATTGAAGTCAAGAGCATGGAGAAGTTTCCTGTTTATTGAGAAGAGAGAATGATAGCCTGAGTTTTAGTTTGAGCCATGAGTGGAGATCAGACTGATCAGCCAGGTTTGCATTATGAGCCCCTTGTTGGGGCTCTCTCTTAAGGAGAGTCATATGAAACATATTTCAGCAAACTAGGCTGGCTCTAGCTGGTCCAAGCCCATTGCCAACGCCCACTCAAAGTCAAAGGCAAAGCGAAACTCTTAATACAAACTATTTATGTATACAAAGTTGTTTCTGTTCGAGGTTTAATTGAAGTATGTTGAGCAGGTGAAGTCAAAGGAATTGTAATGGGATGATAAAGCTCGAATGGCATTGGATCTAATCTAGTCATTGTTATTTGCATGTTGAACAAGTTAAGCGTGGCTTACTGCCATATCTAAGTACAATAGATAAAATTCAAATTGACATGCAAATGGCATAGACGACAAACAAACTGACAGAGAGAGAGAGAGAGAGAGAGAGAGAGAGAGAGAGAGAGAGGGGGGCAACAAAGGGGAAGTACTCTTCTTGGAACATCCAAGAACATCCAATTAAAGGCGAAATGCGAATTCAAATTTGATTGTTACGCGTAAACAAATGCTTAAGTGCGCATTATGCAAATCAATACTCTTAAAGTAGCGTCAATAAATAAAGGAGGCGCCCCGTGGTGCGCTGTCGACGTTGTTGGCCCGATTTGAAGTAGCAACAAATCGCTGAGCAGGAAAATTGCGACAAATAAATCATTTTGAGCCGCATTCGCGTGCGCGTGCAACAAAAGACATAAGCAGCCCATTTTCATTTGCGCCAAATGACATTTGGGCCCGAATCAATTGATTTGAATTTCAAAGTGTGCCACCATACCGCCCGGGTGGGCCGCCCAGACCAGAGCCTCGCCGCAACCGCAGCGGCTGCGTCATCTACGTTGCCAATCAAAGCGAGTGCGAGCTCAAAATGGCGGCCATCATTGCCCGCGGCGCTGACATTAACAAAACCCAACTACAGCTATGACGCGACCCGGCCAAAAAATGAGCTGCTGCTGTCCTTGTTGTGCCCTCTCCAAAGTGAGCGTGGAGGGTATGCTGAAGCGTAGGGTGTATATGTAACAAGCAGAGATCTATAAAATAACTTATATGAAGAGAAATGGAGTGTGTGAGAGAGAGGGCGAGAGCCGTGAAGAAAGTGAGAAAAGTGAAGAAAGACAGAGAGAGGGAAGTGAAAATATTGAAATTACTGAAGAGAGATAGAGCAAAAGATAGGGATAGAGAAATAGGCAGAGCGACAGTGAAGCAGGGAGACAAGGGAGAGATAGAGAGAAAGAAAGAGAGAAATGTGTAGAAACAGAAATAAAGAGAGAGAGGGAGAGAGAAGAGAGAGAAGAGAATAAGAGAGAAAGAGAGAGGGAGAATATATGCATATATACGGAGAAAGAGAGAAAGAAAGAAATATAGAGAGACAGAGTGAGAGAGTTAGAGAGAGTAGGAGACTGCAAGATATAGAGAAAGAGAGAGAGAGAGGGAGAGAGAGAGAGAAAGAAACACAGAGAGAGTGAGAGAGCTAGAGAATGAAATAGAGCTATCGAGATTGCTACAGGGAAACAGAGATGACTGAGAGGAAAGACTGAGAATGAGAAAGAGTGATAAATAATAGACAGAAAGGGTAATAGTGTAAAGCTTGTATTCTAGCTAAAAGTCTTGACGAAGCTACGTACAGGGTATTGAACAGTCAATACAGATTCCTCTATGTTGTCATTGTTGTTGTCTGAGTTATGCCCCGTTGTCTAGTGCCTGGGCTGCACGTGACAACGGCAGCGCCGCCTATTTGGAGGCAGATTATAAATTGATTCGTACAAAGCTCACAATTGAGTTGAACTTGGAGCAGGCAGGTGGGAGAGCCGCGGAGATGCGGACTAGGCTGCTGGGCCGACCGGGCGACTCTCTGCGACTGAGCTCTAGATTTATTAACAATCATTACTCATACAAATGGCTGAAGCGTGTCACAATTTTGCAGCATTTATGCGGCGTCCTTTGAACTGCGCGTACGCGCCTACTGCGACTGTCGCTCTGCCAATGATAAATGAAAAGGAGTTGAGCCGCGCACCACCCACCAGCTCCCGGCCGCTGGCACCGCTGGCGGCCAACCGTGCAAAGACCATTTATAATTTTATTAAGTGTTTTCAAAATTGCACATAATTTGTTGTCTTTGTGTGCGAGACACACACGCAGAGAGAGAGGGAGAGAGAGATGCATACAAAGCGACATACATACAGATAAATCAAATAGGCAAATAGCAAACATTTTTGGGAGCTTCACTGGGAGAAATTTTTTAGAATGAAGTCTGGGAACGTTCGCATCAGAACTTTTATTTCGTAATTATTTTGTTTGTTAGAATTTTATTTGTAATATAATATTATTATTTTTGTAAATTAAATATTTTATAAATATAATATTTTAATTTTTTTTTATATTATTTTAAAAATAAAATTTTTAAAGAATAAAATTATATAAAAAAATAAAAATATTATATTTAAAAAATCTTTAATTAAAAAAAATATTATTATATTATATATAAAGTTTAATATAATAATTTCTGAAAATTAGACTAAAGTCCTATTCATTATTCTCTATCAATTTGAATCTCAGTAAAAAATACTCCATTATTTTTCGCAGTGTAGTGTTGTGCATGTGCTGTGCAAAGGACATGCTGCTGGGTCAGTGGGCCGTGTATAATTTGGCTAGTTTTTTTGGTTTTTTGCTACATACCGCCAACGGTCATATTGGCCGCTTTATCGATCAGCTCGAACTCGGGCGCATCGCCGGACACCTCGCAGCGGTACTGTCCGGACGAATAGATATTCAGCTTCTCCAGTTCCACGTTGCAGATGAATTGATTGCAATGCGACGAGCCGTCGGCTATGGTGACACCTTTGACGGGAAACCAATTTGTTGTCGGCGGCGTTAGCGGCGAGTATCTGCAAAAACATAGAAATTGACTGAGTGTAACAGAGAGAATCATCGAGAGAGATAGAGAGAGAGAGAGAGAGGGAGAGAGCGAACGCCTTGGAGTTCGAGTGCTGCGCAAAAATCGAATCCATGAAATATTTATGAGGCGCATGCAAAATGGTTCGGCTTCAACTGCATTTTGCGCCAACGTTGCGCAACTGCGGTTCAAATAAAAATCCATCGATTTGCAGCACCGTTATATATATATATAATATATATATATTCTTTTTTAATGTATGAATATCGCGGGCATTATGCTGCTTTCAATGGCTGCTGCAACTGCGGCTGTGCTTGAGGCTCAGTACTTTTCAAGAGCTTCAATTTGAAACAAACTCAAACAAAGCACAAAAAAAAAACCCTGAAGAAAAAACAAAAATAAAACGCATTACAATGAAATTCCGATTCGTTTGCCAGGGCTGCACAAATTGTGCATAACTTAAAAATAGATGCGGCTCCAATTGAGCTCTTTGATCCACTGAATGGGCGATGAACATTTTAGTCAAATCAGCTCAGTTACTTTAGCATCAATTTCTATAATCTGTAGTTAACAAGTATAACTAGAATTTGACAAACGAATTTAGTTAAAGACAAGAACTCTTCCGCTTCCTTAGCTCAAGTCATTCTTCGAAGCTACGAATAGGCAAAATGTCTGCGAAGGCTCCATTTGACTGATCTATGAATCCAATTGCTTATATCATGAATCAGACACATTTACTATCATTTATCTATCAATGAGACGTATATAACATACAGAAATATTAATCAAATGAGTATAACCCGTTCTCTATACTCTACTCTCCCTCTCCCTATACACTCTATATACTCATACACTGAAGTAACCTAAACATCTCTGGTATAGGATATCCATGCTAAGATTATATATAAATATCTCAATTTCTCAGCCCTAGTTTGATATTTTTTTTTTTTTTTTTTATTTACTAAAGTTAACTATAATTAAAATTAAAGCTAACTTGATAACTAAAGCGCTGGCTACTGAGGCCTTCGGCTTGTTTGATATTTTTATATATATCTAAATATATACAGCCCTAGAGGCAACTTTTTTTCTGACACATTTCGCTTGGCAGTGCCACAAAACATGTGTGCATAATAAATGCATATTCGAATGGAATATGCTAAGAGTCACATTATGGATTTTCATTGTTATTTGCGTTGGTTAAATATGTATTTGAAAATGTGCTTTGTTCCAGAATTATTTTATTCGAGGCTGCATTTCAATAGAATTTAGTTCAATTTATTATTTTAGCAGCTGCGTGATGAATATTATTGAATGAGTTATCTAAATTTCAAATTATTTAATTTATTTATTTAACAACTAATCAAGAGCCAAATCGTCTCTCTAGGAAACTCTTTTCTAATTGAATTGCCTGCTCTCGCTGTCTACCATATCAATAACTGAGCTAAAAAGAAAAGTTCCAAATTTAACAGTGGCAGCATTTTGCGCTCGATTAAGCCGATGCATTGACCAACAATTAAGCCAGTTAAATAAAAAGTGCGTTTTACACATATTTAAACGGGTGGCAGAGAGAGTGGGCTGAGAGGGGGCTGGGAGGGAGGCGCAGGTGTTACCTGAGCGCCGTTGCTGGCGCCCATAAAATCCATTTCAATTAAGCATTTAAATTAGTCGCGACACTTTCAACCGATCGAGTGTGCAGTGACACTCAGCTGGCACTGCCAGCGTGCCACACTATGTTGCACAGAGTGTTGCAATTTCATGACGCTTTCAATTTGCACCATAAAATCTGCATGAATGCGCCGGCACACTCGCCAAACCATTTTATTATTTCCAGCCAGAGCCGAAAATATTTTTATGACTGTTTTTTATTTGTTTTACAGCCGCAGCAGCAGCAGCCGTTGCCAAATGCGAAAAAGAGGTGGCCAATGGGCCCGCTCAGCTTACCTGAAAAACTCATGGCCATCCTTATACCATTTGACCGAGTTGAGGGTCCGATTGCCCATCTCATAGCTGCAAAACAGTTTGGCCTTTTGCGCGACATCGATAATGGGCGGGACGGAGAGGCTCGACAGGTGGAGCGCCTCGCTGGGCCCGACAGCTGCAAAAACGGCCAGAAAAGTAAATGGTTAACGGTAAATGGCAAATGCGGCTGTTTATCAATAAAGCTGTTGATAACAGCAGTTATGCGAAAGCGTCTTAAATCCACTTGACAAAGCTGACACAATATTTAAGCCAACAAATGCGAGGCCAAAAAGTTTTTCAGTTTCAATGCAGAATTATAAATTAAATTCTTTCATTTATTATATTTATTTTTACACAATATTTGTGTATTCAACTTTTAATCAGTTTCTATTTGACTTAGCCTTCTAGTTGTTACATAGAAATATTTAATTTTTTAACAAAGGTTTTATGGAATTAGCTCTTCAAATCTGTATTATTCTCAATCTCCAAGTGTCATGGTGGGCCTTCAATGACAATCAAGGCTCTTCTCAATTCAAATTGAGCTTAATACTAATTATTTCTAGATCTATCTATCTATCTATCTATCATTGCAAGCAATCACTAATTGGCCTATGACATGTGCGCCAATCAGAGAGTATCGGTTAGCAAAAGACGTCAACAAGTATCAAAGAGCAATTGTTGCAATTGTCCAGCTTATATACTTCTGTTTTGCTCTGCTTCTCATCACTTCTTCCCTTGAAGTTCTCATCAACAACATTGCTTCTCGCTAATAATAACTTATGGCTATTGTCCTGGTCTTCCACTGCGTGAAAAGTTTTTCTCATGATTTTGTTCGATTTGTATGTTGATTGCACGTAAATTGAGCGCAGTTAGTTGAAAATAAGGGCGTAAGAACTGTTTATTGAGAGACTTCAACAAGCTGTTCAGGTTTGCATATTCCCTTTATCATGTTGCACCTTGATCACCAACTAGTCAGCCGAACAGCCCCAAAATGTATGCTACACTTTTTTCTACTTCTGCATTCACCTTGCTCTAGGGTTATTATCTGCTTTAGTCTCATCTTTCTCTTTGCCCTCACATTGAACAATCCGAGCTTCGTTGACCAAGGGGCGCGCAGGTGGCTTTTAATTAAGTTTCTTTTCACTTTTTGCCTGATAATAAAAATTACTAAAATTGGACCAGAGGCAGCCAAATGTATTTCTGGCATTGTAATTATTATTGTTGTCGTGCTCTGTGCATGTTTTTTTTTTTTTTTATCTGAACTATGAACTTTTGCCTGCCGACAAAATAATTAGCGTGCTGCCATCTCGCTCGCACACAAATCTTGTTTGTCTGTTTGCCTCTCGCTTTGCCATTGTGCACGAGCGGAAGCAACAGTTTTTCATTTGTTTATGTGCCCGAGTTTCCGTGGCAGAGCCGGATTTAATGGTCCTGTATAACCATGTCCACTAATTACAACAACAAACAACAGCCAAGCGACAACAGACAACGGACAGCAAACAAAAATTAACTTATGTGCCCCATAAATTAGCAACGTAATATAACTTATTCCGTTTGGCTCGACTTAATGACGTTTGCTCAGGCAGAACTTTGCGATAATTCGCTCATAAACTTTGTCCCATTATATTAAGTATAATTGATTTATTTGAGAGCCAAAAGTATTGTGTATATCTGTCTATGTGCACAGATATAATTTTTAATTATGCATTCAAGCTTTCAGGACAACAAATGCATTTATGTGATTTATTAGCTGATTGTGAGGCTGAGCCCTGGCATTGGGTCAAGTGATAGATGAAGTTTTAATTGTGTTTTTGCTGATATATGAAGGTTTAGCATCGTCTTTCAAAATTTTGATTAATATAAAGTTATGCTAAGCAACAGCTAAAAGTTATCGATAACTCACAGTTATCGATTTCAGTTTTACTGTCTTTTTTTTTGTCTTTTCTCATTTGAATATGTTTTCTAGCCTAATTTATGTATTTACTCATGTGGGAGCATTGCCAAATTTGATATTTAAATAAATATTCTGGGAAATTCCTTTAAATAAGCCCCACTCTGTTGGCTATAAGGATAACAGTGCTGCTATATATGACTTACATTTTTGGTATATCCTTTTATTTTAATTATTATTTTGGTTATTTTTCGCGGAATTTTCGTTGAGGCCGCCCAAAGGCTGAAGGAATTCAGTAGCCATTTTTGATAAGCTTGAATATATTAATATTTGTGTACAAATATTTTTCTTTTTGTATGTTTATCTATATCTATTTTTAGCCATGTATTTTTGTTTGAATTTCAATTTGCTTAAAGTTGCTCATTATTATCATATTTTTTATTCATATATACATTTATATTTATAGATTTATATATAATTATTTTAAATTCAATTTTTCTTAATTTTTTTATTTTTTAAATATTTAACAAGTTTTTATTCGAGTTATTTTCAAGTCAGGGCAAAAAAAAGTACTTAAAATAAATACAAAAAGTAATCAGATATGTAAATGAATGTGAGAAATATTGAATACATATTTTATTTATAGAATACATCTGTACAAATATTTATTATTTTTTATGCATTTTTTTATTATTTATATATATGTATATATTGTTTACAATATTGTTTTGTTTGCGTGTAAAATTAAGCACGGCTGACATGTGCGATTAACTACTTAGCTTGTTGTTGTGGTTGCTGAGAGCTGATACAACATTGACATGGCTTTAATATTTATGGGCCAACAGCCCGGCTGGCTTAAAGCAATTTGCCAGCTCGAAAGTTAGCCGACAAATTGCTTTAGGCCAGGCCAAAACCGAGCCGCATTACTCATAATGACGAGCAAAAAATTCGATTAGCTTAGAAAGCAATTAACATGCTAAGCACACACTCACACATAGACACACTCACACACACACCCAGAGCTACACACACGCAGCATACAACGAAATTAAAAAGGATTTCTGGCGCAAATGACGAGGGCATTTTGAGAGCCCGTCCGCAACTATGCATGTTACATAGGCTTCCGCCCAAATCTGGCTCAAGTCTTTGCCGGGCAGCTCTTGGACTTCTACTTGGAATACCCTCAATACAATGCCGCAACGGTGTTTGGCTGCTATCTTAGCATATGTTAGAGGCAGAAAATTGAATTAGAAACATTTACTTAAGATAAGGTATGCCATAACCAAGCAGTTCCCTTTAGGAACATATACTTTGAGTCTGGACTATAGATGTGGACTAAGAATGCAGCAGCTAAAGGTTTGTCTATGAGTATCTGTACATATATATATTCTATATGCACATATTCTGGTATTCAGCTTAACTTAGGGTATCTGTCAGTCGATCATTTTCACTCAAGACTCTCTGACTCCATGGTTTTTCTTCTTCTTTTGATGGGCGGCTCGCTGACGGATTGTTGGGTCAGTTAATATCACTCAGACATGAGACTTAGCTGCCTTGGCGACGGCCACACTCACACACACACACGCACGCATTGACAGTTGGCTGACCATGTGTGAGGGCGATGAGTTGGCCGAAAAGACCAGTTGGGCCATAAGATAATGAATGCGTTGACGTTCAAGCATTTAATGTGCCGAAACAATGATGAATTAGTGACGAGACAGAAATATCTCAAGCGCAAAATAATGAGGCGTTTGCCTGCCCTCCCCTCTCGACCCACTCGCTCCCATTTGCTGTTACAATCATGGCCAAAAATTCACTGTGCGGGCAATTTGCTTTGAATTTAGTTGATTGCCGGACGGAATTTGGCGCCATTCGAGCCTTGCGTGTGTGTGTGTGTGCAAGCAGCAGCAGCATGCTTGGAATTTTCGATTAAAGAAAGCAAAGTCCGTACGAAAACATTTTGTATTTAAATTGAGAGAGCAAGTGCTTGAAGCATCCGACTTGCTTATAAACTCAACAGCTATACTCTATCTTCTAGGCGGGTCTAGGCTAGGTAACTGCTGCTAATGCTGTCTGCTAGGTAAATTTGTCTTTGTCATCGCCTTTGACATTGACATGTGGTTCATTCCCTTCATGCCCGCCCACACGACCCTCTGCCCACTGGCTTTAACGTTTCGCTCAAGTTCCTAGTTTCCGTCTATTGATGGGCATTTGAGCAACTGTTGCTACACTATTAATACGAGCCACTCATGGGATCCCCAGATGTTTCCATATATGTTTTTAATTGAAACGACTTTCTATGGCAGATAGTGCATTAAGGATTCGTTTTGCTTCATGTGCTCATGATTTATGCACGTACAATGTTCTCATATGCCTGTCAATGCTTTTACTAGTTAGAAAACTTAAGTTGCGCAACTTGTTGTATGAAAAATGACGCACATTTCGTCAAGCGAACATGTATGTCTATGTATGTGTGTGTTTATGTATAGCTATCTATGCTGGGCATCGACTTTTGTTTTGCTCCACATATTTTGGGGCGAATTCATCATTGCTGGCAAGTTAAAGCTCAACTTTAAGGATACACGAAAGTTGTTTCTGGGATATGTGTGCGTGCGAGATTCGCGCTCTCATCACAAGTTTTTGACAGTTTTGTGCCAGGGGTACTGAGGGAGGGCGGGGGCGTAAGTCACCTAAGGTAGTCTATGCTGATGGATTGTTTGGGTCGACAGCAGCACTGGTGTGTCTTTCAGTGAATGCCACGTTTCCTGTTGCAAAGCCCTCGTCTCAGTGGCAACTTAATAGGAAGGCAACCCGAGCTGAACTGGACTGAACTAAACTGAACCGAACTGAGCTGAGCTCAACTAAAAGAGCTTAAAGTATTTTGCGGGCCGACTGGGGTGAACTGCAACGCTGCAGAATTATGTATAAATTGTAGATAAATATGTAATCAGATGAGCGACTAGCTGCAGATGCTCAACAAAATATAATACCTTAACAGATTTGCTAGGAAAAGTTGTAACGAGTCGACAGTTGATTGCATAAGGACTCTCTGCATCCGCATCCGCATCCGCATCTGGCAATGGCTATATAATACAGCCAAGCAGACACCGACAGATAGACGAACGGATGGACCAACGGACCATCTGAGTCGGCAAGTGGGTAATAGTTTCAGGTAAAAGCCTGTAAACGAGCAAACTGGCACAAACGAGCAGCTGGCTAGAGGTGTGGCGGTGCGGTGACTGGGACGCTGTGCGGCAGCAGCGAGGGCAACGGTGCGGATGCTCGATATCCAAGGCATCTGTGGCAAATGTAGCTCGAGTCGTAGATATAAAGTCATTGAGTTGGAAACTGTTTGCCAGTGCCAAGCCAGCAAAAGATTCAAGTAGCAGCGGCAGTAATAGCCGCAGCAGCAGCAGCAGCCGTAATAGCAGTAGCTGCAACATCAGCGCCAGTTTCCTCTGCATCGCCCATTTTATTTATTATATAGCATATACGCAATATTTGCACATGGCGAAGCTGCTGCACAAATATGCATTGTTTGTGTTAAATATTTTGTTCTTTTAGCTGCGTTTTCCAACAATTTGATTTGTTTTTATTGTAGTCTTATGGAAAAGGCATTATAATTCCTATGGAAACATTCTCAATTATCCTAGTTTCCAGCAGCTTCAACTCCAACTAGCAATTATCTACATGCAATTTCAGCATATTCATATCACAATATCTTAAAACGCCATGCAGCTGCGGCAGCTTGAAATTGAAATGCGCTCATTTGTTTGCCTTTCATCTAGTCGAACCAAAGTTTTCAATTACATGCATCAATGTGCTTATATCATGCGCTTATTAGCACAACTTCTTCATTAACGTATTAGTTGCTTTGCTCAAAATTTAATCAATGGCAATTGCAGCAGAGAGAAAGGGACGGAGACAGCCTCTGCTGGCAGCAGACAATGCACGCGCTGGGCGTCAGAGCTCACCCCATTGGTCACAATGCTTATGATCCCGTTATCTTAGTATGCAAGGCATTGACATACAAAAGATGGAGAGGGAGCAGGACCGAGAGAGAACACATTAGGAGCACGCTATTGAGCGCATAGTAAACAGAGCTGCGTGCTGCTTTAAAACACTTAAATGCATTCGAATCGGTATACTCTCCAGTTAAAACACTGCAAAGTATTTTTGGATAACTTGAAGGCTAAAACACTTCATGTGCTATTATATGAATATATGCTTCTTATCATAATTTCTGCATTAATGAATAGCCTTGCGAAAATGTAATTAATAGCAATGGCAATAGATGAGAGAGAGGGAGATAGAGAGACTGCCTCGGCAGGCAGCTAAGTATGTACGAGGAGGCAGTAAGAGCTCACGCTATTGGTCACAATGCTGAGATATTAGCATAGGGAGAGAAAAGGGACAGAGAGCAGCAGTTCGCATTGTTATACTCTCCAGTTCGTATATTTACAAGCATTTGTTTGAACTTAAAAACTTTAGTCAGTGTATTTAAACTACGACATGCAAGTTTTTTACTCTTTCTTGATTTTAGTTTAGCTTTGTTCAGTTTTACTCCAGCTGTTTTTTTGACAAAATTGTTTTACATTGTTGCAACTTTTTTAATCATTTTCATATATATTTTCGCAGTTGCAAAAGTCAGGGCAAATATTTTTTAACATTTGTATTTGTTGTTTTGTGTTTTTTTTTTTGTTGTGTATAGGCAACGCCCTGTAACCTTTGCTGGCGCTGCCTGGGCTCTCGCTTCTTCTTTTTCTTTTAATTAAAACGAACTTTCAATACAATATGCTCGGCCGGCTGGTGGCCGAGGGGCGGCTGCAACTGGGGCGCGGCAGTTGCTTTTTGTTTGCTGTTAATTTTTGCCAGCTTCAGTATTTTTTTTCCCCCTTTCCATACTGGTTTCGGCGTTGGCATTGGCGTGTCCTTTGTTAGATTTCCCATGTCTCGTCGGGACACGTTTTCGTTTTCACTGCAGTTGTTGCTGCTGTTGTTGCTCCGCTTCTTGTGCTTGTTGCAGTTCGCAGCGGCAGAGTCTCTGCAGACGCTTGTGTTTATTTATTGTGGAAAAAGTTGCGAACTAAAATTAGTAAAGTGAGTTTGCAATGGGGAGCAAGCGGTAGCCTATAAAGAGCACAAAAAAAGAGTCCAACTCCAAAGTGTGCCAATTGCAGAAGTTATTAACTCCTGGGAGCTCTGCGTTTTAAAAGGGCCAGAAACAAAAGGCTTTAAGGCAGCGCAATAAATGAGGTTTGCATTCAAAAGAGATGGAGAACGGGAAAAAGAATAACGAATAAGAAAGAAAGAGAGAGAGAGGGAGATGCAGGCAGCTGCTCAGTAAGTGAAGTAAACTTGCGTATAGAGCAATCAAATTTAATTGATTCTCGGCGAAGAGAAAAGAAGTCTTAAGCGGGTATTGAAGAAAATCGATACGTGCCAAGAGAGAATCGGAAGCAGCATGAAAAAGTAAATGTAGAACAATCGTAGAGAACTAAGAGCGAGATGGAGAATGTAGCCAGACATTATCTTAAATGTATAAATGGATTGAGCTACCAAAGCCTATGCAAACATATATAGAAGCCGGATTCATTTAGTTAATGTAGTAAACTAAACAGAGTTCCGCTCCGCTTTAAGCTGAACTAAAAAATCAATTTAACTTTGCGCTGTAACTGAAAATATATTGAAACTCATTCGTTTTAAATGGCAGAATAAATGCTGGGCAAACCAAAGCTAAACAGTTAACCGAAAGATCATTAACGGCGGAGCGAGATAAGAAAAAAAAGACACCTGGGCTAGTTATCAGAACAGTTTACCTAAGTGTTTACCTGGCAGGGATAGAAAAAATGGAAAATACGAGTAATAGAGAGAGAGCAAGAGCGTTGGAGAGAGGGAGATAGTGCAAGTGCTACACGGAACGAAAAGTGCAACAAGCACTCGGCAAACTTTTCTCATTTAACGTTGGCGCAAACTGAAAAGCTACTCAAAATCTATTTGATTTTGGTTCGTGGGAGGGTGACAAAAAAGGGGAGAAGAAAAACTAAAGAAAACATAGGAAAAACACTGGACACTTACGGACGAGCAATAATAACAAAATATTAAGTTTAAACGAATTTCGAAAGAAAAGTTTTTCGCCTCGACTGCAATTGACGGCCATTAAAGTTGTCGATTTTGACCACGGAGCCGCCCTGTTGGCCCTGTTGGGCCAACGCAAATATCAATTTAAATTTTCAATTGCCGGGAACATCAATTGCAGCCGGAAATGGCGGTGTTTAGGCCAAAAGTTTGCTGCAATTTGCAGCAGCCAAGCAAAATCAATAATCTCAACTTCAGCAAACTGTTGCCTGTTGCCACATATTTACTTATATCGATACTCTGCCCAAGAGAATTGTCAATCTGTCTATAGAGCGCATAAAGCACTGCAGCAGATATATGTTTATGTAGATGGGGAATGGATGGACTAGAAGTGTTATTGTAGCTGAGATGAGCTATTGTAGCAGTGTGAGATATCGGGCAGATGTCGGCTTATATGTAAAGTTAGCCCATGGGAGCGTCCTGTTTATGTTGCAGATAGTTAATAACAAGACTAGTAGATAATTAGGTAGACAAATAGACGCTTGAGTAAGATAAACATAATTGAAAACTATAAACCTAAATGTATCATTAATATTCATAGCTTAGACTGAAGAAAATTTGTGTTTCCATACGAGTTTTTAAATGTTAGAATTGATGTGGCAATTATTTTGCTTAATGTTAAGTAATTTCTCTCTCCTTTCTCTCCTTTCTCTTTCTGCAGAAACATCTCTGGCTTGTCGGTAAAAGATCTACCCAGCGAATACGTGTGAAGCTACTACTCTACAAAAAAAATAATGAAGCCTATGGCATGCCTATCTAGAGCATTGCCAGCTATTCCAACTACATCGTTCAAGAATTTCTCCAATGCACATCTACTCCTACTACTACTACTAAACAGCGAAATTAACGATGAGCTTGGCGTGCCATGGGTCCATCTGGATATCTAGCTTGTCCAAAGCCCAAATGGATCGTATTGACTGACACACCAAGCGACTAGCCAACAGATTAATTAGCAACGGCAACATCACCTGTCGATTTATAGGAAATTATCCAATAGAAACCAAAAATTGATCAAGATTCATTTTGCCATTATTTTTCTTTAATTTTTCTTAATTTTAAATATTTTCTATATCATACATGCTATAGTATTTTATTTTTTTTTCATTTTTTTCCTTTAACCAGCCTTTACGAACCATATCTTAGCTTCATATCATATCTGCTAGGGCATATATGCTTCGGTCTGCTGTGGCCTTGTTTCTGCTACTTTGCTGCTTTGCTTCCTGATAGAAATTGAATAGGTTTAGGGCTCGGCTGCCTTGGCCACATCCTTATGCTCTTAAAGCAGCTCCTTTCCTATTTTCTTTTTATTTTTTCTTAGCTATTCACATATTTTTTCTTCTGTTTGGCACATCAACGCAAATGTCACGCATAATGTTTGAGCAGAAAAGGAAAGCAAAATAAAATAAAATTGAATATATATATAAATATATATATATGAATGAGTCCATATGTATTTTCATTCGATGCCATGTTGCAGCGTTGTTTTTCCACATCGTCTACTTATTTTGCAAAAGTCAAATATTAGCTGAAAAGTTGAGAAAGTTTTCTCAAGCAATTTTTCGCTTACATTTTACCGACTGCCTCGAAGCCTGGCCCTGCTGCTATTCCAGAGCAGGCTGATGCTGCTCCTGCTGCTGCTCCTGGTCTATCTGTCAGCAGACGGAATGCTGTTGGCATTTCCCTCATGCTAGCCGCACTTCAGTCCGCTTCGATCCTTATCTACTTAGCTCTTAGAGCTGCTGCCACAGTCGCTTTTCTTTTCTGTAGCTTGACTTCGCCTTTTTTCTCCTCTGGCGTCTCCTGCCACGCGTTTCTGTTTCCCCCAAAGTGCATTAAAAAATATTGTTGCTGCATGGTCGGATACGAACAGCGCGTATCATTTTTGATAAAATTCATGGTAATTGTTTCAACTGTGAATTTATCGAAGTTTTTCATGTTACGCACAAAACTTTGCCCTGCTCTCGGCAGCCAGCCAGCCAGCCCGGCAGCCCGGCAGCCCGCACAGCCAGCCAGGCATTGCTTTTTATGATACCAAAAATGCTCGGAGATTGGGGCAGGGTATTCCAACTGCTGCCCGCTTGTGGATTGCCGACGCAGAGCCAAGTCTTTAAAATACATTAAATTAGCGGTTTCATTGCACGCGAGCTTTTAACAACAATATTAAAAGTTTTTTATTGGGAATTTTTTGTTTTTCTTTAATTTCCTGATACTTAAAAAGGGGAAATGATTGCCCTGATTAGCGGCAACAGTAACTTTATTGTCAAATATTTAAATATTATTCTTATAATGAAAGTGTGAAGAAGAACAGCTTAGAACTGCTAACTCCTACTTGAGCTCTACTTAAGATTAATTGTTATGGAAGACGGGATGGATGATGCTGTATGTAAGATAATTTTGTGTGCCGGTATCATTGTCATTGTCATTGTCATTTCCATTGTCATTGTCATTGTCATTGTCATTGTCATTGTCATTGTCATTGTCATTGTCATTGTCATTGTCATTGTCATTGTCATTGTCATTGTCATTGTCATTGTCATTGTCATTGTCATTGTCATTGTCATTGTCATTGTCATTGTCATTGTCATTGTCATTGTCATTATCATTATCATTGTCATTGTCATTGCCAACGTATCTTAAAAAATACTTGCAGTACAGCAACTTGCTAAGAGAGTTCATCAAAAGTTGGCATTTGATGGAGTCAAAAAGTTTCTAGTTTTAATTTAAAAATCTCATAGAAAACTGTCTCACTTTTGGCCAGCCACAACATTTATATTAAACTTTTGACCTTATCTCAACAAAGCCAATAGAATCAATTTTGACCCCCCAACTGCCAAGTGCGCTCTGCCACACACAAACACAACAAAAGGAGCCCACATTGCTGTGGTCCTCACTCAGAGCCGAGGAGTAGCATGGAGTAGGAAGTTGGAATTCATCTGGACAGCAGACATACAGCGTGGACTTCAGCTACGACTTGGGCATGCTAAATAAGTAAGGAAGTGGGGCTGGGACTTGTTCTGAGTTTGACTACTCTAGCTGCACATGGCAGGGCTCACATTCGCAATCGCATTCGCATTGGCAGTCACAGATGAGAGCAGTATATTATTGCCAATAATACAAATGCCAAGGGTTAAAGTTGCCAGAACAAAAGCCAGATAAATGTCTATTGTTTTAGCTGGGCAACTGTTTTGCACTTCCAGATACATTTGATATCGCATATCGCATATGGCTTGTCTGCCCTCAGGGGGCTTGGACTATTATTAACATTTTGTACTGCAATGCTTACAAGTGTAATACAGTTTATGATTTGTGGACTGCGTTGTTTTAGAGACAATATGCAAATGATTATCTCATTCGCACGACAGTGATAAATGGTATTGACAGTACCATTATCATTATAACTGTATTGTTCATTATCATCATAGTTATCATTAGCATTGGCATTAACATTAGCAGTTTCATTAGCATGACCATTACTATTAGCACTACCATTAACAGTAAAAAGTATCATGGCCTTACCTATGTAAGCAACTTATCAAAACTGTCCTGCCTCTGGCTTAAAAAGTTAAGGTATTTGGCATGGGCTTCTAATGATTTGCAAGGTGTGTGCGCGCTCTCAATGAAGGCATATTTCATGTAAAATTATTGCTTAGCTACGTGTCCCACACAAATTTATAACTAATGCAAAAAACAACAGTTGCGAAACTGTGGCAAATTTAAACATATTTCGTGTGGGCCGAAGAGGGGGAGAGAGAGTGAGAGAGAGGAACTGAGGCAGAGGACAACTTATGGCTGCTGCTCAAGACGCAGTCACAGAATGTAAAATTTATGGTTGGGTCTGGTGAAAAAGTGGCGACTGTACAGCCAGAGGTTTGTACGTGGGCCAAGTACTGCCTGGGGGGCTGTGCGAGAGATTATGATTAATTGTTGTGATGTGGGCGTGGCACGTGTGACAAAGCGCAACGGTCAACGACACAGCCATGCACAGAGCGGCATAGCGGGAGCGGGAGAGAGAGAGAGAGAGCGTGAGATATAGTAGCAGCTGCAGTCATGCCACGCTTGCCACATAAATATATGAGGCCGCTTGACATAGTGAAGGCATTAAAAATTAATTTGCTTGCAACATAACTAAGTGCCTCCGCCTAGCCGATATGGAGTCGAGCTGTTTACTTTGGCCGCAACGTATGCGGCTAATATTTCACGCTCATTTCTGCGTAATTTAAAAACATCAAATATCCAATTAAACTTGCCACAAGCATTCATCCTCAATTTATAATAATTACAAACTAATTAACTGTGATCCCAGCGTCCAGGCAACGCGCTGCCAGCGCCACCGCACGCAATGCTAAGAATGTGCAAAATAATTATTAACTGAAATTAAACCAAATTACAGTTGCCTAAAACAACAGCAGCAACAACACGAATATTTAGGGGGAAATATGAAAGCTCACCATAGCAATCGAATTGCCAAGATGAAGGCAGGCAGCCGAAAAAATAAATGGAAACATAAGATTTTGGTCGGGTCGACTGCCTGATACTCGTTTGCAGTTCGTTTACAGCTTGAAGGCGAAATCTGCTGGAACTCGATATCAAGCAAAGCAAGATGATTGTCATTGAAAGCGGAGTTAATGGTATAATTGTGAATGGAATCCAACAGGGTACATCTGTTCAGCATGTATTTCTAGCTTGATATTTATCTTTATATATTATAGTATTATATATTATATATTATATTATTTATATATATTATATTTTGTTTAAAATTTTACGATTTTTCTATAAATATTTTAAATAATTTCGCAAGCTCTCTTTGGCTCTTACTTTATCCCATGTGGCCAAACACTCTCTAAAGTCTTCAAGTTTCAAGTTCAGCCTCGTCTGGCCGACATTAAGAGTGATATAAAATTTAAATTTTCTTTTCATTAGCAATTTGAAATGAACGCTCGGGCAGGGCGCGCAGCTGGAGCATGAAACTGGGGCTGCGGCTGACGAGTTGCGGCCGAAATCTGTACGCAACTACAGCTCATTAAAGCTGGCCAAGCCGCGTCAAATATTTATTTTAAAGTGCAAATTACGTTTTAGACAGACAGAGAGAGAGAGAGGGAGAGAGAGAGAGAGCGTGCAAAAAGTTCTCTCGTCATTTTTGAGAAGTCACGCAGTTTGGTTTTTGGGTCCATGCTGTTGGCCAATGCATTGTGGCCGAAATACTTCTGACAGCAAAAACGTGGCAACAGCTAGAGAGTGGGAGAAATAGAGAGAGAGAGAGAGAGGAGAGGAGAGTAGAGCTAGGACCTTCGGCAGGATTTCCACTCGCATGTGCGTTTCGTTAATGGAATTAGAAAAGTTTTTAAGCAAAAAGCCATGCCAAATATACATACTAACAATATATACTAATATGCTCGTACGCATCCATGTATATGACTATGATTTTGTTAAAAAATCGCTACGTATGTGTGTGTGTGTGTGTGTGTGCGAGCGTGTGTGCACTAGAACTATAAGCATGACATAAGCAAAGCGCCAAAATTGCGTATTGAAAAAGTTTTCTGCGTCTTGGCGCTGACTCATTGAATGAGCCAAATGCCACACAGCGGCATATCCTGATTTATATATGTCTGCGTGTGTGTGTGTAAGAAAAGTTTTCGCTGCTCAGCAAACGCAAATCATGGCTACCGTTAAAGTTAACGTCAATGTTAACGCTGGCGTTATAATCAAGATTAACAGCAATTGGCACAGGTCAAGGTTAAGAAATATTATAATGCAAATGAAGGTAAGGCTGTCATATCTAATGTCTGATTGATTGATTGAGCAATCTATTGATGAGCTATGCTCAAAGTGGAAATTTAAGATAGCGATAGCTTATATCTTTTTAAGTTATGTTATGGCATTTCTTTATAGCTTTTTTCTACAATTTTTCTAAAATATTTGCTGCAAAAATTTAAACTTAAACTTATTTTATTTTATTTTACGAAAAACAAAGCAGAGTCGAAGAGAAAAAATGTAGGCATTAAGGAAACAAGTGAAGGCTATCCTGTTGACCCGCACTGTATAGAACTAATCTTAGTTATATAACCACACATCATAATAAAATCTAAATAGTAAAAACAGTAATTTATGTCTAAATTCATGATCCATTAAGAATCAATTGAAATACTCAACTCGCGTAAACTGTTCATCTATGACTGCCAGACGCATGCAAACGACATAAAGAATTCGTGTTTTCAGTCAAGCATCTAAATATTTTATGGGCAAAGTTATTAAAAAGTCGATTGATCGACTATTTCGTAAGTCATCTGATATTATATGGCTTTTAGGCCCCCTCGGCCGGAGACATGAAAAAGTTTTGTGTTTCGCACATATCAAAGGCGAATGTGGAAATCAAATTCAAATTTATGGCTCGAGCTGAGGCTGGCGAAAGGGCAACAAAACTTTACCGATTTGTCGAGTGGCATTATAATTTCAAATTCTTCGACTGCTAATAAGAAGCGCTGCCAATGGCCCGACGTCTGCTTCGCTGGCCTTCGTGTCGGGCTGTCCATGCGCTTGTCTGCGTGCAAAATTATGTGAATTGTCTGTCCGGCGGCTATTAAGGCGGCATTCGATTTCGTTTAGACGCGAGTAAATCACCCTGGCAACACTTACAACTTTCGACAGTTTTACCAGCCCACGCAGGCGGTGGGGGTGGGGATGGGGGTTTTCGACTCGTGTGCTGCGGGCCACATAAATCATATTTCAGCTGGCGAGTGGCTGGGCTGCTGTTTATTATTGATATGCACGAAATGGGTAAGCGCCAGCCGAGACTTTATAGAGCTAAGAATAAATATAGCAAATCAACAGATTGAATAGGTATTAAAGACGCGCATTCCGCCGTAGTTGGGTAGAGTTTCTATGAGTGGTTCTACTTCCCATTGATTACCTTGCAAGGATGCAAAAAGTTCCTTGTATAAAAAGCATTTACATTAGATTTGGCGTAAGCTAAGCGAGATTTTGTTCATGCCCCAAGGCAACTCACATATGCATTGCCTACAGCAGACAGACGTAGCTAAGCAATATTTTATGACGCAAATACCAAGACACCATAAACATAAATAAGATGGATTTGCCTATGTGAGTGTAGATTTGGATATTGATATTGATTACCGTGAATGCGCATAAAGACTTCAAATATCCAAATCGAGCTGAAGCTATCAAGTTTTGCAGACAAAGTCTTATCATAAGAATTCTGGCTTTATCTTTAACAAGCCTCTAAAGCTATCCACCTTATCCTTATCCCTGATTCGAAAGGCCATGTTGAGCAAGTTAGCTGCGTTTATAGAGGAGAGTAGAAGAAGCTACTGCAGAGATTTTTCTTTCTTGTCGTGAAAGAGTATTATACAGTCGGTAGTGCTCTAATTTGATTACATACTTTACTGCTTGCTCTTTGCTCTTTATGTATAATATGTAAATTTTCTATCTAAATATTCTTGATCTCTTAGTTTCCCCCACATATATTAAATATCTATTATATATCCTAAATATTCTACAAAATGTTAACATTAGTTTCATTTGTATTTATTCCGCTTTTATTTTTAGCTTTAGCCGGCAACAATTTGCACAGTTTGAATGCTCAACTAATTGTTTATGAATCAATTTGTGGCTGTTGGCTCGTTAAATTTTGGGGTTAAATATTTTACGGCTCTGGCGGCCATTAACACTTGGCCATTGTGCACTTTACGACGGCCCAGGCGGTCTACCTCCCTCCCTCCCTCTCGCTCTCTCTCTCTCTTCACACCATTTTTGGCTGTTTTTTTGTCGGTTTGCTTCGCTATGCATTGATGATGTTATGAGCATGGCGGCATTAACAGCTGGATTTTTATGAAGCCCGTTCAACTATTTTCAAATGATATTCTTGATATTATTATGATGATTATTATTATGGCGATAACTGTTGTTTTTATGCATAAAGTTGGCTGCTTAAGTGCCCCAGCAGCGGCTGCTCGCAGCTGAATATAATTATGCTGTGCTCCAGAGCGATGCCAATCAGACGGAATGTGAGTCTCATGTGTTTTCTGGGGAAGACCTGCCGGGTATATATATATATATATATATATATAGCTGTAAATGTATAGTATATGTATATATGTACTTGTGTGCCGCCTGAGCCGTGCAGCGGCAAATTAGGCTAAACAAAAATAATTACGAGCGCTGTTTAACTGGGCAACGGGTCGTATGAGTAACAGGTGCTTGTGAATTACTTGTAAGTGGCTCTTGGCCACAAAGTCAGCTATGGAATGCCAACAGCCAACAGCCAGCCAACAGCCAGCCGCCACCTTGGCATTGTTGACAGCCATAGCCTGCACACACACACACACACACACACGCACACACTGCAAACAGCACACCAACAGTTGTTGACTTTTATGCCGGCAAATGTCAGTTGCTAGCCAGCCTCAAGGCATGACGTTGGCGCAGCGCAGACGTATGCGAGGGAGTGTGGCTGTGTGGGTGTGTGAGTGTGAATATAAGTACTGCTGTCACAAAGCTTAACATAATTCAAAGGCCTACAGCGACGCACACTTCCGGCGCACAACATGCAAAGGGAAGAAAAATGCAGCCGCAGCCAGGGAAAGTGCAGCATGCCACACCCACGGCCATGGAGCGCTGAGTAAAGGGTTTTATGTGTCGCACATAAAGAAGAAAATTTCTTTATTATGCAAGAAATGTCAACAGCGGAAGTGCTGCATGCAACAACTCTGCTTGTGGCACGCTACTGCGTGGCACGAGCGGAAATAATAAAATCGAAAGCGAACAGCAAATAAATATCTGTATAATGTGTATATCAGTGTAACATATAAATGATGTATATATTAATATAGTTTTTAACGTTATTTATGCATTTCTCATTTTAGGCTGACCTCTTAATATTATTTTTATTTATTTCACTGTTAAAATAACGAGCCTTAAATGCCAGCGCAGATTTATTCGCTGTTCAATCCGGATTTATGAGACGCGCTTTTCATGCTTCCATTCAGAAAATATTTTAATTAAGTAGCGCCATAAAGAATGTGCCTGTTGCAGTTTACGAGAGGAGAGTGGACGTGTGTGTGTGGATCCTTTCTCTTTCGTCATATAAAATATTTAAAAATGCAATTAAAAGTTATCGAAGAAACTGAGGGGAGGCCATTGCTTGAAAGTAGCCAGAGTTGCGGTTGGAGGAGAGGAGAAGGGAATATGCACTATTAAACTCCTTTCTCTCGGTCAAGAGTGAGCTGACTTCCGATAGGAATATGAGGAATTAAAGCCAATTTTGCAGACCCAAACGAGAATCGACAAATTTGCTCAGCAGCAGTAGAACTAGCCTTGGCTAAGGGCTTATACAGCAAGCATTTATTATGTACACTCAATAGACAGTTAGCATGTCATTTAATTAAGTGTATCTCGGAGTGAAAAAGGGTCCTCAGGTCTAATTAAATTGAATCGAGGAGCAAGCCACAAGTCGACCGCATATTAGACCTTTGTTAGCCAACTGTCAATTGATTGTCGGCAGTTAAATGAACCGGCAATTACCTGAAGCCATGTGGTTACAATATTGCCGGCAATGGGAGGAGCGAACAAAAATGGATGCGACAAGTTGCTGCAGCAGCTGCAGCTACAAAGCTGATACAAATCGAGCTGGCAGCAATTTGCTGGGTCATTATTCATGGTACATATTGAGGCATTTGGGCGAGCGGAGCGGAGCTAACTAAATGACCAACAAAAGTGCCAAATCTTTGTTCACACCTAACAAGCAGCACTGGAGCTGGATAAGGGATAAGTGAAGAGTTGAGGCCAGCACAGGTCCTTCGACGATTCAGCCATTGGGTCGCATGTGTTTGCGAGCGATTTTTATGGTTTCGAATTGCTACATCTGGTCGCTCGGTGAACCTTGGAAGTGTTTTTCCTCTACATAAATTTGCTATAAAAACCATTTAAACGGAAACGTTGAAACATTCAAAAGGCAAAGACCCACTGTCGGTCATTGCCAAAACTAGTCAGCAAACCCGAGAACCCTAGCCAAAGCACACGCCCAAACCCCAGGCTCTAATCTAAACAAGCAAAGAGTGCCATGAGCGAGGCTATGCAGCTTTAAGATACTCCTTGAAGAATATTTTGTACAATTATTATTATTTTTTATTTATTTATATTTTTTTGTAAAAAATGTGTATATTTTATTTAAACTATTTTTCTACTACATAATTTGGCAACTTAATTTAGTGTATAATTATTTATATTTTTAAGAAGCTTTACAGTTGTATCAATATGCTAAAAATATATATAGCATACTTTTCAGGGCTAAGAATTTTTCTATACATAGCATACTTTTTAGGGCAAAGATTTCTGGTTTTCGCAAAATTATGTAGCATACTTTTGTGGGCCATAATTTAAACGCACAGATATACTCCATTATGCTCTGTAGATACATTCATAGTTCCCAGGGTATACACAGACAAGCACACATTCATACACACACACACACAGACACATGACACACATGAAGCTGCGCTGTAGTTGTCGTTTGACTTGTGGTCCGAGCTGCTGGCCGGTCCGCTGCCCAAATCTAAACTGCTCCAATAAAGCAAATTATCGTTAAAATGCTGCTGCACATAAGAAGATTTACGATTGCTCAGCTCAGTGCTTGGCTCTCGGTTTTTGGCAGCCCCAGAACCTTGGCCAATGATTCGTTCTACGTTCCACTGCGCCACTGCGGTTCATGTCCGTCGCTAACTCTGCATGACCATGCCCACGCCAGCCTCCATTTTGTCGGCCGCCCCTTTGTTTGTTTTGCTACGCTGGGGCTTGATTTTGCGTACTTTTCGATTCCGATTCAGTTCTGTTCAAGGATACGTTTGGGAAACCTTTTGCGTTTGCCTTTTTTTCTGTTTTTTTTTTTTGGTTTTTTTTTCTGTTTTTGTTTTTGGCTCCCCCACTTTGCTGGACCCGCATTCGATTTCCCTGGCTAAAGCCAAATGAGCGTATGACCAAAACAAATAGCCCACAAAGTGAGTTGTTCTATGGGTATACCACATGCATGCTGTTCTCTCTCTCTATGAGTGTGTGTGTGTGCGTGTGCTGATTTGCAACGCCATGAATGCTTCAACGCTTTGCCTTTCGCCAGGCACCAGCTGGTGCACAAATCTCACACAGTTGGTTATTTGACAATTGATGATAGCATCAAGTTGGGTCGCCAAAAACTGTTCACACACATGCAATCACACGCACACATACGCACACGTACAAGCACTTACTCCCACACACACACACTCAGAGATAGTAACGCACTTTGACCCATGCTGTGTAAGCTACAGATGCAAACGTGCTTAGCGCAGGAGCTAAAAATGCCTTTTATCCGTAGTGATTAACTATTAGATACCCTGTAACATGATTTTAGCCGAAGTGATCCACTATGAGATACCCTGTAACATGATTTTAGCCGAAGTGATCAACTTTGAGATACCCTGTAACATGATTTTAGCCGAAGTGATCAACTTTGAGATACACTGTAACATGATTTAAGCCAAAGTGATCAACTATGAGATACTCTGTAACATGATTTTAGCCGAAGTGATCAACTATGAGATATCCTGTAACATGATTTTAGCCGAAGTGATCCACTATGAGATACCCTGTAACATGATTTAAGCCAAAGTGATCAACTATGAGATACTCTGTAACATGATTTTAGCCGAAGTGATCCACTATGAGATACCCTGTAACATGATTTTAGCCGAAGTGATCAACTTTGAGATACCCTGTAACATGATTTTAGCCGAAGTGATCAACTTTGAGATACACTGTAACATGATTTTAGCCGAAGTGATCAACTTTGAGATACACTGTAACATGATTTAAGCCAAAGTGATCAACTATGAGATACTCTGTAACATGATTTTAGCCGAAGTGATCAACTATGAGATATCCTGTAACAAGATTTTAGCCGAAGTGATTAACTATGAGATACCCTGTAATATGATTTTAGGCGAAGTGATCAACTATGAGCTATCCTGTAACATGATTTTAGCCGAAGTGATCAACTATGAGATACCCTGTAACATGATTTAGACGTCTAGAAGCAAGTTTGTTATAGGCTATAAATGTTTATGCACATATTTCATTAGAGTTTCCGCTTCCCGTCCTTTCCTGCTCCTTTCAGCCAGTCTACCCCACTTTCACCTGTCTACACACTGAGCATTTGTCATTTGCTAGGGCAGTTGGGATTTGCCAGGCTCACGTTTTGTTAATTAGTTTTTTCAGCATTTACGTGAAGCTTGCTGAAAGTCCAGCCAAGTTTAAAGCTGTGAACAAAACATATTTTTGCTCTACATAATATCCTTGTTTTATTTTTAAATTTTTTAAATAATATATGTTATTTATCAGTTGAAAGTTTTCCATATTTTATATTGACCCAATATATATACTGTATAATGTAGTATGTATTATGTGCTGGCTAAGCGGATTACCATAATGTGGTCATCTCTAATGGAGTCGTCGATTGTGCGCCGCTCGCATTAACTTTTGTCATTCGCTTTTATTTATTTGGGCTCGGGGCAGGACTTAAAAGCTTTCGTGGCATTTTATCCTTAATTTGAAGCCGCATTTGATTGCACTTTAATTTTTTTGTTCGAGCAATTTCTTGTCCTATATTTCTTTTCAATTTGCGCTCGGTGAATTATTAATGAGCAGCGGCAGCAGCTGACATCATGTTCCAGGCTTCGTGTAACATGGAAATCAGCTGCTCCACTTCCGCCTAGGCCCGCTCGGGCTGGGCTCCGTTGTGTGTGCTATCTGCTTGCTCATTTGGCGCCCACGAACATTTCCGCTTCCGATCGGCGCTAATGAACATTTAGTTGACGATTGTCCGAGCCGCCGCTGACCTGCTGTCGCCGTCGCTTCTTATCAATGTTAATGCATGCGTTTCTTTTTCTCTTTTATCGCCGTTTCCTGTCATTACTCCAGCCAGCAGCGCCTCGCATTACATTGTCCCGGGTCCAGTTGGGCTCAGTTCAGTTCAGTTGAGTCGAGTTGAGTTCAGTCGCTGGCCTCTGAGATTACAGCGCGCCTTTAAACTCGACTCTCCTCGCTTGCATTGCTTAATTTCGCTGGCAATTATTTATTTAAAATGGAATTCGCAGGGCGAGCGGCGCAGAGCAGCGCTTAATTGTTTGACTTGGCATCGAAAACTATGCCCCGGTGCCGGAACTTTGACAACTCGTTGACCGTAAATTTTCAAGTTTCTCATTAGGCGGCTGCCAATGGCAGATGGCCCCAGTGTGCGACGAGGTATCCGAGTCCAGGCCCATTCAGTCCCTGGAGGGAATGCGGCCGCTTTCTAATCAACTTGGACCGCAGTTTGTCGCGCGGCGCAAAAGTTTTTTCTGTCCACGCCTTGGCCAGGTCTAAATGGAAGCGTTTTCCCACCGATTTCATTTCATTTAGGCATCCGCTCTGCCACTTCAGCCCGGCCTCGGCTTCATTCATTATGCGCCGTTCAGATTTGTAATTTACACCTCGCCCAACAAGCAGGTGAACAACGTGGCCCAATTAAACACTAACGAGGCGCCGCCAATACGAATTACGAACTGCGAAACAGAGTTTCCGATTCAGTATTTCTCAATAAATAGAATGAGAGTAAGGGTAAGGGGCCGAGTGATACCTGACGCCAGGTGGGGCGGAGGGGCATCATTAGTTTTTAATTATGATTGAATAACATTGGAAACTTTTTTCAATATTTGCAATAATCTCTTTTAAATTCAGTTGGGCTAACACTCAGATGCGACTGCTTTAAGTATGATGCCATAAAAGCCTGCCTGCTTCGGGTGCGGCAACATTTTGACAATGCCATAAAGGCGCCGCCCGCTCGAGCCGGTCGCCTAGCTGGCTTTCTAGCTGGCTAAACTGGAAAATGGCTGGCAGCAATTATGGCCCGGGCGCAGTTTCCTGCAACGACTGCAAGCTGTAAAATGTTTATGAAGCTTTTATGGTGCTTAAGGGGCGCGGGCTAGGTGGAGGCTTCCCGCCCGGCGAGGAATTAACAATATAAATTATATAAAAGGCGGCGGCTGTGCCGAGACTGAGTGCTAAATGGCTTATTACAACGAATATTTTCATTTATAATTGTGCTTTGTGTTTTGTTTACCGTAACTACTTGCCCCATTGTGTGGCACGAGCAGAGAAAGTAAGAGACGAGAGTGAGAGGGTGGGGGAGGGGGAGGGGAGAGACCCAACGCACTTTTCTCTAAGCAAAAGGTTTGACTGCTTCCCCTTGATTCTCCTGTGGCACTCTGTAATAGTTATATTTATCATACGCCGCGTGGGCCCCACACATTAAAATTTCAAAAAGCCATTTCTGTGTCGGTCCGTTGCTCGCTTTTTGGCTTTTTTTTTCACTTTTGCATAATCTTTAATTTAAACAAATGCCCAAAGCCAAAAATAAATCCACAGATGACGCAAAAGACGAGAGCCCAACCGAAAATCTACGCCGAGTCGAGAACTGAACTAAAAATGAAACGTGCCGTGCGAGCAAATCAGCTTAAAAATAATCAAAAAACCAACAATATATATACATATATATCTATATGAAGAGAGCAACAAAAAAAAATGTTGGCTGTAATATATATAAAATAAAGTAAAATGCCGGAAATAATAGCTGAGCAATGCAGGAGACCAAACAAGAGCTGTCATAGATAAAAGTAGAGTTTGCTATGATTTCCAATGCTCTACCGCTGGAGTAGCGAAGAATTGAAGTGGGTTTTGCTCAAATAAATATATCAAATAATTTTTAAAAATATAAAAATATTTAAAAAAATATTATTGATGTATAAAATATTTAAAAGGAATGTTAATATTAAAAATAATATAGTAAATGCATAAATATTTAAAAATAATAATAAATTAAAAAAAAAATTAAATTAAATTAAATTAAATTAAATTAGAAAGAAGGATAAATGCTGAAAAGTTAATGTTTAAAATATTTAAATAAATAAATTTCAATTTATTAACTTAAGTAAATATTACTTTAATAATAATTAATTAATTTCGTTGCCCTTCGCTTCAACTGCAGTGCATTAGCCAGTCGTATAGAATTTGTATAGAGTGTTTCGCTCTGCTTCTTGTTTGCCCTATTTGGCCACTGGAGTTCTCTAAATGCCAGCAAAGCCGTTGCGACTCGGACATAGATGCCAGGTTGGCAAACCAGCGGCCACGACTTTGTAAAAGGATTTTTGTTGCTGCTGCAGTGTGGCATGCCACTGCAGACGCTATAACTGTACACATATATATATATATATATATTTGTGTGTGTGTGGGTGAAGTGGCTGCTGCTGCGACACTCAAGGACATATCTGAAATACGCGTGACCAGGATATTTGCGGCACGCGCTCAAAATGTCAGCTAGACTCAAGCAGAATTTTGCTTTAAGGCGATAACAATTTCGACTCAATTGCAAATAAGCTTTAACTTGCAGACAGAGAGAGAGAGAGTGTTAGAGAGAGAGAGAGAGAGTAAATGAACTGCGTCAATATAGGCGCCTTGGTAACAGCTCTTGACCTAGACTAAAGCCAAGTTGAAGCTGCGCCGGGCCTGCGGTGAAATTGTTTTTGGTTTTTGTTCAGCTGCGGCTTTTGACTTTAGGCGTAACCTTATGCCATGTGCCGCGCACATTTCTTCTTTATTTATATCATATTTTCGCTTCCCTTTTTTTTTTTTAGAAATTTATTTATCAACGCTTTTTGTATTTCCGCTGCCGCTGCGCTGCTGCTGCTGCCGCTGGTTCCGCGGGCCGTTTGTTTTTGTTAAATTTCATATACTTCCTCATTTTTAATTTATGACAATGGCCTGGCTATTGTTGTCGGCCGGCCACGCCCACATCGCGCGCACAGTGTTATTGTAACTGATGCTCTTATAAATGGCCGCAGCTCGCTCCTCGAGCGCCGACCGCCAACCGCCTAGCTCCATGGACCAGGGACCAGAGACCCTCCGACAACAATTCGTTTGGCGCTTTTATCGCAACGGTGCGACAGACAGCTCCGGTCAGAGGCGGTTTTTGGGGTAGCGGGGGGCGTGGCTTGGTGAGGTCACTGTGCCTGCCTGCCTGCCTGCACGGAACGTGTACACTTTGTATATCCTGTGGCCGCCATTGTCCTTGACTATTTCATTATGACAGCTGTGCGCTGCTGGCTCTGTCTGCGTACCAGTTCCCGTTCCCGTTCCCGTTCTCGTTCCTCTTGCCGTTCCCCATCCCATTTTCGTTGATTTTGGTTTTGTTTAGTGGCGCATTTATGCTATTTAAGTGTCATGTTTCCCCCTCTCGCCCTCACACACACTCTCTCTCCTTCTCCCTCTCCCTCTCCCTCTGTCTGTCGCTCACTTATTGTTGCTCTGCGGTGACTGAAACAAAAGCCAAGTGTTGGCATTATTATTATTATTATCAACGCGCTTCCTTTTCCGCAGCCAGCGAACAAAGGCAACGCGACAAGATAAAATGCTGCCATTCATGCTCTTGAGTGATTTTAACTGAATTTCATTGGATTATTTTCCTGCATTCCCCATCTATTATCTCTCTCTCTCTCTCTTTCTCTCTCTCTGTCTCTTTCTATATATATATATATTTGTACATCTTCTGGTTTCGTGCACAAACTTTAATTCCCTTTGTTCTTGGCCAAAGGATTTCGCAGGAATGGGGCCAATCGATTGAGTGCCTGAAAGCTGATGTCAATCAATCCACACAATTGACAGTAATTAAGTTGCTTTGTCAGTACAGTACATTACGGTGCTTATTGCATTTGCCCAACAATAATCTCTAGCTGGCTCCCAAGCAAATACCATTTCAGACTTTGTATGCACAACTTGACTCAATTGAGGCTCAAGTGTCGTTTGCAGTTGCTTTGGCCGAAGTCGCAATCTAAATACTGTAGTTAAGATTAATTGTATTGTATTGTGCGGGGTATGTACATATTTTTGACATATTATCTGTGAACTGAACTTGAAATGAGGCCAAGAAATTTGGTAGGCAGAGAAAGAGATATCTGAACCTATTGAAAAAGGGAAAACAGGGTATAATGGTTGTGTTAAAAAGTATGCTAATTTTATTGTAGCTTCCTGTATAGCAAGACTCTATCAAGTTTGTTTAAAATAATCGATTATATTTTCGTTTTAATGTTATCGATTAAAAGTGAAATCGATATTCAGGTATCGAATTTGCCTTTGTAGCTAGAGTCTGCGAATTTCGTTTTTAGTTTTATGTTTATTTTATACAATTTTGATTTTTGTTATATTATATTATATTATATATTATATTTTGTTATAACATAATCACGCTGTGAAAGTTTGATGAAGAAAGTCCAGCCACTAAATATGTAAAGTAAGCCTTGAGCACTTGAAGTATCGGCACTTCACAGACTGCAGGTTATCTCCTAGTCGAGCAGTCTCGCCCAGAGCACTCTAACTTGTTATCTCTCTACCAATCTAGATGATACCTTGATTAGTCTAATAAATCTACTAAATATATACACCTGTTTGTATTTACTTTAGCTAACTCTAAATGTTGCCTTCATCAGTAACAAATCTGAGAAAATTTCCCTTAATTATTATTTTATTATATTATTATTATTAATTTTTTTTTACTTTATATAAATGTGCATATTTTATTTAAACTATTTTGCTACTACCTTTTATGGCAACTTAATCTAGTCTTAAATCCCTTAATTAAATATTTAAAATTGAAGTAGTAAAAAGTAAACACAAATAGTTCGAAATGGCAACGGATCAATTGCGCTGCTTATGAATGAGTAATGCAAATCGGCAGCTTAATCAATTACTTAGCGCAAATCTCATAAGCCGGCTGGATTGAGCAATGCTGAGCAGTAAATCTGAATTATGTATTTATTTAATTGAAAATGAATTCTCATTGCCGCTGACGCGGCCCAATGTTCGCTGATAAATGCCGCATCTCAGGCCATATATTTTTGCACATTTCGAGCGCTATTAAAAGTCGCATCAATGCAGATTTATGTTTACGAGCAACAGCTCCTCGAGACGTGCGGCGCTGCTTCTTCGATTGCCCATATAAATATGCAATTATTTTGCATTTGCCAGCAGCGACCGCGGCGGCGGCGGCTGCGGCAGCTCGTGCTTTATTTGCTCGGCGGTCATACGCCATGTTGGCCCTGTTTATGACACTCGCGACTTTTGGGCGACAGCAAAAAGCAAATTGACTTTTACACACACGCACACACGCATGGGGATGCCTCGCGTGGCATTGACATGTGGCATTGGGGTCGCGGCTGCAAGCGCATTTATTTGTTGATATATTTATATTTATGCGCATAATTTGCATTTGACATATATTTATGTATAAAAATCTATTTGTTTTTCCTTCTTTTTATGTCTCCACCCACAGAGCGAGCATGAATGTATATCAAATTATGGCACCCTTCGCGCGGAGCAGAGACATATGTGCAAAGCCCCAAAGTATGGCGCTTAGAATGCATAAAATTGATTCAAGCAAATGCATTTGCCTCGACCATGAGCATGGAAGGCGACTCAAGCAAGCTCCATGCGTTGCGAGCATTTGCATTGAATAATATCTTTAAATTATTTTTATCAATTCTGCTCTGAAATGCTCTCAACGTATCTTATTTTTTGCTTGGAAGTATTTGATATCTCAGCTCTTATAAGTTTAATTGAATCGATATATAGAAATTAATTAAAATACATTTTTATATTTAAAAAAAAAATATTTTACACTATTCAAAATTCATCTCTCTCTATTGTCTCTTGCCCTCTTTTGCTCTCTAGCTGTTTTTTCAGGCTCTTTATCTCAGTCGCTCACTCCGTTCCTTTATCTGTGTATCTCTGTATCTCTGTCTCTCTCTCCACTCTATCATTTTCGCTCTCTTTTTTCTACCTTGCTCTTTCTTGCCATTTCTTTTTCTGCCTCTGTCGCCCTGCCTCTCTCTCTACCTCTCTCTCTCTCTCTCTCTCTTTCTCTCGCTCTGTTTTTCTCTCTTTCTCTATCTAGCCTTTCTGATTATCTGTCTTTCTTTCTCTGTGTGTCTCTTTGGCTTTGCGTGACTGTCTTTTTGTCTCTTTCTCTCTCTCTCTCTCTTTCCATCTCTGTATCTCCTAGTCCATCTCCATCTTCATCATCTGTATCCTTCTACATTTCTTTCCTTATCTTTCCTTATCTTTCTATTTCTCTCTCTCTCCCTCTCCCTCCCTCTCTCTCTCTTTCTCTCTCTCTGTGTTTCTCTCTTTCTCTCTCTACCCTTTCTGATTATTTGGCTTTCTTCCTCTCCGTCTCTTTGGCTTGCTGACTCACTCCTTGCTTCTTTCTCATTCTCTATCTCTTTCTCTTCCTCTTTCTCTTTTTCTTTCTCTTTCTGTCCATCTCTCTTTTTCTCTACATTTCTTTCGTCTATCTTTCTATTTCTCTCTCCCTCTCTCTCCCTCTACTTCTTCCTCTCCTCCGCTCTTCCATTCGTCATGCCCAACGAATTTCCCTTCTTCAATAAAGGCTCTCATTAAAAGTCATATAACAAAGCAACAACTCACTGCCGATATATCTGTATATATATACAATATGCATAATTATCAAGACCAATTTCAATAGCCTATTATGAAACAATGGGCTCTGCGACTGTCACAAGTAGCTGAATGCAAATGCACATGAAATAAGGCATATCGAACCAAATATTGAATGTGTTGCTCTGTGTGTGTGTGTGTGTGTGTGTGTGTGTGTGTGTAGGCTTAAGTATTTATTATGTATTATCTTTCTGTGTGCACTTTGTCTTTAATGCATTACAAATTGAAATGCATTGTCAAATTGCGAGTCGTGTTTCGTGTTTCACACAGCGCAAGCATTTATTTGCTGGCTGCTGTAAATTGTGCTGTTGGCGCTGCCTTTTGTGGCAGCGATAAGCTTTTTGCATATCCATATCACAGTTTATTTGAGCGGCTGGCAGCAGCAGCAGCAGCAAGAAAATATTTGTTCATTTAAGATAAATTTATGACTGTTGTCGATGCAAATTGCTGCATTTATTGAATTGTTGCTGCTGCCAAAGCTCGTAAATAGTTGGGCAAATAAATCGCGGCTCGTATGATAGGTGTGCGTGGCTGGCGCACACATAAAAACGCGCTTAATCACGTGCATAAATATTTGAAAATGAAATTGAAACAAGGCTTTAGTTGTTGAGCCTCCCCAGCCCCGCCCCTCTACTTACCATGCAGCAGAATGCTGAGCAGTGGCAGCAGCATCGACATCGACGTCGGCGCTGGCTGTGTCTCTGGCGGGTGGCTCATTCTGAAATCCTTTCCAATTTCGTATGTAATCCTGCGCAGCTACTAGTTTAATAGCGTCTTTAGCCGCTGCTGCTGCTGCTGCTGCTGGTGACGTTGTCCTTTGGGCGCATTAAGCGGAAACGCTTTTACATTGCCGCGATAACAAACGGAACTGCGCGCCTGCCGCAAAAGGAGGCGCAGGATGCGCAGCAGTTGGCTGCCAGTTTGCCTGCTGCTAAATGCTCCGGTTGCCCAGCTTCTTCCCTTTCCTCTCACTCTCTCCTCTTTCTCTCTGTCTTCTTTATTGTTTTTTATGTCCTTTTTTATGATTTTTGTCTATGCGAGGCGCCTCCTCGTGTCAAGCCGCTGCTGCTGATAATATTTATGCGCTGCTGCTGGCTGCTGGCTGCTGCTGCTTTAGGCATTCGCCTCGACGCTATGCTAATTGTGTTAAAGGTTTCTCGAATTAAATTTTTACTCAGCTCGCTGTCAAAATCCTTGTTCAAGATTTATGGCTGTCTGCTGTCTTACAGCTGCTGCTGCTGCTGCTGCTGCTGAGAATTTATATACGTCGCGTCGACTTACAGACATTGGCAAAGACCTGCCTTAGCCTTGGCTTAAAGTTCAGACAGACACGCACGATCTGGCTAGGGCTTCTGAGCCGTGGAGCTCTGGCAGCGCCGGATAGCACGAAGCTGATTGTTGCACTTGCGGCCCCCGTGGCGTATACGTCATGCGGCTTGTCGCCATGTTACAGCCATGCCATCGAGACAGCGGAACAGGCGATGTAGAATTTCATCTAATGCACTCGCAGATAAGACCAGAATAAGTCAATCTGAGCGTGTAGCAGCAGATGTTAGAGATATTCCCAGCTATGATATGGATATATATATATATATATGTCTTGGAGCTGAGTCTAGTTTGGCACCCTTTGTATAGCTAACAAAGGCAGCATACATATGGACATATGAGTCGCCTTACTGCCCAAGAGCACGGCATAGTACTCGGCCTCTCAGTTCATGCAAAGGAAAACATCAGAGAACATGGGCTTGGGCACGGCTATCAGGCGGACCAAACTGATATGCCTCTTCACAGCTCGAGCAGCCTTGAGCCTGGAGACAGCAAGTCTCGCAGAGTGTAAGCCTGGCTAATAATCTGGCAGCCTCACCTGGGGCAGCGCTTCAACGAAGAGTAAGTACAGTGGCTCAACGATTGCTGAGCTGCATGCGAATGGCAATTGTGAGCAAGCGGCGAGCCCAGCTCTAATGCGAGTCATCTTAAACAACAGTTGGGGGCAGGGCTGCAGGCAAAGTTTAAGCGTTCGACTGGCTGACGCCCTCGCCCTCGCCCTCGTCGCTTGGCACAAATCAAATTGGTCGCCAAATGTTGGCTGGCCTGCGTCAAAAGCCATCCATCAAGGACGACAGCTTTAGGCGGGCGCAACTTGCCATGAAATTGGCTGCGAGCGAGAGACTGAGGCCCGCCACTTGAGACTTAATAAACTGCACAGACGCAAATACAACAAAAAGAGTGAAAGGAGGAAAAAAAGGGGAAAAACACATAATAAAATGACAGCAGGATAAACAGCAGAAATGTGCATGTAAATAAATAAATGCTTAACTCTTTCAAAGCCAGCGAAAAAAGCGAAAAAGCGAGTTGTGTGCGGCGGGTGTGAGTAGCGTGTGCGGCACATACTTATAACGAGTATTTGGCCCGAAAGCCCCAGCGGCATTAACATCAATTCATCATCACAGTGCGGCGCAGCAGTATGCGCACAGCAGTTTGTTTAATTTTTGGCAACAAAAGTGCGGCACGTCAAAGGGCCGCTGGCCATAGAGGGGGCTGATAGAGTGGAAAGTATGCGACGAGCAGATACCCTAACTGGAGGCGGATATTGACAGACTTCAAGATTGATATTGCGGAATTAACAATCGATTTCTGTGCAGACTTTAGGCTCTATTAATATCTGAGAGGAATGGCAGGAGGGGAACAGGTATAGCTGACCAAAAAGAAGATATATATATCGGCTCCAGTACAATCGCTCTGCTGATCTTCAAGCTAAGCCTTCAAAAAGTGATTTACCAATCCATATATATCGAACAGCATATCTAATGGTAATGGTTGGGTCAAAAGTAAAGATCTGGGCCAAAGGAAAACTCTATAGCTTTAGTAATAGGCGCCTAAGGAGAGTGAAAGCAAGAGAGAAAAGGCATATCAGCCGATGGTATATATGAATAATATGATCTTATAAAAGATCGATAAAAGGAAATAAATTTTGAATAAATTAAAAAAAAATTTTTTAAAATTAACAATATTTTTAGCTTCATTTCAGCTATCGCCATGGACTGCCCATTATCAAAACAGGGTATCTCTAAAAAAAAGGACACTGCCAGCGTGCTGCTGATGTATACGTGCTGTACATCAAGTCAACCAGTTGGGCTTAAGTCCAGACTGCAGCCAAAAGGAAGCAGCGGCTCGCGTCGCCAACATGACCACAGTTCATGTTGTTGCTGTTGCTGTTGCCGTTGTTGCTGTTGCCATTGCTACTCCTGCTGTTGTTGTCGATTCGGGTTGCTCATATGCAGAGGCTTTAAATACTGCCTGCTTCCTTTTTTGCTCTTGTGTTTGTATGTTGTTTCTTTTTTTTTTGTGTGTGTGTGGCCGCTGGGCTTGTTGTTGTTGCTGCGGCTGCGGCTGGCGCTTTCTAAACAAGCGGGTAAAACGCCATGAGTCAAATAAATTACCCCAGCATTGTTGTTGGCAAATTTTTGATGGTTTAATTTTGTGGAAAATAAGTTGAGCCGCTGCGTGGCTGCTGTTGCTGTGGCCATATAGCACACACACGCACACACACACACACATGAGCATATAAGTCATATGGCGTATTTTTGGGGCCGCACAGCGCTGCGTATACGCAATAAAATAAACGCGCCGCAGTTACATTTTTGCGCGCTGTTCGCAGCATTTTATGCCGCATTGCCAGTTTTATTTATTTATTTTTATTTGCCCAGCGCCCCTTTATCCATGCATTTATAAATTATTGTTGCGTGGCCCCGCCCCGCCCAGCCCTAAGCATTCGCATTCGTATGTCACTTGAAGTGCTTTGCATTTTCAATTTGTAGCCACACCTCCGCCTGCTACAAGAATTGCATATTTATATTACAAATTTATGATCTAATGAGCACACAGAGAGAAAGAGAGAGAGAGAGAGAGAGAGAGGGAGGGAGAGAGGGAGAGGTAGCGATGTAAAGTGGCTGTCAAATAAATTAAGCAGCTGTTTCGCAATTTGCTTGCTTTAAATTTCAATCTGTCGTAAGTCAAGTCGAGCACTTAATTTCGAGCTGCCTGCCCTTGTAATATGCTTATGTGAAGGACTGCACTCGAGTTGTCATTACCCTCCATTAAAGTCGACTTCAGATGAAAGCAGCTTCCGCCCACCGCCGTCGCCCCGGTTGAGTTCATCGTGCTGCTATTTTGGGCGCTGTCAGTTTTTCTTTCCTATTACATGTTATCAATAATGCTTTGGCTTTAAACAAATATACGCTGCTTGCAAGCTCATCATTCCGCCACATCATCATCATCATCATCATCAGCATAATCGACATGATGATCACGCGTAACCATCAACTTGATGCTACCCCTGTGACATTGTCAAAAGGGTTTAAGTGCCTTGCTCTTGAGCAACGAACAACCAGCTAACAGTAGCAGGAGAAGAGGCCGAAGCAGTCGAAGCAGCAGCTGACAGTCATCCCCTTATTGCTAGACAAATATTCAGGCAAAAGGTTTGCTTTGAGCCCTGCGAACGTGACGAGCAACTTGTACGCTCGACTATACAATATTTAAGCAATGATACGCTCAGCTTTAAGAGCTGCCTCCGTCTACTGTAGAATAGAATTTGAATTGGGCGTGCTTAGAAAATTGGCTGACAAAGCAAAGCTGAGGCGAAAATAAATAATAAATATTGATTGGAATATTTTTATTTGAATATACTGAAAATGGGGAAAAAATATACTAAAATATATATTTATACCATAAATCAATGTGAAGATTTGGATATACCCGGAGAACTCTAGGTATTTCTACATCAGCAAAATATTGCGAAATTATATTAAATTTTAAGAGATTTTTTGGATTTTAAATTTATACTTTTTTTTTTTTACTGATTCCTCATTGATTTAAATAAAACTATAAATTTTATAAAAAAATATATATATATTTAGTTATGTACAAAAATGTTTGAAAATTTAATAAATATATAATAAAAATTATATAACTCGTTCCATAAAAAATAATAATATTTATGTTCATAGCCATAGTAAGGACATAGTTAATACTAATTGTTAAGCTCATTAGGTGCATATTGTTCATACTAAAAATGCTTATAGTAATAAACTGAATGTATTTGCTAAGATGAGTGGAATGGAGTCATGAACTCGCCCAAAAGGTTCAGGTCACAGACAAAACTCATACTAACAATAATATTTATTTAAATAATGAGCAAGCTAATGAATGCTAAATCTATTAAATTAATCGTCAATATAAATTCTAGAACTAAAACAAGTTAAGCTAATAGAAACATATTTATATATCTTATTTAGAATATTTTATTTAAATCTATTTATTCTCATATATTTTATTTGTATATAAACTATATAAATTAAACATAATTTATATGTAAATAAAAGCTTTGCAAAGCTCTGAAGCTAGAAATGTTAATACAAATTTAAAATACAATTAAAAATATTAAAATTTAAAATATTTAATAGACAATTTATTATAAATATTGCCTAATTAAATCAATAAAAATAAAATATATTTAAATATGAATAATTATAAAATTCAATCAAAACCTAAAGAGCCAACCACTTAGCCAAGGACAATCACAGCGATGCTCTTGAACTGCCTCCTAAATCTATGATTAGTTTTTGCTGCTCAAGCGTGAAACTCGGCTGAGAGCAGCTCTCTGTCGCATTAGGCTCTCGACGGGCTGTAACAAGCGCGACCAATTCACTTCACACTTAATTATGCTGCCCTTTGTCAATACTTTGGCGCTGAGGCGTAGCGCGTCACGCCCACTCGCAACACCTTCAGGCTGCGCCGAGTGGGGCGTTGCAGATGCCTGCACGGCCGCGACGCGGCCTCAAATCGCCTAACAATAAACAATTAATTACGGTGCAAAGTCGATGCCTTCGACACATAAAGGGTCTAATTAAAAAGTTGTAAATGCTTGCGGAAATCAAGGAACAAAAATTTAACAACAGCAACAACAACAACAACTGCTTTTTAATGCTGCTGCTGCAGAAAGGATTTGTGGCACGGGCGGCAGGCAAGACCGTAAAAAACACGCAATTCACCTTCGTCATTGTCATGTTAATTAATTTGGTAGCACTCGAGCAGTCAAGTTGGCAATTTCGGCTGCTCAACCTTTGACCTCTCGCCAATGCCAGCAGAAAATGTCAAAAACATGCGTAGCAACAATCACAAAGACGCCCAGCCTTTCGCACTTGTTAAGACTTTTCAATGGCCATCAATTTTTAATAGCCATTGCCGCAGCACTTCAATTGGCCAAACCTTTGGGCCAGAGCCTAGACCGTGTCCACGCCGGTGTCCAGTCTTGTCGCGCCACAGTTCAATGCCTTCGGCATGGTTCATTGGGCTCAGGCAGCAGCTGGCCCCACCTGGCTCACAGCAAGGATTAACACTAGGCAGACAAACAGGCAGGCAGACAGACAGACAGACAGACAGACAGACAAACACTCACAGGCGCACTCACTTCACGTGACTTGGGTTTACGTCTTTTTGGGTTTGCGCACGTTGCGTTTGCGACGTGTGTGGCACGCGTTAACCTCTGCACGCACAGAAGGCTTTTCGAGACTGATGCTGGGCCAATTGCTCGGCGCGCACAGCGTGTAGCCAAAGCAGCGGCAGCGGCAGCGACGCCAACGCCGGCAGAACTAACTTGCTTCTCGCCTCAGTCATCGTCGGTTCCTTTTAGCATTTATTCCCATATATTTGCTGCTGTTGTTGGCGACGTCGTCGTCGTCATGAGACGAAGACACCGCAAGCAGAGCTAGTGTTGCTGCTGCTGTTGTCTTTTGGCAGGACCGTCAGCCAGGACCAGGACATTAGCGGCAGCGCTCAGCGTAACATATTGTCGTATCAAGGACGAAGTTCAACACTTCGTCACCTGCCTCAACAATGCTCAACGCTCGGTTTTACATTTGCTGCGCCTCTCCTACTCCGACCCACCTCCGTCTCCTCTCCCTCTCCCTCTCGCTCTCCAGCTGCCATTGCATTGGGTCTCTTTTGTCGCTTTGTCGCCAGGTATTTGCCCCACTCGGACGCTCTCTTAAGCGACACTTGGCGTCTCTTGTTAGCTTTGAGCTCTGCTGTTAACTAAATGTTAAATAACAGTCAAGTTGAAGTTATTAATTGTTAGCAATTTCTTTGAACTTGTTTGTATCCCTGCAGTCAACAGTTTATTCGCTTAACAGCGCCTAACATTATTGCAGACTGTTACGCTAACAGCACTGCTAAAAAGTCTCCACTCTGTTAGCGCGCTGCTGCTGGCGCTGTTAGCCTTAACATCACATCCGTTAAGCTGCTAAATGATGTTCGTTAAGGTCTTTGCTCGGCTTTTGAGTGTTTCGCCTCAGACAGAGCTTCAGACATTTGGCAATTACATTGGCTCAGACAATGGGCATGAAAATCTAGCGTTTTAACATTTTTTCTATTTTTTTCTCGTTTTTTGATGGGCCGCAATAAAAGCGACTAGCGAAGGGCCACTAGCGTCGGCTCTGGATAGGCAGCCTTTGGGCCACTTCACGTAGCCAAGATTCGTTTGGATATTTAATGGCATTTGCGCTCGTAAAGTTTTGAGTGTATCTTTCTTCGGAGACGGCAGAGAAATGCAAAGCACAGAACGACAATGTAGTCGGACAGCAATTATCTTTGACTTGCTTTTGCTATTAGCCACTGACCGGGTCCGGGTCCGGGTCCTGGTCCGGGTCCGGGTCTTCCTTCCCTCCGCGCTCCGTCAACTATTTGCGCGTATATCTTACGCATATTTTATGTGCCAAAATGTTGGACTCGACTTTTATGGCCGCAAAGTTAAGCGGCGCAGCCAGGAGTAACAGACTAGAACATGGCCCCGAATCGAGTCCGATGTAATTTATATGCGTGCAAACATAAATATTGTGCGCTTGTCGGCAGATCTAACTAGACGCTGAATCGCTTATTAATGGAGTCTGTAGCAAAGCTCGAGATTATATAATAATAAAAGGCATTTGTATATGGAATTGATTTGCATATGAGCTGATATAGAGTTGAGGTGAAAGGCTGTAAAGCAGAGTGTCGAGGAGTAGCCTAAGCAAGGCTATGTTAAATGGCTATGTTAAGCTCAGCTTAGACTTAAATGCTATCAGAGCGGACTACTACTGAGAGATTTTATTTTAAACACCTCTGGAATTGTGCAAGTCAGGAAATGGAGTGATTTACAAACAGTTTCATTAGAATCTGCAACGTAAGTCTTACTGATCTGTTAACTGTGTCTAACTACTGATAGAAGAAGAAGAGGAAGACTCAAGGTATGCCCATACCGCTTACTCCTTTGCATCATTTCAGTTTCATCTCAATTTCGAGGCAGTCCCTCATCTCGTCTACTCTCTACGCCCAGTATCCATACAGCAATAGCAATACAATAGGTATTTAACAAGCCTTAAATCCTTTCACAACTTTTAATATTTACCCAGATCTCACGTTTCTGGTCTCGACTGAGCTTAAATACGAATTAAGTTAGTTTCATGTGTAAGCAAAGGCGTTTAGTGGGCAAACTGACAACAGCAACAGCAACAACAGCAGCAGCAACTGCAATAACATCAGCAACAGCAACATCAGTGTCAACAGCAATTTAGGAATTTGGCTTGAAGTCACAAAAAAGTTGTCCGCATTTCATGTGTTTTTCTTCATGAAGCGCGCTAATTTCCGTGGATAATAGTTTCATCTGCGTGTTGGCGGCCACAAGACGGCTGCTGAAGTGGCCCAGCTGCCGCTGTGCCCGCCGCCTGCTGCTGGCTGACATGTTGAATGTTGTCGTCGTTCGTCTTGCTCATGTTTTGCTCGAGTTGCGTGTGCGTGGAAAAACTCGACAAGTTCGCAGCTCGCAGCTCGCAGCTCGCAGCTCGCAGCTCGCAGCGGCTTTAAGTTGAGAGAGAGAGGGAGAGAGAGGGTTTGGTAAAGCTAACAACCAGAATTGATATACCCGTCGAATGGGCTTTGGCATTGGGCTAGCTCGCGTGAAATTGTTTGCATCCAGCCACGGACATGCTTTATGGCCGGCTCCAGTTGCGCGCTCATGTCATAGTCAAATTGACCAGAGTTCAGGCGCAGGAAAGAGGGCAAAAATGGTCGAAAATGTCACAGGCACTGACCCAGACCCAGACATCGGCAGCCACACGCAGTCCAAGGAAAGCAGAACAGAAAACCAACAGAAAAAAGTGGCAGGACTCGTCGAGACAATTGCAGCGACGCACTCGCCGTATCCTTGCCGGGTGCCAAGTCCTTGGGGGCAAGGGCTGCATTGTTTGGATTGTTTATGGCTTGTTGATTCGAGCATGCGATAAAGCATTTATTTTTGTCGCTCTCCTGCAACTGGAAAGCATCACAAACGCCCAGCTAGAAATGAGCCACGGAAATTGCGCTCCAGAGAGCGAGCGACAGCTGAAGGCTGTTGCTATGCTGCTTATGTAGTTGAATGTGACTCAATATATACTTAAACAAGGGTCTGGACCGTTAATGAAGGTGAGTGCATTGAAAATGAATCCACTAAAAAACTAACTATGCATGTGATTTGAGGGGTTTAGATACAAAGAACTGATCAAGCAATGAAAGTTGCTGTAGACAAAGACTCAACTTCCTGGCAATGACCAAGTTTCATGAATTTTACTGTTAAGCTATCAATAATTCCCATTAATCTCAGCTGCAAAAGGTGGCTACAGCTTGATACCTCTGCAATATCAACAGAGAAACATGTTGAGGTGTTGCTGATAGTAGCCATGGCATGGCTATATCCTTACACAGTTCAGGCTACAGCAGCTCAACTCCCCAACAAGCATGAGCCTAATGATTTTCTGCCAGCATAAAATATTCTCAATGAATAGGAGAAAAACTGAAGACTAAGTGGCATGAAATCAAAATTTGTTATACGACTTGTAGCAAAAAATATTAATAAAATATGACACGAAGGTTAGCACGAAATTTCATTAGGCCAGCCTAATATATAACATATATATGTATATACTTGTATAGATATATATGATGTAAAGGCTTAGGCCCTTGAAAAATGATATATAACAAATGATCAACACTCGAAACTGTTGCGTTTAATCTTGGAGTTTAGCCAATGGCCCCCAGGGCTATTAATCATTTTGGCCATCAAGCATGAAAGCGATTACTCATACATAGATGACGCGTGGCGCTCGCCGGGCCGAGTCGAGCTGTACTGCCAGCAGAGCAATCCGTATGGCAAACATTGCTTAATAGCCAGTCAAATGGCCAGAAACAAAAGACAGACTTGGCCGGAGCGGAAATATTTGCTTAAGTGTTATTTCTGTCAGCTTAGCTGGCCGAGGCAGCCGCAGCCCTTCGCCTGAAATTATGCTACAATATATGGTTATATTTATCGCATTTGATTGCGCGTATTAACCGAGAAATTAATAAGATAACTTTACGATAGAGAGAGTGAGAGGGAGAGCGAGAGAGCGAGAGAGAGGGACAGCAGTCTGACTGTTGGTATTAGCAAAAGTTGTTTACTTAACAGTTTGGCCTAATTTGTTTTTATGGCTCAGCTCGTATGGGCGAACGATGACTTTATTTCTGTGTAAATCAGCAGATTTATAGATTCTCGGCTTGCTGGCTGCTAATTTGATTTTGAGCAGAGGCAGCACACACAGAGACTCATTAATACATGTGTGTGTCTGTGTGAGTGTGTGTGTCATTTAAATAGAGTCAAAGTTGGGCACATGTTGTGCCAAGTTAATTACCCAACAGACGACAGGGCGGGCGGGCGGCTAGGCCTCGCCTGTCGTCCATCTACATAAAAGAATAACAAATTGTTTCAAGGCCTCGGCACAAATTCAATTGCTTAGTGAAATGCCATTTGCCAATTGTTTGTTTTAAGTGGGCGCAGCGGACGTGACCCATGTGTGCCTCTGTCTGCCAGTGTGTGTGTGTGTGTGTGTGTGGGTGAGCGTTTATTGCGGCTAATTAAAAACAAACAATGGCTGTATAAAGTAGGTTGCAACAACAATGGCTGCAACAACAACAGCAGCAGCGGCAGCCCAGCCAGCAGCAGCATCTGCCAAGGCAGCCAATCAAGTCAAAGCCTAGTTCACATTATTATTAGGAGCAGTCACAGTAGCCACAGCAGCCACTCGGCTCGCATTTCTTTTTCACTTTCGACATCTTTTCGCTTGCCGCTCCACTTGATGTGGCCCGGGCTTTTGTTAATGCGGCGACATAATGAAACAATTAGAGGCACAAAATTAGGTTACAGTAGCATTCGCAATGGCAGTCACAATTGCAGCTGCCAGTTGGCAGTCGCCAGTTGCATGCAAATGCGAGCAAGTGCGAGCTGAACAAGCGTTGAATGCCTTGCGCAAATAAAGGAGCGGATAGCACAACAGAGCAGCAGAACATGACTGAAAGCCACAAAGACGACGACGAGCTGTGGCGTGGGGGCGGGGGCGTGGCTGTCGTGGGGTGCATTATGCCAGCCCCTCTTTGTCCATTTAATGCGCCAGACGATGTGTTATCAGTGTCAAGTGCTGCGCAGCAAAGTATGCTATAGAAATTGTATTCAAGCCATGCAGCAAAACATCCATTTAACTTGGCTAAGCTGCATTTTGGTAACGCTTGGCCAAGTGTTGCATAAGAGTGAAAGGCAACGAGAGAGCGGCAGAGAGGGGCAGACAGAGGTCGAGCATATTGTTCCAGCCACATTGACTGACTTTGCATACAAATAACCAAATTGCCATTCATAACAAATTGATGGAATTATAAGAATTGAATAAGTGCGTAACACATGCGTAAGCAGCATTTGATAGAGTTCTCCCCTATAACTGTTTATCTTCGTTTGAATACAATCAAATTAAATAACATTTATAACTAAGCGAGGAGAAGTTGTATAGCTGAGGATACGTTGCATATTAGTCAATGAGGGGTTTGACAGCTGATTGGTTGGTTCTATAAAAATGTCTTACTCTATATAAAAATTATAAAAAAAAAATTAAATTAAAAAGAAAATTAAGTTAAAAACCTGATAAATTTATAAAAATAATAATAAATAAATTTAAAAATATAAAATAAATATATATAAATTTAAAAAAATATAAAATTATGTTTGAAAACATATAAAACTAAAAATAAATATATTTTAATAAAGAATATATAAATAAATATTTTAAAAAATATTAATATGTGTATAATGATAAAAATTAATTTATATAAATAAAAAAAAAAAAAAAATTATGTATAAATAAATATTTAAAAAAATAGTTATATAATATTAATAATAAGTAATAGGTAAATATAAAAATAAAAACCATTATATAAAAAATTAAAAATATAAATAATCAAAAATAAATAATAAATATAAATATAAATACAAATAAATGTAAGTAATTGTGATATTATTTGCTTGACTTAATTGCTTTGCTTAAATACTTTCCATTTTGACTTGCAATTGAAAGTTTTGTAACTGTAAAATAGCTTGACAAATATTTGAGTAGCATTTGGGCATTTAAGACTAATGCGAAAGTATTTGTAGCTGAACATATGAGGGCAGTCTGTGCTCTGTGTTGATTGTTTTCGATGACCCTTGTGATAACAGAAATAATTTTGGTGCTCAACTTTTTGTTTGTTTATCTATTTGGCGACTCGGCAGCGCTCTGTTTGCATTTGGCCGGTTGCTGCAGCCAGCAGAGCGAATGTTTTCATTACATGTTTTGCAAAGCACACATGAAAAAGGAGAGAGTGAGCAAATTCATATGCAACGCGTTGTCTCTATGGCGATGGCCATGATTGTAGCTGTGCACACATTGGCCAACTAACTAACTGGCCGGTGCTAACACCTATTGGCCAGCTGGCAGAGGTTTGTTGACGTTGATTTTAATGCTGGCCGCTGCCTGCTGCTGGCTTTTACATTTTATGCGCTCGAATCGTGAAAGGAGCACACGCACGGCCGCTCAGCGACTGTGGGCCGGGCTTAACGGCTTTTCAATTAAACGAAAAGCTTTTGCCCAAACCCCCAGTCCAGGCCACTGCAGTCCACGCATATTTTATTATATTTTGTTTCATTTAATTAAACAAATGTATTCAATGTTAATACAGCAACTTAACTGATTTATACGCAAGGACAGCGAGCTGCTGGGTGCTGCCAGTTGGCCGTTTGTTGTCTCATTCGCAATTTGGCCAAATTAATTTGGTAAGAAATCACGTAGATACGCAATTAACATTGCGTTGACGCCCCAGCTGGAACCAGTCGAGTCCCACTCTCCCGCTTCATATACAATTTCAGTTACTGGCCACGTACGTGGCGTCCATCTCTTGTTAAAGAGCATTAAGCACGCTGACAGCTTTCGAATGCAAAAGCAATCATTGCAGATAAACAACAACATGGACACTGTGGAGTGTATATGTATATGAAGTCAGCTTTGCAGCCAGTTACAAGCTGTTATGGGCGTACAACGGGGCGTATGAATTACGTATTTTCTGTGCTAAAGCTGAATGCTAAACAATGTGGAAAATTTGCTTAGTTTTGTATTTTAAAAAGTTATTGGCAGGGCATGTAGATTCATATCAAATTTAAATATATAATATATTTAGCTGAAAATTAGAGAGAGTTGGCTAAACCCTAACTCAAGAGAGTCCACGCTTGACTTCAAATCTATAATATCTATAATATTGCCTTGAACTTCATCTCCGATAGTTACACGCGTGACGCTATGTAGGCCTCTAAGCTTTGCATTCTGGGTTAATTATCTTCCACAGCCCTAAATCATATATATATATGTATATATAATTAATCTTAATCTGTAAACATGTAATTCATCAAATGAAAAATATTATTTTATTTTATTCAATGAAATATTCCTTTTGTTGGCTTATTAGTCTTTTCTATTTGCTTTCATTTTTTCTTTCTAATTTTTATCAATAAATAATATTGTAAAAAAAAAAAGATAAAAAAATATCGTAAATTCAAATTAGCAGATTTTAAATGTTATCCATGGTGAAATTCAACAAAAGCTACTGCCAGGCAATGCAATTTATTATTTATGGTGCATTTAATAAAAGCCAAATAAAATCTATCGCAAAACCAGGCTAACAGTCAATGGGCGCACTCATACTCTTTCGAATGAGCCAATAAAGTATAACAAATATATAGAGCCATATGCAACAGTTAGGGCATATTTCATATATTTATATAACTGGTAATTCTGTATAATAATTATATAGAATTTCTATTACTTCAATGCCCAGAGAGTGCACCAGTTAGTCGCATTTGTTGAGCTTGCTTTTTTTTCATTATGAATTATGAGCTCTTTTACAAGGTATAAACGGAATTCATGTGATTTGCATTGTTTTAAGCTCGCTCGCTATAATTATTGTTCATTATAATTAATTTTCAACAATTTTGGCAGCCCATTCGCAGCTCAGATTTGCAATTCATTTGTTGTGTTTAGCATTCAGTTTTTGGTTTTTCACTTTTTGTGCCCTAATGCGGCAAATCAAATTAAACTACACGAACCACGCTCAGAGACATTAAATTAGCTGAAATGAAGAGTATGTGTGGAAGGTGCAAGAACACAGCTCTGATGCCATCATGATCATGATCATGATCATTCGTTTGGGCTGTATATGAATCATGTCTGTCTTTATACTTCTCAGCATAGAATGGAGTGTAAGAGAATCTTTATTTAATATCATATTCTGAGACAACATCTAGCAGAGATGCCCTTATAACTGTGCCATGCATTGAAACAAGTGCTGGGTATCTGCTAGCCCATCATTCGCTTCTGCAACTCGCCTGGATTATCAGTGATACGATTTAATGTGCAACAAATTACGTTGCATAAATTATGCGCAATAAAGTGTATGCAGTATATATCCAGCTATAAGCAGGTATTACAAACCAAATCCAATTTTAGTTTCGTGCTTACAAAATATTGTTTTGCGTGAGCTTTGCATAACTGGATTAAATTATCTCAAATATATGAAATATAAATATATATAAAATATAAATATTTAAAATATAAAAATATATAAAATATAAATATATAAAAAATATTTAAATATATAAAAGAGAAAAATAACAAATATAAATATAAAAAATATTTAAATAAACTAAAAAGAAATTTAAGAAATATAGAAAATACATAGAGGGCTGGAGAGAATGAAGGAAAGTGTCTGAGAGAACCTCCAAAAAAGTTTAAACATATATAAGACTGTATTAGGTATGTCCTCAAACCTACATATCATGGTCTTTCACTATATAAGAATATCTCAGTTATAACCCCCAGGAACATTGTTCAGCTCATCAATGCAGTATGCGGCATATGACGGGATATATCAGGTATATTCACAGGGAATACACTTCTCAGCTATACATCACATGGTCTGGCCCTATCAAGGAGACCTTCAGGTATACGCAGTTGAGCCACTGTACGCCCCATCGATCTATTCACTCCACTCATAAACTGGAATAGCCCAGTCTGTGTTTGCTTTAGTTCTCGCTTCGGCTTACTTGCGACATATTTCGAAATGATTTGCCTGGTCACGTTTTATTGTTAATTTTAACAAATTTTGCGAACTGATATCAAATTTAACGATGTCCCATGACGTTGCAGGCAGTGGCAGACGCACTGGCACTCGTCCTGTGGCTCCTGTGACAAAAAAAGAGATGCCCAAAACAAACAGAGACACGTTTTAAATATTTGGCTGAATGGCACATATTTTGTTATAGGCCGGCCTGGGCTTTGTGCCCTTTGCATCGTATATTTCAGTGTCCACACACACATTGCCTCTGCCTCCCTCCCTCTCATCCCCTCTCTGCTCTAGCAGACTGCTGCTTGTTGAATATTTAAGCGGTTTTAAAACATTTGTTACATTCCTTTTGGCTTACTTTTCTGTTGTTGTGTTGGTGCTCGCTAGTCTGGGGCTTTTATTGTTTTGGTTATCAACGCTCAGCGCTTTTAAAAAATTCAATTGCGGTCGGAAGTCGTCGCACTCACATAAACTGTGCAGCGCCCCTTTAGCCCCAGCTCCTCTGCCCCTCTCCGCCCCTCGCTTATCTCGCTCTGTGTGTGTTCGGCTCCCCTTTGAGCAACAATTTACATTTAAATGGCGATAAAAATGCGATACAAATTTGAAATTCTAGACGGCCCAGCTGGACCACAGTGGACGCTGCTGCTGCACCTTGCCCTAATGATGACATCGACATATATATATATATATATATATCTCGATATATATATCTACCTGTATGTATCTGCTTGTGCCCACAAGTTTTGGGCATGAACTCTGCGCCGAATGCAAATTTAAATTCCTTTCAATTGTTATTGTTGTTGTTCTATTTGCACTTTGGCAGCAGCACTCGACTCAGACAACGAGACACCGAGAGCAACATACGTTAGCTCTCATGTCCCTTTGGGCCTTCCTTGCCCAGCAGCAACATTTGCCAGTGTCCTTGCCTTTTGCGGTTGTTTTTCCCTTTTTCTCTTTTTGCTTTTCAATTTTTATTTTATTTTTATCGGTAGTCAAGACTGTTAAATATTTAATGCGCTGCTGCAGAAGCTTTTAAAGCACATTTTTAATGAATATTCAATTTGCTGTTATTTTTAATTTATTAAATGTTTTTATAAATATAATAAAAAGATTTTATAAATTTTAAGGTAAATGCCTGACTGAATATATATTATATATATTTATAATATACATTTTAAAAAATATTTAAAATGTTTTAAAATTAAAATTAATTCTTAATTAATCAAAATTATTTATACAAATAAAGTTTTTATTTATAGAACGTATTTTATATATAAAAAAAGGATTTTTGTAATAATTTTTATATTTTTTAGTGAATTTAGCGCCTCCTCAGGGTCGGGCTCCTGCTGCGCAGTCAACAAAAAACTATTTCAAAGTATTTTCAGACTGCAAATTTTGATTTACTATAAATAAGTTTTCAATGGAGTTTAGTAAATTCTTCTGGCAGCTGCCCCCTGGCACTCCCCCCTTTCTGCCACTCCCTAGGCACACTTTGCCAATTTCCGAAGTGACAAAATCAGATAATTTACAACGCCGCCGTCAATCTTTATCACGGCCATTGCAGTTGACTGCCCCAAAATAGCAACAGCTAGAGCTGAAGCTGCAGCTGGAGCCAGTGGGCGTGGCCGTGTGCCCATATTTTTGCACATGCCAGAGCGGGGCGATAAGCAAGTGCAAATCAGTTGCCAATGCAACGGGGCAGCAGCAGCAGCAGCAGCAGCACCAGCTGAAGGCATGGAAAATGCGAAAAGCTTGAAAATCATTTGATTTTCTGCTGCATTTAGTTGGCGCGCGCTCTGCGCCTTCTGCCATCTTTTCGCATTTCTTTTTGCCATTTGGCCATCGTTTGTACGTATTTTATTTGCCGATTAACCGGGCTTAGCCGGGCGCAGCGTTGAACCCTTGCCAACTGGGCAGTGCCAAATGTGTTATCGGCCCTCGATTGCTGCCCCCAAAAAATTCCAGTTGACTGCAAATGAACTTTCGACCGCATGCGGCAAATGATGCTGCGCCCGCATTATTATACCTTGAGCCAGGCGACAGCTGCGACAGTTGGCAATGCATAAAAATATATTCCAGATCGTTGTCTGCACGCTCTACAGCAATTACCGTGGCGAAAAGAACGGAAGGAGCTTCTCAGGCTCTTCAGCTGGTATCTCTCTGGATATGTGCTAGATATGCCAACAGCTCTAACCTATGCGAAAACTGCCGATGGAGTCTTGGAGTGACCTACGCAGATCTATAGCCTGAAGGGACTATATCAAGTATATATAAATACTATTATTATAATATTATTATATTATTGGGTTTCTTAGCATCCTCCTACTCTCATCAAAGGACTATTCTTAGTGCTCTGATATCTCAGTTGCCTTAGATTTCATATTGATTTCTAAAAACGCGCTCAGCTTCTTGCTGACTTCGAGCTGCTATCGATTTGCAATGCGCTGCAGTTAAGGGCGAGCTCGACTCGCAGTCAAATGCCATTCGATTCATATTTCATGCTCCAATTGGCTGGGCTCCCCTGGCTTCCCCTCTCGCCTCTCTCAGCTCAAGTTATGGCTGTAATTGCCGGACACGCATTTTAATCAAATCAAAAATTTACGACACTTTTCGCGAGTGAAGCGTAAAAATTCAGCATTTTCTATGCAGCCAAAGCTCCTTTCTGTCCTCCTCAACTTGTTTTTGTTGGCAAAAATCTGTTTGGCGCTTAGAATTTTGCAGCAGCTGCAAACATGGCGGATGAGTCCTTGCTAGACCCGCACCCCCGCTCGCCCTCTCTCGCTCTCTCTCTCTCTGTCTCCCTCAGCGCTTGCTCATATATGCAAATATGCACTCTGAAACAATAAAATTGTGCATTGAGATGCAGTTGGAGTGGAAGCGGCGGGCGGCAGTGGCAAAGGCAATGGGGCGGGGCACTAAGTAATGCGTCGAGTAATTTATGCAACGAAGCAAAGCAACTAAAATGCCAAATGCAAAATGCGTGAAGATTTCGCCACCGAAGTGACGAGCCATGCAAATGGATCTGCTGCTGTGGCTTTTTGCGCAGTGTAATCGAGTCCAAGCATATTCGAGTCACTGTGGTGTGAAGCTCTAGCCAAATTGAAGACGTCAATTGCTCGAAAGCGAATTAATACGATAAGTTAACATAAGCATAAATAGCTGGCAACTGGGCATTGGGCGAGCTCAAGTTAGGCGATGAAATCAGAGCTGTGGAAGGCTGAAGTCTTCACAATGTGAAGGTTTTTTGTGTGAGAAAGTTAAGCTGAGGAGAAAAGTAAGCTTTATGCAATGTTGTTGGCCATGAGCTTGGGCAGTATTGAGAAAAGGTTTCCCGTTTCAGATGATCCAAGGCTACCTTATTGATGCTATCTTACAGCTACAGACTCCCATTTGGCTCAATGATATGATAGTAAAGCCTGATTCGCTTGGCTTTACTATCATGTCATTGAGCCAAATGGGAGTCTATAGCTGGTAGGTAGCATCCATGAGGCAGCCTTAGTAAGACTCGACTTTTCTGAGTCAGCTCCTGCTGCATGGGGCCAAGCACTACAGTACAGGCAGCTAGGCTTGCCCTTTGGCATATTGAAGACAATTGACTTGTTTCAAATCAGTTTCAGAATAATTTCCAACACAAATCTGAGTCATCTCTAAGCATTGTCTGCCATTATCTTATATATCTTACATATCTTCTATGCCAGATCTGCTTCTCACTGCTTTTAGCACACATTTTATATATATTTTGCCATATGTTTGTTCCTCAATATCTTTGGCTACACTTTCGCCCGGGCGCACACAATTACGGTGTTTGGCTAATTGTTTTGTTCAGTTTGGAGTGCAGACCACGCCCCCTTTACACACACACTGCCTGGGCTTATTGTCAACTTAGCGCGGCTCATGTCAAAGTGTCAACTACTTTTTGCAACCTCAAGGCTCACATAATTAAGCGACAGGCTGCAAGTGCGAAGCTGCCGCCAAATGCCAGAAATTATCATGCAAAAGAAGAGCCAAACAAAATTCTAACTGACAGACGCCCGCACACACATGTGTGTGTGTGTGTGTGTGTGTGTGGGGGGGGGGGGGTGCATGCAACATCATGTGACATCGGCTGCGACAATGCCGCAAAAGCCATGTCAACAAAGGCTGCAGCAGAAGAGGCTGCTCAGGCAGCCAAAATTGATGCTCGCCAGACCCAGCGTGGGAGGAGTACTTGAGACGACGCGTTGCCAGTGCCTCTGGCCCTGCTCGGAGCTGAGCTGCACTGGCTGCTGACATCTGACAATCGTTGCTTCGCATTATGGCTTTAATTTTGATTTGTTGGCAGTTTTTGGGGCTTGGCCACTGCCACTGCCAACCAACCACTGCCAAGCAGCTGCTTCCGACAAGGTGTCGAAGTATTTCATAAAGCGAACCGCAAGCCACAAAAATCTGTCGAACAAAAAGCAACATGAGTCGAGCCTACACAATCCTTGCGGTCAAGCTCAAGTGTCACTCGCAGCAATTTCATGGCCGCAACTTGAGGCATGAAACACAAACAGCTTAATATGTGGAAAATTAGAAAATTAATAGACGGGTGAAAATATATCTAACAGCAGGCAGTAAACTGCAAGTGCGAGGCGCAGAGACAGCTGTATGAAATTATGTTCTTAGTTCAGGTGAGACTCAAACAGAGTCTGCTGAGCCCTAACTGCGATTGGAGGTTGTAGACTCGATGAGGTTTGAGGAAGGTGATTTAAGAGCTTTACACAGGGGCCGGCACTCGAACTAACTTCGTTTTCATCGAGCCTGGCATCAAGCTAAATGCAAAATATTATCGGGAAAGTATTCTGGAGGTTGCTTTGAAGCCGTGGGCAGACGAACATTTCGGTGGCAGACTATGGGCGTTTCAACAGTACTCAGCACCGTCTTAAAAAGCTCGAGTGAACCACAATGGCTCTCGAATTCAACAGAAGCGTATCCAATGGATTACTCTCTTTGGGGCAAAGTCCGAGCTAAAAGATACACCAGTCTTGAGGGGCTGAAGAAAGCCATTGCTCGCGAGTGGGCCAAAATACCTGAGAGTCCATGCGGCCAGGCTATAGTCAAGGCAAAGGGTGTTCGAGCAAAAGTGAATTGTTCCTGAATTTAGTATTAGTTTCACACATTTTGTGCTTTGAACTAAATAAAAATAATCTAAAATAATTTTTCCAGCTGCATGCATGAGGTTTTCGAGTAGATTAGAGTAGAGCTTTGAGGTTACGGAAATATATCGCTGAGTGGAAATAACCAAAGTTATTAATAGTATTGGCTTCCCCTCTATATATATCTGTATAATATATATCTAAAACTTCTTCCAGCTGCTACATCGTTTTGATTTGGCTAAGTGCATTGTCCGGTTATCGCTGTGAATCATTGTTGAATCGCTGTTTGCATTGGCCCGCTCGTAATAGTTTGCCAACTTCAATCATCAGTTCCAGTTTGTTTGGCAGTTCTGTGCGCTCTGCCTCTTCGGCCAACAAGTGCCGCTGACAAAAGTGTAATGGAATAAAATATTAATAATCGAGCGAACTTTCTGCCAAGTGTCTATCATCAAGCCAAAGGCAGCTCAGCTGGCCAACGGCAGGGACATCAGCAGCCAGGCATCGGGCATCGGGCATCGGGCATCAGCATCTATAATTCGTTGCGCTCAAACAAACTTGGGCTATCCGGGTTGAGCTGAACTGAACTCCACTCAGCTGACAGTTCGGCGGACTTTTGCATTGGCTTCGCCCAAGGCCGCCCCCCGCGTGCGTTTTACAATTTGTTAATTACTGCAAAATGAACTTTCCCGTTGATGAGCTGAGCTCGCAGAGTCGAGATGCGGCACAGCTTGGACTTGAGCAAACAGCGGCAGAAGTAGCGGGAGCAGCAGCTGCTTCCTGTGCAGCTCAGGCATGTCTGTGTCCATGTCCTTTTTCGAGGATGCTGACAATGTTTTCAGTGCTGCGACCCGACCTCTTCGCCGATCATCACTTCTTGCCGTCCGCCATTCATTGTTGCATTCGTTCAGCTGCCACGCCCCGCCGCCCCGCCATCCCGCCGCCCCGCCGCCACCCGCTGCTCACTAATGCGGTTTGTTTTCGCAGTTTTTGCTGTTGTTGTCGTTGAGCGCTTCGTTATTTCATGTTTTGTTTTACATTCTGTCGCTTTTTATGCAATCTGCAGCGCTGTTCGAGGCAGAGCAAACAATGTTGCTACGCGGCCTGGCTGCCAAAACCAAACAAGCTTGAGACCGCGACCACGACGCTCCACGTCCACAGCGCAATTTTTCATTTTTCGCCTGGCAGCGGACAGGCGCAGGCCGCGGACAAGGCGGAGGCGCAGTCACAGGCACAGTCACAGGCGCAGGGACAGTCACAGTCTGAGGCCGAGGAGCAGACGCTCATTCATTACCAGAGGGTCTCGTCTCGTCCTTGTGTGCAACGCCTGCAATCGCCGCCCCGTACATCATCCGAGCGCACGCTTTGCGTCCGTCCGTCAGCTCGTCAGGGTGTCTGTCCCTCCGTCCGTCCGTTTGTCGCTCCTTCCTTCCGTTTCATTGCCAGTCGCTGTCGCTGGCACTGTCGCAGCCGCAGCCCAGTATCCTTCCGCATGATGACACTGTTTTTGGCGGCCGCCGTTCGCAGCCATCGCATCCTGGACGCTTGCTGCTGGCCTCATTTAACTTGTAATTACGCTTGAGCAAAAATCAAAGTGGCTCAAGTTGCCAGACAGCCAGCCGGACCAGCCCGTCCAGCCCGACCTCCAACCAGCCCAGCCCAACCCTAGCTGGTCTGGCCACTGCTGTTGCCCTGCCGCAAGGTTCGTGGACGTGGGTGTGCCGAGCTTCCCGTTGGCAGCTATGACAACCATCGCCATTGCCCTGGCACCAGGCGATAACACCCCTTTCTCCTCCCACCCTCCGCCCCCCTGCGTTGTTTAATTTTTTGGTTTTTCTTTTGGCCGCCAATTTGAGCAGCATAAAATATTTAAAGTCTCGCTTGCCGCTGATTATTATGCCACGCCCTGCGCCTGGCGGAACGTCTCCCTGGGCGACGGCGGTGTTCCCCGAGCATCGTTGCGTCAGCTTGGGGACACATCACAGGCACCTATCGACCCGGCCCGCCCCACCCTCCCCCCACTCCACAAACGCGCAACTTTGGCTAAAGTTAAATTTTTGCCAAATTTGCGGCAACTCGTGCGCCTAACCCTTTTGATTCCCTGCAGACATTGAGCGAGTATATTGGCTTCGGGCATAAACTGGCAATGGCATAATATTGGGTTGATCTAGACTCTAGAGTAAAGGAATATATATACAACAGTAGCTATAGTAGGTACCAGGACTAAAGTCCTTCTATCCTTCCCTCTGCCCATTAGCCTTTAAGTGTAGGGTAACTCTTAGTCAGTAACTGCGCTCGTTTTCAGTCTTTTTCCGTTTCGGTTTTAATTTTTTCTTGCTTTGTTTTGTTTACTGTTTTCCTGCGCGACTTCCACGCACTTCCGTTTCGGCTTGGGCTTGGGCTTGGGCTCCAGTTGGGGTCCTAAGTCCTGTTTGAGTGTGTCCAAAACGATGTGCTGAATTGTTGGCCCGGCTCTTAGTACATAATTTATAGCAAAACCTGTGCATAAACAGCTTAAATTATGTGCCAGCCTCTAAGGAGCTCAGGTCTCAGGTGATAAGAACCAACTCGGATTAATTTCTCCGGCCGAAAGAAAAAACAACAACAAATTATGGCTAGTTGGCGCAAAAGCATGGCAGTTGAAATACCCTGGCAAGGAGGGGGAGTTTATAAGAATAATAAAAATAATAATAAAAAAGTATATATATAATAATAATAATAAAAATATATTTATAATAAAAATAATAAAAAAAATATATATAAAAATAATAATAGTAATATGAATAAGCTATTTAAGCTTTAGGCCAGCCAATAAACTTTGCACTTCCATTCAAGTTTCATATATATCTAGGCCAGATATGAATTACTCTTAAGGAAAGTTCTCTCAGTCAGTTATCAATCTATAGTATAAGATCATACCAGTCTAAGCTGAAAGCTAGTTGGTTTCGATGGCATTCTCAGCTCAGCTAGCAAAGGCCCAAACATAAATTAGAAAATGCCAGACTGGCTCATAGTGCAAGCCAAGTTGCTTGCTCTAATCTGTAAGACATTCGATTCGTCTGGCTGCGGCTGGCAGTAAGCATGGCTTAAGCCGCAAATAAACAGCAAGTGCTACTCTATTTGCGGGTACATATGAAATGCGAAAGCCATTGAAAGACACTCATTTAGTGGGGCCTTCCCTCGCCCCGGCGCGGGAGCGCTTTAGCCGCAATATCAACACATTTGGGTCTTAGCCATAATGAAGTTGCTAACTTTAGAAATGTGTTGCCAGTGGCGCGGCGCCGTGGGGTGGCGGGGCGTGGCGCGGCAGCTAAGACCAAAACATAATCAAAACCGAATTATGTGCTTTAAATGCGTCCTTTCGGTCGTCCTTATCGTGCCGTTGCCTTTTGTTGAGCACGCTGTCTGAAGAGCATTCAAACTATCATTTTCCTACTTAGCCAAATGTGTGTCGCCAGTCGCCAGCAGTCTGACTAGCGCACACACACACGCACATCTAATAGACATGCATAAAGTAATTAGAAAAGAAAAAGAGTTGCTTCGAAAGAAAAGCAATTAGTGTCTCTCTCAATTTCTCTGGCAGCAGCAAACAGGCGCTGGCTCCAGCTTGGACTGGGTGTCTGTCTGGGCAGCTCGAAGTGATTAAGACCATTTGCGCGTTGCCCCAAAAGCCAAGTTGGCTTAGACCAATCTGGCCAGCTGGCCGAACGGAAGTTCATCTTGACTACATATGGAACTCGCGTATGGGTGCGGCTGGCTGGCTGCTGGGCCATTAATGGGCCAAAACAAACGAAAACAATTAACACCCAATGCCGGGGCGAGATATGTAGATGCTTGATGGTCAGATGCGGATGCGAGGCGACCAGACAAACTGACACAAAAGTTGAGAAGTGTTGAAGGCAGCCAAAGTTTTTTCATCAACAAAAACATTTGGACGGCGGGAGGCAAGCGGCGAGGCGATTTGCTGCTGGTCAAGCGGCGGAGATGAGCCACAAGTTTGATAGACGCAAGCGGAAGTGAGCAACTTTGGGGTATAATATATACAGATAGATATATATATATATAGAGGAGACTATGTATTTAAGTAAACAGCGCAACAAAGTAAATATCAAGTGAATGCCTGCGGCGTACACTTTTGCCGTCGACGACGTCGGGCAGCGGACACGAAAACTAAAACCGGAAGCGGAAGTTTGCCAACGTGCAACAGCACAAGGCAGCAGGCAGCAGTCAGCAGGCAGCCTCGATCAATGTGCGTGGCCGGCGCTGTTCGTATTTGTGTTTGCCCCTGATTGCTGTTATCAATCGGGAGACGCAAACAAGCCCTGCTCGAGTGAAGCTTTTATTATTGAAATACCCAAAAGTCAGGCGCGTGTCCTCAGCAGGCTGCAGCCCTGCATCCTTGCATCGCAGTCAGCTGCGCATCACTCGCTTGTCACACTGTCAGTTTCTACCTCAGCGGCTTTTCCATTTCCCATTTCCCATTTATATTTCCAGTTGATTTAGCGCGTGTCTGTCGCTTCGCCATTCTCCGCTTCGAACTGCTCGTATCATGGCTTCTCCTGCAGCTTCACGAATTTTCTAATTGAAAAAAAGAAGAAGCAGCAGCTGAAACTATGGCAAAACTTTGTTTGACATTTATTGCCGTAAGCCAAACATTTTTAGTTGTTGCGCTCGTTCGTCTGCGGCGCTTCAGCAAAAATTAAAGAAGTTTCTGCGCTTTCAATTTGCCGCCGGCCCGGCGACTGGCGCGTCGTAGGCATACGACAGCCGAGTCACAATATACCAGACTATTCATAAGCAACAACAAGCATATATACATTGGCCAACTGAAGCGTAAAAACTGCTGACAGCGGGCCATAGCATAGACCAGATGCACGACAAATGCCACGAGGGAAATGCAATTTGCAGGCTGTGTTAAAGTCTAGAGAAATCTGTTTAGTTATGAGGAAATATATTAGAAATATATAGAATATATATATATAAATATATATATATTTTTTTAAATATATATAATATAATTTTAATATTGTATAAAATATATAAAAATATTTATAATATACATTTACATATTTTTTTAAAATATTTATAATTTTCTTAAAGTCGTTAGCTACAGCTAGACTAGAGTATGTCAACAATATATATAATATATATTTATATTTTTAAATATATATAATATAATTATAATATTATATAATTTTTTTTATATACAAATAAAATATATATTTTTTTTTAAATATTTATAATTCTCTTAAAGTCTTTAGCTGCAGCTGGACTGAAGTAGGTTTATAATATATCTATAAAATTGTTAATAAAACTTACTTTGAAGAAACTGATTTTGAGAGGAATTTATTCATTGAACAGGCATTCAATATGGGTAAGTTTCATATAATCAGTTTGAATTGCTTGACTAAATGATGGCTTGAGCAGCTCAAGGTGTTCAAGCAAGAACACGGCATTGATGGCCAACACATTCGGCGCTCTTTAGGCACAATTTTGTACGCCCTTATCGTCAAGTGAACTGCTCTAGAGCATTGCCTAATTTACAGCAAATTTCTTTATGAAGTTTTCTGGGTATTTTTTAGTATTTTCAATACGTTTATCAAAGTGGTAGAGAAAGAGGTATCTGAAATCTTTATAATCATCACAGTAAATCAAAATTTCAGTAAAACTGAAATCTCTAGCTGGCAATGGAGTCTTGAAACTAGTTCAGTCAATGCAATGCATTGGAAATTGGCTTATACTTATCGCCAATGACTCTCCACACTTGTTTTTCTCTTTTTTGCCAGCTCTTCTCTAGTTTCATTTGACACAATTTTGTCACAATTGTTAGCCGGCTTACATTGACGCTATATAAATAATTTCTGCAAAACTTGCAAGTTTTCTTCCAGCCAAAAAACATAATCAAAAGCTTGAGCAGAAGGCGTTTCAGAGAGAGAGAGAGAGAGAGAGAGAGAGAGAGAGAGATCTCCACTCAGTCCTGTCTCTGCTGTTAAAAGGCAGCCTTTTCATATTTTAGCGTCATTTCGTATTTAATTTTAAAAAGTAAATTACTTTTATTTAGCGCTCTTTGCAGAGCTCGGCAAGTGGCTGACCGGCAGTGTAGGGATATGCAGGTGCCTCGTTTGGGCGCTGGGCGCGGGCGTGGCGGCTCTTCAGTTGGCGCCACGTCCGCTGCGCCTCTAAGTATGCAACAATAACAATATTTAAAGGTATCTGCCAATTTATTTTAATGGCCGCAATTAAAGTTAATTACTCGCGTAGACAAAACGTGCAACGAGAACGAGACTCAGGCTGAGGCCGAGACGTTGGCCGCGAAGGTTGGCAATGGCAATGGCGACAGCTACAGCTACAGCTGGGTGCCCTAGATGGGCCCGCCACTTGGCTGGCGCTGGCAGCGCCCAATTAGGCATAATACGCTTGACTTGCCCGGGCAGAAGGCGGCTGGTGACTGAAGCTGCCTGCCGAGGGCTGTCGCTGGTCGTGTTTAATTTTGTTAATGATATTATTGCAATTGACCCTATTAGAATTCGACTGCGGCAAATGAGTCAAAATGAATATTTAGTCGAGGGCGGCTTGGCTGAAAAATGTTGGGCGTCTGTGCAATTGGCTGAAATGTGATATGGTTATGTGGCTTCGGGCCTTAGCTCTCGATCAATTAACTCGAATGGCAAAGCCTTTAAGTCGGCCCCTTGGCTTAGCGCAGTTAATTGCAGTCGCACTTAAAGGACAAAGTCCTTTAGAAATCACAGCCAGAGAGAGGGAGAGGGAGAGGGATAGGCTGTGCTTCATCATTTGCTTTGACGCTGTCAGCGCTCAGCCATTTCCACATTTCAAAAAGTGTTTACTTGAAAAGCAAATGTCTGAAATGAAAATTGTTTTCTTGTTTTCTAGCTTTCCCTCGCTGCGCTGCTTGCGGCTGCCTCGGCCATCAGCAATATAATTTTAGTTGGCCACAGTCGAGCACGACAAACACTTGAGAACAATTCGTAGATGTTGCCGCCGCTGCTGCCAAGACAGAGCCTGGTGACTGCAACCACAACAATAATGACTTTATGAAAAAATGATTATCCTGCCGGGCTGCCTGCAGTGCCAGCCAGCGCGCCAGAGCCAGGCCATAGCCAGAGCCGCAGCCACAGCCACAGCCAGAGCCACAGCCAGAGCTGAGCAAGGTAAGTCCTGGCCAAGTCTATTAAGAGACAAACCTTGAAAAACTACGGATGAACAATAATCTCAGCAAAACGAGCAACTGCAGCTAAGCCTAAAAACATAATTTAGATAGATTAAACACTGATTTTGATTATTATATAATAATATAATAAATAATAATATAGTAAAAAATAATATAATAATATAATGATATATTAATATAATAATAAAAAAATATAATAATATAATAATATAATAATATAATAATATAAAAATATAATAATATAATAATACAATAAACAAACAAAGAAATTGTTTAAATATTGCTTATAAATATACTTCCAAAATCAAAATAAATAAACTTTATAGGATGGTCTAGAGATAGTAGAAGGGAGCAGGACAAATAGAGCCTTTGTGACTAGAAGAAGCCAATATTATCCCATTGCCAGTTGCTCTCTCTCACTTTCTCTCTCTCCCTGTTTCTCTCTCTCTTTATCTTTATATATTATATATATATATATATATATATATATATATATATCTTTATATGCCATATTCTGTTGGCCTCTTCTAGTCTTAGAGATCAACTATCATTTTATCTGACTGTGGTTTAGTCAACCATTTACTTTATTACTATTAAAAATATAAATTGAAATTGAAATTAATCTGAAGCTTTCTGTGCATTAAACTTCCATTAAATAATATTACTTTCATAAATACTTCCTGCAGCATCCTTGTTCACTGTGACTTTGCTGATGGGTTCGTGATCTGTGCATCTCTGTTGTCGCGCGTCGGTTTCTTTTGTGGCAAATAAGCAGAAAATCTCTTGCCAAAAATTTGTCAGCAACAGGAATGGAAATGACCAGGCTAAGGCATGGTCGCCACTGCCAAGGTAGTCCATGCTGTTTACGTAAGATGACAAAGGCGAGCGCGACTAGCTGGGCTGCTGCTTAAAGCGAGTTCCACTTCGGTAAACCGTTAGATCTATGGTAATGGCCATAGAAAATCGTTTTCCCTGTGTCTGTCTCGCCGAGCAGCCCACAGCCGATATCTCCGGGTTGTCATCAGTCCGGGCAATGACTGCCCAGACAGCGGGCGCTGGGTTTTGGTTTTCAGCCAAATTATTAGAGCTGGAGCTGGAGCTGGAGCTGGCTTGTACTTGGTTTGGGGCAAAACTGATTTCGAATTGAAATGAATGAAAATAACATTTTGGCTTTTCGGCTTCAACTTTTGCCTTGCTTGCAATATTTTAATAAACCAGAAACCAGAAACTTCCGCCAATACTGAATGAATGATGAGCGAGTCTGCATTTTGTCATCTAATTAAGGATTGTGTCTGGATCGAGTCGGCTAGCGAACAGGGCTCAAGGCACCCGCTTAATTAGTGGAGAGTATCGGGCCAGCAGCTATTTGAAATTGTAAATGCTCGCTCTGGCCGGGCTTAAACCTAAAAGCCCTGTCTCAATGCAGCGCCAAATGATGAAGTATGCTCTTCTCGAGGCGTGGCTGGGGATAGTTTGGGGCAGTTTGCGGCAGCGCTGTACAATGGAATGCATTTGCGGCATGTCGCCTGACCCGGTCAAAGGCATTTCTGCAGTGTGGCAAATAATATAAATAAAGTGAAATTGCAAAGCAAAGAGTTTTTAGTTAGCAGAAAATCAGTCGAGCAACGAGCAGGCGAACAAGGGACACTTCCAACACACACAGAGTGGACAAAAATATAATTTCAAAATAGGATGTGCCGAGAGAGAGAGGGAGAGAGAGTGGACGGGCGGCACTGGGCCAGCAACTGGCGCTGGGCATCGTAAACGAAGCGATGACTTACATAAACATTGGGACAGGGACAAGTTGGAGTTGGAGTCGGAGTCGGAGCGGCAACGGCACTGAGTAAACAGAAATGACACAAGCCATAAAAATCTAAACATACGAACGTTGCCAAGAGCGAGATAGCAATAGAGCGGCAGGGGGTGGCAGTTGGCTGAGGCTGACGCCGAGGCTGAGGCTGAGGCATGGTGCAACTTAAACGAGCATCCGAAAGGATTTTGTGTACAATTTCCGTTTTATGACTCTCCAGAGTGGTAATAAATCTCACACAAAACTATTTCCGTTGCATTGGAGCTGCTTAGCTCTCACGCTGGCCCCCAACCAGCGACGGCATCGACTCCAGCTCCAGCTCCAGCTCCAGCTCTGACTGAGCACATTATCTTGTGCGCAAATCCAAAATCCAAATCCAAATCCATTCAGTATAAATGATATGATCGCCCCCGGCCCCCGCCCCACAGAAGCCGAGCGTCGTCTGGCTGCGGTTTCGTATGCCCCCGTCGCGCACTTGGGTCATTGTCGGCCATTGCTGCTTATGATGCGTCTGGGCCGCCATTTTGTTGGCTCAGGGCACGTACGGCACGGCACGGCACGGGCTTTGTTGCACTTTTTAGAAGCATCTCTGCTGCTGTTGTTGTACCATTTCCGTTAGTTGTCTTTGAGCTGAGTGCGCTTTTAATGTGGCATCCGCTCACACACACAGACACACACACGCACACTCACACACACACACACACACACACACACTCGCTTACAGCATTGTTAAACTGTTGACAAATCAGCAAAATGCCCCGAAATTGTTCGTTTGATGCCTGCAAATTTATTAAGTACAATTTGCTAGATAATCTGCAGAACATGGCAAATGCCAAAGATGATTTGCAAGTCAATTTGTCAATGAATAAAAAACACTTAAATGCTGCCGCTGCCGCTGATGCTGCTGCTGCTGCTGCTGCCTCCGCCTTTATGCAGTACCTAACGTAATGGGGTGGCAATACTCGATGGCTTTTAGGTTATGCTCATCATTAGCAGCAGAGTCACGATTTGACTTTATAGAAAGCACTTGAATTTAATGTGCGTGGATTTTGCCTTCCACCATTTTTGCATAATTTTGCATAATCCTTTTGTGTGCAGCAGCAGTAGCCGAGGAGGCGGCTCCTTCGAGGCGCTGCAACATGCGGCGTATACGTAACTTGTAATTTCATTGCATTTGCATATTTTATATATACATGTGTGTGTTTGTTGTCTCTCTTACACACATTGTACGCCTGCGCCGCCTTTTTGTTTCAAGTAATCTATGCTGTTTTCATTTTGCCCCAGCTCAAGCAAAGTTTTATTGACAGTAAACGTGGCCGATGTGAAACTAAAAGTTTGTGCAGCGCTTTGGGGATTTTCCTCGGTCTGTCTGTCTGTCCGCCTGTCGCCCACCCTGGCTCCGGCCTCGCCACTCATGTAAGGACTTCTGCTGTGATTCATAAAACAAAAGCGTAAAGCGTTTTCAAATCGAAACAAACATTTCGTGTACAAGTGTTTAAAAACTCAACTTTTACACGTGTCCAGCATTTCAGTTGCCATTTTCCAGCAGTTGACTCAGTGTGTGTGCGTGAGTCAATCGTTTGTTGTTCGATTGCAGCGTGGCTTGGCGTGCAGCAGGCGTTGTAACTATATAGAACCAATAATAACAAAATACTTTCTTAGAAAACTATCAACATACTTGTGCGCCTGAATGCCCTGTCATGTGTTCGGGAATGGGCATATTCATTTTGTATACTGAATTTTTTGAAGTCAAATATTGTAATAGAGGAAGAGCTGGTTGGTGGGTGACTCTCCTTATAATTTCCTCTATCTTTCTCTTACAGATTAGCCTATATCAGCATAACTTATTTACAGGGTATCTATTAATAAGTCGAAATTCAAATTTTCTCTTTTCGCTCCAATTTTCTTAAGATCGTCATTCACATTCTTGAGCTTCTTTATACACACTCCTCTATATCTATTTGTTTACAGGGTATCTATTAATAATTTTCCTTCCGAATTTTCCATTCTTTAGGTCTTCTTCTTCTTCTGCTCATTCCTCTCTATTTTTTTCGGTAATTTTCGTATTGTTCTCTTCTTTCTTCCTCGTTTCCCTCTATATCACCTTAGCTTACTTACAGGGTATCTTCGGCTGCAAAACACCCTTGCTCTTTCCGCTCATTTATTTATTTTTATTTCTTACTCAATTTTCAGCAAGTTTCGCATTTCGTGTTGTGGAAAACTTTGCATCAACTTCGCTCACATTTCTTTCTCCGCTTTTTATTCCTTTCTGTGGGCGAGAAGCCAACAATGGCTGCATGCCGCGCCTCAATAATAAGTATTCCGCAAATATTTTATTTATTTATTTTAATCACCCTTAATTGTATTCATTCATAGTTGGGGCAAGTTGTCATTGTGAAACAACTCAAATTAGTTGCGGTAATAATGTTTTATGGCATAAAGAAATGTTAATTAAGAGCCCAATTAAAAATTTATATAAAATTCGTTAGACGGGATTCGGCCAAGTTGAATGTATGCGAATGAAGGCTGTTGGCGTGAACTAGAAGTTTGTTAATTGAGCAATAATCAGTCACAGCTCCAGCCACATGTTAGTTGATAAATTCTGGCTAGTATATAATGGCGAAGCCACTAACGAGCTCAATTTCACAGCGCTCAGCTGTCAAAATATCAAACAGCTAATTAAGTCGACTCACTGACAAGTTGCGCACTCACAGCAGCTGGCCGCAAAAAACAGATAGAGCTATGCGGCGTAGGGGCGTGGCTATGATGCTGATATGGATATGGTTATGTAGATGTAGATGGAGATGCAGATGGAGTTGGAGATGGAGATGGAGATGGAGATGAATATAGATGGGTGACAGCGGGGCCAGTGGTGGCCCGCAATGGGAGTTCATTAGGCGCAGCTGCGTCAGTTGAAAAATATACTTTTCCAGCGAAGGCTTTTTGTGTTTCGGTTGGCGTTCGCCTATGCTGCGTATGCGTAATTTATGCCGCACACACACAGCGAGTGGCTATGTGTGTGAGTGTGTGTGTGTGTGTGTAGCTGCTGGCAGCCGTAAGCAAACATTCCACTGGGATGCTATGGCTGCCCGTGCTCAGACAACGCCAAGGTGTTTGTACAACTGCTAAACGAAATACTAATGCGGTAAACTGTATGCAAAAACCGTTTTAATTAGCACGAAAATCATTGTAACTCGTTGCCAAGCCGCCCTGCCCCTTGCCGCCACCCACTCTCACGTGCTCCGCTGGCAGCGTAGCTAAATGGAATCTATGCCAGCTAACTTTGCCGAGCAACAGGGGCTGGGCCAAGCGAGGCCAATAGGGAAACAGCAGCAGCTATAGCTGTCCCTCTCCCTCTCTCTCTCTCCCTCTCTGTGTGTGTTGGTTCGTGTCCTGCACGGACTGATGAAGAGATAATATTGTGATCACGTTCGGCAACCTGCTGAAATGCAAATAGAACATGCCCCAAGTTGAGTTGCAGTGCCACACACACACACAGACACAGGCACACGCACACTCTTACATATTTGTAATGTGAGCAGCGCTAATGAAACGTTCATTAATCATATGCCACTTGACAGCAACAACAAGAGAAGTAGTGGTCGCACTCTGCGCAACAAATTGCTCATACGCTCCATTGTACGTCTCGAAGCCAACGTCTTTTGCCGGCCATTTCTTCAGCTGAAGATCTCGTTGTCTCTATTGCCGTCCCTTTCGCTCTGACAAAGTGCTGACACAGTCAAGTGGCAGCACTGCATGGGAGAGGGAACACGAACGAGTTGCACTCACACGCCATCTATATGTCACGTGTGTGTGTGTGTGTGTGTGTGTGTTTGTTAGTTAATTAATATTCCCGGTTGCCGCACGTTTCATGTTTGCATTAATTTGGCAGGTAACTTGTCAACGCTCTTGTTGTTGCCCTCTTGTTGTGCTGATGAGGATGTTGCCGCTGCCAGGCTATATCTAACGAGCCACACACACACACACACACGTACAGAGGGGATGAGCCCTTAGCCAACATGTTGTTAGCTGTATGTTCGCCGCTTGTAATTAGCCAAGATCGAAGTGATTTAATTACTTGAGCAAACTTTTAACATTGTCTACTTGGCATACTAAAACTTTGCTGCATAATCAATGGCCCCAAGTGCGAGCGACCGTCATCCGGATACGGCTCCGTTCCCGGCCATATCTGTGCCGTAGCCATTTGCTGTTGGCCTCGATGTTTGCCCAGCTAACAAGCGTGCTCCACACACAGTTTGGCTTTGTACTGCGCATTAAATGCCCGGCCAGCCGCATTGTTATCATTGGTGCGAAATGAATGTAATTAGACTTTTGCCAATTGCCGCTGCTCTTCCAATAAGCTTCTAATTAGCGGTGTCTAAAGACGGCCCACAGCCGACGCGTCGTCTGCCGAAGGGCAAAGGTGTCGATGATATCATTATATGGTGTTACCCGTTCTTAAAAATTTACATCACTTAACTTTTAGCTGTAGCAGACTACTAGATACCCTGTCCTGACTGTGTCTATGTGAATGAACAAGCTCAGGGCACAGCTTGCCTCTAAAGCCGCATCACTCAACGTTGAACAGATTCATGGGTACACAAAACATCAGCTAATCAGGCTTATTTGTTTCCACGTGTGTGGTATTGGTGTGTGTGTGTGTGTGTGGGTCGTTTGACTTTTTGGCAAACATGAATTTTACGAAAGGCAACGATTGCGCATACGCCGCAAATATTTAACTCCATATCCATTTCCCTATTCATACCTAATATTCCCTCTCTCTCTCTATCTCGCTGTTCCTCTCTCTCTGTCTCTCTATTACGCTTTGTCGCTGCACATGTACAAGTAATCTAATTAGTTTTATGCTAATTAGCGCGTGGTTTTAATTTAATAAATTATTATAGCGCACTATATTGGACAAAAGTACGTGAAACTAGAGAATCAACTACGCAGCTGGCATACAAACACCAGCTCTGAGCCAATTTGTGCGCCTTTTGTATTTATTTTGAAGTCGAGGCATAAAATCGGCTCAGATATGTCAAAAGCTAAGTCAATTGTCTAGAGAATAGAGCATACACAATGAGACATAAATCTTCCGATATAGTATAGAGTATGTAAAACCTAAGTTAGAGATGTGTGTGTATTGAGAAATACACACACATATAAATACATATACATATACACATATGAAATTGCAAAATGAACAACAAAAGTTTGTTTACAGATTCCTAATTCTGTTAAATTTTGTCATTATTACCTGCTAGAGCTGCATCAGCTGCATCAGCTGCTAGTTTGAAGCTGATAGGCTGAGAGCTTGTAGAGTTGTCAATGTATTATCCGAATGAGTTTGCGTTGTAGTTGCACGCTTCTCATTTGTGGCCTGTAAGCACAACTCATACTCCAAGAGAGAGAGCGAGACAAAGATAGGTACTGCTGAACATAGTCCAAGCTATTGCTGAGTGAGAGTGAAATGGAGACATTGATGGCTGCTGCTGACAGTAGTCGCAGCTCATGCTGAGTGAGAGCGAGACGGATAGCTAAGCTCTTCGCACTTGACTTATGATTTTGATGGACGAAAAGAACGCGAATAGAAATGGGCAGCCTGAGACAGCAAATGGAGGCAGAGCATAAACAGCCTCCATATACATATATTATATATATACTACTAGACTCATACAATAAACTTATATGCCTAATTTCCAATTGGGATTCAACAAAGAAATTTATTAAATATTTTTCTGAGAATTTTATAATTTGTCCAGTAAATTAAAAGAAACGGTAAGCAAATATAAAATCAGGAGCATTTGGGAGACGTGCGTAGGACCATTTTACATGTAACAAGAATTTTTTTGATTTTTTTTAGTTTAGTGTGCATAACTAGCTTGTTTATGGAATATAGTTAGCGCTAATTAGCCCACGGTCGGAATCGTATGAACTTTGATCGCACTTCCATAGAGCAATGCTATAATTAAAAGATAGAAGATTATAGTTTGTAGGCACGTCGCAGTACCAAGTCGAAGTAGGCATCATTGTCGATCGAGGCGCTGATCGAGGCATAATAGTTGATGAACTCCTCCTTGGTAATGATGCCGTCCGGATTGGGTGCACCGGCTTCGAAGTTCTTCAGGAAGGCAGTCAAAATTTCAGCTTCAGTCAGCTCGCCGCTCAAATACTTGGGATGATCTTGCACCGAGTAAATGTGCTTCAGGTCCTCAATAGTGATTTGGCCATCGGCATTGGTGTCCAGTTTATTAAAGCATTTATCGATGATATTCAGGCGACAGGTGCCCATTGGCGGCTGAGCGAGGGGAAAGCTCGTTAGATCTACCTTTATGACTGAGGAGTGGGCAGGACTTACGCGTAGTTTCATCAGAAATTCTGTAATGTCAATGGTGCCACTTTCATCGGTGTCAAAGCTGTGTGAAGACTGAATATGAATGGGGCGAGGAGTACTAAATGAGGCGTGGAGTTACCTTTTGAACAAATCCTCAGTATCGGGCTCATTGAATTCGAGTCCCATACCGATGATGCCCTTCTTGAATTCCTCCAGATTGAGGGTCTTGCTGCCATCGTCGTCCATTACACGAAAAGCTCTGAAATGGAAGTATGTATGCTTTATGGAAAAGGTTTTCCTTTCAAACATTTCTCCGCAGTTATTAAACCGATGTTATTTTAAATAAATTTAAATCGTAAAATGGGAATAGGAGAATAGAATGCGTAGAATTTTTTAGAAAATGCATTGAATGCATTGAATTTTCCGGCTGACAAACAGGTTGCATAAATACAAATAAAAAATCACACATGCATTCACACACGCAGCTGGTCAATAGGCAGATATACAATGATTCAGCTAATACACACACACAGACACGCACACATAGGCACACCCTCACACGTATGCGGATATATTGAAGTTGGGATTTTGTTAAAAATGTCTATATGTTCAATACGGAAAATTGTTAACGGACCTGCTGCCAGTCGGAAATTGAAATAAAAACTGAGAGCAGAGGAGCAAACTCTTCTGTTTGCCCGGCCAGGTTATGGGCGTGAGTGCGTTGGGGTGCGGGCTCTGTGTGTGTGAAAGAGTGTTGAATGGTACTGAAAGCAGAGAAATCCAATTATGTTTGTTTGCATTCAGTCAGCGATTTTTGCTATCGCTCAGCCCCAACATCAGCGGCAGCAGCAGCAGCAGCAGCAGATGCTGCGGCAGAGGCTGCGGCAGAGGCTGCGGCTGCGGCTGCTTCATCCATAGTTTTTGCCGCTTGGCACACACTTGGAGAAGCTTTCGAAATGTTAGTTCAACATGCACTCGACATATTTGCTAGTGCCTAGCTCGCACCCCTAACCTCGACTGCGGCCCTCTAACAACGCATCGCAACTGAATGCTCATCAGCAACATCATCATCTTCGGCCTGCAAGGGGCATAAAAACACGCTCCTGCCTTGGCCAGAAGCCTATTCTACATGTTTCACATGCCGGCCACTCAACAATTTCATCATTTCGGTCCACCGTATCCGCAGTCCGCCGCACATTTGTTAATATGAGCACGAAGTAAAGAAAGTTATCTTGGCCTGTCCCTAGTCATGGCCAAATTGCACTCACCTGGCAAGTCCCAAGATGCCCGTGGCGCCGCGGCTGAAGCACTCCAGGCGCAATTTGTCTAACGAAGCCTTCTCGAGCCCATTGGCCAGCTCGCGCTTAGCCTGGTTCTTTAGAGCCGCCTCCTTGGAGAATAGGTCCTCTCGTTGCATCTGTCGCGCGAACGAAACGAAATAAAGGACAAATATTACACAGTTATTTCCAGCAGGGTTTTACCTTTTTCACCATGATTATTCTTCGATCAGTTTGCAGATATACGAATATATATAAAATACAAAGAAATTCGATATCTTTGTGAATTTTGAGTATTAAAATTATTTGGATTTTTTTAATGAAGTAACTAGCAACATAAATGTGAGTATTCTCAATTACCGGAGCTCACTCAAGAGCTCTACGGGTGAGTTCAAACTCGACGCCAACTATGCGAACTAGATTCCATTTACTCTCATGAATTCCAGCTCGAGAGCCGAGATTTGAGTAGGCCACGCTTTAATAATAATATTTGTATTTATATTTATTTTATTAGGCTCGGCCGTAAACAGGAATTGCTTTTCATTTACTTTCAACATAATTAAAATGTTTTTTTTTTTTTTTTCTTTTGTGTGTGTAAATTAAGTCGATATTTGGCCCGCGGACATCCGAGCCGCGCTTAATACTTTGGGTAATTTACCTCGCGTAATTATTTCTATTATGACAGCCATAGCCGGCAGCTATTATGGTTAAGAATTCGGCTTAATTGGAGCAAGAGTTAGGGGCGGCGGTTTGTTTACACGCGGCAGCGAAGATGCCCAAACCTGAATCTCTGTCTGCTTCAATGGCGATTCACTTAGCGCTTCATTGCGCACAGTTGACTTATTCAGCTCTGGCTTATAAGGCATTACGGCCATCATCTTAATTGTATATGTATTAAGGTTGCTGTTTAAGGTCATCTAGATGGGAGAGATGATATCGGCTGACTGATTGACTGACAATTAGTTTATATGCCAAGAGTTCATTTGCAACTGCAATTTAAAAGTATCTTAAGCCCCACACGCGCAACGCCGGGCATTGCGCGCAGCTTTATAGAATTTGCTGTAATATTTGCTGCAGACACACACCTATCAATGGGATTGCCACTTTGCGCACTGAACCGGAACTGCTTGAACCTTAACTGGTTGATTAGTGCTGCAGTGTGTGGGTGGGTGAGTGTGCCCGTTCGGCTCAATATTTCATGCATGACATCACAACGACAATTGCCACACGCATGTGCCACAACTAAAAGTGTTGCTGCCCCCGAAGTAGCAATTACCTGGCAACTCTAGAGGAAATTGACAAAGTTCGAACATAAAAATATATAACTTGATTTGCCTAAATTATTCCCTCAACTTTAAAGTGAACTGCTGAACTTTGCTTAGCAGCGGGCACGAACAACAGCAGCACAGAGCTTGAGCTATTGATTGGCTGCAATCAAATAAAGAAATATTGACACGCAACTGTGACTGCTTATGGGAATTACCTTCGCAAGGTCTATTATTACGTAGATCGAAGAATGCTTATATAAGTATGTATGTCCTGAGGCCATTGAAAATGGGAGTGGCCCATCAGAGAGAGAGGCGTGAGCGTTCAGACTCGACTATGGAAGCTGATCATAAGTTACCTTAATATGCATTGCTGATTGCATTTGCTGTAAAAGTCAGGGTATTTTCTCGTCGGTCACTGCCAACGCAAGCAACACACAGCTCGCTGTCACTCCCACAGCAGTTGGGCATAATGTAGCTATGGTATATCCCTAAAACTTTATACAACAAATAAGTTAGTGTCAGCTTAACATGCATGTTAAATTTATAGACCTACATAAACTGTTTACCCAAATCAGAACTCCAACTAAAGCAAATACTAAGCGGCATATTTAATCAATAAACGAAAAAGTATTGACAATAGTATATGAACAATAGGCACTTGCAATGCACTTAACATGCATGTTAAACTTCATTGTAAGCACTCATTAGGCTGCATTGATCAGTGTAGGCTCAGTAAAATTGATGCAAAGAAGCAAAAGCTAAACGAATTATTGATGCCAGATATTAAATCGATAAACTAATGAGCTCATTGGCTGTCTCAGCTCCTGGCAAACTGCTGTTCGCAACGGGTTTGATGACCCAGTTAGATAGCCAAGCGCTGCCACGAGGGGCAAAGCACAATGACACTAATTAAAACACCCAGGTGGCACTTAGTTCACGCTGATGCGTCATACCCAAAGGCGGTCACGCTTAGCAGTGACTGCAAAACTGTAGAGCTTTTGTGGGTTGCCCAGAACAAATGTGGCTGGCAACAAAGTGCAGCTGCAGCATCAGCGAGACTGCGAGTCTGAGAGGCAAAGCTTGAGCCTGGAAGTCAAGGTTATTCACATATCGATTTTGGCAAATCTCTCAGCTATATACATATATATATAAATACTTATGTATGCGGACTCATGGAAAAGTGTGAAGCAGGCGAACGCAGAGCCAGAGCACGAAAAATAAATTATTGCTTTATTGAGGGTAAACAAAAAGACAATTTAACACGTCAGCAGGACGCTGAGTGTGATTGGAGTGTGGGCGACAGAGTGAGAATGGGAGACGAGCGGCGGATATAATGGTGGCATGGACATGGACATGGCGACAAAGGATACTGCGCGACGAAATAAAGCAAATAGGTCACGTTCAAAGACAACATCGATTAACCATAAATTGCGAGTTAAGCAAAAAGCAACGAGCGCCAGGACGCGCAGGACACCCGAAGAAGAAGAGGCCGCCTGGTCGAGTTTAAGCATGATTTGTGCGTGTCTTTATGACATGAAACACATTCCCCATACGGGCGAATAACTTTATGTGAGACACACACACACACACAGACCAGTTACAGTTATAGATGGCGATGGCGATGGCGATGGAGCTGCTGATACAGTTACACAGATAAAGATAAAGAGATACCCACACACACACACACACACATGGCATGCGACAGCCGTTGCAGCAGCTCAAACATTCGATGGGGCGGCGCCTGTCAGCAGCACCAACACCAACACCAGCAGCTGCCAGCTGGCATAGAAGCGCCAGCACAGCAGCCGGAGAGCAGGCGCTGACAATTTGTATCCGCGTGAGTGTCAGAGAACTTTCACAATAATTAACAGACATGTCGATTGCGTCTTGGCACACATTTTACCTTTGTGTCTGTGTGGGCGAGTGTATTTGGCAGCTGGTTGCGTTTCGTTTTGTTACTTTATTGTTCCCAAAATGTTTCAACTTTTGCCGCTGACAATTCAACTTTGCACGCACCTCGCACGTGTCGCGTGTGCCGAGCGTTGGCAACAACTGAGCCAAGCACATCAAGCGACAGCCACGCAGCCAGCCAGCCAGTCAGCCGTTGCAGCGACAACTACACTCAATGGCGCTATCTACCCATTGTTGTTGTTGTCGCCGCAGTCGGCACCATAAGCGGCGTCCTTATGAAACTAATGCCAGCCAAAGCTACAACAGCTGGCCAACTATGGAGAGAGCTTTATGCCAGAGTGATGGACGACGAGATACCCAGGAGTTGAGTTCGAAAGCCAACTTATATATAGAAATTTGCTAATAAAATAATATTTAATATTTAATAAAATAAATTCAAATTCAACATTCCCCTGGCATACCCCTACCCCTACTCAGTACAGGGTATTTAAAAAAAGCTTAGTTCAGCCATTTGGCTGGCAATTGTCAAAATGCATAGCTACATTCTCAAGCAGAAGCTTTTGAGCCTTTCTCGCAATTTTTGTTTAGCTACATTTGCTGCGCACCTTTCCGCCACCTGGCCCCGTGCGGGGGTGGCAGCTGCTTTGCGCTGTTATGGAGGCTTTGGTTTTTATGGCGCGACACGGCATTATCATTACCGTTTTGTGGTGTCGAAGTGCATAAAATTTATGCGCTCATATCGCCCGCTTTGGCAAATTGATGTTCCCTTTATGAGTTGTGTTCTCCGGCATTATTTTGTGCCAGATAATTTGATTGCGCATATTGTGCGCTGCTCGGGCCTTTCACTATAAACAAGCAGAAGCTGCTTCAATTTTCCCATAAATATATATATATATACTCCCTATATATACTTTAAAAAATAAATAAATTGGAACTTTTGTCAATGGATTTGAAAGGCACTCGAAAGAGTTGCTGGAAATTAATTATTTTTATTGCCTGTTGCCTACGGCCAGGCGCATAATTAAAATCATTTTTTGGCTTATTTACATTCACAATAGAGCTTTTAGCCTAATTAACTGTTAAAGTAGTTTTGTTTTCTGGTTGTGCTCCTCCATTTGGCTCTTTGCAGCTCCCAGAGGTTTTCCATTGAAGAGCTGTTTCGGCCTGCCTTGTTTAAGGTCTATTTCGAGCAGCTGAAAGTTTGTTCTTTTTTTGCATAAATATTTTAGGAATGAGCTGCTAAAATATGTATGTTTTCCAGCTCAAAGCTTTGCCCCTATTTTGATGAAATATTTGCAGGAATAGCAGTCGGATGGGGTTGAACTATGTATTAAAAAGCCTTTTCCTGTTATTGAAAATATTTAAAAATATTTTTTTAATAAAAAATAATTTTTGAATAAAATAATATATTAAATAAAATTATCTTAAGTAATCAATTTTATTTTCAATAAAATTTTTTATGAAATAATAAAAATTACATATTGAAAAATACAAAATTTTAAATAAACTGTTTTTAATAAATAATAAATATTAAATAAAATAATATTTTACATAACATTTATTTAAAATAAATATAAAAAAAATATAAAAATATATCAAATCATTTTTTTAAAATAAATAATAAATATTAAATAAATAAACTTTACCTTGTTAGGAATTTGATAACAAATGCTTAGAGAGCTCATGAAATGTTGTTGTAAATTAAAGTAATATTGAAATATTTAATATTTATTGTTTATAATTTAAAATTAAAATAGTTGGATATTCTTTTAGAGTTCACTTTCAGTAAAGTTTTTCTTTATAATTTTTTCTTCACTCTAAAGTTGTCTTAGCTATTGTGCCTTGATCTGCAGACACCTTAACAGATGTTAAATCTCAAAACATTTCTTGTGAGTAAATATCAAAGTAAAAAGTTGTTTATTTTTAAGAAAATGAATGCATTTTTGCCATTTAGCATTATGTAGTGGAAGTAGTAATGGTGCTCACACACACACACACACACACACACACACACACACACACTCATTGTCTGTGTGTTTGGGGCCTAAGTAAGAGAAATTGCGCCATCATCTAACATTTTTCTAGCTTCATGCATTTGCTTTATGCCTGCGACTGTCTTTGTCCACATATTATTTTCTCACTTTTATTTTCACACGTGTGTGTGTGTGTGTGTGTGTGCGATTCGGCAGCACTTGAGCGTCCTTTACTGTCAACTACATTTTGTCAAATTACTTATGCAAATCTTTCAACTTTTACAAGCGCGTCCTTGCCACGACGCGAAAATCTCGTTTAGTGCCCGCTGCTGCTGCAGGTTTTCATACTTCTCTGGTTTTTTGAGAAAAATTACGCTCAAAGCCTGACATGAAGTGGCAGCCAGGACACTGATATCACACACAGTCAGAGAGCCGGTTGCTTCATTCATAACGGGCGCTGTCACGCAGGTCTACTAAAAACCTATTTGAGTGCCAGCCATCAAGACTGTCGCCTGGCCAGGCCAAGTCCCGTCCAACCGTCAACCCGTCATCCTGGCTAGCCTGGCTATTGCCTGGCCCAATGGACAACAATGTTGCCCCCGCCGTCAAGCTGTGACTCTGCGGCGTCACACCGACCTGCTCGCAGCCCGCAATCTGAATACCTCTTTGCAAAGGCCACGTCAAGTGCTCGCAGCGCTTATAAAATAAATAAAATTTATGCTGCGACGCATTATTGCCTTGTCTTTTGTTGCTCGCCCGCTCCCTTTGTTGCTGTTATCGTTGTTGCTCTTCTATTTAAAATATGACAAATCGTCGACAGCCAGCAGAGGGGGGCGTGGCCGCACCGCGGGAAACTCATTTTGTGGCACTGATAAATTTGTCGACCATAAAAAAGCTACACAAATTGCGAATACCCTAAAAAGCGCACAGGACTCGGCGACTTCCTCAATCGAGACTCGATCAATGTAGGGCAAGAGCTACGGTTTTATGATTGAATTTGAAGATGGCCATGGAAAGTCTAAGAGTCTATGACTTTTATTTCATATTGCCAACTGTTGGGAGCTGTGAAAATTTATTAGTAAATTTGCTATAAAAATTTATGGCACAAGAAATGTTTGAGTGGCATAAACAGAAGAATTTTTATTTATTTTTTAATTTTAAATAAAATATTAATATTATTATATTATTATTATTATATATATACTATATATATATTTTTTTGGAAGTCCTTGAAAGAGCATTCACCGCTCGACTCTGCTAGGCCTGGCCCAAAATTTGCTATTGTAAATGATAAATACTTGGCTGGCTTTGCTTGCGCCTGCACCTGAAGTCCCCAAATGTGTGCGTAGCGATGGCGGCACTGCCGTCCAGCATTTTAGCCAGTTCATTATTTATGAGTGTTGGCATGGAATTATTCTTAGTCTTTATTATAGCAACGCAGCGCCGCGCTGCCAAAGAAAGGGACTTAGCGGGGACTTAGAGCTGCGGCGTCTAGTGTGCAAATTTTCAGATAACTTGCGCCGGCAGCGCGCGGCGAAGCACCTAGTAAATATTTGCTTAATTAGTGAAATGACGGACCGCAAGCGTCGCGACGGCCGTTCGCAGCGTCATTGTCGCCGCGAGCAAACACGGCGCGGGCCGGCCAAGGACACTCCAGCAGTGGGAGTTCTGTGTTTACTGTTTGCCTGGCGCTTATATTAATTGAGTTTGTTGCGATTTTTGACCTTGCCATGTAAGCAGCTCAGCTCTAGCTCGCACAATCAGCGCGCTGATCATTAATCATGGCACGGACCATACATCACGCAGCCACTGTGAGCATTCGATATGCATGAAATTGCAGCGCTGTCAATAAAGATACAAGAGCCAATAATTTGTAATAGAAAATCTGCATGCGAGTCCCGGCCAGGACAATGGCCAACGAAACAATTTGCTGGCAATATTTCACAAAAGCTTCAAAACTGTCTTTGACAACTACGACAGGGCAGAGTTATTTTATTTAATGAATGCCACAGATTGCAGAATGGAGAAAAATTGGTTGTCATGTGAGTGCGCATGTGTGTGTGTGTATGCGTGTGTGTACATCCTGTAACGCCTTAAAATAACTACCGGCTGTAATAAATTATGTGCAGCGGACAGGAGCCAGTGTGCTGGCTAAACAATACAGTAGCTGCCAGCTTGGCACAGCGCCATCTACAGTACATTTTAAATACCTGATGTCCTTTATGCTGCTGCTGCAGGATCATCAAAGTTGCAGCCACTCCAGTCCCCGGGATATGGGTACTTTTTGTAATTTGCAAATATTTCAATAGAACATCCAGCTGCAAAGGAATAGGTACGTCCTGCTAACAAGTGAGACATGCGCCACTCCTGCGAGCGGGTGCAACAATAAATTATGGGGCGAGTCGGCAAATTGAATGGCACTCGCGTGCACATCCGCACAGTGGCAGACGAGCTCCGAGCACTAGTTACAAAACTCACACACACACACACTCGCTCTCTCTCTCCGTGCAGCTGCTTGTTTGAGGTTTTATTAATCATAGCACCGAGGCAAGCCACGACGCGTCCATTAAGCCATATCTGCAGCTGTATTTGTATCTCTGTCTGCATCGACACATGTATCTGCATCTGTATCTCTGGCTGCGTCTGTGCTGTCATGCGATGTGTTAGTTCGTTAATATGCCAAGGGCTGCCACTGCTATATCTCTATGGGGTCTGACAAAGGCAACTGCCATGTGTTGGCCCCGCTGTGTGCGAGCTGCAGGAGCAGCGGCAGCTCCTGCCGGGAATGAGTAGCGCATCTTTTGGCTTGTTCTGCCTGCTGGCTGCTGCTAGCCCACCACTGGGATATTAAAGACAGAGCTCGTCAAAGGCCAGTCAGCACTCGCTCAGCAACAAAATACTTGCATAGTTCCTGCTGCTGCTGCTGCTGCTGCTGCCACCGTGGCTTATATACCTCATTTGGCTGTTCTTCACTCGAGCTTAGTTTTTTTTTTCTTATTAAGAACTAATATCAGTTGGCTTGTAATACATTACGGTAATTGTGTTGCCTCTTTTTTTTTACTTTTGACCCTATAATAAATTGAGTAAATAGTTAAAAAAAAGTTTTATAATGTTCTAAATCCTTGCTGGGGCTTGGCTTGAGAATAAATATTTTATAAAATTCTATTAGGTGAAAAGGATTAGGGGATGGCAATGAGGCGCAGAGGCATAACAAATCATGAATACTCAAGGAACATTATTACTTATTATAAGCCAAGAGTCCTTGTTCTGCAATGCATATATGGCAGGCTGGGGCCTTCTGGCAGTTTGCAATTTCTAAGTATTATTATCTTGTATAAATGGAGAGTTTGATGTGAGCTGAGAGCGCTTTAATATGGCCTCAAATTGATTAGTATATAGATAGATAGAAATGCCCTAACAAAGTTACCGAAAACTGTGAGAAAATGCACTGCTTTAAGCAGTCTGAAATAATATTCCGATACTGAAGAAGAAAGTAGCTTAAGGCCGCACTGCTATTAACATGTTTGATAAAGATGGAGCTGCATAAACAGCTATAAGAGTCATTAAGATCATTATATTATAATAAGATCATTAAGAATGAAGTAGATATCGATATATATATATATATATATCAGCATAGATATGCCTGTAATTTTACAATATCCATTCGTATTCATAATTTCCGCTTTCAGCTTGGCTTCAATCTATGCCCACTGTGCCAGAGTGACAGGCTGATGCAAGGCGAGCATACTTTTGGCAGTCAGTGTGAGGCTCAACGCAGCGGCGACCATTGTTGTAATCATATGGCGGACGGAGGAGGGGCAGCTGGCAGCTGGCAGCTGGTAGCTGGTTAACTTGTGTCTTGTCTGCAGCTGAAGGCAGGCTTTATTAAAGCAGTCGCATTCAGCCCAGGTGAAATGCTGCACAGGTATTAGTATATTACGGCATGTGTCCCGCACAGAGCAGCAGCCAAACTGAACTCAACTAAACTGAAAAGAGTCGATATGGAAGCGAGAACAAAATCTTTACAAATTCAACACAGTTGGCCAGGCGGCAAGCAGTGGGCGGTGTCCTCAGGCTTATGCAGGAAATTTGACTTGTAACCAATGTGAAAGCACACACACACACACACACACACACACACACAGAGAGATATGCACATTGTTGGGCAAATTTACTTGGACAATTTTTGGTTTGGCCATTGACTGAGTGACACCGGCATAGTTCAGCATTTGCAGGCCCATCTCTGAGCGCTGGAGTCGGAAAAATCAAATTTCCTTTGGCACAGCAGCACATAATTCGGGGCAACAGCAAAGCTGCTGCATGTCCAAAAGCCAATGCGAGTCGACAGCAGCTGCCACAAGGAATAACAAAAGCAAAGTCGAGAATGCAACTTTAATTAACAGAGCCAGCTGCATGCAGTTGCAATGGGTTGCTAATCTTAAATATGGTAGCTAACAAAAGTATCGAACTGCCTGCTAATAAGCTCAGCCGTGCGACACGGCGTATGCGTAATGTGAGTCGTGTGCGAGGCCAACTGCAAGATATTTGCAAAAGGCTGTGACTCAGCCAAGTTTGGCCAAAAATTACAATTGCAATTAGCAGTGGGCCCAGGTGCGCAGCCCCCTTGACCCCCTCGATGTCCTGCTGTTTTTCGGCCTGTCATCGGGCCGCAATTGCATGTTTGATTATGAATAATTGACAATGTTTGGCTTTCATTGAATTAATTAACGTGCCCCCCACGCCCCATTGCCCCTTGTGCTGGGCGCGGCCTTTAAATTTGCCCATTGTCAATTAATTAGTGGAATGCTTTCATTAACGCATCGCTCTCGAATTCGCGCGCACAAATTATTAACAATTAGTCAATTGTAGTAAAAACAATGCCAAATAATTAGTGCGGGCGTGGCTTGCGCTCGACAAATCCATATTTTTTTTATAGATAAACGAATTACTAAATGCTAAATTTAAATGATAATAAAGTTTATCTCTGCAGGTATGCGGGAGTATGCCAAGCCCAACTGCACTTCATCGATGCAGACGATGCTCCAAGGATACCCTGTGTGAGAGCTAACGGCTTAAATATAAGTAGATAAATTAGATATATTACGGCAACTACTTCAAGTCACTAATGAAATGCATTCCACGATGAAATTCCCAAAAAAAACTTCTAAACTTCTTGCAGCGATCGATGCTAAGGCAGCTCGCTGCAGCAGCATACTTGCTGAAGCATTTCATCAATTCCTTTGGCCAAAAGGTAAAAATACATGATGCATGCTGCATGCCACATGCTGCTTGCCACATGCCCCACACGCCCGTATCCTCTTTGGCATTGCCCTTGTCTGGCGCAACAAAATTGAAACATTTGCAGATTGCATTACGTCAACAACCGCAACATGAACGTGCGGCACAGTGAAGCCACGCTAAGTTGAATACTTGATGTCAAAGACTTCAGATATATATTTCAAGCAAGCTGAAGTCAGTTGGGGACTTTAAGTCAGTGGCATCTCGCTTAGCATCTGGTAAATCCGCATGCGATTGACCAATCGCATCGCCTGAGGCACAACTTTGCCCCAAGATCTGCCGATAGTAATGATGCCCGCCGCTCTCTCTCCCTCTCTCTCTCCCTCTCTCTCTCTCTCTCACACACAGACAGAGAGGTGACTTTGCTCTGCTCTTAATGTGCTATCAGAAATCCACGGCAAAGCCCTGCCCGCCATGCCGCCGTGGACAAAGGTCTTTCAGCTCCTCAATATCCTTCATTACCCCAGGCTGGCAGATGCGCCAACAAAAACGAAAACGAAAATAAAATCATTGAAAGAGCCTCAACGCTTTGTACGTAATGCGTTTGATTCCTCGGCTAAATTCTGCAGGTTTCGCAAAATAAAGAGAGTGGGAGAGAGAGAGAGAGAGGGAGAGAGGGGCGAGATAGAGACAGCACTTAAATATATAAAAGAGAGAGGGAGAGAGAGAGAGAGGGAGAGAGCTGAACGAAGAGAAGAAGGAGAAATTGTAAAAAAATGATAGTAAGAGCGAATGGAAGATGCTTGACTCTGAGATACTCTGTGATGATGAGAGCAAGGAGAATATGTATGTATATGAATGTATATGTATGTATATGTATGTATATGTATATGCATGTATATATTTGTATATGTATATACAACAGTTCTTTGGCTATGTAGTGGTAACAGCTAGCTTATGTCTATGGCCTAGTGACATTGATCTTTAGCTAACTCTGTTTGATTGGTCATAATGGTCATGGGTTGAGTAGTAGTAGTAGTAGTAGTAGTAGTAGTAGTAGTAGTAGTAGTAGTAGTAGTAGTAATAGTAGCAGTTGTAGTAGTAAAGTAGTAGTAGTAGTAGTAGTAATAGTAGCAGTTGTAGTAGTAGTAGTAGTAGTAGTAGTAGTAGTAGTAGTAGTAGTAAAGTAATAGTAGTAGTAGTAGCAGTTGTAGTAGTAGTAGTAATAGTAGTAGTAGTAGTAGTAGTAGTAATAGTAGTAGTAGTAGTAGTAGTAGTAATAGTAGCAGTTGTAGTAGTAAAGTAGTAGTAGTAGTAGTAGTAATAGTAGCAGTTGTAGTAGTAGTAGTAGTAGTAGTAGTAGTAGTAGTAGTAGTAGTAGTAATAGTAGCAGTTGTAGTAGTAAAGTAGTAGTAGTAGTAGTAGTAATAGTAGCAGTTGTAGTAGTAGTAGTAGTAGTAGTAGTAGTAGTAGTAGTAGTAGTAATAGTAGCAGTTGTAGTAGTAAAGTAGTAGTAGTAGTAGTAGTAATAGTAGCAGTTGTAGTAGTAGTAGTAGTAGTAGTAGTAGTAGTAGTAGTAGTAGTAGTAGTAAAGTAATAGTAGTAGTAGTAGCAGTTGTAGTAGTAGTAGTAATAGTAGTAGTAGTAGTAGTAGTAGTAATAGTAGTAGTAGTAGTAGTAGTAGTATTTGGTACCCGCAAAGAATGATCTTTAACAGAGATAATGGATGGCAGATCACAATACTCAGTATTTTTTTATATATTTTCTATTCATATACTCTTCAGACATATATTTACAACTCAATATACCCCGTTCACAGATGCCACTGGGCATAATGGCAGCCAGCTGCACTCTGTGCACCTGTAAAAAAAAGGTTTAAAAAAAGCTGAGCATAAAGAAGTTATCGAAAAGTGGTGCACGACGATCTGCCGCAGCCAATGGTCGTTGCCAGAGGCCGCATCCGCATTCGCATCAATGGGATTGCTTTCAATGTTGCACGTTGCAGGTTCCGGCAGCCAGTTCACGCTCCCAGCTGCAGCTCTCTCTCCAGCGGTCCAGCTGTCTGGCCGTCTGGCTGTCTGACTGTCTGTTTGCTGTCTCGTTTGTAGTCAAGGCCTGGCACTAAGATTTCGGCAAAATAGCCTTGTATACAACAACAGCAGGAGCAGGAGCAGGAGCAGCATCTGGATGACGGCTTATGGGCGTAAGCATGTTTGGCGTATTAGACGCATGTGAATGGCACCCGGAGGAGCCCGACGGCTCGACCTGTTTGCCAGCTGCATTCGTAGCCAATGAAGCGAGTCAATCAATTTCGGGCCACTCGCCTTGCCTCGCCTGCTAAGTGAATTACGATTGCCGGGCGTCGCAGCGACATGCATTTTAATGCTCGGCCAGGAGTTCATTTAAATGTTATATCTGCTGCTCTAATGAGCCGCAGCTAATGAACTGGCAGCAGTGTCTAATGCACTGCAGCACCCATGTGGCCGGACGTACTTAGGCCGGGCCAAGCTGGGCTCCTCTTGATAGTGCGGCCCATTTGCACTGATAGCGCGCGCTAATGAAGTCATCAGCTACGGCGACATCAAAGGCGAGTGTGTGTGTGTGTGTGTGTTTTTATTTGCAACATTTGGCCAGCTGGCCAGTTGGCTAGTTGGCCAGCAGCTAACCCAAGCGAATGTCTGGGCCACAACAATTTTCAGCGGCTGCTGATGGCGTAATGATGCCTACGTGCTGTGCCGCTGCAGGTCTAACGAATGTGTGTGCGTGGGCGTGCCCGGTCGAGGGTGAAAGTTTGCCGGTTAGCGAAAGTAAGCAAGGGCGACGCGCTCTGCATACTTTTGGGCGCCTCGCCGCAGCAGCGGAAGGACATCTTTATCAGCAGGGGCTGCGTCATTGGCTCCATTGTTCGCAGTCGCCGCATAATCAAAGCCAGCAGCGGCAGCGTCAGCTGTCAACGTGGCTACAAATATGTCACACATACAGAGGGAGAGGGAGGGGGAGAGCGCCTCGCTCTAACACAATCTCAACAAGCGTTGGGCATGCATTCTCCGCCGCATAACTTAGCATACTTTGCGGGCAGGGCAAAGTTTGCTGGACTCGCAGCTAGAAATTGTCACACCTTGAAGCCAAAAACTTTGCCCCTCCCGCCCTGCCGCCGTCTCGGCAAATTGTTTCAGTGTCGGTCACGTTGCGCTGCCTTCGCCTGATGATGTTCAGCTAGTCCATTGTCCCCACACTGATTAGCCGGCTGCCAGAACTTGGCGCTAGTCGTGTGTGTGTGCTGTCAGCTATGCAAATTTTGCGCTTAATTAGCCAGCTGTGCACTCGGCTGTGAATGCGGAAGGTGAAAGTGCAAGTGAAAGTGAAAGGCAAGAGTGTCCTCTCTCTCTCTCTCTATCTCTCTGTGTATCCGAATTAATTTCAATTGTTATTGGGCGGCCTTTAATGTGGCCATTCGTAAGTTGCTTTCAGCTGACTTGCTCAGCTTGCTGCATTATTTATTTAAATGCTCCAACAGCTACAGCAACAATAAATATGCCCACTTCCTGCATAACCCATATATATATATATATGTATATATATATATATATAAGAGCCTGCGGGCCATAAAGGGCAAGTCTTCGGCCAAAACAGTTACGTCAAATGTATTTACGCAGTTTTACGTTTTGTCATGAAATGTGCGTTGATTGTTGTTGGCCAGTTCGTTGCTCTGCCCCTCTCCCCCTCTCTCTCCCTCTCTCTCTCTCTCTCTCTCTCTCTCTCGCACACATGTGACTGCACATGTGTTTCATTTGGTTGCTCGGCAGCCCGGCTATATAAACATAACAAACTCATCGTTAACTTTTTATTTGTTGCTCTTTCTTTGCTGGCTTCTCCCCTCCCCCCCCCCCCTCACCAACCCGCCCCAACACCCTCTTCCCTTGCTAGTCGCATTATTGCCCCGCGGGCGTCGGCTGCCACGCCCACAGCGCGTTACAAATAAGCGTATTATGGGAACCGCTTGTGCTATGGCATGGACAAAAGCAAATCCTTGACACGCTGTGATAAGGATTTCTTCATTTTTTATCTGCCCCCAGGGAAATAAAGTGAAAAGGTTATAAAACACAAGCAAGCGCCAGCGCCCTGCAGCAGAGGGCAGCAGGGGGGGAGGGGGGCAGCAGCACAGAGGCCGAGCATCGACATCGACTTGGACTTGGACTTGGAGTTCGGCATCGACAACGACAACGACTTCGACATCCCGTGCGGGGCAGCTAAACGCAAAAGAAATCAACTCCAGCTTGAGTCTTGCTCTGCTTAACTAACACACTAACATACACAGTGTGTGTGTGTGTGTGTGTGTGTGACTGTTTGTCCAGGCTCATCCACTTTCGGCACACCCAACACCTTCCACCAGAAATGGCTGTTGCGGCCCAGCCCACGCACTTTGGACTCGGGCATGTTGTTGTTACTGCCTCAGCTGCTCCTACTCCTACTCCCTCTTCTTCTTCTTCTTCTACTGCTTTTTTTGTTTTATTTGTAAAGTCGTTATTATATTTAGGACACACATCCTTTTGGTCTGCAGCAAACAGCGCGCAGCGACTTTCGCCTGTGCTGAGACTGCGCTGCCTCAAGTGCTAACTGCTTTCTGTGATTTGGCAGTGATTCGATCACAACTAGTAGCGGAATGTGATTAGTTTTTGGAATATGTACTTACCTATATACGATGCTAAAGCGAAGTATTTAAGAATTTCGATATAAGCTAATACATATCAGTATAAGTATAAAATATATATATATATATATATATTTATATAAATTAATATATATAATAAAATTTTAAATATATATTTAATATTTCTTATGATAATATAATGTCTTTAACATTAAGAAATATTATACGTTGCTAATAAATTTATTTATTATTAATTATTATTTAATTATTATTATATAAGCTAATAGATTCCAATATACAAAATGTATAAATTGGAAATTGTTGAGAAAAATCTATATTAAATATATATTTTTTAAATTATTTTTATATTATATTTTTAAATTATATTTTAATATTTTTTATGATAATATATTGTCTTTAACATATAAACCTCACTGCCTCAGCCTCCCAGAGCTCTGTTCCGTTGCGCAATCCAGCTATCTTAGAGGATATCATCGTCTAAGCTCCTAACTGACAGCATTCGACTTCTCAGCGTATCGCAGCGAAGCCGCTTGGCTTGGCGTGCACAACATTGTTCAGCAGACGAGGGACTGACAGCTCCAATGGTCATGCGAACCCCTTTCCAGCAAAGCCACTGCCAGCTGAGTGTAGACAACAATGGGGCAGTGTGTTGTAGCTGTTGTGCGAATATCTGCAGCCAAACCCCAAGCAGCTCCCGACGCCCGCTGCTGCTTGTAATAATACGTATAAAATGTAACTGTAACTCTCTCTGTGTGTGTGTGTGTGTGTGAGGCGATGCTTGGCGCTTGTTGTGGTCCCATAAGTCCAATTCAAATGTCCTTTTTTATACATTTTTATTTCAACAGTGATTCTGCTCTCTGTGCTCCGGCTCCGGCTCCGACTCCAGCTTCGGCGTGTGTTTTATTTGCGAATGTAAACCAAAGGCGAGTGCATGCAGCGAGTTAATGGCTAATGTCATGTTCCGGACTTAACAACAACATTTCAAACGACCCGGCGACCGGCGGGCAAACAACGGCCATCATCCATGGCCATGGACAGTCGGTCGGTAACGACTAACTGCTAACTGGAGCAGTAGCCAAAGCAGCAGCAGCAGCAGCAGCAGCAGGAACAGCTTTTGCTTCAGTCAACAGAGACATCAATTGTCCATAAGAAAAGGTTGCGTATACGCAGCATTGTGCGCCGGCTAGAGGAAAGGGCCTGGAAGGCCAGATAGGATGAGATCGGCTCATAATGTCCATGCCCATTCAGTGCACAATATATATGTATATATATACGCAGCTCAGTGCGTGGCTAGCCACAGTGTGCGTCCTCTTATTGTCCTTCGGCTGCCTTTATGCTGCTGCTGTGATTTGCAGTCATAAAGTGAAATTACAGTTATTGTTGCGGCCAGCGCAGGCAGCGAGACGGAGCTCGTTGCTTGACCAGCGCAAAGGTTAATAAATATAAAATGTAAGGTTAGCAGCACTGTCCATCTGAGCCCTGACCATTGGCCCGGCCCGCTTTAATGGCTCAAACGTAACGCAGCCCCTGCCCTCCCCCCAGCCCACTCCGCTCTAATTTGATTTTATTTTGAAGCTAATTAAACTGCACTCGGCTGCCGTTAACTCGCAGGCTACCTGTGCCGCCTGCCTCGGCATCTGGCCATAACGAGCATGTCTTAATAGCAAATAATACTGTGTCACTGCAGCAAATCGCAGGCATTAAAAGCGCTTTAGACCGGAATGGAGTTTAAGGCGCACTCTTGAACTTGAGGGAAGTTTCAAAAGTTTTCGTGTTGCTGCAGCTGCCAGGGAGTAGAGTTGGACTTGTGAAGTTTATTGGCCTGTGGCTGGGTGGCTGACATACTTTGCTGTTGATTATGTATCATAATAACGGATGCGTTTGGTTTGCCACTTTATATTCTTATAGGTTCCATAACGCATGCCAGGTGTGTCGCCTTTCAACCATAAGGAGCCTGCTCGAATGGCCTCACACGCGCTCAGCCTGCAATTTCTCTCTCACTAAGGCTGCTGCAGCAGCAGAAGGCAATGGAGCATTGGGAAATTTGTTATTAATTTCACAGACAACAAATTTTATGATATATAAGAATAACAGCAATTGCCAGCTTTCAGTAAATACGGCAATTATATATAAACTTAATAATAATAACTTAGCGTAAATAAATTGAATAAAAAAAAAATATATATATATATATAGATAAATAAATATATATAAATAACTATAAATATATATAAATAAATATAAAATAATAAATAAATAGCATAGTTACTATTTCAATTGTTTCTGAAAAGATAAATTTCCTTATCTGGTAGGTCTAATATATGGCACCTTTTCAGCCCACGTATTATTAAATTATTATCTGCGGGTTTTGAAGCTAGTCTATCTGGATGCATACGTAGGTTTGTAATATTACAGTTTTTATTACATCTTTTATAAATGGTATATTCAGGTTTTTATGAATTTCTATTATTATTATTCCTATTATATGTTGAGGCAAATGAGCTGAACTCGACTGTAAAGTCCAGCACCCAATCGAAGAATTTTATTGCAATTGCTACATCGCCTTATTGCTTAATGAAGTTCTCTTGCAAATGCAAGAGCCTTGCCTGCCCTACTGCCCTCCTCCATTGCTCCACTCCTCTACTTTCACTTTTCTACCATTTCTGATATGACAATTAACTAATTCATTTGGAAGTCAGTTTGTGGCAGTTACGTTAACTGCTAAGGCTGAACTCTAGCAGCTTAATTACAATCAAGCATTGCACATTGGAGAGTCGGAATGTGCTCGCACATGAATGCCATTCATAGCTGAATAAGAGTGACAAACAGCTGACATAAACAGCAGTAATTAGGAGTGTAACCAATCCTCGCATGGGCTGTAACCGTATGCCATAATTGCAGACTGCACAGAACTTGACTTGGATCACCTGCCTTTGCTCTGAGCTCAACTGGTTAATTTCTCGAATTTCAAGAGAGGGCCAAAAACCGCACACACACACACACACACATGGAGCTCTCGCACGTTTTCTGCAAGTGACAAACCGCAAAGGTTGTAATGTTAACGTCAATGTCAACGTTAACGTTAACGTTAACGTTAACGTTAGCCCTAACCATTAGATGCTTACTTAACGCCCACGCCCTTCCGCCGCAGATGCCAACTAATTTTGTGGTTATGCCTGCAACAGTTGACTGTGGCCATTGGCCGGAAGCGTTAACCTATGCTCTCAGGGTGTGTGTGCGTGTGCGTGTTTGGTCACCATGATATAATAATGCGCTGTTTTGTGGCAGCGTTTGATTTGTCACCGCAAATCAAATACAACAGCTGACAGCAGGCATTAGTTGTCCATTGTCAGCTGCAATTTGTTCCCCGTTTAGTTTCACAGCTGCCCAGCCCCCAGCCCCTCCAGCTGCCCACTGGGTCGGCTCTTCATGCAGCCAGTTGACAGCTGCTGTTGCTTAATGAAGTTCAAAGAGTATTTGCATTTTGTTGTTGGCTCAGCTGCTGCGCTGCCGTTGCTGCAACTGCAGCATCATTGCCAACAGCAACAGCAACAACAGCAGCTGTCTCAAACAGCAGCAAGTCAATCGCTGACTGAGCAAACAACAGTGGTTGTCATTGCAGTTGATGTGCGCAAAATTTAGTGTGATTGATGATATGATAAGTGGACAGCAGGCACAGAGAGGGAGATGAGACGATAGGGTATAGGGATAAAAGTCTATAGGCCGATAAAATTAATTATCGATAATAATAATAATAATAATAATAGTAATAATAATAATAATAATAATAATAATAATAATAATAATAATAATAATAATAATAATAATAGTAATAATAATAATAGTAATAATAATAATAATAATAATAATAATAATAATAATAATAATAATAAAGTAATAGTAATAGTAATAGTAATAATAATAATAATAATAATAATAATAATAATAATAATAATAATAATAATAATAGTAATAGTAATAATAATAATAATAATAATAATAATAATAATAATAATAATAATAATAATAATAGTAATAGTAATAATAATAATAATAATAATAATAATAATAATAGTATTTATCGGTAGATTTCATCAGCCTAAAAGCAGCTACTAAAGTTAATCATTGTATATGATCGATAGTACTTAGAATCCATTATGATTGTTATCGATTTATATCGATTACATATAGTACAGTTCTGGCAACAATATCATATATGACATACATAATGAAATACATATGTTACCGATACCTCATCGATATCAATTAAATATTAAATTGATCGATTATCGATTATATAATAATCGATGTTAAATAATTATCAAAGACTCATAGTTTGCCACTTAATGATGAATCGCTGCCCACCGTGCGTAGGCCTCGCAGGTTATTGGCACTGCCTAGCGCTGTCTGGCATGGCGAGAGGTGTTCATTCCGGCCAATGCTGGCTCAACCAGCGATGCATGCCCGGGTCCGTCTGGACAGCGCTGATGGATGCGGGCGGCAGCGCGAGGGCGGCTGTGTTAGAATAGGGCCCGGGCTGACATTGTGCCAGCTCCATGGATGTTGTGGCTGCTCGGTTGGATTCCGCACTGTGTTATCTGTGCCTCATATGTCTGCCTTGGCATTCGGTTTAGCCGGGCCGACGCAGGGCCCCGGAAAATTGCAATAACATTGTGACACGTCGACGCTGATGCTGCTGCTGCTGCTGTTGCTGTTGCTGGTGAAGCCGTTGCTCTAATGGGCATGCAGCTGACTCAATTGTCCGCTGCATCCATACGGACAAAGTTCAATGTTAATGTTCAACATTTACCTGTGCTAATATTGCCCGCACCCACACACACCTGCACATGCTGAAACACATAAGCTGTTAATTCTCCAGGACGGGCAGCCGGGGTCAGGCGGGGAGCCTGGTCAGTCTACAAATGTTATTCTACAGTTACCGCAGTTGTTGGTTTTCTTGCATGCCAAGGGATAGATAGAGTGAGCGAGGACAGCGCAAGGACTCGATACCCGAAAGGAGGAGGGAGGGGCACACTCGCTGCCTCGCTGCCTCGCTGCCAGTGTTGTTCTTTCTGATGTCGTTTATTTTTGTTCGAAATTGCGCCATCAGGAATATGCACAGGTGCATTTTAGCACAATAAAAACGTAATTGCTGGCAATTTAATACAGTTGTTAAAGTTGTTACAGTCGGAAGGGTGGAGCGGGCGTCGCTGCAACACAATAGACTGAGCGTGACGTGTGAGGAGTGAACACCCGTCAACAGGCAGCGTCGCAATTCATGTGCCGCAATTCATCAGCTGCGCTTGCGAGGCGCCCGTGGGGCCACGTGACGTATGAGTAATGCGCAATAATTGCTCGCCGGCTACTTGAAATTAGCTGATCGTTTGATTAATGTTCGCCTTATGCAATTTTATTTTCCTTTTCATTGCGAGCGCCCTTTGTTGCGCAGCAAAAGTCGACAGCCAAACCCTTTTCAAAGTGCGGCTCCAAAATCATTTGGCAGCATTTCAACTCAAAGTCGACCGCTCGTTTGTCTTGTGCTCAACCAAACTCCGGCGCGGCTCGCTCTTTGCGCCTAATTAAATTTGGCATAAAGTCCCTTTTTTGTTTTTTAATGCGCCAGCCAACAAAAAAAACCGAAAAAAGAGGGAGGAGGAAGAGGAAGAAAGCAAAATTACAACTTGCCAGCTACATGTAAAAACTTGGCCCAGACAAATGTAACAGATACAGTTGGAGGACCTTTTTTTCTTGCCTCCTGTAGTATGGAAATAATTTCAGAAATTGAAGGGCAATTAATCACAAATGAGATACAAATTTGTAGGCGCGCCGCCCATGGCGCCCCAAATGACTTTCAGCAGAGCAAGCGAAGAGGACGAAGATGAAGTCCGAGAGTAAAAGAAAGTTGAAAACATATCGAAGTGAACACTGAAAAGGCGCTGCAAATGAGCGTTTACTTATTTAAATAACTTTCATTAGTTGGCCAACGAGCGACGTGCGAGCGGAGGAGTGGGAGGGCGGCTGACCAGAACCTATAAAAGGCAAATTTAATTTGATATTTGGACTGGCCATAAAGCGAAAAACAATTAAGAAGCCCTGGAACCCCAACTTAACACCAATAAAAAGTAGTTGCAAAGGCAGCAAAAGTTGGGTCCGGGCAACGGGCACGAACATGGCCACGGCCACGGCAACCGGTCCCCGGTGAAGTTTCGCTTGCCGGAGTTTTTAGCAATGTAAATCCAATCCGGCGTGCAGCCATCATGCGGTTAACACTTCGTATGACATAAATTACGAAAGTTTGCGCATACTTTTTCACACACATACAGAGGGAGGGAGAGAGCAATGCAGAGCGGACTCTCCCCCCACTCTGCTTCACGCCTCAAATGCAATGTGGCCATATTCTTTACCAAATAATGCTCGCCAGCGTGTGCTGGCAAAATGGCTTTCAACAGCAACGGCACCAAAATGCCGCAAAGCGTGCCCCAAACCACGTTTACAGCTAGCTATGGGGCTTTCTTCTATTCGAAAACAATGCAAAAAAAAGCGGAAAAAAATGAAAAGTTCGCCTGAATTTCCTTTCATTTTAGCTTTGCCTAGACGATTTTAAAAAGTTGAAAACTTTGCCAAAGATAAAAGATATATATATATATATATATACATAAATTTCTATAAATATATGTGTGTGTGTGTGTGTGTGTGTGTATATATATACGCATATATATTACGTACTTACAGCACACTCATAAGTATTTTACTGCGTGCCTCCAGCGCCGCCTTTATGCTGCCCAAGCTCCGCCCAGGGGCAGCCAATGTTGCTGTTTTGCATGTGTGAGTGTGCGTGCCTGTGTATGTGTACGCACTTAACACTTTGCACACGCATAAATGTCGCATAAAGTTAACTGCGCATAGAAATATGGAAATTTTTATTAGATTTCGATTTTGGTTTTCCTCCTTTTTTTCGCCTTTGTTTCTTGTAAAATGTTTATAGTCCCAATACATTTGTAAATGTTTCCAATCATCGCTTGTGTGTGTGTGTGTCTGTGTGTGTTTCTGTGTGTGCCCAAGCAATTCAGAGTTCACAAGGCAAACTGCAGTCGCCTCTGTCTACATATTTGGAAATCCATTTGTGCTTAAGAAACGCGTCGATTTTGGTATTATTGTCATTTAATACTCAACATAAAAATGGCTGAGTTATTCGGCGCGGCAAGGCTACGCAAATGTTGCTCAACTATATATCCACTATAGCATATTCAGTGTTCTCTTTAAATAATAATTTAATAATTTAAATAAACATTTAATAATTTAAATAATATATTAATAGTTAAAATAATTATTTAATTTGTCATTTGAAATTAAAATATAAATGCAAATTATTAATATCTTGTTACTAATATATTATTATTATTTTGAAATATTTTTAAATATTTTTTTTCATTATTAATTTTCTATATTCATTATTATATATAAAAAATTAAAATATTAAATTAAAATATATATGCAAATTATTAATATCTGGTTACTAATATATTATTATTATTTTGAAATAATTTTTTATATATTTTTTTTTTATTATTAATTTTCTATATTCATTATTGTATATAAAAAATTCAAAAAAAATATATATACATATGTTTTTAAATTAAATTAAATTTAAATATTTAAAAAAGTAAATTTTAAATTTAATTTAATGCACAAAAATATATATGCACATGATGATATGTAGGCATATAATATATATTAAATAAATTTACAAATATTGGATATAAAATATAATACGAGTCAAGAGCTTTAATGAAATGATATTGCCACAGAAAATTGTGCCAGCTTTGTCAGAGTTTTTGAAACACTCTCAAATCTGATGGCAACTTAAGTCAGTCAACGCCACAACAAATCTTGCTTAACTTATAGGAAGGCTTGAAGGAAACATATTTAGGAGATTGTTGTAAATTCCAGATAATGCTTGTAAAAGGTGCATAATATATATATAATAAAATAGATATATGTAATATAATAGATATATAATATACCTATAGTAGGTGGCTAGAGCCAGCCACATGCTCATGCTTGAACCACATCGCCTGCTCTGACTAAAACTAAGCTAAGTTAATCAATAGGTAGTCAGTCACCTAATCAGTCTTTCAGTTCCCAATTTCTGTGTCAATAGGCATCAATAAGTATTTCTTTCTTTTGAACTTAAGTTGTTTTCCCATTCTTTGTCTTTTTAGATATTCTCTGCTCTGCAGGACATCGTTTACATCAAAATTTCGGACTCTTTGAACTCGCTCCATGTTATCTATGCACGGCTCGGCTTATTAGCCAACTACTTGCCTGCCTGCTCAGCTTTGTATTTGATATGGAAAACTAATGCAAATAGTTTGTTATTTGTGCTCATAAATTGCTTTGACGATTCAGCGGAACTCTGCTCCATTTATTCGCCAATTGCAATTCCCTCGACTGAGTCGTGGGTTGGGGACGGGGGGCGGGGACTGGGGCGCATTGAGCTGGCGAATTGGATCCATTGTCCATTAGCATGGTAATTGAATATCACGGGCTATATCCCATTTATGCAATACGTGTACATTGTTTAGTTGAATTATTTTCCGCCTCCTTGCACATTTTTATTTCCCCGATATTATTTCCATGGCTCTATTCCAGCGTCCGCCGCGACCTGCCTCCGCCCACCTGCGCTCGCTTGTCGCAACATGCGATTTTATAGTTTATCATTATTTGCGTAGGGCTTAAATATCTCCTGGGAGACTTTGCACAGTCAAAGGCAAAGGTAAAGGCAGCTAACAGCGAGGGGGCAAAAGTCGACGCGGCTCGCAGGAGCAACAACAACAACAACAACGTGCTTCGATTGTCGCAGCATCTGTCGCACAGGTGCGTGCCCCGTTTTGGATGCGGATGCTGGAGTCGCGTCTTTGTTGCTGGCTTTGCTGTAAAATGGAAATTTGCAAACGTTTATTTCTTTTTCTTTCTCTCTCAACTGCTCTCTCTCTCTCTCTCTCTCTCTCTCTGTCCCGCTCTGCGCTCTTGTGTGTTCTTGGGCTGTGCAAACGAAGCATGAACTGGGAGCGTAATTCAAGCGGAAAATTGTCGCGTAACGTCATCTTTCCCATTGACGCAGCGGCGCTTGTCGCTCAGGTTCACAGTTGGGCTTACCCGTGGCTGGGCGCCCCGGCTGGCAAGCTCTGGAGCGCCGCGGCTCCTGGCTACATAAACTGCATACGGCGTATAGTTGACATTGTTCTACGGGGCTGTTGTAGTTGTTGGCCATTGTTAATATTCGCTGTTGAAATTGAGGCGCATTGGCCAGGTGAGACCAGGTGCGGGGTTTCATCAGTTCAGCTTTGGCTTTGGCTTTGGCGCACTGATTCAAGTCTCAGCGGCAAGCCAATCGGAATGTTTGATCAGGCATTGCGTTTGTTCATCATTATCATCATCAGCAGCATCCGCATCAGCATCATCATCGTCGAGAGCGGGACGAAATTGAGCCGGTCCGCCACAAATCGTGTTAGCCACGCCATTAGCAAAAGCTGGCCAAGAGACCGAGCAAACAACAAACGCACATGCCATTCAGCCAGAACAGAGAGCAGGCAGCCAGGCAGCAGCTCCAACTGGACTGCGACTCCAACTTCGGCAATGTGCACGCCTCAACGGCCGTAAACCAATTGAAAAGCATATTTGCATGCGCTGATGGAGCGAGCGCCGCATTTGGGGCCAAGTATTGGTTGGCAGTCGTGTATCGTGTTGCCCAGGCGCTAGAAATATAATATCGACTCTAACTGGAAGTTCGTTTAGTGGGCGTCAAATGCCCCTCCATTTCCCCCATCCGCCTCTAACCGCAGTCGAGCGCCCAGCCCCCGGGCAGCAGGCACTCGCGATTGCCAAACATTCCGGATTACGTTTGTAATCGAAATACTTGTAGCAAATGGCGGCGGCGAGAGCCTAGCGATTGGAGGCCTACACCCCGTATCGATGCTGATAGCCAAAGTCGATGGCGTTGTCGATGCCGTCGACGTCGATGTTGAGACCATGTGCGCCTCATAACAATGTGGAAAATTGTTTCCTGTATCAATTTCACACATTAAGGAAGCAATTTGATTTTATCGCTTCCTCATGACTTCACGTTCAATTATTGAAGAGTTTACGTTTGCTGTCTGCGCCAGCCTCGCCAGCCCCGCCTCCTGCCCACTGTCCCATTTGGAGTGCTCCTCGCCTGCGCCATGTGTGTGCTTGGCTGCAACATTTTTGCACATGTGTTTGTTAGCGCCTTTGCCAGTCGCTCATTTCGACTTCGTCTGCGGGTTTTCAAGTAATTCTTTTCAATTGATCCCATGCGAACTGCTTTACATGCCGTTTGCGTTGTTCATACCCTCTAAGGCATTGGCAGTGGAGCCGAGTGGATGCGCTTGAAGTTGTAGTATATAAATAATTTAGTAGTTAAAATATTTTTTAAACTGTTAATAATATATAAAAGATTTATAATTGCTTAAAAGTATTTAAATAAATAAAAATTTCCAATAGGAAATTAAATAAATATAAAAATTTAAAAAAAAAATAAATAAATTCGATATAAAAAACAAAATAAATTATAATAAATATAAAAAAAATGTTTTCAATATAAAAAAAATTTATAAAAATAACAAAATAAATTTTGTAAAATGAAAAAAATGTTAAACATTATATAACACTTATAAAAAATAATAGTTACAAAATAAAAATTTTAAAGAAAATTTGGAATACAAAAATCTTATGAGCAGAAGGGACGAAAATAATTATATATAATATAAAAAAATATTAAATAAACATATTAAATATATTAAAAAAATAAAATAAAGTTTGCAATGCTAAAAAATAATACAAAATTGAATTATTGGGAATATACCCAGTTCCTACTCGACCTGCCCTAACAGCAAAATGCATTTCAATACGAAACTCAATTAGATAACGTTCAATGGAAAGCGAAATGTGCTGCAAATCAGCAATTCCAAGCAGACTTAAAGCATTGAGCACAATTCGAAATGAATATGGGGAATGGCTGGGAAACATTAGAGTTAAGCAGTTAGGGACTCAAAATTGAAATCTCTGCTGACAGAAGGAGAGCAAGGTGGAAGGCTCCATCTGTCGACTGCGTGCCGATGCCACTGTTTGCATACCAATACCGAAGTGACTTGAGAGATAGAGAGCGCTGGGTAGACTGAGTGAGAGAGAGAGAGAGAGAGAGAGAGAGAGAATGTTTCTGTTTATTATTCTTGACATGTTTGGCACAGAGGCCGCTGCCTCTGCCACATACAAATGAGTCATTGTGGGGCACGTAGCGGCGACTGTCAATGGGTCAATGGGTCATCAGTGGAAATCAGTGCTATATGCATGACCATAGCACATAGCCAAGCAGCAATTATGTGCGTTTGGGTGTGTGTGTGTGTGTCGGCGATAAATCTCGACTGCAAGTTTATTTCATGCAAAATCCACAAATTAGCAAAGAAATTAAAAAGTAATTTATAGCGCAAATGAATGGAAGTGCGCAAAAAAGTGCGAGCCAAAGATTTGTAATTGTCATTTCGAGACGAGGCCGGCAGCGGAAACCCCAAGCCAAAGCCGAAGCCGAGGCAGTTGATGAAGGCTGCGCTGACAATGATGCCAACTGCTTGGCAGACAGTATTGGAGGAAGAAGAAAAAAAGCAGAAGTAGAAACTTTTAATTTGATTTGCAGCATTTTAATGGATTTTAATGAAACGCAAACAGGCGAAAATGGCTGCAACAGCAGGAGCAGCAGGAGCAGAACTTTGCGGAAAGGACACTCCAGGAGCATCGCTGCGAAAACTTTGACAAATGCCAAAGCGCGAAAAATTCACTTCACTTTATTTTCGGCCGCATTTTTTTGGCCAACTTAGCGGCGACTCAGTTCAGTTGAGCTCAGCTCAGCCCAAGCTGGTGTGCACCAGCCGGGCGGCACTTAATTGAAAATGTTTAAAATTCCATGACAAATTGCAGGCGAACACACACACACACGCACACGCACACACACACACATACGCACACACACATACGCACACACACAGAAGGAGAGAGAAAATAAATTATAATAATGCAAAATTAATTTCAATTACTTGCTGAACAACATGAATGTGACAGCTATGCGTCACAAGTGGTTGGGCGGCCTGACTTGGCTTGGCTTTCAGGACGACATCCTGCTAATTAAAATCACATAAATTACGCGCACACCATATGACACTTGGGCAAAATGATGCGTCATTGACAAAAGTTACCCAAATTCACACACACACAAAGACATACTCTCTCCCTCTCTCTCTCTCTTTCTTTCTTTATATACATATATATTAGATCAAAAGTCCTTGGGCAGCTAATTTGATTAGCTGTCCAGGCCGAGGCTCATTAAGTGGCCATCAGCAGTGGCCTTTGTTCATTGTCTTCGTCTCGTTGCCTTTTTTTGCTGTTTCTGTTTCTGTTTCTTCTCAGCTGCTTTTTGCCCTCGTATGGATTGGCCTATCTTTGGTGTTGGCTCGCTGGACAAAGCTCATGAAAAATTTAGTGGAAACTAATTGCAACAGCATTGAAATTAATTATTTAACCCTTTTTATTGTTTAAGCCTTTTGCCCACTGCCTTTTTGGCCTCGTTCTGGCGGGTCAGCCGCGGCTCGTGCCCAGCCCTTATTAGCATAATTAATTGTGCAAATTTACGTACTTAAACAAGTTATTATTTTAAATTAGGCAAGTACATTTCATCAAGCAAGCATCTGTCTCGTATCTCTCACACACTCTCTCTCTCTCTCTCTCTCTCTCTCTCTTTCTTCGCCTGGACATGAGCAGGTATGCAAATGCATACAGTTTAGCTGGGCAAACGACTTTCAGCTGTGAAGGCCAAAGGAAAATTAAAAGGAAATTTAAGGAATGAAATAATTAAATACTTACGAATTCATTAAGTAGGAAGTGTTCATTCTGCGTGTTTAGTAAGGAGTTAAAGGTCAACAAATTATGTGTTATATGACAACATTTAAGACGTAGTTTCAGAGCAAGAGTGGGTTATGTAGAACATAGATAGTGAGAGAAAGGGGGATAGAGAAAGGCAGAAGAGAGTGAGAGAGAGAGAGAGAGAGAGAGAGAGACAGAGACAGAGAAAGAGAGAGAGAGAGAGAGAGAGAGAGAGACGAAGACAGAGTGAGAGAGAGATAGAGAGAGATATATAGAGAGATACAGATAGATAGTGAAAGATAGGGGGAGAGGGACATAGAGAGAGGGAAAAATGTAAAGAGATAAAGACAACGAGATGGAGAGATAGAGAGAAAGAGATAGAGAAAGATAGAGGGAAGCAGAGATAGATTGCGAGATAGGGAGAGAGAGGGAGACGAAGTCAGAGACATAGAAAGAGAAATGCATTTAGATAACAATAAAACGCTCTCAGAGAGATATAAAGGGAGGTGAATTTGACTCACATGACTAACTTAACTTTATTTTACCCCTTACTGGGATGCGAATCTGCAAACTTATATCTTCCATAGTTATAGAGGAGGCTTGGCAGTGGAATCTGAGCTTGAGCTGTTTAAAATTTTGAAGTCTACTTATCTGGGTCGTTGACTCAAAGTTAGCCAACAAGTACTATACAGCTCTCCCCAATTCCCAGTTCAGCCTATATTAATCGTTGCTCAAGCACTTACCTTATCGACCAATGCCCACTGTTACTCTTCACTCAACGTTTGGGCCCGATAGTCAGATAGCCACGCCCATTTCGCAGTGCATTCAATGCAATTGTCTGCAGCGGCAATTAAACTCGATCTGCGTGTAATTGCGCAGATTAGCGCAACATAACTGTCGGAGCTGTGCAAACCTTTTTTTGCAAATGAATTATTTATCTCATTTGTCGAGCGAAAAAAATGGCAACAAATTTGTTTTGCTTCATCATTGACTTCAGTGGAAATATTTCATAGAAAAACAACTGGAAAATGCATTTAAATTTTTTTTATTGAGTTTTCTTTTTTATGTTTGCTTGTTTTTTTTTATCATTATTATTTGGAAAATAAAACAATTCACAACCAAAAGAAGTGCGAATGAATAGGCGAATCAATTTATACACATTGCCCGCAATACTCATACGGAATACAATATATATATATATATATATATTTATATATATATATATATATATATATATATATATATATATATATTATATAATTATTTTGCACGCGCATTTTGTAGAGATGCGTTCGTTCATATTAAATTGCATGCGGAATAACAAAAAGTGATTAACAAGTGCCCGACATTGTGTTCCGTTTGACTTTTCAATTTCACGTATCGAGTTACATTTTTCCCTCTTTAAAGCATTTTTTTTTTAATTTTATTTAATTTTTGTGTGATTTTATTTAATTTAGTTTTTATTTAGCTTTGATCTGATCTGAATCCACTTTTGTTTTTTCTGCTCTTAACATTAGTTTGGCTCTTATTACAAGTTTTTTATTTTAATTTTCTTTTTTTTTTTAATATTTAATGTTCATTAAAGTGAGTTCGTTCTTGTACATTTATGTTTTTGTTTTGTTCTATTTCTAGTAGCTCATTAATGTAAAATGTTTGCTGCATATATTTCTCTTTTTTCTGTGTCTGTGTGTGTGTGTGTGATTTGAGCATGTTTAATTTTTGAAAACTTCGTTTTTTGTCTGCTTTGCTTTGTTTTTTAGGGACTGCGGCAGCTTGATTTATAGTTAGTTCGCCTCTGTTTGTTGTGTTTAAAATTGTATTTACAGTTTTTATGTTAGCCTAACCTAGACATTTATCGCTATGTTCATAATCATTTTTACAACATTTGCATAATCCACAGAAAACATTTCATGTTTGGCTTTCGCTGTCTCTTAAATTTTAATTTGCATTTAACTTCGTTTTTTTTTTTTTTTTTGTTTTTTAATTTTTATTTTTGCTGAAAAGTGTTTCACGTGCATTAAAAGGGTGTGTGTGGGGCGTGTGTTTTAATTATAATTAGATTTGAAAAATGTTTACATGTACATTAAAAATTCGTGTTCGTTCAACTCTGAGCTTGTCCAGCAAATTTAAACAACTTGCCAATGCCATTGTTGCCATCGAGTGCAGTTTAATTTGAAATACTTTTCGGCTTTGGTTTTTTTTTCGTAATTGATTTCGAAGACATGCAGTGAAATATTAGTTGGCTTCCCTGAGAAGCGATGCCTAAAATATCATTATATGCTCTATATATATATATATATATTCCATAAACCAAAAAATTAATTATATCAATTTTGATTATTTATTAAAGTAAAAATAGATTTTGTTCAATTCAAATTAAGAGTAATGAAAAGTTTGGGAAAAGCTTTAATTTTCTCTTAGAGCTGGAACTTGTTTCAAATGAAGTTTATTAATGTTGTATACAGATATGGCTAATACTTAAAACAAAAGCTTTAATGAGCTTTTAAAGCATTTCAATTTGGTTCAAAAGAAATATAATTAAATTAAAATAAAAATATATTGTTGAAAATATTATTATTTCACAATAAAGAATGTTAAGCTTTAAGGAGCTTTTCTATTATTTTTAGTGTATTTTAGGGATAAAGACATATATGACTAAATATGTGAATTTGCATGAAATACATAGGCCTAAATGTGCTTTTCTTTAAAAGCACTTTAACGTAAATAATATGAAATAAAATATCAACAAAGATATACATTTTCCAAATATAAATAACTTAAAATGTGAAGCTTTACTGAGCTTTTTGAACTACATTGACTGAGCTTTTGTTAAATTATATTCATTTAAGAAACTCATTTCACACATTGAATTAAATTCAGCTGAGTTGCTTTTTCAACTAATAAACGCATTAAATGGCTTCATTTGCTCTTTCGATTCTTACTCTATTTTACACTCAATATCTGATTTATATATATTTTGCATATATATATATGGTTTTAGTGTATTTGTATTATTATAACTCTTGCCACTGCTTCCCGCCCTAATTATGTACAAAGCGACACGCTCGGAGCTTGGATCGTTCATTATGATTTGCGCCTTACCTAAACTCTTTGTCTATTGACTCGGCGCCAGGTCTGCAGCCCGTCCCTCATGCTGTTGTGCTGGCTGGCAGGCTGCTCTACTAACTAACTAACTAATTTGCTGATATATTTGCCGCACTGTCCGTCGTCGTCTCAGGCCGAGGCAATTCCGTAGCCGATGTGAGCGCTCATAATGGACGTTGAGCGCATTGCGTAAGCAGCATTATCATAAGCAGACTGGAAATTAGGCAGCTCCCTTGCCAGAGACAGCATCTGCAGTCTGCTGCAGCTGACGCTGTGTCCGAGTGGTAAATAAAGATAGAGAAATTCAGGCAGGCCATATAGAGAGTTAAGGCACATTTAGATATTATGAGACAAGTTGTGAGATGCAGATTTATGGGAGTTGTGTAATGATACGTTGGTTTGATGGGGTAAAAGTAGTTATATATGCTATTGAATAAGGTAAATAACTAAAATTTTAGTCATATTCCAAACTAGTATACGTTTCTCTATACTCTGTTTGGAAAATGATAAGAGGTATATGGGTCTTGGATGAGTATTCCTCTTGCTTTTCGAAGAAGACTTGCATGGTATTTATATGTACTATAAAAGATTGTTAAAAAAGCTTGTTATACTCTGTTCATGCAATGAAAATGGGTATATTGATTAGGTATAGCCAATAAAGTTTGTGGTCATTCACAAGTTTGCCCTCTACAACTATATATGACTTCAATTGATAAGCTCAAGTCTGTACTCTAGACTACAATCGTCAGTCTCACGCAGCAGCTAAGCAATATACCCACTTTTACTCTGTAAACAGAGTACAACATATGCCTTCAACACTTTTCAACTCATATGTAATACTGTCTCAATCTTTTCTAGCCAGAAATATCTATTGGATATATATTTGTACTCACATGCTCCTGGATGACGCAGCATTTGGTTGTTCAGGTTGTCGGATTGCGAGAGCGACGCACTGAGCGTTGTCTCGCGTCGCAGCTCCGGATAGTTTTCGATTTCAGCCACGCACTTGAGCTCAAGTATCTTGCCGACCAGGTAGAAGCGGTGTCCCTGCAGGTAGAAGTGCACCTGGAGGCGCTGCCGGCGCAGTATGTAGTCGTGGGCGGGAATCGTCGTATCAATAAAGGGCTGCAGCTCGCCAAGCATGGGCTGCACAAAAACGGAGTCGGAGTTAGGGCGTTGAATTGAGAGTGAATGAGGGGAGGGGCTTACCTGCTCGCCGTTGATATACCAGGTGAGCTTCGTGGGGACACTGGAGTAGTCCGAGGAGCATGTGGCACTGAGGAACTCCTCCAAGCGATACATCGAGTTGAAGCCCTCGATAAGTGGGTCACTTTGCGGCAGAGCTGCGACAAACGAGAGCACAAATTAGCCACAAATGCATTAAGTGCTTTATGGTTCGTGGCTCATTGGCCAGCCCACCTGCGACGGTCATGTTGTCCTCCTTGGCCGCCAGCTTGAAGTGCGGTGCATCGCCGCTCACCTCGCACTTGAAGTTGCCCGTGGACTTGGCGCCCAGCAGACTGAGGTCCACGCGGCACGTGGACTCGTTGCAGAAGTACTTGCCATCGAGCACCTGGATGCCGGCCACGGGAAATATCATGTAAACGGGACGCATTAGCGGCGAGTATCTGCGGCGAATTAATAAAGCTCACAGCTGAGGACTCAATGCAATCGATTTAGCGAGCTCACCTGAAGAACTCGAGGCGATCCTTGTACCACTTCACCGAGTTCAGCGTGTGCCCGCTCATGTCGTAGCTGCAGGAGAGCGTCACGTTGTCCCGAAAGTCCACAATCTCCGGCACGCTGATATCCGTCACAAACAGCGCCGAGATGCCCTGCATATCTGTGGGTCGAGCAGAGGGAGAATGGAATACATTATTAGTAACTGCAGTTTGACAGGCACAGGTGGGTGCCGGTGCCTGGGCAGGCAAGCCACTCGCATCGAATAAATTTCAAATTTCATGAAATGCAAATGCAAAACAGTTGTTGTTGCCAGCTGGGCGAGGTGGGGCGAGGAGAGTTGTGCTACTGCCATATGTTTAGGTCTCGGTTTTGTGGCGCAGCAGCTGCGGCGGGGGCAGCGAGCGATAAGCGCAGCTGCAACATATGTGTGCAGCCGCATATGCAGCAACATTACGTTTGCTCTGTGGCAGCCGAAAATTGATAAGAAATACGAACCGGAAAACTGTCAGCCAGGCCCTCCCTCTCCCTCTCCCTCCCTCTCTCTCTCTCTGTCCATAACATTGCATAGCCCTGTGGCCGCTCTCCGATAGGACTACAGTTGCCTCGTAGCTTTTAATAATGAAACTGAATCCATTAATTCATACTCCCAGATATTTTCAAATATTTGCTACACTGTTAATTATTTATGTACATTTTAAGTGTTGGCCAAAGACAAAAAGTTGTTCAGATTCGCATGGCATATGCAAATACATTGCTAATTAAGCCACACTTTTTATTTGATGCTGGCAAGCACACTTACTTACACACACACACACGCATAGAACCACAGAGCGAGTGAAAAATTGTGTGTGTGGTTAGATAAATTTACATATGAATTTGCCAAAGGACACGCTGGCAAAAGTTCGGTAATAAATTCATTTAAAGATGCTCGAGACGTTTATGCAAATATCCATATATATATATATATATATATATATATATATCTAAATACATATACATATGTATAATATATCTCCATATATGTTTGTGGTTATTTTTATGGGCTGCCATTTGGGCGTTTCAGCTCTGTTGGGCCTGCTAAGATGCCTGATTTGTATGCAACAAAAATAATACTTTACTATATAATAAAATCCAGGAGATAATACAGCAAATTTCTACTAGATTTTATGTCACAGAGTGTGGGATAGAGACAGAGAGACAGCTGCTGCAAATTGAAATGGAAGGGACGCTATTTAATTCCATTAGCCAAGTTAAGAGTGACCGAAACACGCGCAATTGCAGCTCCCAAACGCTTTGTAAAATAAGCGTAAAATATTAAAAAATACGTCGAAAACCGGCACAAACTTTTTGTGTGTCAATTGTGTGCGTGTGTGTGTGTTTGGTTATGTGTATGTGTGTGTGTGTGTGTAATGAATTCCTGAATGCCAGCATTGGCAATGTGTTTCTTTTGTTGAGCGTTTGAATGAAAGGCCCCAAGTGTGTTGGGGAGTTGCAAGTGAAATATGTCACCAGCACTTGGTTAGCCTCAAAAGTTTTCTTAGACCCAGCCAAAAGCGTGTAGTTTACTTAATACAGATTTGGGGAGAGTTGCAGGCCAGCTCTAAGCAAAATGTAGTTAACTGTGCCCTGCGTCTATGTGCATGTGAGGACTAAAATATTGCTTTCATTCGATGTGTTATACATATAAAATCATGATTATAATAATGAGAATGAGGTAATGCTAATGAGAGTATAATCATGAAGTAATGGTAATCATATGCTAATGATAATGATGATGATGAATGTTAAGAATGAGAAATATTAAGAACGAGATACAATGGTAATGAGATAATACAAATAATAATACACTGATAATGACAATGACAATGTCAATGACAATGACAACGACAATGACAATGCGAATGACAAAGACAACAACAATGACAATGACACTGACAATGACAATGACAATGGCCATGACAATGACATTGGCAATGACATTGACAATGACAATGACAATGACAATGGCAATGGCAATGACAATAACAATGGCCATGTTAATGACAATGACAATAATAAGGACAATGACAAGGAGAATGCCAATGACAATGACAATGCCAATGCCAATGCCAATGCCAATGCCAATGCCAATGCCAATGCCAATGCCAATGACAATAACACTGAAAATGACAATGGCACTGGCAATGAAAATAACAATGGCAATGTTAATGACAATAACAATGATAAGGACAATGACTAGGACAATGACAAGGAGAATGCCAATGACAATGACAAGGACAATGACAATGTCAATGACAATGATAATGACAATACGAGTAACTATGACAATGCGAATAAAAATATGAATAATAATACAATGATAACACATAATAATGATATTGCTACCTATTCTAATGTTCATGATAATAGTAATTATTCTCCAGAGTGTTACTAGCACTCTTGGCCAAGACATATTTTATCTCTTTGAAATCTTGAAAATGAAAAAACATAAAAAGAGGAAAAATTCAGACATTAGCTCTTGCTTAAACAAGTGGCTTTTTTCCAGTTTACTGACTGGGAGCCGAAGTAGCTGAAAAGTGCAGTGGAAAATGGAAAATGGAGTTGTTGGTTTGCCACTGGGCAAATGGCAGCTCATTTAATGCGCTGCAAATTAATTGCCCCATTGCCATTGGCAATTTATGTGCCAGTAGGCGATGGAGGCGATGCCTTTGGCAGGCTGCCTAATTGCGAACATTTCCGAAATACAATTTAACTTTAAACTGCACTCAAGCTGTGCAGCGGCAGCAAAGCAAAAGTTGCGGCAGCACAAATTACCAAGTGCCAAAAGGCAGCGTCAGCAGCAAAGGCAACTGCAAATGAAATTGAATGAACGGCAAATGCAGTGCAGCGGCAGTGCAGTGCACTGGAATTGCACTCGCAGCAGTTGGAATTATGGCAAAAGTCATTAAAAGAGCAGCCAGGCACAAAGGCTGACGGCCAGAAGTGCCTGCGGCGGCAGAAGCGACAGCAGCAGCAGCAGCAGCAGCTGCCTCACCGAGAGCCGAGAGCGTAAAACTTTGTCAATATTGATTTGCGGTTCAGCTGAGGGCAGGCCAAATAAAAAACAAATAACGAACAATGCGAGAAAAGCTCCAAAAATAATAAATATTAAGCTGATTGCGAGCGAGTGCGGATGCGGATGCGGATGCGAAAATGTGCCACAATGAAGCATGCAGCAAATGCGCTTTGCGTGCCGCGGCACATTACGCATACGCCACGTGGCTCGCATGAAGGCAGTTAAGCAGCTACGCTAATACGCACGCCAGCGATGCAATGTGAAAGGAAATATATATTTATTGAAATACATACGTGTGTGTGTATGTGTGTGTGCGGGTGGCTGTGTGTATGTATAAACAGTGGCTGCCGCCAGTCATCCTACACTTACCAATTAATGTGCAGCTGAAGAGAAACAGCAGCGAGGCGTAATCCATTTTTTGTCTGTTGTTGCCTCGGCGAATTGTTTGAAAAACTTAATTGATATGGCGCGTGCTGTTGCTGTTGCTGTTGTTATTATTTGATGCTGCACAGACAAAAATATATATTTATTTATTTATTGCAATGTGGGTGGGTGGGCGTGGGTGTATAGAAATCGTAGTGACTTTGCCAACGTTAGTTATTTATTATGTTATTTTGTAGCTGCTCGGCGAGTGAATTGTTTAATATTTCAATAGCAATCGTTGCCGCACAAAGGCCAAATGGAAATGCTGTAGCTGCAAGCCAAGTTAAATGATAATCGAGCGAGTGAAAGAGACAGATAGAGTGCACGAGGGCGGAGGAGGTGGTTCGATGGAAATGAAATTAATTGAATGCAGCGTCAAAGGCGAAACAGTAGCTGTAGCTGAAGCCGTAGCTAAAGAGAAATAAAAACAGGCACACACACACACACACACACTCATTTGTATAGGTATACGTATGTGACATCAGCACAATTGCAAACTCATGCAGAAAAGTTCAAAGGATGTGCTCGGTATTTGGCTGTGCCGTTATAAATAAATAACAAACATTTGAGATACAGAAACAAAAATAAAGAAAAACAGAAAAAACATAAGTAATTGAGGCGGCGCTGGACTGAGGGGGCATTGCCAATCGAGGCAGGGCACAGGGAAGGCCCAACAACAGCGAGCACATCAAAACAGGAAACAAGGGCGCTAGCTGGGCGTGGCCTGTCTCTGCCTCTGCCTCTGCCTCTGTGTGTGTGTGTGTGCGTTTGTCAACTTAAATAATTTAAATGCCGAATTCAAGCGAAGTGCCGTGTTTAATATTTGAGAATGCCTGCCACGCCCCCATACCAGCCCGAGATGGTCGCCCTTGCGTCTTGGCTCACAGAAACGGAAACGGAAGCTCCGCGCTCAATTAGTCAGTTTGTCCGGCGACTTCATAACGGATCTGGCTGTATTTAACTGTATTTTAGTAGGTCTCTGACTTTGCTTGCTTTAATTAACACTTTAATTAATAACTGTAAAATAATTGCAATTTTTTGTATATGTTTTAAATTTTGTTTTTACAGAATTTCATTTAGTTTTTGTTTTCTTTCTTTGTTGTCACTTTGAGCCTTCGATTTTTGTTGGTTTCAGGCAGCGCGTAACGTTGTCTAAAGCATCTCCGCGCGGCTTCGAGTTTACGAACTGACTGAAGCTGCGGCAGCGCCAGCAGCGCGAGTCAGACGCCTGCCATCGGCCGCATCTTCGTCAGCGCCGTTCGTGGCCGTCGTTGATGCTGCGGCAGCGACGCCCGCGTCCTGCTCGTGTAATTGTAATGCTGTAGCGGCATCCGCTCTCAGCATCGTTTACACGACGGCCCGTTACAGCTGGAGTTTGGCAGTAAAGAGAGAGCAAGAGCAAGAGAGAGCGCGGGCTGAGAGCATTGTAGCTTTGTAGCTGACTGTTAAGCGTTGCTTGATGTGCCTAACAGCAGCAGGGGCTGTTAACAGAGCTACGCTGTTATCCTGCCAGCTGTTGGGCAAGCATACATCTCTGCTGTTAGCGCAGCTGTTGGTGTTAGCTCTGCTTGACCGTTAAGCAGCATAGACTCAATGTTAACAGCAGCTGTTGTGCTGCTGCTTAACAGCACAGCAGCTGCCGTTAACAGTGCTTTGGCTGCTGGCACTGCCAAAGTTTTTGTTGGTAGTTAACTAATAGGCAATTAGCTAACAGCTTCCACGAGTTACCTGTTTAGGGCTATTTCCATATTTATGGCCAAACAACTTTTGACAACAACTTGACAGGCTTTGGAGCTGCGGCATTTATATTTGAGTTGCATTTAATTGCGTTTATGCAAGTTGCATGCTTGCAACGATAGTTGCCACTTAAATGCGGCTCTTGGAGCAGCAGCAGCAGCTGCATGTGAAATTATAACGAGAAGAGCGAAAGATACTATGAAAAAAAGCAGCAGCAGCAGCAGCAGCAGCGACAGCAGCGTTGACGGCTACGAAGCCAGCACAAAGTCATCTTATCATTTCATGAATAATGCAGGGATTTGTTAGGGACACATGACTGGAATTTTACGCAAAAGTTGTGATGATGCTGCTACTGGTGCTACTGCTGGTGCTGTTGCTACGCCCGCTGCCAACCGCCAACTAGCACGCAGGCTAACACTGTGCTTGTTTGTTACACTATAACTGCACGTTTGCTCGGCCCTCCTGCCCTGCCCATCTGGCGACCCCCCCTGCGGGTTGGCTTGGTTGCGGCAATCAACAGAAAATTGCAGATTTTAAATTCAAAGCATTTTCGTCGTAGTCGCTTTTAAGCTCACTTCTTTGCTCGCCTCCGCTCCTCCAGGACACGCTGCCCAAGCCCCGCCCCATGCTCGCCGCCCGCCGCTCGCCTTCTAACACGCTGCTGTGCGTGCATAAAGCAACTTAATTTCAACGAATAATTTCTGATGCTAAAATATGAATATTAAAACAAAAGCGACGACATGCAGCCAGCCCCTGTGCATATGCTACAGCTCGCTCTCGCCCTCGCACTGCCGCCCCCCTCCCAGCTGACTTGAGCCCTTCTTTTTAGAACGGAAGTACGTCTGCTGTAAATGGCATTTCCGGCGCGTTTCGACACACGTCTCTCCACGAAGACACTGCAGCTACCTGGTCGCAGGCTCAGCTACTTATGCCCCCGCCTGTCCCCATTTCTCTCTGCTCTCTCAGCTCTCTTCTCTATTTTTTTATTACATAAATACTCCCCATTTTCCACGCCAGTCACGTGACAACGCAAACTTTGCGCCATAAAAAATAGATGCAGCTACGAAAAACAAGCGAAAAAAATGTTTCAGCTTCAGTTAGTTCATGTGTGTGTGTGTGTGTGTGTGTGTGTGGGTGAATGAAAGTTTCGCTACAAATAAATCACATATTTTAAGAATTCATAACTTTAAGCTTGCTTCATGACTCCTGTTTGTGCATACGGCGTAAAGCAAGTGCATTACAACGCTGCGTATGCGCAACATTTGCCATGCACATTCGCAAAACTTTCCGCGGTTGCAGCGTGCCCGTCAATAATTAATGCCTGCGTCAGGACACCAGCCACTTCAGCATAAAAGCTGTCCATGCATTTACTAAACAAACATCGCTGCCCCAGCCGAATGCAGCCAGAGATTTAATAAAAACCATTTAGTTGAATAATATTTTAAGTGAAATTGCGATCTGCTGGCAAAGAGCAAATTGATTTGCATTTGCATTGTAGCACAGTGTAAAAGTGCATATATAGGGATGAGTCGAAACAAAATGGAGATAGAGATAGAGATTACTTATATTACATTATATTTTATATTTTATATTTTATATCTTATATTTTATATTTTATATTTTATATTTTATATTTTATATTTTATATTTTATATTTTATATTTTATATTTTATATCTTATATTTTATATTTTATATTTTATATTTTATATTTTATATTTTATATTTTATATTTTATATTTTATATTTTATATTTTATATTTTATATTTTATATTTTATATTTTATATTTTATATTTTATATTTTATATTTTATATTTTATATTTTATATTTTATATTTTATATTTTATATTTTATATTTTATATTTTATATTTTATATTTTATATTTTATATTTTATATTTTATATTTTATATTTTATATTTTATATTTTATATTTTATATTTTATATTTTATATTTTATATTTTATATTTTATATTTTATATTTTATATTTTATATTTTATATTTTATATTTTATATTTTATATTTTATATTTTATATTTTATATTTTATATTTTATATTTTATATTTTATATTTTATATTTTATATTTTATATTTTATATTTTATATTTTATATTTTATATTTTATATTTTATATTTTATATTTTATATTTTATATTTTATATTTTATATTTTATATTTTATATTTTATATTTTATATTTTATATTTTATATTTTATATTTTATATTTTATATTTTATATTTTATATTTTATATTTTATATTTTATATTTATATTTTATGTTTTATATTTTATATTTTATATTTTATATTTTATATTCTATATTTTATATTTTATATTTTATATTTCATATTCCTGATATATATAATAAGTAGTCTATATAATATAGGAAATATGAATTGTGTCAGGTGGCCTGCAATGCTGCAGCTGCTCAGCTCAGTCCGCATGCCACTTGCCACATGCCGCCTGCCACACATAGCGATGATCCAGTTAACGGTGTTGGCTGTCGCCTGGCGCCGGGCGCCAATCGCTGGGGCCACCTTAATGAAAAACTAAATTGTCAATCAGCCATGAATTGAATGAAATGAAGTGTAAAATTACAATTTCATCCAATTTGCAATTAACTCAATGAGAAGATACAATTTTTACACTCTGCTCCTCTGCGTCTGCTTCTTCTTCCCCAGCTCCTTCCAGCTCCTTTTTTTATTATTCCCATTTTCAAATTATTCCAATGGAACGCACCGGGCAACGGGATGTTCGGCATTTGGTGTCGCTATGTTGAGTGCTCCACACTTTCACTCTATGCCACAACAACAATAATAACAGCAACAGCAACAGCAACAGCAACAGCAACACATTGCGGTTGCACGGACCGCTGACAACATGACAGAAACAGCATGTCCTGAATGAAGGACTGAGTGGAGCGGCGTGGAGCAGGTGGGCGTGGCAGCCAAATGGGAAATACAGCTGCTGCTGCTGACTGGGGACAGACGAGCACAAATCGAGCGAGCTGCAAATTGCGAGCTGGCCAAGTTTCGCGTGAACTACTTGCAACACGGCGCTTACTACCTTGCCCCATTCGCATGAGTAGCTCAGTTGCTGCCGCCGCCGCTGCTGCTGCTGCTTCTGCTGCAAAAGTGCAAGTTTAATTGCATTGAGTGTAACTAGTTAATGGCTGAAATTGCAAATTGAAATGGTGACAAAGCAATTGAGGTCAAAAACTCCCCAAATAGCACCAGCAGCAGCAGTAGCAGCAGCAGCAGCAGCAGCAGCAGCGGCAGCAGACAGCAGAGCACAAGGAGGCAGCAGCAGCGAGTGGGCAAGCGCTAATTACAAACGGACAGCGCTGCCAATGGGGTCAGTTGCCAGTTGCCTGCAGACAGATGCAACAAAAAAGCAAAAGCGAAAAGAACAACAACAGCAACATCGACAGCAACACCAACAACAGTTGCATCGGCAGCTGTGTGCGAGATGTCAAAGTTGCACTGCCACTAAAAACATTTACAAATTGATTTTTTGTTGCTGGCTAAAAATATATATAGAACATTTTTGCATATGAATGGCGGACAAAACCGCAGCGGGACTTGATTGCCAATCACACAGACACTGACACACACACACACATACACACACACACGCACACACAGCGACAACAAATGCACATTTTTGGGCGCAATAATGTCCATAATAAAAAGGCCATTTGCATGTTCATTTTTCGCAGCACGAAATGAAACTTAAAATTCCTGTTGTTGTTGTTTAGGCATCGCTGTGGGGAAATTAACATTTAACATTTAACATTTAGCACCCGTTGCTTAGTTGACCAGCGTCCAAAAACTGCGTTTCGGCGACAATTTTTATTCGACTGCCAACGCGTCGTATGCGCAATGCCACAACATTTATGCTGAAATAATGATGGGGCTCAGCAGCAGCTGCCGTGGGCGTGACATTAAAATGGGCATCTAAATTTTGCAATTTTTAAATAAATTCTATGAATATTGCTGTCAACTACAGTCGTAACCTTTGATGAAGAACACAAAATATATAAATTTATATATAAAATATAAAATATAAAATATAAAATATAAAATATAAAATATAAAATATAAAATATAAAATATAAAATATAAAATATAAAATATAAAATATAAAATATAAAATATAAAATATAAAATATAAAATATAAAATATAAAATATAAAATATAAAATATAAAATATAAAATATAAAATATAAAATATAAAATATAAAATATAAAATATAAAATATAAAATATAAAATATAAAATATAAAATATAAAATATAAAATATAAAATATAAAATATAAAATATAAAATATAAAATATAAAATATAAAATATAAAATATAAAATATAAAATATAAAATATAAAATATAAAATATAAAATATAAAATATAAAATATAAAATATAAAATATAAAATATAAAATATAAAATATAAAATATAAAATATAAAATATAAAATATAAAATATAAAATATAAAATATAAAATATAAAATATAAAATATAAAATATAAAATATAAAATATAAAATATAAAATATAAAATATAAAATATAAAATATAAATATAAAATATAAAATATAAAATCCAATTAAAATACTAAATAAACATATTTAAAGAATATTTAATTCGCAAACCTTTCATTGCCACAGAATATACCTCGCATTTATGTGCTGGGCAGCTGGGGCGTATTCCCTGGGCGGCCATTAAATAGAAATTACTTCGCCCGAAGTGCATATGTTATTATTTTGTAAAGAGGCTGGCCCAGCGGAGGGGCACTGCAGGCGATTAAGCTCTGTGGATTAATAACTGACAATTAAACGCGACGGCAATCAGGCAGATGGCCGCCGTTTAATGTGCGCTCGTATTAACATATTGTGGTGGCCGAAAATAAAAGAAAATCGCACGGCACGAAAATGGAAAATCAAATGATGAGCCTGACGAACAATTCAATCAGACTGAGGTGTGAAAATTATACGCGGAAACGGAAATTGTAGCGCATTGTGCTGCAGTCGCCATTGCACTCGCTGAGTGTCTGTGTGTGTGTGAGGGTGTGTGTGGTGTATATTGCAGGTGCTCTCAGCGCAGCTGTAAATGGAGCTTGATTTTTCGATATTTCAATCAACGATGCGCGCAGTTTGTTAAGCTTTTTGCATATTTTATGCAATTTGAGCGAATGCCCAGCCAGCAGCTGGCCACAAACACAACATCGACAGCAACAGCAACATAATCATCATCACCATCACCGTCATCATCATCATCATCATCATTAGATGAGGGGACATTAAATCATCGATTCAGCAAGTACCTGTTAAGAGCCACAGCCACAGTTTATTTTCGGGTTTGGGTTTCATTTCGATTTACAGCTGGCCAAATGCCCAGAAACCAGGCTGAACACTCCAGTTCATTCGTTCACTCTCTCTCTCTCTCTCTCGAACACTAGTTTTGTCTCTCTCTCTCCGCCCGTGTGCTTGCTTGTGCATATTTTGAATGCGCGCATTTCGATCACGTGATTGAGATTTTTACATTTAAAACGTGACTGAAATATTTGGCAGCCTCAATGCCTATGCAGGGACAGAGGACAGAGACTTTCCATTTTTGACTCACTACCAATCCGACTCTCCCTCTCTCTCTCTCCCTCTCTCTCTCTCTGTCTAGTAGTGCATTGAAATTTATTCAATACTCCTTCAATGATGCGCCCTGTGGCCAGTCGAGTGTGTCTGCCTTTTATTATTATTTTTATGTGTTGGTCTCTCATTTGGGCTCGACGCCGCCCTCGCCTCGACATGCAGCTCTTGGGCTTTTCTTGTTTTCCTCCGGCGTTTTTCAATCAACAACGAATAGCAAGTGTTAACTAGATTTAAATAATGCATGAGTCGCCACAGTGTGTGCGACAAATTTATCCGTTTGGTCAGAGAAAGGATAACAGCAAGGACAACAGCAGCAGCAGCAGCAGCAGCAGCTGAGCTGCACTTAATTTATGTATTCCATTTAGCATTGCTCGATATTTTAATGCACAATTAATTAGCAGCTGATTTGTGAATTAATGCGATCGAAATGGCGCAATTTACGGATATTAAGCCAGGCCAGGCCCTGCAGCCATTATACTCCGCTAAAGGACCCGCCACAAATGGCTGCGAAACACAAGGCTAAAATGCATAGTATAAGGAATATTTAATTCGCAGTTCACACTAATAAATGGAGTTACCTATATGAAAGGAAAAGTTTTAGATGATTTAAATATAAAGAGTTTTTAATCAGGATCTTAAATTATTATTGTTTATTTAAAGGCAGCTGTGATTTGTGTTGAAATGGACTTTAGCTGGAGTTAGAACTAATAATAATATATTAACTAAAAACATACATTCGATTGTTTACATAGAAATTATATCTCTAGAAGATATTTCTTTATAGACATTGGCTCATAGGTGCTGAGACACACACAGGGCTAAATCGACTTGGCTTGTCTCAATGATCAAGAATATATACACTCTATGGGGTCTGCCACGCCTCCATCTGCCCGTTTCATACAGTTTAGCAAAACTTATCCCACTATCAATGCCTGCAGGGAATAATAATGTTGCCAAAGTTGGCTTTCTCCTATAGAGCTATATATATATAATATATATATAAATCAGATGTTCGCTTAATTCATTTTAATAGTACACAAGCTGAAACTCATTTCATTCAACATTATGTCCCATTCAGTCCTGCTCACATCGACCTAGCTAAGGGCTGCCTGTGACGGACACGTTAAATCAAAAATCCAAATACCAAATTGATTGTCAAAGATTCAAATATAATGCAAAAGAAGAAGAGGAAGAAGGAAACTAAAATCCAAATTTATTTCGTGCCCCGAGCCATGACTTGCAGCCAGCCAGCACAGTGAGCCGGAAAATGTGTTTCACACAATGCTGGGCGTGCAGAGGCTTATCCTTGAACAAAGAAATTTGTGCAAATCGAGACATAATCAAACTGCAGTTATTTGACCTTAGCAAGAGAATTTCTCGACTTTTTTTTTTTAATTTTTGCTTTATTTGTGAATATGAAATTGCAATCAATTTGAAAGGCTTAGCTTAAACATTGACAATGTCTGACTGACAGCTCTTTGAAATTTCAATTTTTCCAGCTGCAATTGCGATACATAATTTACACAAATATTGTGCTGGTATGTGTGTGTGTGTGTGTGTGTGAGTGTGTGTGTGTTTGGCTGTTGCCTTGGCAAATACACACATTTTTGGCAAGCACTTCAGGCAGCCAAGTGTGAAAACTGAAAGCCAATAAAAGGCATTTTCAAGAGTTTTAAGAGCATAAAACAGCTCGACGACGAGTCTCATGTGGCAGGCAATTAATTGAAATTGGTTTTATGTGGCCAACAACAACAACAACAGCAACAGCAACAATGACGACAACGACAACAACAATCAGTTGCAATTGACAACAACTTTTGGATATAAATGGCAACAGTTTCCTCAGCTTTGCAGCCGAAACGTAAGCAGCATAATTCACATGGCAAACAAGTTGATAAATTTTTAACTTGCAGTTAAAGTTAAAGTTAAATAATAACCAAGGAACTGAGCCAGCAGCAGCAGGCGAAGTTGCGCCAGTGCATGCAAATGTTGCAGGCTGTAAATAAAATTTAATGAAATCACGCTATAAACTTGTAACTTTCTGATTTACAGTGAAGACGATTGCAGTCGAGCTTGTTAGCCGAAAACTCAGTTGAGAGTTTTTTGTGGAGTGGAGTGGGGGTGGGCAAGTGGCAAGTGGGGCTTCTTCACTGGCTGCGTAATTTCAACATTGGCAATTAAAATTTCGTATGAGTTGGCTGCAATCAGTGCACAAGTTGCCCCACACACACACACACACACACTAACACACAGACGACAATCTCAGCTGGTGTCTGCATAATTTAAGGCATACATTTAGGCTGCCATCGCTCGACTGCTCAAACCGTTCTCAGCGCCTGCTGTGACAACTGTGTGATAAATGCCTGGCACACCAGCAAACACCACACACACACACACACACACACACACACACTCGCACACCATTGCTGGCAATTCAGAGTCTCAGCAACTATCCATGTTTGTTGCAATGATTGCCGTCTTGGCAGCACCCGCTTGATTATGGGCCAGACTCCGGCCGGGCCCGGTTGCAGGGGCCGACTTAAATGCATGTAAGACTAGCAACAAATGTTTAGACAAAACTTTTCGCTTGTTACTTTGCATATCTAACAAAAGACTTTCGACTTGCAGCTGCCAGCCACTGGCAACTGCGAACTGGAGTCGGATATCAGTTGTGGAAAGGAAAAAATACCAAAAGCTTTTATTAGAATGAAACATGCATGTGTGTGTGTGTGTGTGTGTGTGTGTGTGTGTGTATAAATATAAAATGAGCAGGACTAAAGACTAGTTAGATTCGTTAATTAGACACTTGAGACTGAGAGTTATGTGGAGCACATCCGAGTTCCTTACATGGCATAGGCGCGGCGCATCATTAGATCAAAGTACATGTCGTTGTCGATCGAGGCGCTGATTGTGGCGTAGTAATTGATGAACTCCTCGCGTGTGATCTGTGTGAATATAACATGCATTAGATGGGGTTTACTTGCAGTCGGGCGACATGCCCACCTTGCCATCCAGGTTGCCTCGGCCGCCCTCGAAGTTGTGCAGAAAGTCTGTCAGGATCTCGTCCTCGGTCAGCTCGCCGCTCTGGTACTTGGGGTGCTCCTTCACCGAGTAGACGCTCTTCAGGTCGGCTATGGTGATGGTGCCATCGTCGTTCCTGTCCATTTTGTCGAAGGCCTGATCGATTATCGATATGCGCGACTGCGACATGGGCGGCTGCGGAGCAAGTTTAGATTTTTAGAATTAGAATTTCACTTCCGCTGGGGCAACTCACGCGCAGCTTGAGCAGAAACTCCGTCATGTTTATGGAGCCGCTGCCATCCTCGTCGAAGCTAATTTCGAAATGAAGCCATTAGTCAGGCACTCAGCTTGGGGGATTGGCCGGAGACTTACGTGTTGAACATCTGCTTGATTTCGTCGTCCGTCACATCCAGGCCGATGTCCCGAATGCCCGAGACGAACTCCTCCTCGTTCAGCGCCTTGCTGCCGTCGTCGTCCATGGCGCGAAAAGCCCTAATTAAATAATTGCGCATTAGACAAGTAATTGAATAATTTGTCAAGCAAAAAATGGAGAAGAAGCTGAAGAACTCACCTGCCCAGGCCCAAAATGCCTGTTGCGCCCCGGCTCAGGCAGAGCAAACGCAACTTGGTAATGGGATCCTTGTCGGCGCCATCTGTCAGCTCTCTCAGCGACTTGCTAACCAGGTTGGCTTCCAGCGTGTACAGGTCTCCATTCGAGGGCTGTGCGTAAAGCAGACCAATCAA